>OZ010579.1:115958009-116158009 GCA_963932145.1 Acanthosepion lycidas
CCTTGATCTACACACTATCCTTCCCTTCATCCTTTCTTCTATCACTCCAAATCTTCTGCAACCCCCCTGCATCCTAGTGGCTTCATGCCTTGCTCGGGGCGCAATGCTGAGAAAAAAAAAAAAAAAAAAAATTATATATATATATATATATATAATTTGTATTAGCCTTTTCTTATATATATGGTATTGCTCAATTTTAAATATTTTTAAAAGAACTTTTTAATACACATAAAAGGTAACATATTTTTATTTACTGAATCATTTACAACCTGTTTCATGCCTTAACAATTTGTAAGAAAATAGGTCCTGAGTAAATATTGTGTGTGTGTTGAAATACATATATGTAAACATACACAAAAAAAGAATATAACTGACTTTAAACAACCTGCACAGGGTTGATTGGCTGTAAAAAAACAAATCAATCTATCAAGTTTGATTCTATTGCACCAATCTACAAGATCTGATGAAAGAATATAGGTAAAATACTTATTTATGTCTACATATATAAACATTGAGGTTATAATACTTTCAGTATTCCTATTGAAGAACCTTTATAAAAATAGGCATGTCACCCTCCAAAATACCTTGACTCTGATATCATCTTACTACCAAAAGATCCAATAATGATTCTGTTGGTGTGGGAAAACCATGATTCAATGACAAAGACATTGTAATGTATGTAGCATATATATATATATATATATATATATATATATTAGAATTGAAATACTAATGTTGCTTCTTTAGACAAAGCACTAACATGAATCAAAGAGTTAAAACAAAATCAACGATAACGGAAAACTGGAATATTTTTCCCAAACACTGTTGTCTTTTATGATAATATTGTTTTCTCATCAATCATATAAAAATTCATCAAAGGACATTTAAAATGTGTACATTTTTTGTTCTCTCTGAATTATTTAAATAAGTATTCTATTTGTAAATTACAAAGATGCACATTGGAACTTTGGTAATTAATAATACAAAATCTATAGGGATAAAAAGGAAAAAAAGTTTTATTAAAAAAAAGGAAAAAAAAGCAGAAACTGTAGACAAAAGAAGAAAATGGAAACAAAAAGAGAGACTGAAAGAAAAGTAGATAAAAAGAAGAAAGAAAAGGTGAATAGCATAAGGCATGATGAAAAAGAGGAGGAAGAAACAGAAATAAAAATAATGACTAAGATTGTGTTTTTTGCGACATATCAACTCCTATGAGTTATTTAATACCAAAATCTAAATATTTTGTATACAATTTTTATTTTATTTTTTGTGGGCGGGAAAGATAATAATGGTTTCAGTGTCTTACTAATTAACCCATAGCTGGAGGAGAGAGGTGGATTGACAGCATTCCCAAAGGAATTGTGCATAAGTGAAAATTACAAACTGAACTGGAACTGAGCTCTCTGAATAACAATTCTGAGCAATTATCCATTACATCAGCCACACGTCAAATCTTACACTTGAGGCTTTGATGTATTTTTCCCCCTCTAGCATCAGTGACCAGTGTTCAAAATCATGTAAAAAGTATTTTGAATGTTAATTTTTCAGTCAAGTTTCCCATCTCAACTTAGAATGTTGGTGAGGGACAATTTTTATTCTCCTAATACTATTCTTAATTCTAATGTGGTCTTGAGTCAAACTAAAATGAGTCAATGTCCATGCTGGATATGGAGTGAAAAACATGGGGGGAAAAAAATTGGAAAAAAAATTACAATATAAATTCCTTAAATAAGGAAGAGTCAGTACTGCCCAGAGATTGAACTCTTCATTACAATGCCACCAAATCCTCATGAAACAATAGCCTAGAGGATTAAGGTAGTAATTCAATTCTTGGCCGGACAGGGCAGTAAAGATTCAGAATCAGTGGAAACAGGGTGAGCAATAATTGTGTAGTACTAAAAATAAACAAGATATTCCTACACATTGACAATGGAACAAGAACAATCTGCCCATCAATTAAATAAAGAGTTACCTTCAAAATTCAATGAAAGTTACATGGATTGACAGAAACCTGAATAAGGCTTCAAGGTACAATGGCTGAAGGAAGGATAGTAACAATGAAGAAGAAGACATTAGTCTGACTGTAAATAACCATGTTGTCATGTCACAGAATGAAAAGAATAGACAGATAAAAAAATAAAATATGGTGAAGAAAATGTTTATCTCTTATACTTTATTTAAAATGCTCAATATTTTTTTTGCATATTTTTGAGTATACAGATTTAGCCTCAAGTGAAATTGTCTGATAGAGTTTTTTCTTTTTCTATACATGCTTCTGGCTATTTGTCTAATGAAAGTGACTAATTCATATTTATATATATATATATATATATATATATATATATATATATATATATATCTATATATATATATAGATATATATATATACACACACAATTAATTTTTCCTGACTTTTCATAGTAATATACATTTATTTTACAATATAGGAAAAATTAATATTTAAAACATATAACTAAAAACAGTGAACTAATTTAAGAGAAACTTAAGGCAATAAAAATAGAAATGATTAAAAGGGGCAACAACTCTCGTCATTACAAATACAAAATTAGAAACAAAAAAGAGCTCCTATATTCATATTACCAACTACTGGTGTTGTTGTTGTTTTTCCCTTTTAATTATGTCTGTCTTTATTGCCTTAATTAAATTTTGTAACACTAATAGGATCTACAATAAATTTGTTTAGATCTGAAAAAGAATTCTTTGACAAGTTCCAAAGGATTCAAGATATAGGATTTAAGAAATTTCTTTGTAAAATGGTATTTAACCAAAGCTGAATCTTATTTTACAAATTATATCCACATTTGTGATTTTAAAAATATTTTTCAGATAGAAAAGCAAACAAACTGAAAGTGTCCTATACATTAAGCTGTTTACCAATTTGCCTAAAGACAACAGAGTTTTTAACATCAGGTCCTGTTCACTGAATGTTAAAATAAGTGATCAAATCTATGATATAGACAGAATGTGATTTGGTTGGTTGATTCATTTTCTATTGCCTATTGATCATTTGCAGGTTATTTAAAGCCAGAAAGTAATTTCAGATTGTAAGATTTTTTTTTTTTGGAGATAACAATGGTTTAGTGATACAAGATAGCTGGGGGGAGAAGAGGTGGATTTGTACCATTCCCAAGGATATTTGTAAGTTAATATAATGAACCCAACTGGAATTGGAACATGGCTCTCCAATTAACAATTTTGAGCTATTATCCATTACATCACCCGCACATCCAAGTTTATAGAACCTGGTATTTCTAAGTGGTCACCCATCTATGTACTGACAAGTCTCAGCATTGCTTAACTTCAGTGATTGTACAGGTACTGGTGTTTCAACAGACAGAATTTGAATTGTATTTAATAAGCAATAATCCCAAATGTAACAATTTATTTCATTTTTGACTTGTTACAAAAATTAATTTCTATTGACACTTATTATATCTAATTAATCTAGCTTAATCCTATTTATACATAGGAGGGTTTATTCCTACCCTTCATGCTGGCTCTACAAAACCACAAAGATCTTGACCAAATAACAGAAACCACATCATTTGAACACTTAAATTGGTCTTTTATTGTCCACTCTCTTCAATAACATTTTTTTTTAAATTTCTTTCACTTTCAGTAACTCCTTGTGTCTTAGAAGCTTTATTGCTTTGCTTGGGGTGAAATGATAAAAAAAAAAAAATAAAATAAATAAAATGGACAGCACCTGCAACTAGAAGGAGAAATAATGATATAATGATGACGTTAACTTTCCACACTACCATAAACAAAAGGTTTGAAAGGAAATTCCCATCAATACAAGAAAGAGTGATAACAGAGAACTTGAGGAGTCTACTTTACAGAAAGACTGTTTAACAAAAGAGGAGTAAGACAAAGATATGGCTTCTCCAAGATTTAATTAACTGATATAAAGAGAGGAACCTAAGAGAACTAAAAGGCATCAGGATTTATTATTGGTAGTGAAAACCTTAACAACATAAGTTACATGAATAAAACCAAGATGAACATGGAGTACAAAATCTTATAGAGAAAATAGCAAAGGAAAGCAAGAAGAAAGAACTAACTATTAACTATAAGACAATGTATGGTTGTCAGTAAGAAGGATGGCCAAAGGTATGCACTTTCAATTGGAAATATCAGAATCAAGCTGGTATAAAAAAATTAGCTATCTGGATAGTGTAGTAACAGATGAAGGAAAGTGTAACACAGAGATCTGAACTTTTCAGAAAGTAAGTAAAGTTTTAAGACTGAAAAATTTCATTAGAAACAAAGAGTGCTGAACTGCTAAATCATGTCTATCCTTTTCTATGGCAGTGAATGCTAGACAATTCACTTGCAGATTAAGAAATGACTTAAATTGACAGAGATAGGATTCTCTAGATGAATACTGAGAATGACATGGGCAGAACAAGAGAGCAATGAGGCAGCTTTAAGGAAAATAGAAGCTACAAAAAACTTATACTTACACTCAGATACATGAACGAGACTTCTGAAACACTTAATGAGAAAAGATAGTTTAGATAATTTAGCACCTATCAAGTTTTTTGGAGTCATCTTCAGAATATAGTGACTATCAATTTTTTTTTAAAGATATTAATCCCTTGAATATGTTTTTGGACATTTTTTTCCCAGTTTATGCATTTTTGATGATCTGCCACAAGAAAACCTGAGTAACAGCCAAAAAAAAAAAAAAAGTCAAAAACAAGAAAAGGTAAAAAATTTGTAATGGTTAAAAAGAATTTGAATGCCATTGCATTGCAGTTCAGCCAAATATCCCAGTAGATTAACTTAAAAATAGAGTTAAACCCATACAAAAATGCTTTTTTGATGAAAAATATTCACTGAAAGTACATGGACCATTTTAAAAGATTGTTGAAAAGATGGTACTAACCAGAACATTAGTCATGATAAAAATCATTGAAATTAGTTATATTTAGATCAGATTTTATTTGTGTATGGAGTATGGCTAATAAAGTATTATTGAGAGTGAAAATTAAAACTCCCTTCAAAAATTTGGGATACATCCCCACAAAGTTTCTAGGTTAATGATCATCAATAACACCAACTAAAATATCTTATCTATATTTTCTTTTTATAATAACAAAAATGTTCAATAAAAACATTGAACACATCACCATCAAGAAACATCAGCAATACTGGAAAAGCAGACTGTGTGAATAGATAATCCATAAATTAGATTAATAAATAAAGGATAACAACATTAGTTAAAACTAAAAGCCTTTGCATTTTCATGTAAAATTCAGAAAAACCTCTGGTCCAATACCCCTGATCACCGACAGATCTTCAAAAATGAAATAAATTGAAAATAAATTGCCTAAAACATCCATATTTCAAAAATACAGATAACCAGTAGATTTCATGACCCCCCCCCACCACCACCACCATCAACTCCCTGGTACCTCCGACTTCCATGATACAATATATTACAGCCAAAAGAAGCTAGGGTAAATAGCAAGTAACCGACTTAACAAGTTTGTGCGAATGGATTGGAGGAGGACATAACTGAGCAAAGAAACAGTTTTAATGAAAATAGGACCAAAAAGGATACATACTTTTAACACTCCCAGGACATATCAAAGGAAGTAGGTGGAGAAAAACGGAGAGTAATGTGTTTGTGTGAGTGGAGATAAAGAGCAATGATAAATAGTCAAATGTTGCTTACAGCAAAAAGGGAGAGGAAGTTGTAGAGAGCCATGATTGTCCAAATTCTTGAAAAGACTTGGTACATAAAAGAAGTTTGAGTGGAGGGATAAAAAAAAGAAAAAGATAAATTTAAGATGACAGGATTTGAAATTATAATGTAGATGAGTCTAAGACAGAAATTATAATGTTGTTCATGCAAGTTTCTTTTTAGTATTTTGTGTGACTAAGAAACAATACTGTGTGTTCATATGATTATTTCTGTGCAGAAAAGAAAGCTTTTACATTTTCTAAATTATTCACAGCTATTTTGTAAAGGTGAGCTTCAGCACAGATCAAACAAACCTGACATAGAAACAGATTATATTAGCATGCAGAAATTAACCTTTAATCAGTTGGGCATCTATCACCTGTGACAGTTAATTTGTCTATCTACCCTGCAACACCAACCTATTTTAAGATTGTAGCAGAATAAAAGATACTTTCTATTTAGAACTTTGCCTATGTTGCAAGGAAAACAAGAAAACTTGACATCAACTAATTTGTAACTGGATTATTGTAGACATACTTAGGGGCTCAACTTCTTTTAGTTCTGCTAGTAAGTTGAGAAATGGACTATCAGACAAGGTAGACAAGACAGATTGGTGCCATGGTTAATCAAAATCTTAAAAAGACAATAATTTCAGAACTTTAAGAACAATTGTTATCAGTAAGTCTCATACAAATCTAAACACAGTTTGAAGAGCTCAAAGATTGGTTACAAAAGATTTAAAAAAGAAAATTCAGAATTTTGTTTCACTTTAATAACGGAATGAACTTAGAAATATTGTAAAGTTTTGGAAAGGAAATAGATTGACATTTCAGTCAGACTAATAGACAAACATTCTTAAAAGTCAGGATGCTATTGCAAATGCAGACATTAAAATCGGAAAAACATTTGCTTTTTACATAACAATTAGTTTTGTGATATTGGAAAAAACATCTTTTTCATTAATTCATAGCATTTTTTTTTTTTTAAGAAAACTAAAAATGATTACAAAATAACCTTATTTAAATGCACATATCTGAATTTAACCAGGAGTCATGTCAAGTGTTCAATAATTTTTAAATTTAAATTTATCCTGTCCTCAATAGTGTTCAATGATTTTAAATTTAAATTCATCCTAACATCAAATTTAGCACATTCATTAAATTAAATTCATATTCATATTTATCGATGTCTGAACCCTTACATTATACCATAAGACATCTGATCATCATGTAACAGTAAATGTTACAAAGTGTGCTGAACAGCTGTTTCATATCTAATCTTCAACAGGACAGTGAAAGAATGTGACAGATGTGATTCTATGAAGGAATTCTGAGAACACCATAGACAGAACATGTGATCTACAAGGATGTTTTAAGCAAAAGAGGGACTCTAAAAGAAACTGATGCTTACAATCAGAAAGAGACAGATGATATTTCTGGGACATAACGTGAAAAGAAGGCTTGGAGAATTTAGTACTTACAAGGAAGTATGGTTTAATAGCAAATAAACTACTTAACAAGTTTGTGTGAATGGATCGGAGTAGAACAAAGATGGATGGTAAAGAGGCAAAAATTATGGTAGGACAAAGCATATAAAAAAGAAAAAAAAAGTGTTTCTCGTGCTATTTAATCTCTGCTACACCTTAGCCATGACAAGGAAAGGTTTACTTCAGTTTATTCTTTGGTTTAATTGTGTTATATAGAATTCAAACTTAATTCAGTAACTTATTGAAATCTTTCAAACTTACTGTATATTTCCGCATATAAAATGAAATTTAAATCCAAAAAATCCCCCTTAAAAATTGGGGTGTTGTCTTATACTACAATTCTAAGAAAGAAATCTTAAATTCTGAGTGATGTTTGTCAGTATGCTAATCCTGGCCTCACTGTAATAACCAATAACGTACATGAAAAGATTCACATTATCAAATAAACCGATAATGAAAGCAATAAAATAATTTCTACTTTATATATTACTGGCATAACTTCATAATAAATTGCCTATTCGAAGAATAATTCCATATCAATGAAATCAATTTGTATCCATGTGAGCTCAGCTGAGAAAATGTAAACATGAAGTTACAATTGCATTCACAGCAATGGAATGTACTATTATCATACATTATCATACTGTTATTAGTGGTATTTTGTGATTGTCGATGACGTATAAATAAATGGTCATTAGTACACCAGACTGTTTGTAACTGTTTAGATATAGGAAAAGAAGAAGAATCAGTATTCGCAAGAGATCATGTGATGAAATGCGAAAAAGACAATGGTTTCCCTTTTAGGGAACATGTAGAAAAAACATTATATAGAATCGGTTTTGTTATTTTGAATTTCTAAGGATACAGTAAGTAACAATATTTCCAATAACATCATCTTTATATAATTAATAAGTAGTCATCTTATACTACAGGTATAGGATAAATTTATAAAAATTTGCTTTATTTTTTGACCTCGTCTTATCTAAAGATCACCTCATATGTGGAAATATACTGTACTTTTATTTGACTTATTCAAAATTTATTTATTTTGTTTTACATTTATTTAAATTTCATGAAGCATTTCATTGGGTTAACACAGGCAGGTGCATATAATATCAACACTTCTTTGGTGTTTCAATATATATCAACCTTTGGCCTAGCCAAATGGAATTCACAATCTCAAGTTTTATAACTTATTACAGTCATATGCTTTAGGCAAGTATAACAGAAGCATGTTGGAGTAATGGATAACAGCTTGAATTGAGGAATTGGAGAGTCAAGTTCAAATTCCAGTCAAGTTTATTACATTCACTTACAGGTTAATATCCTTGGGAAAGGTATGAATCCATCTTTTCTCACTGCAGCTATGGGTGAATAGCAGGACAGACTGGGTCCTATAGTCTGAAGGCCTAATATATGGACTGAGGGAGAACTACACTATATTCTGTGGTCTTCAGCGGGTGGTCAAGAGATTGGAGAGGAGATGGGTGCTGCCAATTTATCTGAAAGCCCACTGAAAGGATCATGAGGACGAAGAATCAAAGTCTTTCTTCTGTCCTCCTCAGATCTCCCCCAACAAGTGTTTAAAAAAAAAACAAAATAACAAAAATCACACAGGAATAGCAGCTGCAATTGTTATAACCTCTCCAAGCAGATAAGAAGAATTGATTAAACAGAAATTGTTGGGGTATTGAACCAAATGGTTCAGTTCATTTTCATTAGCAGGTCTGATAAATCTTCTGCTGCCTGTTTGAATCTATTGAGTTGAAGGTAGGGAATAGTTAACTAAAGCACAAAGTTCAAATCACAGCTAAGGCAGTTGGTATTTATTATAACAATGTAAAAATCACACAGATGTCTCTAGGATAGTCTAAAGAAGGCCTTCCCTCTATGCTGGTTTTGAACTTAGAGTTTTTATTCTCCTAGACCGGCTGACATCCAAGATAAGAAGGCTGAGTCTTCACTGTTGGAAGATGGTGGATTTTTGTTGTTTCCAGTAATGAAAAGAAACTTTTCCAAAAATTGAACTTTGCATGTAGATGTGCAAATCTATGACTCGCTTCACACCCCTCCCTGACTTTTTGAACAAGGAGAGGTTTATCCCTTGTTTGTTGTTTAAGATTGGGTTTCCAGTTTCTTCTAAAGTCTACTTCAACTCTATATGTCCAATGTCTTCAGCTAAATGTCTGTAGTTTTATTTACTATTCTCACCCCCTTCAATAGGAGTTGATAGGTTTGCCTATTGTCTGGTTTAAACTCCTCCCTGGTCTTTTGAACAGGAGATTTATCTTTTGTTTCCTGTTTAGGATTGGGTTTTTGGATCCTTCTAAAATCCTTGCGTCTTGGTGGAATTGTAACCTTGCTTGGGATGGTGCATCTTACTCTGTAACCCTCTAACTTGAGTAGCGCTTGAGCCTTGTACAGAGTGAACATCATTGTAAAAAGAAATGTAAAAATTAACAGCAATTAATATAAATTTTATAAATATACATGAATTGCAAAAATATATATTTTTTTTTTACACATGTTAAAACATTCATATATATCGAGAATAATTTGAACTTAAAATTCATTAGAAATAAACATATATGAATTAGAAGGGGGAAAACTTTTTTCCTTAGTTTACATCCAAAGCATAATAGAATATAGAGAATCTAAAAGAAATTAAAATAGTTGTTTATTCCTCATTTCACCTCAAGCAAGGCAATAAAGGACACAAGAGGTCACTGAGTGTTAGAGAATATGAGAAAAACTACTTATTAAAGAGAGAGGACAATAAAAGAACTAGAATTAAGAAGACAGAAGATAATGATTGGCATTGCATTTAAATTTCTGAAGAGTTGACTGGGAAGTAAGAAACTAAAAGAGAATTCTATGAGCAAGAAGTGTCATAGAATAAAATGTTAGCATAGAACTTATATCTACATCTAGTCATCTAAAATGCTGAGACCTTGCCACCAATCTAGTAATGGTGCTTAAATTTACAAAGTCTCCATACCATAGCGGAAAGTTCATCAGAACAATTTTCATAAAAGTATTTATCGAAAAAGCCTAGGCAAACCATGTTACAGAAGTGGAAAAAGGACTGAAGCTGAGATGCCAGATCAGGACCAATAACATTGCAGATTCTTTGGATTTTATCAAAAATCTCTAAATACATAGCAGTAGCACCAAACTAGATGTAGCAGCAATATTCAAAGCAAGGACAAATGGTAGACTAATAATTCGAAAATACGCTTTTGAGTAGGCGTCCAAGGGGGTCGTCAGTGATGTTTTGATTTGGTTCATCAGGGAGTTTCGGGTCTTTCAACATCATACTCCCCATCACCAAATCGACCCAATCAGGGGAGATCAACCCCTGATTTCCCCTTCTGATTAAACGCTAACAGCTACTCTGGCCTTTTTAAAGAATAAGAGGAAGAAAGATCACATATTCCGCACATCTTATTGGATGTTTCTAACAACCAATCTGCTGCGCGAACTATTTTTTAAATGGCACCCCGGTGGGGACTGGCTTTTTTTCTTATTTCGGTGGATTGCAGTTTCAATAGATAACCGAGGAGGTAATCTTAATGTTCCTAAATCTTACACTTTTCCTTAAGTATTGCATGGTTTAATTATTTGCAGTTTTTATTTTATTTGTACTTTTTTTTTTCTTTTCCTTTCTTTTGGCAGGGATACTTAAACTCAACCCTATTATCACATTTTATCGTTTAGCCTGTTTCTTAACATTATTACAAGTTAACTTTAAATGGATATATTCGCAAAATTAAGATAATAATTGTCCATAAACATGGCATATATATATATTTTCCTGTACATACAAAAATGAAATTAAAAATAAAATAAAATAAAAGTACAATAAGCACATAATATTCCTTAATATTGATTTAAACTATATACAAATTTGAAGTCGTAAAATATAATAGACGGCAAAATGGTCTTGGAACATATCAAGTATTAACGAAGCTTCATATTATATATATATATATATATATATATATATATGTATCACTTAAAACCGATGACAATTAAACTAATAAAATAAAAATAATATACAAACGATATATAGCGATGATTGAGAGAAAAAAACTCTATAAATACACTATATACACGTTATGATTCCAATTTAAAATATACAAAATGTGAAATGTTCATATAAATATAAAATTTAGAAAAAAAAAAAAAAAAATAGACAAAACGTCTTGCGTCTGAACCGAATAAAAAAAAAAAAAAAAAAAAATGTCGAGATGTGTCGCGTCGAGACCGCTAAAAAGGTAAATAGTCATTTAAAAGTACTGCGTATAACATGGGTTTAACATAAAAACGGCATATTTACAAATCATACAATTTACAAATTGACAAGATATATTCTTTGGCTGTACTTGTACAATTCAATTTGTGTATTTACACACACACACACAAAAAAAAAAAAAAAAAAAAAAAGAAAAAAAAAAAAAGATTAATAAAAATGTTTATAATATTGCCATGTTGCAATTATATTAATATTTACAGATTTACCCGGCTTGTTAAATTATTTGTTACGTTGAAATTCAAGAGCTATCACGCTTAATCCATAACCATTTTGCTATCCTTTCTGCTGTATTAGTTATGGTCTGAATTGCCTTTCTTTTGTTAGCACCTACTAAGCAAATATCAGTTAGAGCTTTACATAGGGACCAGCAAAATCCCTTACACCCACCTCAATTGGCAAACAGCTTGATTTCCACCCATTGTTTTTGCAACTCGCTATTAGTTCGTCATATTTTTGTTGAATATTAGCTAGTTTGCCAGAGGTTTAGCACACAAGTAGGCAAATGTAGCCAAAGCCAAAACTGACTTGAGTCATTTATGGAGAAATATATAGCTGAATAAAGACCCCTCATGCAAATGCATTGGGAAGGTCCATTCTAGCAAAATGGACCAACCCAACTGGTGTATTAGGTGCTCTCCTATAAAATAAGGTAAAATCAGCTGGCTTGCCTTTTATAAGGAAATAGAAGGAGGCAGCCATGTTGGCAGGTAAGTCACTTGACTTCTACATCTCCCTCCTCTCCCCATTGCGGAAGCATATTGGCCGTTGGGGAGGAATTAATTCCCTATTGCCTGGCTGATTGTACGAGAGTAGTCGGGATAGCGCCCTGGGAATCCTCGTCCTTGATGGCTGTGATTGAGTAGGGCCCTGGGACGCTGGTTTATTTTGTAATGTAATGTCACCATTTTCCAAGTCTTTGGCAGATTGATGTGGTCTGCATGTATCCGTAATTGTCGGCTCAGGTGACACAGGCATGGCGCTTGGTATGGGGGTCTTGATTATGGGTGCTTCAAGTTTCCTTAGAAACCTACGGTTCCGCAGGGTTATTCTGCCTGATCCTGCAACTCTAATTCTATATTGACGGTTGGGAAGTGTTTCTACTATTCGCCCAGCTATGTCCCATCGACGGCTATTTGGGTTTTGAATGGAGACTGTGTCACCTTTATAAAGTGGGGATAGTGCATGTGCAGTACGGTTGTACTTCTCGATGAGGTCTGCATTGCGTTTGGATAATCTCTGTTCTCGTTTTTTCGCTGCGGCTATCCATTCAGGGTGTGGTTTATATAACTGTGGGTGCGATGGGATAAAATCTCGAAGACGTCTATGAAGCAGGAGTTGCGCTGGTGATAAGCCAATGCCTTGGATAGGGGTGTTTCTATATTGCAAGATTGCTTGTGCTGCCATGTTATTGTCCAAGGAACCCTGGTGTCCTGTGCAGTCTTTTATGAGTCTTTTTGCAGTCTTGACTGCCAATTCTGCACGTCCGTTAGACTGGGGATAGGCCACTGATGAAATTCTTTGCTTAACAGCCCAGGTTTTTAGGAATTGTTGGAAGGAGTAAGCTGAGAATGGCGGTCCACCATCTGTACTAAGTTCCTCAGGTGCACCATATGTTTGGAATATTTCTCTGCAGATGGAAATCAACCTGGAAGCAACCGCTTGCCCTGGCTTGATGCGGTACAGAATGAGCCATCCAGTGAGCCTGTCTGCACAAGCAAGATATGTGAAGGATTTAACATAGAACAAATCCATTACAATCTGTTGAAATGGCCATTCAGGTGTAGGTGTCATTTGGATTGGTTCATGTGGTAGACTTGGGGCATTCCTTGAACATGTAATGCAATTATACCTGTAATTGCGAATTGAGGCATTCATTCCAGGCCAGTAAACCGAGTCATTGGCACGCGCTTTCATGCCAACTACTCCTTGATGAGCTGAATGTAGGCATTTTAATATGTTCTTGCGCTGGGAGGTTGGTATCACTACTCTCCTGTCAAGTAGTATTAGCCCATTTTCATTGCTTAGGCGGTTACGAACTTCCCAGTATTCCCGGATTGTAGGTGGTGTTGCTTGACGACTGTTTGGAAAACCATTGTCTATGGTTTTCCGTAATAGGGTGTATTGTGTGTCTTCTTGACCAGCAAAACGAATGTGGTCAGGGGAAGTTATGGCAGGATTATCATCTAATTGAGATATTGATGTGAGGGCTGTCAATCTCATTGTTGCACAAGTCTCATCTGATTCATCAATTTCTATAAGGGAGGGTTCTATAGAGAATGTATCAAGTAGGCTTTGTACTGTAGTGACTGGATTGCGGGAAATAGCATCAGAGGCTCTGTGCCATTTTCCAGGGCAGTGTTGCATGGTGAAACGATATCTCAAGCTTTTCTCTTTGAGTCGGAATAGGCGAGGGTTGTGAATTTTGCTGAGATCTCGATCACCAAAAAGTCCTTTGAGTGGTTCATGGTCGGTCACGACTATAACGTTTGGGCAACCTAGTATGAACATGCGGCACTTTTCAAGTGCCCAGCTGATAGCTGCTGCTTCACCTTCTATGGGTGCATATCTTTGCTCAGCGTCAGTACAGAATCTGCTTCCAGCAAACACAAGATGCCAGCCTTCAGGGCAACAGACAGGGGCTCGTTCGATTGCACATGTGCAGTGTTTCTGAAGAAGTAAAAATCCCATGCCGTCTTTACTCCAGTCAGGAGCTAAGCAGGTAATTCTGTTGATGTCAAATGTTGAGACGCCCCGCTTTACTAGTTCAACAATGACCCGCTTTGATTCCTGAAATGCTTTCTCAAGGGTCTGGTTCCAGGTGAATTTTGAGTTTTTTTTGACAAGGTCCCGAAAAGGTAGCATAATGGGACTTAATGAATATGCCCAGGCAAGTTGGTTTACCAGTCCAAACCAAGACCTTGCATCGGTGATGGTTTTCGGAACAGGGAAATTTAAAATAGCATTAAGCATAGATTCAGAGGGAGATACTCCCGATGAAGTTATTTGAAGGCCACCAAACTGAACAGTGTCCTTACAAAACTGGAATTTGTCTTTGCTGAGTACAATCCCATTTTGTGCACATCTCATTAGAAAATCAAAGGTATGATAGAATGCCTCTTTGATGCCGGTGTCGTAGAGCAAAGTATCATCAACCAATTTGATTTTCCTGGGAATATCTTTTATGACTTCATCATATCTACGGGTGTATGCATCACCAGATGCTAAGTAGCCTTGAGGCATCCTAAGGTACATAAACCTTCCCCACTCTGTGATAAAAGTTGTGAGCGGTTGGGACTCCTCATCTAATATAATAGAGTGGTAGCCATCGACAGCATCCAGTACTGTTTTCTTGGTATTGGGTGGCACTTGCATTGCCAGCTGGAAAGGTGAGGCAGTGTGGTGGGTTTCTCGCTTGCATTGCGAATTTAAATATTGATAATCGATGGTACGCCTCGGTCGACCATCCTTTTTTGTTGTAATGACCATCGTGCTACACCAATCTGTTGGAGTACCAATGGGCACTTGTTCTAATATGCCTCTTTCTATATCTTGCATAAGGGCTTGCCTCACTGGTTCTTTTAAATGGTATGGCACTGGTATTGGTCTGTGTCTTGCCTTAGGGATTGCCCCCTCTTTCAGGTGGATATGTGCTGGTTTACCAGACATGGCTGGGAATTGCCCATCAGTATTAAATGCTGAATCAGCAAATTGTTTCAGTAACAATTTTTTTAGGTTCTCCACATTTCCTTCGTTTGCTGGAAAGGGTGTTTCTTCAGGGCGATCTGGTAGCTGAAATCTTCTGAGTTGCTTTTGCTCGACAGCTGCTGTGTGATCGTTGGTTGTCCAATCTAATTTGCTGTGGGTTGTCATAGTCATAGGCGTGGGGAAGTGAGGAGACAGTATGCCAACATCAATACAGGCGGCCTTGCTAAAATATATCTTATCGATGTTATTGCAGATGTACAATGCTTGCTTTGTCGACATTTCTCCAACACTAAATTGAATAGGCAACCATCCCTGGCTTATAAGGGTTGAGCCACCCACAGCACGAATAACTTTCTTTGATGGGATCAAGTTACTTTCCTTGAGACCCATGCTATGTAGGTGCTTGGGTCCTCCAAGGCAAATGGTGGCCCCACTATCTGGGAAGATTTTCAAACGAGTGCTTTGATTACCTGGAATATCTTCAGGATTTCTGGGGTCTGGCTTTGGAGAGAATGGGACCAGTGTTGCTTCTATCTGAACAACACTATTTTTGTTAGAGGACACATATGAGCCTGTCTCCTGGTCAAACTCTACATGTGCAATCAAACTGTCCATGTTAGCTTCATCGTCTTGGAAGCCTCTCACTTCACTAGAGCGATTTCTTGATCGGCAAACTTTTGAAAAATGACCTTGGATGCCACACAAGTCACAGGTCTGATTCCAGGCAAGACATGCCTGTTGGCGGGTGCTGGTTCCTGGGATGCCATGCTTGTGGCTACCACATCCACTACAGCGGAACTTGTTTTGTTTTATAATCAGTTTTTTGGGGCTTCTGGATTGAGGGGGATTTTTTTCCACTTGTGTTGTTTTTTCTTTGCGATAGGTTGATGCACGCAATGCTGACATTTCAGTTGACCCTGCCATTCGTGCTTGGTCACGCAGTGCTGCCTCGAATGCCTCAGCATGGTTGATGTTTTGGTCAAGGGTCTTCAATGAGCTGGCCTTTGCTAGTAAATCTGCTTGGAGAGCATCATTTGCTGTACCTCTGACCAGCTGGTCTTTGATATAGATGTCGGATAGGTCATGACTGCAAATGGGACATGTGAAGTCACAATCCTGTGCTGTACCCTTAAGGCGGACAACAAATTGCTGGATTGATTCGCCTGGTCCCTGGGAAATCGAAGCGAAAGACAATCTATGAACCATAGGGTTCGATTTTTGGGTAACTAATGCCTCCAACATGTTCAGGAGTCTGTTTGGTTTTTCCGAGAAAAATTTGGGGTATGTATTGATGATCGACGTTTGCACAGTCTCATCAGCACAGTTGTATAAATGGATGTTGGTCTGTGTAGGGGGCATGTTTGTCATTTGCACAAATACCTCCCAATCAATTCTGAACTTTCGGAATTGTTGTGATGTCATCTCTGAATGGAGCTGGGGGAGTTTGGCTGCAGGGGCCTTCGTATAGCTGTCTGATGTCAAAGGTTGCTCCTTTGATAGCTTAAGGATAGCTAGGGCATGTCCCATGGTTGTGACACCTAGTTCTTTAAGGATTTCCCGGTCTATGATAGAGAGGCTATCCTTAGTAATATTCTCTTTCACAAACGATTCAGCATAGGTTTTGGCAGAGTCGGTAGGAATGCCAATTTTGATAAGTAGCTCTTGCCAGTCTTCGTATCCTGTTCGCAGCGCCATGTTGAATATTAGCTAGTTTGCCAGAGGTTTAGCACACAAGTAGGCAAATGTAGCCAAAGCCAAAACTGACTTGAGTCATTTATGGAGAAATATATAGCTGAATAAAGACCCCTCATGCAAATGCATTGGGAAGGTCCATTCTAGCAAAATGGACCAACCCAACTGGTGTATTAGGTGCTCTCCTATAAAATAAGGTAAAATCAGCTGGCTTGCCTTTTATAAGGAAATAGATTTTTTTCTTGTCTGACCGTTTTAGACATATTCCTGTCTGTCCGGATTAATCACTCTTTGAACTTTTGACTGCCTTTATTTTAGTTAAGTTTTGATTTTATTTTACCGTTTTTTCTAACGTTATTTTTTTTGACTTTTTTGTTAAATTTTTCATTTTTCTAACGTTCGTTTTTATTTTTGACTATTGTTTAAATTTTTGATTTTTTTTCCGTTTTTAATTCCTTACTCTCTTTTTTTACAGTTACTTCCTTTTTTTTTTTGCTTTTATTTATTCTTTTTTTTAACTTTTTGACTTTCTGTTACGTTTTATTTTTTTATTTTCTTTCCGTGTTCACAACCCGGCGTTTATCTGTTTATTTTTCGTCTTTACGTGTCTCGTCCAACCTTTTTTATTTGTTTATTACGTGTTAACTATTTCTGTGTTTTTCATTTAAATTTCTGTAAAAGTTTTACGTTTTATCTGTTAATTACGTTTTTTGTGTTTAATTTGTAAATTTCTGTGTTTTTATTTGCTTATTTAACGTTTTTGTTTTTGGGTTGACCGGTTTTTATCGGCAGCCATATTGTAAATTGTTACGCTTTTAGTTTCGTATTTTATTTTGTATTGCGTGTTCTCTTAATTTTTCGTTAATAATTTTTCTTTTTATTGTGTAATTTGTTGTTTTCTTGTCTGTATTCCTTTTAATTTTTTGTTCGTTCTTTGTTTTTGTGAACTTTTGTTCACGGTTTCTCGTCTGTCTTGCGTCTATTTGTTTTGCGTTTTTGTTTAATTGTTTGAATTTGTCAATTACTTAGGCGAAACCTTTTTTCGTCTTTTATTTTTTTTTTATACGTCCTTTTGTTTTTTTTTTTGTCGGTCTATTTAAATTTGTTTCGCTGATAAGCGACACTTTATTTATATACTTATTTATTTATTTACTTTTACCCTTCCCATATAATTTTTTTTTTTTTTCGGCCTTCCGTTTACTAGTTTAAATTTGTTGTATCGCTTTTATTTTTACTTTTTACCCCACTTTTTTACCCAACTTTTTTTTTCCTATCACTCCCCTTCCCTTTTCTCCTTCCAACCCTCCCCTTCCCTTTACTTCTTTTAAAAATGGATAAAAAAACAAAATATGTGCCGTCTTTTCTGATTAAAAAAAAGAAACCGGTAATTCTGGATTTTAAAAAAACTACAAAGAAACATTTATTCTCCATTAAAAAAAAACCTCCTGATAAAAATGATACGGAGGAGTACCCTTTCCTAGTTCCCTCGAACGAAGAAATGATTGATACTCTTAAAAAAGCTGCGGAGACCTCAGAGTCTCAAAAGATTGAAAATACGAAAGCTGAGAATGACGAAAACGAACCGAAGGAAAATTTGGAAAACAAGAAAGCTGAAAATAGCGGAGATGAACAAAAGAAAGATAAGAAAACAGAGGCCGGGGAATTGCCCTCTTGTTGGTCGACCCCACCGAGTTGTATAATCAATGTTGCGGAGTTCCTGGAGCGGGCCAAGAGTTACGCTCACCTTGTCGTGGAAGGTGGACTCTTGGAAGACGTCCAGGAATTACAAAAGATTGAAAAAAGAATTGTGTCGGTCTTTGTCGTGGACAAGCGTTCGCGCAAGATTTGTCGCTCGACAAAAGACACAGTGTTAAAGTCACTGGAGTCCCTGGGGTTCAAGCCCCTTAGAATTGTTAAGGGAAAGAAGTTTTTCATGTGGGACGTATTGCTACCCACTGCCGAAGACTGTGTCGCAGCATCAAGTCGCGACTTGATAACTAAAGATCTAATTTTGCGCACGGAGTATGAAGGACGAAGAAGGACCAGGGTAGCAATATACGAGGTTCCTCCTCAGGTTATCGGAGAGCACCTGGCTGCGTTTCTATCGCAGTACGGCGAGATCTTGGGTGCTTCTTGCGATAGCCTGAAAGGGGGATGGAGCTTCGAAATAATGTTAAACGAGCAGGCCTTCCGCTCCATCCCCAACTGTCTGGTGGTAGGGTGTCTGAAGCTTCCGGTCATTGTGACCGGCCGTAGACCGGTATGTTGGAAGTGTGGAGAGACTGGTCACCTCTCCTCTTCCTGCCCAGAGAAGAAGGCCTCTGTAAATCAGGCACCTGATGACCAAGATCCCCCTCTGACCGCGTCGTTACCTTCCGCCTCGCCTGTAATGGGCTTGCCAGCTTCCGGGACCGGGTCGGATAAACCACCGGTTGGCACAAAGGCCACATTCCCCAAAGAGCCTTCGCCTGCTGCTAGTGCAGTTGTGGAGAAGGGGGAGGGGGAATGGCTGGTTGCTGGTAAGGCCAGAGGGAAGCGCCAGACAGCGGGGCCTCAGTCCAATGAAGCTCCAGGGGCAAAAGGCACGCACAGCCCCACTCCCTCTGTCAACGTTAAGGGCGATGCCCCGGCCTCTGAGGAGACCTTCAGAGATAAGCAAAAAAAATATGACCCGGGTTTTTCGAAAACCGAAAAAATAAAAGAACTGAAGCAGAAGCTAGATAAGCAGAGGCAAACACAGTCCAAAAAAAGTACTCCCTCTTCTCCTTCTACCTTGTCCCCAACTGCAACCCCAAAACATCCTTCCCCACAAAAACACTCCACCCCTTCATCACCTGTTAAATCTGTTCCCAGCCCGTATAAACACAGATCATATTATACACCTCTTCACACTCCCAGTCCTTCCCCCATTAAAAACCCTGAAATGCCCCCTCCCGCACCAAAAAGGCAGAGAAGTCCTTCGCAAGAAACGAAAGAAAGAAAGAAGAAATCACCGAAATATATCTACAATACAGGCAAAGATACCTGTAGAATTTCCACGGCCCAGGCTGAAAGGGCCAAAGACTATGGCAATAGGATAAAAGATTTAAAATACCTACTCTCGATAAGACAGTTCGGGGATAAAAACGTGGAAGACCCTCACAATTTTCCTAACGCCCGGAGAATCCTAACTGTGATGCGAACAGGAACCGGTGCTCGCCAGGCATGGGCAATGTTGGAGGAGGCGATTTGTTCGTTTAAAATGTCTCCTTCAATTGCCATCACGGAAAGCGATAAGCTTAACATTTTGAAAAAATCTTGTGCAGGGAGGGTCCCAATTTTAGTTCACCCCTCCCTTTACAGGGCTTTAAAACTGACTTTTCCCTGGGATATAGGCGGTCTCTCTCAAGACGGCTCCATCAACAATGAGATGGGCCACGGGTCGTTGGGAGAGGCTGTCGGTATCCTTACCCCGACCATGTTCAAACCAGTGTCTCAACCCTAATCAGGTCTAATAATGGCTCTCTGGTTAGCAAGTTTGAATGTCCGGGGCCTGAGGTCGGAGTCTCAAAGGGCGAGACTCGATCGCGATCTTCAGCGCCTCGGGGTGGATGTATGTTGCGTGCAGGAGACCCGTTTCTTATCTCGCGATCATGAAGACATTCTGTCTAAGAGGTTCGTCCTCTATTCAGCATGTTTTGATGGACGCTCGAGGGGTGTTTCCTGGCTGGTGAGCAAGTCTCTGGATGCGGTTTGTGCTCTTGTCTTCGCGGATCCGGCGGGCAGACTTTGCGTGCTGGATATTACCATAAAGGAGAAAGCTCTTCGTCTCATTGGGGTTTATGCGCCCAATGACCACACTCAGCAGCCTGGTTTGTTTCGGCAGATCGAGCCGTTTTTGAGGACTTCTCGTTCGGTAGTTCTAGCGGGTGATTGGAATGCCGTCCTTGATCCCGACATAGATCGCATAGGGCAAAAAGCGGGTACTTACAATCCGGAAGTGAAATCGTTTCGGGCCTTCATTGACGGGTTTGATCTCGTCGATAAGTATCGAAATGAGCACCCCCGGGAGGTAGCGTGGACTTGGACTAGGGGCGGCAGCTCGGATACGGTGGTCAGCGCAAGCTACATCGACCGAGTTCTAGTTAAGAGAGTCGAAGTAGGGCTCTTAGAATGTCCAAGTTTCCATTATATAGTTTACTCGGATCATAGGCTTGTCCGGGTTCGGGTAAACTTAGCTAAGCCTAGGGTTAGGATGGCTGGTTATTGGAAATTAAACTCATCATTATTTGGTGAGCAAGATTTCCGGGACCAGCTTTTACTAATGTTACAGCGGGAATTGTCGGGGGCTGTGGTTGGGAATAAGTGGTGGGTTGTTCTGAAATCCAAACTTAGGTCTTTTGCTGCTGATTATAGTCAACGACTCAACCTAGCTAGGCTAGCAGCGCAAAAGTCTCTAGAAGCCAAAGTGGATCGGGCGATCAAATCCCGGGATAGTGGGGAAGTAGCCTTAGCTAGGGCGGAGCTGGCCTCCTTGCTTATCAAGAAGGATCAAGCTCTAGTAGTTAGGGCTAGGATAAAAAGAATGTCTTGCGAGGCGACGAATATGGCCGCTTCATTGCGTTCAGAGGAAGCTTGTAGGGCATCTAGTCGGCATATCGATCGCATCACATTGCCGGACAAGCGGACTGTGACTACAGACGCGGGCATTTGCGAGGCTTTTCGTGATTACTTTCAGGAACTTTTTACCAGGGAGCCCGGTCTGAGCCCTGCTCGGTTCGACGCCTATTTAGCCGACTTTCCCCGCCTTAAGGCGGCTGAAGCGGCTAGGTGCGAGGGGCCCATAACAGAGTCTGAGGTCTGGGATGCGCTGAAGCAGGTTGGCCTGGACAAGACTCCGGGATTAGATGGTCTTCCCTACGAAATGTACTTGAGGCAGTCGCCCGTCTTTGTCCCTCTGCTGGCACTGATTTTCAACAACTGGATGAGGCAGGGGTCTATTCCTCAACGCTTCACCAGGGGGGTGATCAAGTTGCTTCGCAAGAAGAAAGACGGTGGGGATGGGGTAGATAATTATCGGCCTTTGACGATGTTAAATACAGAGTTGAAGATTTTAGCCAAGGTCTTAGCTGACCGTTTGCAGGTTGTCCTCTCTAGTCTGATTGGCCCCGAGCAGACTTGTGCTGTGAAGGGCAGGACTATTCAGGACAACCTTCATTTGGTACGCTTGATCATCGAGAAAGTCGACAGTGATGCCGCGCTGATCAATTTAGATCAGTCCAAGGCTTTCGATAGGGTTGACCATCGATTTCTGGAGGCTGTCCTTTCGGCCGCCGGTTTCGGGCCGCACTTTCGCACTTGGATCCGACTGCTGTATGCGTCCCCCGGTGCGCTGGTGGAAGTGAATGGGGTAAGATCGAAACCTTTCATTTTGTCTCGCTCCATTCGTCAGGGCTGTCCGCTGTCTCCATTGCTTTACGTTCTTGCGCTGGAACCTTTCCTGCGTAAGTTGAAGACGAATCCGGTCCTTCGCGGAATTTCCTTACCTGGTGCTACCACCTCGGCCAGGTACTCCGCCTATGCTGATGACGTTTCGGTTCTGGTGTCGAGTAGGGCCGAAATTAACGAAGTCGGCAAAGAAATCAAGGGTTATGAGATGGTGACGGGGGCCAGGATCAACCGCGATAAGTCTGTTGGCTTGCGGTTGGGTTCGTGGAGGGGAGTTTCTCTTCCCGGACCTTTCCTCTGGACGGACGGGCCGGTCAAGATACTCGGCGTCTGGTTCGGTCCCGACCTCTTGTTGGAGATGAATTGGTCGGAGGTGCAAGAGAAGGCCGAGCTCGCAGTTCGTCTGTGGACTCGGAGGAATCTTTCCTTGAAGGGGAGGGCGGAAGTATGTGGCTCGCACATCTACCCGATTCTCCTTTACCGACTCTCCGTGCTTCCACTCCCGTCTAACACTTTGCTGGCGTTAGTGAGGCTCCTGTTCTCCTTCTTGTGGGGAGGCAAAGCCGCCGCAGTTAGTCGCGAGATCTGTTACCTCCATCCCTCTGATGGCGGTCTGGGGGTGCCTTGCGTTGAGACTCGTCGACATACGCTTCGCATTACTTATCTAGACCGGATGTGTATGCAACTGGATGAGAACGGCGAATTCTGGAAGGAAGACGCCCATAAACATTTTCCATCCTTGAGAAATGTGCGCTCGTGTGAGGAGGAGGTCGGCCGTAATCCTCGAGGCGAGGGCTCTTTCTATCACGAATGTCGGTTGGCCCTCAAGCGTCTCTTACGGGCGAAGGATGGCCTCTCCGACGTCCAGCCGTTGTCCCGTAAGGCATTATATCAGGTGTTAGTGAGGGGGAACGTTCAAGATGGTCTGATTGACGAGCTCGGGCTGACGAAGCGGGAGGCTCGCTGCATATGGCCTTGGGCGCCCGGGTTGAAATGTCTCACCAACCCCGAGGCATCACTCACCTGGCTGGTGATTCGAGGGGCCCTCTGGGTCGCCAAAAGACTTCGCGCAGCGGGTTTGGCAAAGTCGCCAAACTGCGTTCGCTGCAGTGGGGAGGTCGAGACCATTGGTCACGCCTTCTTTCAATGTAGTGTCGTAGTTCCGTTGTGCAAGTTCGTTGAAGATCTCATGGTTCGCATGCTGCGCGGAAAGTTCTTTGTCCTCGAGGCCAGTTCCGTCTGTAGCAATATAGTACCGCCGTTGACTAAGGCTGAGCACTACGTGTTCCTTTGCTTACTGGGTGTTATGCGAGTCGTGATATGGACGACGCGACAGAAGGAATTTCATGGGGACGAGAAGTTTACCTCTTCCCAACTGATCTTGTTCTTTAAGTATCAACTTAAAGTCAAGATCAGGACGGAAAGGAAGCGACTCCATCCATTGGAATTTAGCGAAAGGTGGGTGACTCTTGCGCGTCTCTGTAGAGTGAAAGGTGCTGACTTGGAGTGGCTGTTTGATGCCGGTTAGGCATTAAGGATTTTGGGATTACTGGGGTGAACATTGGTAACCCCTCCCTTGTATAGGTTAGTTTAGGGCGGTCTTGTTTTAGTTACCTTTTTCCCTTTTTTTTCCAGTTTAACTTAGCTAGGGTATGTATGCTCATTGGACCCCCCCTTTTTTTCTGACCCTATTTTTTTTCCTTTTGTTTAATTCCCCATCCCTCCCATCGTTAGGTGGTTAGTGACATCAGTTCTCTGGTGGGTGCGGGGCGCCTTTCGTTTCGAGTGTGTCTTTCGTATTTGGTGTTGTGTCTGATTGAGTGTGTGTTTGTAGCGAGTGCATGGATTGTACGAATGTTTTATATATATTTTTTTCAAGTCCCGCATTGATTTCGTCCAGTTAACTGATGTTTCTACCATAGTTAGGGCTGTGGGGGGTTTTACTACTAACCAAAAAAGTTTTGTTTAGTTTCTTGTGTATTCATTGTAAATTTTCATTGGGGTTTTTTTAGTTGTTATTTTATTCCCATCCCCCCACAGACAATGATTTGTATATATGGGGACTAGTTAGAACTTCATAGAGTCTCTGAGGAATTTTGGTGGATGTAGTAAGAATGGTATGTAATGGATGCGGCGTTTTGGTGAAAGGAACATTGTTTGTATGTTTGGGTCAGTGATTGCGGCTAGCTAAGTTTAAAGTTAAGACAGAAGATGACCATCCTTAACCCCTTTCCCCATTTTTTGGCCTTGTGCCGCATTTGTACTTTCGTACAATAAATAATTTTATAAGGAAATAGAAGGAGGCAGCCATGTTGGCAGGTAAGTCACTTGACTTCTACAATTTTAACATCTTCTGTTCATGGGCTTCCTCTGCGTACTCTTCCCAAGGCACTGTTAGTTCCCACATTATTACTTTCTTAATGCTATTAGAGAAGAATACTAAATCTGGGCGTAATGATGTCTGCACAATGTGGTCAGGGAATTTTAGTCTTTTCCGTAAGTCGACCCTTAATTCCCAGTCTGTTGCCAATGACAGAGTATTTGCTATGTTCTTGTCCTTTTTTTATGGGTTTCTCACCAGCTCTATGAAACTCTATGGCTCTTTTATCTTGGTTTAAAGTATTAGTGCTGATGGCCATACTAACTATCTTTGTCATATCTTTTAAGATTTCATCATGCCTCCATCTATACCGGCCTTCCGTTAGTGGTGTCTTACAGCTACTTAGAATATGTTTTAGAGTTCCTGGACACAAACACAAGTGGCATAGTGGCGATTCTGTTTCATGCCATAGATGGAGGTTGGTAGGACTGGGAAGGGTGTCGTATACTGTCTGAATCAGGAACTTAATATTGATATTATTACTCCATAAATCTGACCATTTGATTTGAGACTGTTCTAGTTCCACATGCCATGTCTAATGGATGTCAGTTATCAGTTATCTCCTGTTAATTCCCCTCTCCAAGTTCTCCACTGCCTTAACCAGGTATTGAACTCACACTCTTTGGGTCTTGTCACTGGATCTAACTAACGCCTTTATCCACTGTGCCAGGTGTCCAGCGAGTGAAATAAAGGGTTTAGTTTGACATTCCAACCATCTGAAGAAGGCCAGAGCATACAACGGCTGAAACATTGTAATAATAAATATGGCGACAAAGATGAGGACAATAGTCGGAATAATGTAAATAGTGTACATAATACCTCATCTCAGAAATATAGACAGATACTGAAGAAAGACTGAATCAGTTCAAAATATTAATCCAGAAATACAAAAACCTTTCAATTTGTGAAGAAGACTAGTATGCAAATCCCTGTCAAATGTCTTTGAAATATCCAAAGCAACAGCTCAAGCTTCACCAGTCTTATATAAAACTTGAATTGACTCTTTCAGCAACAAATGTTAACATATTTGCAGTAAACCTAGAGAAGCAAAAGCCATATTGCTTATCTGAAAGAAGATCCTGCAAGGTGAGATGCTTAACCAATTCAGAGTACTTTGCCAAAAAGAGGTAAAAGGCTAATTGGACAATAGTTAGAAGGATCAGATGGTTCACCTGTTCAAAAGCCCAGGGAGAAGTGTGAACCAGGTGATAGGTGAAGATGTCTACTCTTAGTTACTAAAGTTTCATATACAATAAAAAATTACTTATACAAATTATTTTCATAGATACAAGAAAAACCAAGGGAAACAAGCAAGGTGCCTGTACCCCACTCAAAAGCAAATTAAATTATCGTGTTTCCTATTTAAATTAATTATTACATTTTTTACAGAATAGATGAATAATTATTTGAAAAATAGATAAACCTGATTAATTTTTGGAGAATACTGTTTTGCAGAGTGTACCTATATATTGCTACTTATATTTCTGATATTAAAAATGCCAAAATATGCAATAATTAAAGATTTTTTAGACCTGAATAATTATAATTCTTCATTATCATTAATCTTGATAAAAATCAAAGATGGCTGCTAAGCCCTTTATAAATACTTACACTTCAGATCCATTTTTCCAATTTTTAAGACGCTCCAATTGAAACAACAAAACATCATCTGGTGATATAGGTACAGCCCCTTCTGGCAGTTCCTCGTAACGTGACACCTGGGAAATTTTCCCACCTTTTGCATGCGAAATCATCTCATCAGATTTTACTTGTCTGAAAAAAACAAAAAAAAAAAACAAAATGTAAGAACAATTTACCTTATTCTATAGGCATACTATATACACAATACACTGTAGATATATATAATATCCTGTCACAGAAGAACATTCTCTGCTTACAGCAGAATGTTTACACACTTGACTCACATTTGGTATTGTCATGTAACATTTACTTGTAACAATGATTTTTCCGGATACAAGTCTTACCATTTTAATCACAGATGTGAGAAGAAGTGGAATCATACCTCTTTTGAGAGTGATTTGTGTGTAAGTAACTAATGAGCTTGTCTGGAATTTCTCATTCTGAGTTACTATCCATTACATCACCCGTGCATCTCCAAGATTACAGTACTTTGTATTCCCAAGTGGTCACCTTTTAAGTACTGACCAGGTTTGATGTTGCTTAATTTTGGTGATCAGGCAAGAACCGGTGTTCCAATACAATATAGGTGCAAATGCTACTATACTGTAAGCATTCTTATTGGAATTGTTGCTTAAAAAAACAAATTTTATCATTTAAGGCAATGTTTTGCTTAATTTCTGAAATTTAAAACTTTCATTTTACTATTAAGAGAAAATCTGATTTTATTTTTCAGACAGTTTGGGATAAACATTAAAGTCCAAAATTTCAGCCAGATAAAAGGTAAATTTCTCAAATATTTTAAATTATGTCACAACAAAATAGATACAAGATATGAAAATTAGTACTAATCTTAGTTTTGAATAGAAATAACTTTTCAACAAAGATAATGACTCTTAGGTTAATTTCATACAATGCATGTTTGCATTAATTTCATTTTCTTCACAATGTATTTTATGGCCTGTACATCTACTGGCTGTAGTATATTAGCTTATATATATATGTGTGTGTGTGTGTGTGGTATTTATATTAAGTTCTTGGTTTAAAAAGAAATGTGCTACCTTCAATGCATCACTGACTTGTATAATATAGTCAGGCAAAAACACAAAGTACGTTGTCTGATGATTGCCTTTAGCATGAAACAGACTGTTGTCTCTGGGTTTTGACTTCAATGTCCACTTTTATATTTACATAAACTATCCCTGATACTGAGCACTTTAAATTATATACACACACTCTCTCTCTCTCTTTGGGTCCTGTCACTGGATCTAACTAACACCTTTATCCACTGTGCCATGTGTCCTTGAAGTCACAGGGCACAGTGGATAAAGGCGTTAGTTAAATTCTGGGTATAGGGACCCAAAGAGTGCGTGTTCAATACCCGATTAAGGCAGTGGAGAACTTGGGGAGGTGAATTAACAGGAGATAACTGACAAAAGACATCCATTAAAACATGGCACATGGAACTAGAACAGTCTTCCCCAGTGAGCAATATAATGGGTTCAGTTCGACATTCCAACCACCTGAGAAATGCTGGAGTGTACAATGGCCGAAACGTTGTAATAAATATGGCGACAAAGATGTGGACAATAGTCTGAATAATGTAAATAGTGAATCTAAGTATGTTTGCTTTCATAGACTGAAAATCAAATCATATTTTCAATGTACTAACATATTTCACTTTTTTCAAATGCAATGGTATTTATAATTAAATATTTACATTAAAAAAAAAAATTCCACCATCCAAGTACAGATTTTTAGGCCTCAAAAATGCACCATTAGATGGTCTAAGAGACACATATCCTACTATTAAAGTATTGGTTAAGTTTCTTTTTTTTATTATAAGTCTTTAAATCTGATAGCTGTTGGGTTACTCAAAAGGTTTATTCTGTTTTTATTGTTAGTTAAAACCAAATGCATATTATGCCATCTAGCTTCAGTTGAGAAGATCACCTTTGATAGTTTTGTGACAGCTGTCATATCAAAGTGAATTTTAAAATATTTTTTCAAAACTGGTGTTTCTTCATTTTTTAAGATTGTAGCAACATTTTTTATGTATTTTTTTTTAATTTTAAAATCTTAAAATACAATTTAAATACTAAAAAAAACAACAGACACTTCTGCAGTTTACAGAGAAAGTACTCTCAATGAACAAAAGAGGTTAGTACTAGAGATTTCTCAGAGAATGTTGCCCTATGGTTGGACAAAGCAGCTGAGATTGATCGCAATCAAACAATTATATTACCTAAGAATAATCAATGGACAACGTGAAAGCCAATATAATCAAAATACCTGATCAACTCCTAAGAATCATTTAAAATAACTTGGTGTTATAAGAAGTTTGTAGTCATTTAAGTAGGTAAATAAAGCTTTATTCCATAGATGCTGCTCGTACAACATTGAATGCTCTTTCTGAAGACACCGTTCTTGAATTCATTCACCAACATAATAATCATCAGCCCCTTCTCAATGCTCCAGCTTTTTTTACTATGCCAAAATAATGGCCAACTGACCAATTAGTGTCAGTGGCTTTGTCTTCAGTCACAGTGTCAAATGTCATCCTCCAGTCTAACGGCAACATTTCAGAATTATACACTTCCAAAATAACTAAGGGAGCGGAAAAAATCATGCCATTTTTAAAGGAAAAAAAACATTGCTGCTACATGTCACATATTGAGGTAAGGAAGTTATTTTTCTTTATAACAGATGCAAGCCACTGACTCGTTTACTTCTATGTAATTGTTCACTACACTTGGTTATATTAGTTGTTTTGATGTATAGCTTTAACATAAGGAAAGAAAAAGAATTTCATGGAAAATTGCAAAAGGAACCTGAAGTAATTGTTCAGCAAGATAAAGTTATAGGAGGATGAAATTGTAAAGTCAGAGGAAAGATAGCAGAAGATATAAAGTGTGTGTGTGTGTGTGTAAAAATTGAGATATAAAAGAATATATCTGTAATGACAAACTAAAGAGAAATAGAGAAAAACCTAGTTTGGCAGAAATAAGTTTTTCTCTTGTCATATATATATATATATATATATATATATATCAAAAAACAATAAAATAGCATTTTTAAAGCTCTTGCCATCATCATGTGATGAAATTCAACCATCTGATGATTGCAAGAGCATTAAATTTGAAAGTTGAAGCATTTCGTATTTTTAAAAGCTTTGTCTTGTGATACTCGGTGCTTTTTATTTTTTCAGTTTTAAGCTTTTAGGTTCATTTTATACTAATAAGTCTGTGTGTATATATGACATAACTAACATATATATTAGTTGTGTATATATATATATATATACACACACACACACACACACAATATTATATATCTCAAGAACAATATAGGGGCAAATTGTATGACAAGGTGGAAAAAGTTCCCGGGTGACATGCTTTCATCTAATGAAGTCCTAAAGAATGAAGCACATCACACAAGTTTCCTCGATAATATATAAATAAAAACAAATAATGGAAGGATTAATAATAGAAAAAGAAAAATCCAACACTGTGATATCAACTATGAGCATGGCTATAACATGCTGATCATGTTTGGGAATAAAAACAAACAAACATTCTTATTGCTATATATATATATATATATTTAAAAAAAAATACATTTTTAGTTAAAAAAAAAAACGAAAAAAAAAAAAACAAAGAAAAAAACAAAAACATCCTTCATAATGGTTAATAAAAATGCTGGCAGTGCTCTGGTATATGCAACATTTGGACACATTTTACACACTTTATATCCAGAAAAACAAACACTTATACAAACACAAGAAAAACTGAATAAAAAGCTTAATTGCAATATCTTGTCAGCCATCTGTAATGAAACTTGTAAAAAATGAGAGAATGTCAAAAATTTAAAAAATATATATTTTGCTTTTTAATTAAACAAGCAAATTGTTTTGGCAAAAGTAATAAAACCTGAAAAAAATGTAAAAATAAAAATACACAAGAGTGAGAAAAAAGCAATTTGGAAAAATCATATGTAATGATAGGAAAAATTATTTGCTAACTTATTACAGATGCAAATTCATGTAGAGGAACTATAAAAACTAGATGGTAAAAAGATCTTCACAGTTTGAGAGAATATAATTTTGAAACATTTGATAAATCAAAGTTTAATGAACAATGAAGTTACAATAATAGGTACAAAACCTATAGAAATTCTGATTTTGAAATCTTTAAGTCATATAAAGTATTTCTTTTTGATTTTAGTGGGATTATTTCAAAAGGGATTGCTTAACTCTAAAATATGACTGCAATATTTAAATTAATTGGTTGGAGTCATAGGAATAATAGATATACGGTATTAGTGTTATTATATGTGAGCAACAATAAACTAAAATAAACTAAAATTTAGAGAAAATGGAAACAAAAATGAAACTTATTTACATAGTTATTTTCATTTTGGCATATTCAACATCGAGCAAAAGTCATAAGTGGTGACCCAGAGACATATGAACAAGAAATGGCTAGTATAAGCAGTACCCTACAATGTAACAACTACTCTGGCTGCATGGCATCATCTCTGACAAACTGGGATATAAGGATAAAAAGATAACAATACTCAGAAAAAAGCTTCAATCTTCCTATCGTATCTGAAGGGATGATGAGAGAAAATACGAAAGATCTGTGGTGCATATAACATCAGGCTGACCTTCAAAGGTCACTTGACACTTTGCAGACACCTCTTTTGAGTAAGATGCTCTACATAGAGGAGAACATGACTAAGGACTGTATGTACACCATCCTGTGCAGCTGTGGTAAGAAATATAAACGAGAAACAGGTTGAACCCTTAAGGTGAGACTGCAAGAATATTGTGTTATTGGGTTCAGTTTAAAATTCTAAACACCTGAAAAAGGCCGGAGTGTACAATGGCTGAAATGTCGTGAATATGACAATAAAGAAGAGGACAAGTCCAAACAATGTAAATAATTACAATACCTCATCAAGAAGAGGACTGAACTGTACCCAGCTTATATTTTTTTTTTTTTTTTTTATTACAAGTATGCAGTTTTTGTTTAATAACATAAACATGCTCACTGTTATGATGAAAAATGCTTTTTCGGACTTCTCAAAATACAGTTGTATGAAAAAGTATTCAACTCCACAATTATTTTACTTATTTTTGCACATTACTCACATTCTGAATTTGATGATATTTATCTGCTTAATTAGTAATAGGAAAATAGTTTAATATATGAATCAATAAGAGAATTAATATTACTTTCTTTCCATAATTATCAATACTTTATTATAAATGATAACTACATAAGTACTGAACCAAACTTCAAATAACAATTAAATGAGATACATTTGGCATCATTCTCTGCTAAAAGAGATTTTCTATAGCTTTCAATGTGAATTCTGCATCAATTAACTGTCATTTTCTGCAATTCTTCTATGCAGAATTATTCCAAATCATTCAGATAAAAATGACTTTTGTTTATGATCAGTAATTTTCAATTCATGCCACAAATATTTGATTGGATTTTGGTCAGTCGATTGAGAAAGCCATTCCATTACCTTATTCATCTTAAATGATTTGGTGATGACTTTTGAAGTACGTCTCGTCTTCTGGTCTTATTTGATGATGAATCACCTGACAAATATAAGCTGGACAGAAGAAAGTAAAAGGTTTTTCGAAAGAACGGGCAGAGATTTCAGTGAATTCATTTTCCTCCTACAATGTGTTTCTCAATAATCAGTTGTTTTAAAGCAACAAAATAATGTCCCCACCCCATAATGTTTTATGGTTGGTAGGCTATTTTCTATACTGTGTGTTGTGTTCTATTTTCTCTACCAATAATATTGGTAATTATCTCTTAAATGTTGAATTTTAATTTCATCTGACCAAATAATTGTATTCAGCAATCATTTGTTTGATGAAAAGACTTTTTTAGCAAAGGGTGAGCCATTTTATGAAAGAAAATTATTTTATTATTGTGAGTTGACTAATGATACAAAAGTTATTAATGATAATGCAAAAGTTGTTAATAAATAATGATAATTGTAGAAATAAAATAATATTAATTTAAATTTCAGGGTTTTTCTTTTTTAATTTTCTGATTAATCTTAATTCTCTAGTGACTGAATAAGCTTCTTGCCAGTTCCATGACTATAAAATATCCTTGGAAATTTCCCTGTTGCATCGTTAGATTTGAGTTTATCAACTTTAAGAAAAATAATGCAACAACAATTAAAAATGAATGCAGGTCATTATTTAAAAAAGTAAGTCAATAGAAATGAAAAGATTTGAAACTGACATGGATTTCCATTTCATCGAATGATAAACACATGAGAGTATTGTCACCTCTTCTACCTTCCCTTCTTTCTTTTTTTTTTTTTTTACTCAAACCAAAACAGTGTCTACAATATGTCTTTTTGATCTTTTCTCATAATCCAAATGGAATAGTCTATTAATTATTAGGTAATGGCAGGCTGTAACGCAAGTGTTAATGAAAAATGGAACAAACAGAATTACAATCTGCTTCTCTATTTTTCGTTTCAGATCAATTGGAATGACTGCAAAACATTTTCCCCTCCCACAGAAATATATATTGGGATTTTTTTTTCCTAGCCAATAAAATAGGCTGGTTCTTAGTTTGACCAGATGCTGACCCATTCTGTCTTGTAGTCAGAATGCGATGTTCTCTGTCTGAACATGGTTTTGGGTTTCAACTTCAATTCATAGTTTGTAAACTTTTTGCTTTATTACTGTTGCTTTGCCTTATTATTGTTAATTTGCTTGCTTTATATTATTTTTTGCACACTTTTATGGTTTTGTTACTTATTTTGCATTTGACCATGGCTACTCCACAATTATTGATTTTCATATATGAAATTATTTCCTAATAATATATAAAATTAGTAGATAATATATGTTTTACTAATGTTGAGTAGATAAATGTTATCAAATCAAATTCAGAATGATTAATCAGTAAAATAATCAGGTCTCATGCTGTGGCCAACTTAGTTATTTCCATTAAAACAAAAACTGCTAGTTTACTTATTCTGATCTTCATAAATAAATGGTTTTCTTGTTAATGGATTTTAATGTTTTAGTTTTTCAAATAAAGCTATTTTTCTGCTCTGAACATGGTAAATACCTTAACATTGAAATGAAAGCTTAGGAGTAAAAGGGAAGCAAGTAATCTATTTACATTATTTGGACTTCTGCCCTCATCTTTGTCGCTATATTTATTATGTTTCGGCCATTGTATGCTCTGGCCTTCTTCAGTTTCTGTCTATATTTCTGAGATGTGGTAATATGTACACTATTTAAATTATCTGGACTATTGTCCTCATCTTTGTTGCCATATTTATTACGTTTCGGCCGTTGTATGCTCCGGCCTTCTTCAGGTGGTTTGAATGTCGAACTGAACCCTTTATTTCGCTCACTGGGGTAGACTGTTTTAGTTCCACGTGCCATGTTTAATGGATGTCATTTATAACTGACAGTAATATGGTAAAAAGTTTACAAACCGAGTGAGTGAAATAAAGGGTTCAGTTTGACATTCCAACCACCTGAAGAAGGCCAGAGTGTAAAAAATACCACATCTCAGAAATATAGACAGATAAGGAAGTAAATAATGTTATTATTTTAACAGTATATTTTGAAAAAAAAAACTGCACCTGGTTTCTCTAAAGTAGTGGTTCCCAAACAGTGCAGCGAAAGAAGATAGCAGGTGAGGCAGAATAATTAAAAGACAATCAAAGATTTAGAAAACTTTCAAAAAATTCATATGCCAACAATAAATGATTTCAAAATTTAAAATATCATTATGGATTACTTATAACTGCATTCAGTCCTGGTATGAATAGCTATGAATAATTATTGGTCGATTTTATCATTGTGATATTTTTGAATTAAATCAAGTATTAAGAATATAGTAACTAGGGTCCACAAATTGGGGGAGAGAGTTATGAATGATAATGTTCCGACTTCAAATCCGTGGTTATCTCCCTTTAACCCTCTCACTGGACCATGTGCCTTTTCACCAGAACTTCCCTTCCACTGAGCTAGTGTCTTTGTACATGCACTTTTTATCGCATAATATTTGGTGAGGTGTGAGAAAATTTTCGTTGTAGAAAATGCGGCCCAGAGGAAAAAAGTTTGGGAACCACTGCTCTAAAGGATGCAGAGTGTAAAGTCTATTGTGGTATGATCTGAGGTGAGACCAGATCATATGACACACATGAATAAAATAAAAACTATAATCAACTTTTTATACAATAAATATAATTTTTTTTATTTTTGAAGAGTTTATTTCAAATAATTTTTCCACTTATTTTTAGTGTTGCTTCCTAACTTTTCTGTTTAAAATTAACTAAAATGAACATTTGTTTGCTCCTAAATTCCCTCACTAAAGCTGAATAAAATATTGTTTACAAAATGACGCAATAACTTTTGAATCAAAACAATTTTGAGACAAATTTGGTGATGTTGACATAATAAATAATACCTTCACCATTCTAGCAGGTGTATTCAATAAAAGAAAGGTCATGCATGTTGACACATGTTATATCAAATGACAGTTTGATACCTTTTCTTTCTTCTTTTTTTTTTTTTTTTAAACGAAACTATTAGAATTATATTGAAAACTATCAAAAAGATTTTTAAAAATTGAAAATAAAAAAAAGGTGTTTCTGTATGTCCATTCTTCAAATTTTGTAGATCCATAATAACTTATTTAGTAGAGATATTGATTTTAAAAATTCACTATATATACCTCACTGATACAAAACTAATAACTCTATCTCACTTTAACTAGTACATTTAATTTACTATGCACTGTCAAAGAAGTGCTTTATATCCAATTTATTGTTGAGAACAAAAAAAAAAAAAAAAAAAAAAAAAAATAAGATAAATACTAATTAAAATGTTTACAGTGATTTCTGCCTGGCAATGCCAGGTTTCCTTGTTCTTAATGTAAATAATAGACATAAGGAGTCCCCACTAGATTGACTAAGACATTCATGAAGTCAACGAGGATATATTATTTTTACAATAATGTCCACTCTGTACAAGGCCAAAGAGCTGCTTGAAGTAATGAGTTACAGAGTAAAACGGACAGTTTGTGCAAATATATAGGATAGGTAACAGGAAACTCTAGACATGAACGGGTTAAGATTGTTGTAATTGGGGAAGCATCCTCTGAGGAGTCAGTTCCACAAAGCAGCATTCTTGGGAAGTAGTTGTCCAAGTGGAAATTACATCATACCAATGGAATATAAAGGGAATGAGGGTGGCTTGCTACAATGTGAATGGTATGGTGGATCTTAGCTGTGAAAGTTAGAACTGGTGGAAGTAAGGAATCTAGTTCATCTGAATACATTCCAGGGAAATAGCAATGGAATAGCAAAAGGCCTGCAACATTACACCTGTGAGAATGGAGGTTGTAGAGTGGGAAATAATTCACCACCTAAAAGGACTTTTGAACTATCAAGACTAGAAAGTGAAGAGTGGCTAGCTCCTACTAATATATAGCAACAGTACTCTATTTTTGGCCTGATCTCTTGCTCTTATAAGGAATGTAAATAAGTTCATCTGGGACTGAAGCACCCACAGTTTTATATCTGTGCAGATATCAAAATCTAAAAGGGAGATGTCCACTGCAACAACCAACTGTCCACAAGTTGGGAGAAAGGAAATAAAAATAAATAAAAACTTTATAGATCAAGTGTCACTTGATTGGAATTCTGAGGTGAAACAAAAGCCATCCACTGGGGTGTAGAGACAGTTGCAGTCAGACATGCAAAGAGGGTCAGTCTGAGTTCTTGGTCAAAAGCAAGATCTGGTTCATTAGTCTGTTATGAGAGAAGACAGAAGTAGCAGTGAAGATGTCCCAAGTGTCACTTCCCAAGTAAAAACTGTACTAGAGAGATAAGTAATTGAATCATTTGGTTTTGTTTTTGTTTATTATGACTTATCAACCTGTTGTGGGTTAACTAAGACAAAATATATTTTGGATTGTAAGAATAATTCTATTTTTGTAAGTGAATATTGCATTATCAATTCTTGGAGAATAATTTTTCCAGATACACATTCAATGATTTAACCCATAGCTAGGAGTGGAGATAGATACCCTTGGAAAAGGTATGAATCTATGTGCAAGTGAATGTAATAAACCCAACTGGAATTTGAACTCAGCTCTGGGATTTTGCATTCTGAGACACTATCCATTACATTCAGAGCTAAAGAAGATCTGTTAAAACAGGTGTCTTCAATTCTTGACCTCCATGAAATGGCTTTACTGTTAAATTAATAATGACTATATATAGTAATAGTACTCAACATGAGAGAATGAAAGTTTAAAAATTATAAAATTCCAAGATTTGATCATGATAAATATTGCAGTAAATATTCTTGAAAAACGTTCTACATTATTGTGAATTTTTTATAGAACAAACTTAAGAATATTTAGAAAGCTTTTATCATGTCAAGCTGCAGAATTGAAATTTTTCTTTTATTTTTAAATTTTCATTCTTTAATACTGGGTACTATTGTATAATAAGAGTAAACGTTAAGAATCTTAAACAGGTTTTCCATATATCTACAAATGTTAAGGGTCAAAGTTTTGTTTATTTTAGAAGTGATAAATTGCCAGTCACAAAAGGACAATGGGAGTGAACATGGATCTGGATGAGAACAGAACTTTATAAAGACTTGACTGTTTGTTCATTTATCTTATGTCCTCTTGTCAAACAGATCAAAATCTGCTTTTTGATAAATTCTATGAAAACCAATTTCAAAACATATTACAATGAATTGTTATGAAGAAAGAAGCAAATTTAGATAGTCTTGATTGACTGTTTCTATGATTTATGGAAATCTGCCTATAAACAAAAAGTTTTACTTCCAGGGCACCTTACTAGGAGGATTTAACTTGTCATGATTTTGTATTAATCTGCAATGATCAATTGAAGAATCTGATCCAAAAGGAAGGAGGATCACTTGCAGACACTGGAAGCCATCCAAACAGGATTTGGGGGGGGGGAGGTGAAAAGATTACATTTGTGTATCAGTTTTAAAAGACAAACTTGTTTTGACAGACTGGCAGATCCCATCCCAGAAACTGTTTGCCATGATTACAGAAAGCAGACTTCTTTTCCAACAACTGTGGCCAAATGCTGGTTGTGGCAAACATGGAGAAAGTTTGGCAGTGGTTTTTATTTCTTGCCACAGGATAGCATAGTAGAATGTGTGTTTTTTTTCTTTTAATCTCAATAAATTTAGTAATGAACTTGTAGCAAATATATATAGTATATTATGACAGTATATATAGTTGTAAATGGTATGACAGTATATATAGTTGTAAATGGTATGACAGTATATATAGTTGTATATGGTATGACAGTATATATAGTTGTATATGGTATGACAGTATATATAGTTGTAAATGGTATGACAGTATATATAGTTGTAAATGGTATGACAGTATATATAGTTGTAAATGGTATATTATGACAGAGACACTGTTTTAGGTTTGCCTTGTTTTACATCATGTCAACCTTTTACAGGTTATTTAATGTCAAATTCAATTCTACAATAGATAGGTAGATGTAGATCTGGTTTTCACAAGAGTCAAAAGGTTGATATGGGTCTAGTTTGTACAAGAGTTAAAAAGTTATTTGGGGTGTGTACCCTTCTGTATAGGTATGCAGTCGATGTATTCTGCTTTAGGTAAGTATAGTAGGGTTATGTACATTATAGTTATGTAAGTATGAACAAATATAAAAGATCACTCAAGTCACCAGTTTATCTTTAGTAGTTTAAGTTTTTATGAAAATTTAAATAAAAGTAACAAAAAAACTTTTTTTTTTTCAAAGTTTTGAATTTCTTCAATTAACTTATTTAAAGTGATTGATTGGTTGATTTTTTACGGCTTAACTCTTTGTGGGTTATTTAAAGCCAAAACATTTTGAATTGTAAGAATAGTCTGTTTTGTTTCTTTGGTGAGTGAATATTGCATTAGGAACTTTTTTTGAGAAAACAATTTTCTGGGTACAATTCCTACTCTTTAACCTGGGGTGGGGGAAAAGATGGATTCATATCTTTCCCAAGGGTATTCATGCATCATTTAGAAGGAGACGGATTGACTGACATTTTGTTCATCTGTGTAGGTGTACATATTTGAACGTGTATAAAGACAATTATTGAATTATAAACCAATTTCACTTCACAGTTTTTATTGTAATTCTGCATACAATCACTTTCTCAGATCAATGGTTAAAGTTAACTTTGACTGAATAACGTTTGTAGGTCTTAGCAAAAATCATCCTTCTTTGAACATTGTGGACTGGTGCTACAGAATCACAAAGAAGTGTACCAAATAACAGAAACCACATCATTTGAGGACTTTCAACAAACAAACAAGTGAAATGGTTATCACATGTAATGTGAAGAGAAAATAACAATGTAAGATGTTTCACACTACATTGAACAAAATGTTAGGAAGGGAACCCCCATCAATATGAGAAAGAGTGATAACAGTTACTGGACTTGAGAAACCTATTTTGCTAAAAAATCATTTTAACAGATTTTATAAATTTCAACTGTGAGTAGCTCTGTTTCAGTGAATGCTGAATCCTTATAAGGAAATAGCTAATATTATCAGAGCAGTTATTTGTGTGGAAAGTGGGATCAGTAAACTATGTTGAAATTCCATCAATAGTGAGAAAATATTTATTGACAATAAGAGATTTCATAAAGGTACAGACAAATTAAAAACTTGTTTATTATAAACTAGCTGAGGTACCTGGTGTTGCCTGGTTGTACATGGCTGCAATTGTATAACCACACCCCACATCTGGAAATGTCTGCCAATGTTCCGGCTTGCATGCATCATCCATTGGTATACTAGGCTACTCACCACCTCATCTTTTTTATGGTATGTCCTTCACAATGTTTGATTGTTCTTAATAAAGGAATTCCATTGATAATACCTTCTTGTGTAGTCATTCCTTAGGGTTAAATTGTTTCAATGTTTTAGATATTCAGTAAATTTCCTATGGCCATAATAACTTTCAAATAGTATGGCATTGTTCACAAATCTAATAATCAAACAAAAACAGGGATGAAGGGTCACAGCTCAATTTAATTGCAAGTGCAAATGCATGAATGTCCCCCTCCTCCTTTGCATATTTACTGTAAAGCTGGGGTTAATAAGCAGTTATTCGGGAATTTTTCCCTTTTAATGCTTCAATAATTCTCAAATAAACTTTGCATCAAAGGGTGTTTGAATGACAATTTAGAATGGAATCATATGAAGAAACTATTGGCAAAAGCCGATTCTGGAGCTAGTTTGTTGTCGAGATTTCATCCACTTTACTGAAATAATCTAAACCAAACATTCATGCAAGACAATTTGTGTGTCATGTAAAAATTGGAAAGCATGGGATGAAAAACCAGGAACTTATAGCAAAAAAAAAATAGGCTTTTTGACCAGCTTTTCATTATACGCGAGGAAGCGAGCAGGACAAAAACCACATGATTGCAAAGTTTTTGCGACATGTTTGAAGAAAATCAGATAAAATTAAGGAAGTACAAAAAAACAGATTTTTTCACAATTTTTTGTGTGAAGCTAATGTTGCAGAAAAACTATCAAGCACTCTACATAAACCTAACATGAGCTACATTTTGCATCAACTGCAAAGAACATTAGCTCATCCTGTAAAAATTTTGTTTGCATGTAACTTTACCACAGTTTTTGCAAAAAGTCGTACCCACCTTCAGTTTTATAGATTTTTCTGCCAAACTGGGCTAAGGAAGGGCTGGAGATTGAAAAGATGGTCTTGACCTATCTTGGTAAATTTACAACATGTGTGTACAATTTCGTCGAAATCAGTCCAGAAATGTGGACATACATAAATAGCATGCACAAACACAGACATTTTCTGTTTTTATAGATATAGATATGAGGAATATATTGACTCAGTTGTTATATCTGCTGTTAAGTCACTTTGCTATGTTGCAAGAGACAATTTTTCTCATTAGAATCTATCTTGCACATTTATAAGTCTACTATTTGTCTGTACATCAAATATTTAATTGTTCTGATGAGCTTTTCTCACTGGTACCTCAACTTCATGAACGTAAACTCAGTACAAGATTGGCAGTTAGGTCTCATAATTTCACTGTTGAAACCACTAGGTGTAACCATATGTTCTGTACTGATAGTTTCTTCTACATTTCTTACTTGTGAAACTCTCTTCCAGCTTTTGTCAACTACAATCTTTACAAAATTTAAATGCAATGTCAATCATCATCTTTTGTCTCCTTGAATCCTGTTCTTTTACTGTCCTCTCTGTTTCTTTCACTCTTAGTAACCACTTCCATTTTAGTCATCTTTGCTGTCTTGCTTGGGGTGAAATGATAATACCCCCCCCACACACACACACTAAAAAACAAAAACAACATACTGGCTGTTTGATTTCTAATACCAAACAGCAGAATGTGTACAAACAATAGTCACTGGTCAGCAGTTAGATTGAAACCTGCAAGCTCCTTGTATATTAAAGTGTAAGTCAAGACATGGTAGCCATATTTCCAGAAAATTGGCTCATTAGATATTAATACATATCAGGTATAGCATAGATATGGCAATTAGCCAAAATAGGTGAATAAGCTACCATATATATATATATATATATATATATGCGTGTGAGATAGATAGGTATATTGATATATGACAAGATAAAAAGAGAATGAAGAAACCAATCTATCTCCAGAGTAATGCAGATAAAGACAGGCATTAGAATTGCCAAAGCTGACACTTTTATTGGCTCTATTTACAGAAAATGGGTCTATTAGGAGTGTAACTACAAAGTGAGGTCAAAAGTCTGAAGTAACTATGCTCAAACAAAAATGTGGATGGTTTAGACAAAAAGAAAAGCAGAAAACACATGTAGCATTATATCAGAAAAACACATGATATATATATATATATATATATATATATATATAAATTTTTATATATCAGAACAATCTTAGAAAAATCTATGACATTCATCTGCTCAAAGCATATCCAAATGTAAACAAATGAAGTCACACATTATGAAATGGACAAAGTCCGACAATTATTTTAAGACATTTTTATGTTTATACATTCTTTTTATAGATATAAATATTTAAGTAAATGCTCCATTTGTAATAAACAGTATTAATAAGATTTACCGGCCTGAATGTCAGAGATTTTCATAGCATTTACTAAAATATTTGAATGTATGCGAGAGTTTCATGGAAGATTGTAGCTTAAAAGCAGAAAAATCGAACTTGCTAACCAAAAAATCCTCTGTGGCTCAATCGGTTATGGCACGTCAGGCTATATGATGGTTCCGTATAGGATACAGGTTCAATTCCTGTCGGAGGCCGAATATTTCCTATGAAAATTTCTCGGACATCCAGGCCAGTAAATGTTATTAATAGTGTTTATTATAAAACAGAGCATTTACTTAAATATTTGTATCTATAAAAAGAATGTATAAACATAAAAACGTCTTAAAATATATATATATATATATATATATATACTTAAAATAGATGATAGAATCCCAAAACTTTACAAACAACACCCTTTTGTTACTATTAAAGACCACAAGGAGAATTTCTTAAATAACACCCAATTCCGACTGCTCAACCTATCCTAAGACAACATCAATATTATCAACAAAGCTATTATGGAAAGAGTATGCAAGTATACTAAAAAGGCTTTAGGTATCAACCAGTGGCGGAATACAGCCGAAGGTATTGAATGGTTCAGTAATATAAGTAAGAGAGAAGAATGCACATTTTTGCAGTTTTATATCAGTGACTTCTACCCATTCATCATGGAAGATCAACTGATAGCTACTATTAATTTAGCAAAAACTGCTGCCATATCTCCGACCAAGAAGTAAATATCATAAGAAAGGCACTAACTGATTTGATACCTCAATGGAACTCTATGGACAAAGAAAGATAACCAAGACTTTTGTGTTTCCATGAGAGCACATTATTCTGTGATCACATAGGGATACTGTTACTATAGAAACTCAGATTTATCTCTGATAAAAAAAAAAACAAAAAAAAAAAACAAAAAAAAAAAACAAAAAAAAACAGTATATACAGAGACGATGGCTAATTCTACATTGTAAACTGAGACCAAAACAAGCAGACCAGATGAGAAAGGACCTAGCTAAATTCTTTAAGGACCCAAAACTAAACATTACTACCAATACTAATGCTAAAGTGATCAATTTTCTACACGTTACATTTGACCTGAGTATGAGCATGTACAAACTATACACTAAGGGTTTATACAACCACAAGTACGTCAACAGAATATAACCACCAGAAAAGGATACTTGACAATTTGAACAAATCGGTACAATATAGATTATCAACCAACTCGAGTAACAAGGAATTATCTGACGATAACGTTAGATATAACAAAGCGCTAGAACGCAATGTGAAATTGGAGTATATAGTTAGAAATAGCAAAAAAGATAAAAATAAGCTAAAACAATACAAATGTAACATAATATGCTTCAACCCGCCATACCACAGTAATGTCAAAATTATATAGGTAGAATTTTCCTGAATTTAATTCATAAACACTTTGGTCATTCTCCAACACAAAAAAATAACATTGAGTTAAGCTATATCTGTACAAAAAACATACATAATTACCTATCCTGGCATAATAATAATGTATTTAGCAAGCTCCCAAACAAAACACTAAAAAATAATCCTACTAAAAGTCAAAATGTAACCTGCCCATTAAATGGCCAGTACATGACTGAAGGCATAATATACAGAGCTAGGATCAATTCTGACAATGATGTTAAATATTACGTTGGATCAATAGAGAATAGCAGGAAATTAAATTTTTACCACGATAAAATTGACACTGAGCCATACAAAATACAAAAACTGCACAACACTTTCAAAGTATGTTTTGCAATTAAAAACAACCATAAGAACTTAACCATTAGCTGGGAAATAATCATGAAAGCTAAGCCATACAATGAAGAGGGAAACAGGTGTAACTTGTGTTTGTTGGAGAAGCTTATACTAAAACACTTAAATAACCCCAACTTGCTGGTCTGATTTGATGTCTATATGTATCCATAAATCCAATCACCTGCTCAAACACAGTGACCCCGATTAAAAGTGATTGCAAAATAGAATTTATGAATATTAACTTAATATGCAACAACTTTAAATATTCCTAGAACCCATCATTAACAACATTTCTTATATATCTATACACACATACAATCCAATATTATTGTACTTAATTAATTTATAATGTGTGTATTTCACCTTTCTAAGTACAAGGCTTGGTTCCAAACATATTAGATATAATGATCAGAATATATTTGCACTTGAAGATTGCAAGAACTGCTTGAAACTAAGTCGTGATACTGACGCTGGATATTATGCATATTCACTAATATATACTTGTAGCTCTGTCTCATAACATTGAGCACTGTATTTATAACACCTGAGGAAGAAATATATTTATACATATTTGCAAGTATATGTAGATTATATATATGGTGGCTTGACGATTGCATTTAGCATGAAACAGCCTGTCGCCTCTAATAGAAAAGGCTCAAACACTAATATTCCATGGTTATAATTTATTACATTGGAATCGTAATCACGATCCAAATCATCAGACCTTGAATTTGTAGGTCTGAAGATTTGGATTGTGATTACGATTCCAATGTAATAAATTATAACCATGGAATATTAGTGTTCGAGCCTTTTATATTATATACTTACTCTGCCCTGGACATTGAGTTCTACCTGGATTCTATCCTCTTGGGAATATATATATATATATATATATATATATATATATATATATATATATACACTGACCACTAATATTATATATTAGTGTATAGGGGCAGTAGTCATGTATTGTTAAATATAACAGACAATAAATGTCTATTATGTTTTAAGAAATCTTTACTTAATTTTTGTAAATTTCAAAATTCATTTTTTGCTTAATATTTCAGTAAATTTATGCAATTATCTTGTATGTCATTCCAGTTTCTGCCGCCATCTCTTATATATATATATATATATATATATATATATATATATATATATATATATATTCAGACATATAATGTTAAATATAACACACATCAAATGTCTTATGTTTTATCAGGAGCCGTTCCAAGCTTTGTATGTTGGCATTAATTTCAGGAGAAAATAAAGACAAAAACTGTTTAACATCTATGTAAGCAAAACAGGATGTCATCTTTGAAGGTGAACATCTCTGTTGTACAGTCCAAATAACCAATCTGATGATGGCTCATGTGAGATGAAAGCTTAGATCGATGAAAACACAAGAAAGAATTATCCAAACGTTGGACAATTTTTGTCTTTATTTTCTCCTTTTCCATCAATTTGTTGTCTTTGAAAATTTCTTGTTTTTTTTTTTAGAAGCTGATCAGCTTTTCAGAACATGAAAATCCTTCTTGCTTCTGATGTATAGCAATCAAAAAAATGTCTTCAACTAATTCTCTGCATTTATCTTGACATCATCAACTTTGATGCCTACAATACTAAAGTAAAGCATTACTCCACCATCCAGTTGTGTTCTGTGTTGGTTGAGTATTTCCATGAAGGACCAACTTCTAGTCTAACCAAAAGATTAATAAAAATTACTATTGAGAAATCAGTTTTCATGTACTACTCCACACAGATTACATGTTTCTTTTAGTGATATTTAGTTAAAAGCAGTAGAAAGTTACTTTCATATCTTTAGTGACATTCTTAAGGTCAATATTTTTCTTGTTCTTACCTTGCTAAGATTTTCAATTTCTTTTTTGATTATTCTATTTCTGAGATGAGGTATTATGTAAATTATTTACATTATTTGGACTATTGTCCTCATCTTTGTCACCATATTTATTACGTTTCAGCCGTTGTATGCTCCGGCCTTCTTCAGGTGGTTGGAATGTCAAACTGAACCCTTTATTTCACTCACTGGGGTAGACTGTTCTAGTTCCACATGCCATGTTTAATGGATGTCAGTTGTCAGTTATCTCCTGTTAATTTCCCGCTGAAACATTGTGAATGTGGCAATAAAGATGAGGACAACTGTCTGAACAATGTAAACAGTGTAAATATATCCTAGAAGTTTTACTAAGATTGTTTGGTTAGACTTTAGCACTTTGCCATCTTCACAGATATTACTCCCCCACCACCTTTCCAATGCATTCTTTTTCAATGGTGCCTCTGCCTTGGTTTTAGTCAAGGTCATTTTTGCTGTTGCCATATCAGGATATGATAACACAACTGCAAAATTCAAATATCTTACTGTTTAGTAATCAGTTGCCTGCAACAGCAAGGGAAACCTTTTTTTTGTTTTTGTTTTGGCAAGCAGTCACCTACAAGGTGCTAAAGGTTAATAGTACTGTTTTGTGAAAACAGTGTCTTGAACAGTAGAATTTGAAAGTGCTAATCTTTCTTGTACTCAAATTCTTAGTTTTTAATCAGATTCAAACTCATCATTTGCACCTGTGAAAAAATATACAACTGCCTCCATTTTGAAATCAGAGAAAAATTCCTTTTAAATATATTTTGTCAATGAAATAGGTTATTTGGGAGGAAAAAAAAAAAAGGAAAAAAATATGGTTTTGAGAAATTTCAAGCTATTAACTTTGAAGGGGAAAAACAGAAACATGAGTAACAAACTCTAACAGAAAGGCATCCAGTCAGTGGAGAAGTGAATAAATTTTTATAAATCAAAATCCTCACACTCCCCATATTTCATACAATCCATCAAGTTTTACTTTAAATATATCTCAGTGTGATAAATAATATTTAAAAGAAATATATTAGGCATAATATTTATGTACACACTTCATTTTATATATATATATATATATATATATATTAGCAATTATCATTCAAACTTGTCCTATATTAATTTTGTTCCTGCCACAGATGCTTACTCAAGCACATGTGTGCTTGTTCAGCACCCACAGAGCTCATCTTAGAGTTCCTGGGAAGGAGCACATAATTTGTCATGATCAGCAGTTTGCACAATGATAGTATGCTCAAATTATCAGTCACAATGACTTGTGATTTGATACTAGCACAACAATCAGTGGCTTCCCAATAAATGCATCAATCCAATTTCACTTACAAAGCTTGGGTCAATAGGTAATATGGTTTTCAAGCACTTTCCTAAGATACCAGATGCTAGGCTTGGCTCCCCAGGCTGATAAAATATATATGCATATATACACACATGCACACAAGGTGTACCAGCAAAATTGTCCATCTTACAAAATGTTTAATATCTAAAAGACCACTAAACTAATTGAGTTTCTTTTTTCCAGGTTTTTAGAAGACATTTAGCCATCTTGACACCATTTCTCATAAGAATTACTGAAAAACTCTTTGAGTTATTCAGCTTGAAAGAGAACAGGCTAAATTAGTTTTTGTATCAGCCACTATGTCTTTTCAACTGCGCAATGGTCAGATGAAAAAGATCTTTCAGGCCTTTAGTAATTGTACCAATATTCATACTGTGGCTTTCATTTTCAAAGTCCATTCAAGAACCATCAAGAGAATGGTGAATAAGTTTAAAAAGATGACAAGTAGAGAAGAAAACTCAATTAGGAGGTCACAACAGCAAGAGGGGTCATCATTTCAACTTAGCGCTAAATACATTCTTATTGCAGAAAATAGAGTATAATAGTGTTATAAAAATCTTGGAGAATTTCAGTAAAACATCTTTAATCATTTCTAAGATACAATGGTTCAAAGCTTAATCTAACAATTGGACAATTTTGCTTATATATATATATATATAACCTTGCAATGTCATAATCACTAACAAAATTATAATAGAGTTATGTAAGAATTTGTACACTTATAATTCCAAATTCTACAAATTTGCAACAAGATTTCTTGAAAATTTTATTTAGATCTGGACAATTTTGATAAACTAAATAAAAAAATGTTTAAATGACATTCAGTTAGAAAAAACATTGTGATATACATTATTCTGAAAAATCTAAGTGTAGTTATCTAGCTAGATGTCAGCATTTGTATTTTGAAAGTAAGATTAATTAGTTTCTAAAAAGTAAAATCACTCAGTAAAAAAAAAAAAAAAATAAAAAAAATAAATAAATAAATAAAAAAGGAAAGAAAGAAAAAAATTACAAATAGGCATCCTCATCCTTGTTGTTACTATCACAACGTTTTGGTTGCTATGCCATTTGGCTTTCTTCAGGTGGCCAACAAACTAGATAACCATTAAAGATTTTCATACTGAACACTTTATTCAATCTACAGAGCTAGGTTGTTCTCATTCCACTGGCCTTATCTAGGCCAATTTTGTCTTGGTTCATTATATGATTTAATGGTTAGCAAGCTTGTCTTACTAAAAAACAATTATGACTGGATAATGAGATCAATCCTCACTGTGTGCTCCATACTTTCAGCCTTGTCCCATATCTAATCTACACTTAGAAAAATCAACATACATTGCGAGTATTGTTTACACCAAGTTTGAGTATATCCACACTACATGGTCCAGGGAATGAACTAAATTCATTAACCCATTCTTTAATACTTTTGGCCAGGGGTCCCCAAAATGGTCAATAACGACCAATGGGACTATCCACAATATTAATATATATTTGGGAGGTCAAAAAGGACAGTAGATAGATTTCAATGCCTTTGCTACTGTTCATCAAATACATTCAGGATGTAAAGTGAGTCAGTGGAAAGGCATATTAATTTTTTGATGTGCTTATTATTACCAAGGTGATGATTGCGTTTCTATCATTCAAAACAAACATTGTGTATAAGAAAGCTAAAATGAATCGTCTTATTGAGAAACAATGAGAAAAATGGGTAATGGGATATGAAAAATAATTGTATATATATATATATTTTTTTTTTTTATTCATTCCTGGGAGTTGATGAGGGATCAAGGGTTCCATGAAGGGGTCAAGGATCTAAAAAGTTTGGGGACACCATCACAAAGAGAAATGTCTAATTATTAAATAATTACTGTAATTCCTCAAGTATAATATGCCTTTATCCATAATACACAGCCCTAAAATTGTGCTGATAGTGTGGGAAAATACATAATATGCACCCTTTGTTTCGTAATCAAACCCCTATAAATTGTACCCTCTCCAATTGCATTATAGCCAGCGTTTCCTACTCTCATTTAAAAAAAAAATATGATTTTAAACATAGAATAATATTATTCTAATTTAATTTTATGATAATTCTTTTTTCGTAAAATACATCTATTGGATGCTTTAGTACACATCATCAGTGATGTTTCTAGCCGAGGTTCATTAGGGGTTTCAGGTCTTTCAACATCATACCCCCACTTCACGTCGACCCAGCTGATACTGATCGGGTATCGACTTGTGCACCTTCCGTCAGCTACAATTTTTTCCATCTTCTAAGCTGTGACTCTTCTTGACAATTTATTGTCCAATCCTTGGTGGCTTCCAGTTCACCAGCAGTGTATGCTCTTCCATAAAAAAAAAGGAAGGAAATACAGCCACAATTTCTATCTGATCAGGAATATGGCAGCATGCTTGGCTTGAAGTGGTAAGTAGAGGTTTGATTCCCCCCACTCCTGAGACACGCACAAACGCATTCAAACATCACATTCCGCTTACACTTATCCCCATTTTCATTAATGTTAATCATCTGGCAAAGGAAAAGGAGAAGATAAAAAAAAAAGAAATTATCACCTTTCTTCTCTTCCTGTTTTTTTTTTCCTGTCCTCCACCTATATAAGTTACACACACATATCAATGCCGCCACACACACGCACACAATCACACACACAAAAAAAAAGGTAACCCTGGTAGTGGGGCACACAGGTGCTAGATCTTAGCCAGGGATCACCTGTAGGTAACAATGGTTTGGGGTACCCTAATTCTGTCCCCTAGTCAAGACTCCATTGTTAGATGTAGTTTTAGGTCATACCCAGGACCCCTTAAATAAATAAATAAATAAAAATAAAATAAAATTATATATGTTATATAAACCGCAACTTTTCATTTCCTTACTGACTGCCAATCACTTGATCTTTTAAACCAAAGCCATCTAGAAGCTTCTTCTGCTTCCAATGTTATTGAGCAAACAGTTTTGTTTTTTGCCAAACCTGTTACACCTAATTTTGGCAACATCTTATATAGAGACCGCCCAGCAAAGCCTCTGCAACTGATTTCAATCGGTTTGCACTGAACTCGCCAACCGTGTCTACAATCAGTAAATATTTCCCGATATGGGAATATGTGGGCTTTATCCAAATTTTATTTCCAAGGGATTGTTGATTTCAACATCATGATTTTCTTGGTCTTTTCAGAGTAAATAACCATGTCTGGATGAAGCTTAGTTTGTATTGTTTCCACTGGAAATTTAAGCTGCTTGCCTAAATCTCTCTCAATTACCAGAGCAGAGCTGAGGAGGGATGTTTTCTTCTTCTGTGTTGTCTTTACTTTTTCCTTGGCTCTGACAAAATTCATCATCTTATTTGGTACATATATATATTTTGTTTTATATTCCTTGATACTATCATTACAAGAACTCCTAAAACTTTATCATGGTGCCACTGGTACCTCCCCTAGCTAAGTGCCTTAGGGCACCCGCTCAATATGTGTTGGAGGGATCCTCTATTCTGGCACAATGGGCAAAGTGGAGACTCACTCTTTCCCCATATGTGGAGGCTTGCCAGGCTAGGCAGTGTATCATACATTGCCTGTACAAGGAAGCTCGTATCACTGTGATTGGCGTACCAGACATCTGCTCAGGTAATCTTCCTTTTTTCCAGGTTTCCCTATCTTGTTGAGGCCCTCTGTTGACCCAAAGTCACCATTTTACTTGATCTAATTTCCTCCACACCCACCCTCACTTCAGATTGAAGACCGTTTATAATTTTTCCTTATATTCACTCCTTCACGGATTGGAACAGTAACCTAGGCCTGATCTGCCCACTGCTACTGTTCGCGCTTTGTCTTAACCTTTGTTCTGCTACTAAGCTTGTGCGATGCCTTCCACTTTCTCCCAGTTCAAACCTCAATACTGGCTTCTAGGATCTTTCGGATCCCTATATAGGATTGCTGCCCTCGTCTTCACCACTTTAAACTCTTCAACTAATCCTCTGAAGGGAAGTTGCAATGCATTAGAAACTCCATACAGAGTTGCACTGCTTAAACTTCTAGGTAAGCCGAGCCATCTTCTCAAATATCCACTAACTTTTCTCTCCATCTTCTCAACCATTGTCAGTGCCACTTTCATATAAAATCAGTTGCCATGGAATCTTTGGCAAAATGGTATGTTGGTATATCCATGACTTAAAACAGCTTGGTAGACCTGATTTGTCCACTTTATTCAACATTGCTTAGAGGTCTGAAAAGCATTTCTGGGTAGCATCAGTATCCTTTAAATTAGCATTGAAAATTTTCCCTAGACACTTGACCGGTTTTTCTTTTAATGACGGGATAAAAGTTCCTGCAATTTTGAAATGGAACTTTTCTATCACTATCCCTTCAGGACTTATGACCTCGATTTTGTCAGTTCAAAATTCATTCTTGCCCATGTCATTATCTTTTCTAAACCCTGCAATATCCACCGGCATCCAGGGACTGTGGATGTAGTAACTGTCAGGTCATCCATATATGCACATTGGGGGTTGTCATACTCTGTTTCTCATCACGGTACCTCGACACTCAACTTCTGCTGATTTTACTAACATGTTCATTATTAAGGTAAATACTATCACTGAGTGCATCCTGTTATAATTCCCTTTTCTGGCCGATGCCAATTGGAAGATATCAAATCAGTGGTTGTTTTTATGTTAAAATCATAATAATCTTGTATGAGATTCCTTACACAAATCAGTACATGATATCTTTTTAAAGCTTCCTTGACCAATTTGTGTGGAATGGATCCATATGCATTAGATAGGTCCATCCATAGTACGACGAGATCGCCTTTTGCTTCTCTTAAGAGCTGCGTTATCATGCCAATATGCTCCAGACAACCTGGAATGCCGGCAATCCCTCCCTTCTGTACTAAAGCATCTATGTAATAGTTGGCACCTAGATAATGCTGAAGTTGTTGGGATAAGATGCTGAAGAAGATTTTCATTTTACGGCAATTTTTTAGATTTTTTGTAATTGTGCGTAATACGCACCCCTGATTTTTCCTTATTATTTTTTAGAAAAAAAAAAATGTGTATTATACATGGGGAAGATCTCTTGACTTCTGTGTGCCATGTCCCTTAAGGATGTTGGTAATCTTGGCTCTCCACAATTCCCTGTCTTTTGTAATGCTAAAGAAATTTTGTCTTTTTGCTATCTCTTAAAACCTGCTCTGCCATTCTGTCACTCAAGCTGGCCAGGTAGGTTATGTGCTATTTTCCTTTATCCTTCTTGCCTTCAATTTGTCCTGTTAGTACAAAATTTTCCAAGCCTACTTTCCTCATAATGTTCCCTAGAAATTGCAACTGTCTCTTCCTGTTGTTAAGTATGTTTCTTTTTAAGTTTCCATTTTCTCTAAATCTTTGTCATTGCTTACAGGTTCAGTCCATGGTATTCTCAGGATCTTTCTGTAGAACAACATTTCTGTTGCTTCAAGTCTCTTCATCTTTTAAGAGATTGTCCAGCATTCACTGCCATATACGAGGACTGATATTACATAGCAATTAAGTCCTCTTTTCTATGTTTTTAACTTTCTTGTTTCTTAACATTTCACTTAACTTTTGGAAGGCATCTTTTGCTATTCCAATTTACCCCTAGATTTTTTTTATTGCCCTGTCTTTTGTTAAAACTCTTCTCAGATATTTAAATTGTCATACTTGTTTGATTTTGGTATCTCCAATTTATAATCTGGGCTTTTCTTTTACTAACAAACATGCATTCTGTCTTCCTGCAATCGACGTTTAGTCCTTTCTTGTCACTTCCCTTCACTACTGTCTGTAGGAGTTTTTATAGTTTCCTTTCTTTTTCTGATATTAAAACTTTGTCATATGCATATCTTATACTGTTAAGATTACAGCCACCAATAATATATCCTGGTATGACTTCTAATTCTCTCAGAAGTGTCTCACTCTATAGATTGAATAGGTTTGGTGAGAAGACATCCTTGTCTTACCCGTCTTTCTATATTTGCATATTTACTGAACTCATTTTCCCCTCTGTATACAAGTGATTAGTAAACCAGGATAGGTTCTGGATGCTGAATCACATTGCAAAGATAAGTACATGAAAACTGATTTCTCAACAGTAATTTTTTTTATTGATAAATGTAGATCAGTGGCCTCCAAAATGGTTGATAACCCCTTGAGTCAATGGAACCATCTTGGAAATTGATAAATGTCTGGAGAGGTGGTTGATAAATAACTACTGTTGACTAATAACAATACCACCAATTTTCAAACAAATACCAATGACCTTGCTACTACTTCTACTCATTAAATGGTGTCAACCAATTCAATAAAAAAATTATTTTAATCATGTCTATTATTACCGATATCATTTATGAAGTTTTAACATAATTCAAAACACGTTTCGTAGAAGAAGAGAAATACAGATTGAAAAAGAAATAACAAAGCATAAAACTAAAACCAATCTTATCAAGAAACAATAAGGAAGGAAAAGGAAATCCTACTCTAAAATAAAAAAAAAAATGATTATTATTGATATTTTTTTCTACTTGCCTGGTGGTTGATGAGTGATCAAGGATTCAATAAAGCTGTTGATGGTTTTAAAAGTTTGAGGATCTCTGCTCTAGGGCATTGTCCCTAAACATTGTGATAATAACAAAGATGAAGACATTAGTTCAACTGTAAATAATGTAAATAATGACAACTCGTCATCCCAAAAATTCTAAGAGAAAGGAATCGTCTTATATGAAGGCTCAGCAATAATGATGACTTTTAAAAATAGAGTTACAGATATGACTATACTTGAGAACAATGATAAAAGGTAATTTCCTCAGCAAAATGGATAACAATATTCCATTCAAGAGTTAGTCTATTTATGTAAACATATATTGATATTTATTGACCAACACCACCTTTCTTCTGTTCTCCAAATCCAAAAGCGTCAGATTCTCTGAAAGATATGTCTTTTGTATCTTTCTTACAGCACAATTCTGCCATTATCTTCCCACCAAATGCCCAGATTCCTTTCTTTATCCATTCCACATACCAAAACATCCTGATGCAGCTTCATTTCCATCTCTCTTTGCATTCAATTCTCTACCAAAACTTCTATTTTATCCGAAAATTGATTCTTCCTTCCATATCTTATAATAAAACGCCTGAAACAATTCTCAAGAATCTGTCATGACCACAAATTTTAGAATCGGAAAACTTACTCAGCAAAAGCTTTACTTGCCAAAGATGCCAATTCATGTGGCAACTAAATACTTGCAAATTTTATTTCAATTGCCATTCAACATATGAGGGGGATGCTGAAAAGATCTGTTAGGCAAACATTAATTTTTCTGGAAGGGTTTCTTAGTGAGGCACAGAATTTTCAGCACCGCATCATATTATTTTTATTGCTTTCTTCAGATGCTGACTTCTATGCTGCCTACCCAATATAAAATTTAAACCTCTTTGCCATGGAAAATAAGATAAAATCATTTTTAAAATGGATATTTATAAAAATAAGTGCAGTATAAGAACTCGGCAGACAATCATGTCATAAGGGGTCAGTAAAAGGGGTTGTAGGGTGGAAAATAATTCATCACCCACAAGGCCGCGTAGACATTTTTGAACTCTGCCAAGGCTGAAAAGTGAAGATGAAGCAGCTCCAATCCAGATAAGGCAGCAATACTTCATTTCTGGTTTTATCTAGCTCTTATAAAGAAAGAATAGCAGGAGAACAGGAATCCCCAGTCTTTGGAACAGTTACTCTGGCTCTTCCATAATCCAATGCCAATATTTTCTTGTACAAGTGGACTCTGACTCAGTTATGTCCCTTGTGTTTATCAGGAAATCTGCTCAAACCTGACATTATATTTTTGATAATGCATAGGATATATTTATTTATTTATAAATACAGTCAGACCAAATCTTAAGTCTGAAGTTTAGTAATGAAGTTGACCATTTCAGTGAAGTAGTATTTAATGTAAACAATCCAAGAATACTTCTCTGGAATTTGGGAAATTTCACAAAGTACATAAATCTTTGTCATATTGTCCTGGGAGAGGCTAGGTGGGTTGGGGAAGATCTTGTATTGTTAAATTTAAACAAATTCTATTCATTTTAATTCATGTTGAAATCCTCTTAGAGCTTACCCTGATTTAATTTAATGCTTCTAAATATTTTGAATCCATTCTTGCTTTACTTATTCTTTCCAACACTTCATTAGTTTACCAGTGTTTTTTCACTTAATTAATTTTAATAAATTCCTGCTTGAAATCATCAATAAACATTCTCAGGCAACAAAAAAAACATTGAAACCAGATTACCATATTGTTATACTCTTATTTTGAATTATTTAACCCAGTTGTCAGTAGATATCGGCAAAACTTGTAATCAGAAAGGTAAGTTTTTAACTTTTTATTTATTTACTGATGCTGAACTTCATAATACTAAGTACATTATTTACAAAGACTACTTTACATTAAAATTATTATCTTCCAGAAATACACTACCAAATTTTTGTTATATAATGAACATCAAAAAGTGATTTAGGTCTAAATAGTAAAACTAAAGTGATCTGAAGACAAGATTTCTTGAATGTTCAGACCAGTAGATGAAATAAAATAAATGAAGAGTCTACTGAAATATTGGTATCCAATAAAAGTAAATGTTTAAAGTAATAAAAATATGTTGGATTAGTAATAAATACAAAATCCATTAATTCTGTAGAAATTGCTTGGTTTACATTTCGGACACAAAACTGAGCATTTACAAATTTTAAAGAAATCTGAACATATAAAGTCTGCTTTACAGGCAGATAGAACCTTGCTTGATTATGAAGCTCTTCATAGCAGAGTGGTTAAAACCATGCAGAGTCAAACAGCAGTTTCTCCTGCAAAGGGGGACAGATTCAAATCATACCAATGGGCACATTTTCCTTTAAATGTTCTCAAATGTTCAGGTTGGTTGACAAAATAAAATACTATTTAAAATAGTATTCAGTAAATTCTCTGTTTATAATAAACAGTATTAACTATACTTACCAGCCAGAAAAAACAAACAAACAAATAACAGTAATTTAACTTTGTTAAACAGATGCTTCCTATGCAGCTAAATGGTATAGCATGTCAGGCTTTCTGACAGTTCTGTATAGGATAATGGTTCAATTCCTGTTGGAAGACACATATTTCCTATGAAATTCGTCGGACATTCAGGCCAGGAATACTGTTTCTTATGAAATTCTTATTAAATATTTGTATCTATAAAAATAATGTATAAAGAGAAAATACGTTAAAATAATTGCCAGACTTAATCCATTACATAGTGTGAGTGTGTGTGAGGGAGAGAGAGAGATTAGGAGGATTTGAGATAATTATAATTAAGTAATTCATCAAGTCTAGAAGAAACCTCAGCACAATGTAGAAAGCACTGAACGGTCATTTCATCCTATATTTGGGACTCATCAGCAGTACACATCCACATTCAATTCTCAGTAGTGGATGCATGCTGCTGACAAGTTCCAAATATAGGACGAAACGGACATCCAGTGCTTTCTGCATTTTGCTGAGGTTTCTTCTCGACTCAATGAATTACTTAATTATAATTATCTCAAATCCTCCTAATTTCTCTCATTTGTATATCCTTGCTTGAACTGGCTTCTAATGCTCTGGACTGAGCAGCCTGGAGATAGCAGTCATAGGTCGTGGGCGCACAGTCCTATGGGTAAAAAAGAAACTTGGATGAGTTCCACTACAGAATATGTGATTGAGTGGTGCTATATAGAGTTTAATTCGTTACCTCTTCGTCACTAAGGCCAGTTGGAACAGTTGCTATGACGTTTACCTGACTGTCCAGGTTTCAATTCTTGGTAGTGGATGTGCACTGCTGAGGAGTCCCAAATAGTGGACAAAATGGCTGTCCAGAGCTTTCTGCATTCTGTTTCTTCTAGACTTGATGAATTAATATATATATATATATATATATATATATATATGTGTGTGTGTATGTTTGTGTGTGCATATTATATATATATATATTATACATCGATGTTTCAGATTTAACAAAAGACTTCTGTCAGTGAAAAGCCAATTGAATCCATCTTTTGCTAAGTAAAAGGGGTGAACAGAAAAGGGATGCAAATAGTATGCAATGTGGTCTGTGAATGCTATATTTTTCAAAGTAGACTAGTTTCACTCATGGTCCTTTTAAACACCAACAGAATACACTCATATCATTCGAATACCATTATAGATCCATAACCTCATGAAGTCTTCTGTAAATATGAACCTGATTGTTTGCTTGAAAGAGCTGGAAACATTACTCCTTTAATGAGATGACATTGTGGCAATCTTCCATAATCCAGTGCCAATGTTTTCTCGTACAAGTGAGGCACAGAAAGTAATACTTTGGTTCTCAATAACTGTTCCATTGTTGGTCAATGACTAGGAAATTACATAAAACATAGCGAACACATTGATTTGGCTGGTTGAATGATAGCAGTATTGAATTAGGATGTGATCAGTGTTCCTTTTTGTCACTTGTTTGCAGTCAGATTCTTCATGTGTCACTGATATGTCTAGAATTCAAATATTACTGTCATAACTTTTGCTACTGCTGCACAAAAAAAAAAAAAAGTTTTGGAGACAGAGTACACTATCTTTCTGGCCTCAGCAATCATTGTGTATCCATTGTTAAATTATATTCATGTCCAATTGCTGCCACAGCTACACTACCTGTTATGTCATATATATGTTCTCCAGCTGAATCTGTACAAATGGGAATTAACAAAACTATCCAGTGCACAACTGTCTCAAATTTTTCAACACTACATTTTATCTAAATAAATCTTTCCTTATTTGCCTGTCTTGATTGTATCTTTTACAAGTATCTGCATTCACATAGAATTGTAAACTATGACAAGAGTGAACTTCTGTCTCATTACTGGATATGGCAATAGCTCCGTGGGATAATACAATTATTAGACTGGTACTTTTGTTTACAAAGTAAGTTTAATTCACTCCAAATGTTATAAAAATATTTGATACATTGTATGATTTTAATTGACAGACTTGTATAATACCAACAATATATGTCAATGCACTTTTATTTGATTTGAATGCATGATCCAGAAATTAGCAAGCTTTAAAGAATCTTATCCTTCTTCGATCTTAAGTAGAACTTGTATACACAATCCATTGTTAAAGATGATAGAAAAATGGTTGGTCCCTTGTACTTCTTTTTATTTTTTAAACTAATGTTCACTCAATACAAAGCCCACTCAAGGTAGAGGGTTACAGTGTGGTGTGGCATTAGCATAAGAAAGGGCAAGATAACGGGAAAGACAACTAATTCTAGGCTTGAAGAGGTCAAGATTAAATTAGCACATAAAATTTCAGAGCTCAGTCAGAGATGTTAGAAGTATAGAGTTGAAGTAGACTTTAGAAGCAACTTGAAATCCAATCCTAAAAAGGAAACAAGGGATAAACCTCTACTCCTGTACAAAAGATCAGGGACATATAACATAGATGTATATCAATTTTTAACAAATTAATGGATTTTTTTTCTTTAAAACCGACATATTTTTATTATGTTATTTTTAGTGGATACTCATGTTTTTTAATAGATACTGTTTATTTTGTCTATCAGCCTGCATACTCAAGAAACCTTAATAAATAAAATATACCCTTAGACAGGATTCAAACCTACACCCACTTTGCAGGATAAGCAACTGTCTGATCTGGCATGCTTTGACAGATTGGCTACAGAGAGCTTCACAGCCAGGAAAGGTTCTATTTGCCTTAATACACATTTATCCATTCAGATTTTCTCAAAAGCCATATCTGTTCAGCTTCATATCTGTAATGTAAACAAAGCAATTTTTAAAGGATTAATGGATTTTATTTTTTTAGTCTAAAACATTTTTATTACTTTAAATATTATTTTTGGTGGATAACAACTTGGTCATGGAGTGCTTTCTTCTGCAAAGGGGGACACAGGTTAAAATCCTGCTGTAGGGTACATTTTCTTTAAGTTTTCTTGAGTGTGCAGACCATACACAAAATAAACATTGTTTTAAAAAAAAAAAAAAAAAAAAGAAGCATCTAATAGAAAAATATGAGTATCCAGTAGAAATAGTATTTGAAGTAATAAAAAACACAAAGATGTATACAAGTTTTGTTAAAAACCAAATCAAATTATTTAAAGATTTGTTGTTTTTTTTGTTTTTTTGTCTATATTTCAAACTATTTACTTGGCTTTTGGTCAAAGTTTAAATACAAAACTGTCTCATGTTGGAATCCTTTCAGCTTAGATAATGGCTTATGAAAACCAAAAGTACTTAGACAATTCATTTTCCAGTTTTCTCTGGAAACCAGACAATGATCCAATATATAGTAAAAAGTAAAGAAAATCAACAACAAAGAACTTGTTCATCCTTACCCAAACTTATATAAATTAAAAATGGCTCCTGTAATACACCCTATTCAAAAAGAAGTTATGTTGATTGATTGTTTTTTTATGGCTTTTTGACATTATTTAAAGCCAAAACATATTTTTGGATTGTAAGAATTTTTGTTTTTTAGAGATAATAATGATTTTCTTATACAAGTCTTACTATTTAACTTCTCACTGGTGAATTCAGACATTTTCCAAGGGTATTTGGATACAAGTGAATATGACAAAACAGATTGGAATTCAAATTCAACTCTGATTTCTCATTCAGTGTCATTGTGCATTATACAACCAACCCATACATCCAAACTTACAACACCTGGTATTTCTGAGTGGTCACCCATCTAAGTACTGATCAGGTTCAACCTTGTTTAACTTTGGTGATCAGACAAGAACTGCTGTATCAATGTGATATGGCCTTAAGCAAAAGAAAAAAGAAACTATGTATATTGCTTTTGTAAGTGAACAAATCTACAGACTATTCAATACAAAATGCTAATCTCCCAAATAAATCGGGTCAGTCTGCTTTAAAAAAAAAAAAAAAAAAAAAAGAAAAAAAAAAAAAGAGAAAAAAAAAAGAAAAACAACTGAAATCTCAAAGATAAATCAGCAATAGCAGGGACAAATGTTCCACCATTCCAATCCTAAACAGGTTGTGAGGGTAGGTGTGATGGATAACGTTGCAGGAAATGGAACCAACAAGCCAAGTTCAAATACTGGCCTAGTCTGTTACTTTCATTTCAATACTATTAGGTTGGTGCAAAAATAATGTCGTTTTCTCACATAGTAACATATGTGAGAAAACGACATTATTTTTGCACCAACCTAATATTCTTGGGAAAGGCATGAAACCATCTTTCCTCCAATGAGCTTTGTTTAAATAACAGCGTAAGCTGGACTCTTACCTTGAGTAGCTACAAATCTAAGAGAAGGAAAATTCTGAATTCCAAACTATGGAGAAGGCAATAGGAAACCATTCCTCTTGTCTTCCTCAAGAAGTCTGCAGATAAAGAAAAGAACTCTGGGAAGAAGGCATGATGACATTTAAAAAAATAAAATCTTAGGAATACAGATATCTAAAGATGAAAAATCTATCATCATATTGACATGTTTATTCACATATTTTTGATTTACTCTTTACACCAAATTGCAAACAGATCTATAATTGTCAGGAGTTTGAAACTATGCAAAACAAAGTTCTGGAACTGCTCTCTTGAAGCAAACAAGTTCTTTTGAAATAATTATATTTTTAAAGGATATTTGTCTTGTAAATTTCCATTGATGACAATAGTAATTTGTATTCTAATCTTGGAACAGAGTAAAGAGTTTTGTCAATGTCAGGTTTAAATTAGCTTCTAAATTTTTAGCACTTTAACTCACCCAACTAGTTCCAAAAATAAATCTTTCATGAAGACAAAAATTTCAAGTAGCCTTAGATCATAATTCAGACATCGACTGGCAGAACATCTGACTTTGGAGACTGCATGACAAACTTCATTACAATATGGTCAGTTTATTCTTCTACATACTATGTCCCTTCATGATGTTGGCAGTAATGGCTCTCCACAATTTCCTGTCTTTTGTAGTTCTTGATAAATTGTCATCTTATCTCTCCCAAACCTTGCTTCAGCCATCCAATTTATGTAGATTATGCATTATTTTCCTCTATCCCTCTTGACTTCATTCTGTCCTGTAAGTATAAAATTTTCCAAGCCCTCTTTCCTCATTATGTGCCATAGAAATTTCAACTCTTCCTTGTGTTATATACAAGTTTCTACATTTTGTTATAATTTTAATGTTCAGATATATATCAGTTTCACCCAGATTAAAATCTCTTTTTCATATAAGTACATTTAAGCAGCAAGAACTCATCCAAAGTTTTGTTAAATATTGAATGTAGAGTACAATTAAATGATTCAATTATATATGGCTGTTATTTCTAATAACCTTTTTCCACCTTTCATCAAAAGCTTTTTGATACCTTTTGAATAAAATTCCACAGGTCTTGATGTGAAAAAGTTTTAAATGAAATTAAAGATCACAGAATATAATGATTGACATTGTATTTAATGATCAGGGAAGCAAGACATTGGAAAGGAATTCCATAGACGAAAAGTGCAAAAAAAAAGAAATTGTCAGATTAGAAGTGGTTGTTGAATTTGGCTAGTTCAAGAGTAAAACAGTGAGACCTAATTGACAATCTAGTAGAACACTTAATTCCATGAAGTCGGAGCACCAGTAAAAAAAAAAAAAAAAAAAAAGGTCATCAGAAGAGTTGCCATGAAAATCTTTGTAGAAAAGACAGAGGGAAGCCATGTCACATTGATGTTAAAGTAACTGATGCATTTGTCGTTACAATTAATTTCCCAAAAAGTAAAATTACAAATGACTCAACCTAATAGCTTCAAGCATGAACAAATATTCTTTGCAGTAAAGAAAAATACCAACTATTTAGAAGGGAAGAATAAACATTAGATTCTATAAAATCACGATAGACTATATCACAATGTGGTAATCATGAACCTCATAACTGATTAGGGTCCAAGGGACACAACATATACAACAACCATAACAGTGGGGGAGGTCTAAAGCTGGATAACCTGACAGCCCATTCCACTTCAGGCTGGTTTTGAATTCAGTTTTCTTTCTCCTAGAATGGTTGCTCTACCAAGGCAAGAGAATTCAGGCATACCTGCTATTTAACCCATAGCTAAAGAAAGAAAGACCTTTTCCAATGTCAAATGGTAAGTGAATGTAACAGACTAGGTTAGGATTTGAACTTGGCATGATAATTTCATTTTCCATGCTGATAACCATTACATTACCCCCATATTAACCAAGTGAAATGTAGTAAAATACAAATGTTATAATTTTTTTTTTTTACCCTGTACAAGCATGAAAAGTAGACAGCGCCTCCTAGCAATCAAGATAAAGAGCAGTTTTTTTTTTCTAGCACATTAGGGCTGGAGCTACCCAATCCTCTCACTCTTTCTCTCTCTCTCTCTCAATATATATATATATATATATATATATATCTCTAACATAGTTCAAAAGAATCTACACATGAGTGAGGAATTATTTCCCACCTTACAACCATTTTCCTACAGATGCAACTTCACAGGCTGTACATTTTCTATCAGTATTTCCATGGAAAAAGTTTTGACAAACTACACTTCTTAGTTTGATCAGTTCAGACCTTTACAGCTAAAACCTCCACAGGAGTGAACCATCTCCAATTCCTTTGTATTACATTAGTAATAAGGAAGTTCCATTTGGATAACTTCACCCCAAGGGCTGCTGGTTTGTGGAACAGACTCCCAAAAAGATGCTTCCCCAACCATTACAAGATTAACCTCTTCAAGTTTAAGGTCAAACTATCTATCCAATATATCCTAATAATCTACTATTACAGTCTACAGGAAATGATGCAATTTCCCCTTCAAGGAACATTTGGAAAAAAAAAACAAAAAAAAAACTGGCTCAATTCTTAATATATACATGCATTTTTTAAAAATGCATAAAACATTCAACCACATTTTTTGACCAATTGGGTGGACAAAAGATACACAGTCACTTTGTAAGAAATTTATGGAGCTAACACACGTTTGCGCAAGCCCATGAGAACAATATAAAATGAGAATATTTTCAAACTACCTCAGAACAGTTTACTTGTCCAGCAAGATGAATACAGCTGTGTCTCACCACAGCCCGCTCATTTGACTGCTGAATGAACAGTATCAAATTACAACTCTGAACTTGGCAATAATGTTTTAATGCCATGCAGCTGCTAATACTTCTCTACAACTCAGAGACTTTAAAGAAAAACAAAACACAAATGATTCAATTTTTGTTTTCAGATTTTTCCACAAGTTCTTGTACTGTAAAAAGAAAAGGAAATAAAAGCTTTATTTTGTAGCACTCATGTTAATCACTTCATTCTTTTAACATTAGTACCCTACATGTGCATAAAGCAATATAATTTAGTAACCCTCTACCTTGAGTGGCTCACTAGTCTTGTATTGGGTGTTTGAGTGATTTTGTTTTTTTATGGCTTAATAATCCTTTGTTTAAGTTGAAAACAAATTTTGGATTGTAAGAATATTTTTTTTTTGCAAGTAAATATTACATTAACAGTTTTCCGAGAATAACAGTGATTTTCCAGATACAAGTCCTACTATTTAGCCCATAGCTGGGAGGAGAAGTTGAATTTATACCTTTCTCAAGGGTATTTGCACATTTGTGGATGTAATGAACCCAACTGGAATTTAAACTGTACATCCTTCTATTGGGTGAACATGAGTTAAAAAAAAAATCAAACAGAAAAAAATATTAATTGCTAGTTTAACTATTTATAAAGTTATAGCATAAATTGTTTCACAAGAAAATCTTGATTTATCTAAACAGACTGAATTTTTATTTTAAATAAAATGGTAAATATGAAAATATGTTAATATGATTGAATTGAATATGAGCAGATAACGTCATGGTTCAAAGGTGCTTGGCTCAAGTGCTTACTCAAACTCTCTATGTTAACTACACAGTTATTTTGGTCAAGATTTGAGTTGAAGGAACAAAGAGAAGCAGTTTCATGCCTTTCTTAATGACATCAGTACTAATATAAATAGTCCAAGCCAGAATTCAATTCTGGTTACCAATATATTTTCCAAACTCCAAAGAGTACACTGACCATAGAGAGAACTCAAACTCATAGTCAGACTGAAATCAAATAAAAAGGTGTTTCAAGAGTTCCTTCAGATGTTATCTGTCTCATCAGACAAAAAGATCAATTCAAACATTGTAAAAATTCTTGATGTCTTTTCATTGATTTAGTTTTTGAATGGAAAAAAATCACTTTGACTTAGCTCAGAGGAATTTATAGGAAATTATGAAACATCTGATAGAATCAGTAATTTTGATTTTTGAAGATATATACAACCATTAGGTATAAATATATAATGTAACACTATTGCTTACGATATTATGACAAGTGCATGAAAAAAATTTTTTAGATTACACAATACTTGTGATTCTACATTTCATGAGATTACTATTTAAAACACACACATACATATATATATATATATATATATATATATATATATATATATACACACACACACAGTCTGCCAAAAGAATGTATACACACTTCAGAAAAGGAAAAACTTGTATAAATATTGTAATACTAAATTTAGACATGAGATTAATACATGTTACCTTTGGACTCTACAATCAAAAGAGTTGCTCAAAATGGTGGCCTTTAGCTTCCAGACATTTATTATGGTGAACTACTGCTTGGCCAACATTGGACAAAGTGTACAGTGACATTGCTGTACATGTATTTTCAATTTCTTGTTTGTAGTTGTTTTTTCTGAGATACACAACATCCTACAATAAACAGTGTTATTGCAATTTGATAAAATTATGAAAGACAAGTTTTTGCTTTCCTGAAGTGTGTATACATTTTTTGAGTTGACTTTTTTGGGCACTTCAGTTTATTGCCAAAAGATGTATGTGTGCATATATATATATTATATATATATATACACACACATATATAGAGATAGATAGAGAGAGATAAACAATTGTATCTGCTAGAAAAACCCAACTTATATGGGAAAGATATTAGAGTAATCCACAACATTTACTGTGAACAAACTGCATGCTGATAGGGAACAAATACATAAAAATAAAAAGATGTGTGAGAAAAGGATGCATTTTCTCACTAGATTTATTCTAACTATGCAGTATGATGACCGTAGGAAAACTAGTAAGATTTACTAGCAGCCAAAATTTCAAGATACAGAAATGACACTGCTGATACTTAGAACGTAAACTGTGAAAGCTTCTAGAGAAGGTAGCAAAAGAAAATCAAAAAAAAACTATAAGAAGACAAAAGGCACGGTGATCAGCAAGTGAGTAAATCAATGGTTGAGTATCAAATTACAGAGATCAGAATCAAACAGGTATAGAAACAAATATTTCCCGATACACTCATATGAGAATATTAACAGTTTCCCTACAAGAAAACATTTGACATTTACTGACTAAGCAGCCAACATGGTTTCCAGTTAAAATTTATAAAACTTTTCTCTTAAAACTTTTTTTTTTTTTTTTTTTTTTTTTTTGGAAAAGAGGTTTCTCAAGTCCAGTAGCTGATATTGCTCTTTCCAGTATTGGTGGGAGTTTCCTTCCTAACCTGCTATTTGAAGTAGTGTGGAATTTAAACATCTTGATTATGCCATTATGCTCTCTTTGAGTTACATGTGCTAACCATTTTAACTGTTACCACTGTTGGTAGTCCTCAAAAGATGTAGCCTCTATTATATCTAAAATATTTGAAGTGAAATGTAGACACAAAAAAGAAAAATTATATGGTTCAACACCCCCAGTTTTGCAAACTGTCATAAATTAATATCAGAGAGAATTTTCTAAAATTAATAAACACTTTTTAAAAAAATAACCCTTTAAGTAAGATCTTCAATAGGATAACAATTAAGATTAGCTACTCCTATATCAACAACATGTATAAAATTATTAATTCACAAAATAACCATATTTTAAGAAATTCCTATGGGACAAACAACAAACTTGGTATTGAACACTCCTGTAATTGTAGATCTAAAGAAAACTGTCCAGTAGAGGAAAAATGCAGATCTACCTGGGTTATATATCAAGTGATCATTTCCCACAAAGATGAAATATTATGTTTACATTGGAATTTCTGCAGGGGAATGGAAACAGATTTCATACCCATAGGTAGTCATTTTCTAATCTTAAAGTAAAAAATTTTGGGAATTGAAGAAGAAAGGTTTGAGCCCGCAGATAGTTTGGAAGATTATAGGTTCCACATGTACTTCTAATAGTCTTAGAAATAGGTGTCACTAATGTTTAAAAGAAAAAAATTAGAATAATAAAATACAATAATCAAAGCCAACCATTGGATCAGAGGAATGAATTAGTGTTAAAATGTCAACATAAAAACAAATTCAAATTTCCATAATATAGATTTAACTTAATTAGCTACTATATTTCCATAATATTCACTCCCCTCTAACTCTTCAAATGTCTAATGTATAACTAATTCTAATTTCTATATTCCCCCCTTTATACCTATATTAATTATAATTTATTAACTTTCCCCTACTCTAAGATCACCCAAACTCTTTCCATTAATCCATTACATCCTTTTATCTATATATTTTAAAGTTATTTTTAGACCCTTTTTATTTCTTTTTTAATTTTAAATTAATATTTCATTCTTCATATAACCCCAAATCCATGTCATAAGGTTAATATTCAGGTTTAATTTTATAAAGCTTCTTCCCTTTAAGACAAATACCTTTCACCCTCTCCTGAACTCTGTCTTGTGCCTTTCGTCTGATTGAAACATTGAAATTGATAAATTCTGTATTAGTTTTTGACTGGTGGTATGTTTTTTTTTTTTAAGCTTTCACAGTTAAATTTCTATTTCTGACACAAACTCAGTCCACACTGCGGTTGATAAGACAGAAGACCGATATCTCAATCTGCCGAAATAGGCTATTCCCATATGAGGTGATTTTGGATTTTATTGTTTATTATTTGCTCTGTAATAATACATTGAGCTCTTTTCTGTGGATTAGTTTTAATATCTTATATTACTAGGATCCACTTGGATTATATACCAACAGATTTGTTACCTTTACTTTATATATTTTACAGTAAGGTTCCCTCCTGAACAAGGCCCAGGGGCCACTCGAAGTAGAGAGTAGCATTAAGAGACAGTTTGTACGGATATGAGAGAAAGATAATGGTTAACTCTAGACTTGAACAGGTTAAGATTGTAGTAATTGGGGAAACATCTTCTTGGGAGTTGGTTCCACAGAGCAGTGGTTCACGAGAAGCTGTTCGAGTGGAACTTCTCACCAAAGGGACACGGAGGGAATGTGGGTGACAAAGAGAGACTGGCACATAATGTTTGGGTAAAGTAGTATTTGGATAATTTCAAAATATTTACTGAATATATTTATTATGCTTACATTTACTTAAATTGGCACTGGGGATGTATTTTGATACAAAATTAATAAACACAAAAAAAAAAAAAAATAAATTTCAAACAATCAATATAAATAAAGTAACAATAGAAAAAGCACTTGGACAAATTCATCTTGTATTTTAATAGTTGCATCAGCCAGAATTGTAATTACTGCCAAGAGACATTTTTCATGACCATTCACAATCCCTTTACACTATTCATTCCTTGCATCTTCAAATCATTAATGCTTTCTAGGGTTCTTTTGATGAATTCAGTCTTTCAAAGTTTTGTCATGAATTTTTGATTGAATTCTAATCAGATTTACTCTGCAACTGAAGCACCTGTAGATTGTCCTGAACAAATTTGTGAGCTAATTTAGCTGTATGCTTTGGGTAATCTGGTTCAAAGCTTCAGTCCTCAGCAAACTTTCAACTATGGGAACAACAACCAAAAAAAAAATAAAATAAAAAAAATTGGTTTCCAAAATAGCTCACTTCATATTAAGTACTCCTATATCCAGTGGCAGGATTCTATTTTAAATATATATATATATATATATATATATATATATACATACATACCTAAATGTTGTTCCAATGGATATGCTTTATTTATTATTGTTTTTAATCATTTAACACCAAGCAAGGCAATAAAGCTACACAAAGGGTTACTGAGTGTTAGAGAATATGAGAAAAATATACTATAAAAAAAGAGGACAATAAAAGGACAAACATTAAAAAGACAGAAGATAATGATTGACATTGCATTTGAATTTCTGAAGTCAAAGTTGACTGGAAATCAAGAAGCTAGAAGAGAGTTCCACAAGTAAGAAGTGCTATAGAAGGAACTGTTAGCACTTACAACTGGCCATTTCACCTGTAAAATGATGAAAACTTGCCACCAAACTAGTACTGCACTTAAATTCATAAAGTCTAAGTACAAGCAAGGAAAGTTCATCAGAACAATTACCATGAAAGTATTTATAGAAAAGGCACAAGGAATCTACATTATGGCAGTGGGAAAGTGATTGAAGCTGAGATGCCAGGTCAGGACCAATAACATTGCAGATTCTTTGGATTTTATCAAAAATCTCTAAATATGTAGCAGGAGCACCAAACCAAATGTGGTAGCAATATTCAAAGCAAGGACAAATGACAGACTTATAAATATGTAAGATGGATTCTGGTGAGAAAAACCGTCTAGTTTGACACATCAACATATCCATCACCAAGTAAATAAAAAAGCTTTGTGAACTTGTCTGAATTTTTTGTGAGAATCATTACAGGCCCTTTTTCCATACATTACAAACTGGGTTGTAGCTCAAAAATTAAATTTTCATTTTGTCAGACCAAAGAACATTTTTCACAAAATTATTAGCCTTTTTTTCTTGGGGTTCATCCCAGAAATCCAGACAAGGTGATATTACAAAAATGCCTCATTAAACCTTAAACTTAAGAATTTTATTTTCATATTTTAATCTTGGGAAATGTACAAAAACTGGAATGATGACCAAAAAAGTTATTGGTGACAAGTCAGTCTGGCATCTTAAGTGGATTTATTCAATTTGTCCCTTATCTATATTTGAATTGCTGGATCAACAGATACCTGAAGCAGGCAGAGGGCATAGCATCCAAAATGTACTGATAACAAAAACAAGGACATTAGTCTAACTATAAATAATGATAACTCATGTCAGAAATTTAGACAGAAATCAAATATGAATTATAAAGAATCATGAAATATTTAATCAAAAAAAATTAAATATTGCACAATGATCCCGATTTTCAAGCTAATATCTTCTTGTTGCTAATTTTTTTATTTCTGTATTCTGACTAGAGAGGATGTGCAGATCTTGTCACTGTTATAGACAAGGACATTTGGTGAGCAGAGTTCAATTTCTGGCCACAGTTGTTGTGTTCACTTCACATAAATCCCCATGGGAAATGCATGAACTGCTCTGTTCTCTCCTCAGTTATGGGTTCAATCACAGAGTATACTAAACTCTCTACCCTTGAGTGTCAGTCAGTTGAAGAGAAGGAAAACTCAAAGGTAAGAATTTCAGAGAAGGCAATGGAAAATCACTATCTAACCATAAACATTATGCCAATTTACACATATTAAAGAAAATCTTGGAGAGACATTAGCCCCATTTGTTGAAGAGGCATGGCATTAGAAAATTAAATAAATTCTGACTAGAAAGCTGTACACTATTTTTCAAATGGCTTTTAAGGAAACAACATCTCACTTATAAGCTTTTCAGTTTATAAAAGAAAATGTGGGAACTGACTATTATATCCAAAAGACCATTGGTTAATATTTTGACATAAAAAAAGAAATTCTTCCTAATATAAAAACCTCTCTACTGTCATAAAAGAGCAAAATCCAATAAAAGAAACATTTGTGTAATGAAAGGTCACCTTATTCTCATGAGCAATGATTTCTGACACAGAAACATTTGACTTTTTTTTTTGGTAACTATTTTTGCAGTTCATCTGCTTTTTTTTCTTTTTAAGTAGAAAATGTCAGTAGGACAATGTATCTATTGTATTGGTGCCATGACAGGTAAGAAGGTATTGTCATAGAAAATGAAATACCATCACCAGTAGCATGGTTTTATTCATGATACTCTTTCACTATAACAAATACGATTCTTCTGTTGGCAATCATGGCCCTCTACAATTTCTAAATTTGGTCTTTTTGTTATCTCTCCCAAATCTTGTTCCACTATGCATTTTTCTCAAGCTTGCTAAGTAGGTTATGCATTGTTTTCCTGTCTGTCTTGCCTTTGATATGTCCTGTGAGTATCTAATTTTCCAAGCTCCCTCTCCTCATTATGTGCCCTAGAAATTTTAGCTGTCTCTTTCTGATAAGTTTCCTTTTTGTTTCCATTTTCTCTAAAACTTTATATTCGATCAATGATATACTCAGCATCCTTCTGTAGAACCACTTTTCTGTTGTTTCAAGTCCCTTCTTCATCTGTGAGAAAATTGCCCAGCATTCACTGCCATATAGGAAGACAGATATTACATAACAGTTCAATACTCTTTTCTTTGTTTCTAAATACTTTGCTTAGCTTTTAGGAGGCATCTTTAGCTGTCCCAATGCACCTTCAAATTTCAGTGCTGCAGTTTCTGTCCTAAGTATTAGGTTGGTGCAAAAATAATTTCGTTTTCTCACATAGTAACATATGTTAGAAAACAAAATTATTTTTGCACCAACCTAATAGTATTGTATGTCTAAAAAAAAAGTTAATATCAAGAATATGTAATACTGTCACTCTAGTTACTTACAAAAATAAATAAATACAGTATACACTTGAGTACAGTGCAAGTTTTTATTATCAGTTTTTTTTTTTGTTTTTTTTTTATGTAAAACATCACACTGTACAAAGGTAATTTTTTTTTTATGAGGGATTAAAATTCATCTAAAAAATTCAGGGGTCATGCTATGCATAAAGTTGACTCATATATGGTAATATAATTTCTCCACAATGAAATGTGTAGTGAGCATATTCCTGCATTATGTTGAACTTTTCCTTCTTGCTCTTCTGAGAGAAATGGAATAAACAAAAAAAAAAAAAAAAAAAAAAGAAAAAAAAAAGAATACAAAGATTTCATTTTGGTAAAGGCAGAACATTACAGCCTCAGAAGCAGAAAAGGTGAAATGATATCTATTTTTAAATTAATAATGGGGCATGTTGCTTATTGTGAATGTGAAATGAAGTCACGACTCAAGTTGGTAGGTAATATTTTGCTGTTAAGAAAAGGAAATGAAGTTGTGCCTTTGTGTGCAGAATGGTGATTATCAACTACGACTGTCCGTAAATGGGTCTCTTCACTTACGCACACACTTTAACTATCCTTTTTTATTTCTCCAAATCAAAGACTTTCATGGAAAGGTCCGCATGCTCTAGCATCCTCAAAAAGTATCAGTTTGGTTTAGCTGAGTCTATAGACCATTTTTCTGCCATTCCACCCCTCAAAGATAAAAATCCAACAATTAATGTCTGTTCTATTATCATCTTGTATGTGTTATGTTCCTTCATAACATGGATAACCCTGGTTCTCCACAACATCCCTTGTAGCTCTTAGTAAAGTTTGTGTTTCTGATATCTTTCCTAATCCATTCTGCCAATTATCTGCACAAAGTCATTTGATATGTTATTCACTGCTTTACTGTTTCTCTGGTCTTTAATGTCCTGTGAGTGACATTCTCCAAGCCTTCTTTCCTCATGAAGTGCCCAAGAAATTTCAATTGTTTCTTCCTAATTCTAAGTATAAGTATCCTTTTTGTTTCCATAAAATGTTGTTGCTCACATGTTCAGTCTATGATATTCTCAGCATCCTTCTGTAAAACCACATTTCGGTGGTTCTTACAATTGATGTTTTATCCTTTCTTTTTGTTTTCATTTACTACCTCCTGTAGAATTTCCTATAGTTTCCTTTCTGTACCTATAGTCTGAGCTGTAGTAAGATTTTAATCTGAATTTCCGAGTTGAGAAGTTGTTATTTACACTCAGGTTATTGTCCTCATATTTTTGACATTATGCCTTCCAAGATGTTTTTTTGAACTGGATAACCTTCACAAAATTTCAAACTGAAACTCTCTCTCTCTCTCTCTCTCTCTCTCTCTCTCTCTCTCTCTATTATATATATATATATATTATATATATATATACACACACACACACACACAGACACATGGGTATATTGTTCTCATTTCACTTGAAATGTCTAGAGATATCTCATTTTGTTCCATTTTGGTACTGCTGAGTTATTGCTCACCATTAAGTCTAAGTCAGCACTACCTGAGCCAGGGATTGAACTCACAATTACTCTGTCACCAAACTCATGGACCAATGCTTTATTCCCCTCGGCTATTGTCCTATAGGGCTTAGATTCAATGGAAACACCATGGGCAATAACTGAGCAGTTCTATCCGAAGTAGGATTCCTAGATATAGACAGCAGTATGAGAACAATCTACACTGGTAGATTAAGTAAAGGGTTTGATTCAAAATTTCCTGAAGGTTATCTGGATTGACAAGCACCTGATGACAGTCAGAAGGCACAACCGCAAAAATGTTGTGATAACAGCAAAAATGAGTACCTGTCTATATTTCCGAGATGAGATATTGTATTTATATTGTTTGGGCTGTTGTCTTCATCTTTATCATTTCGGCCATTGTACACTGCTTCTTCAGGTGATACATCTCAAGGACGCATAGCCCATTGGATAAAAGCATTGGTTGGATCTAGTGACTTGACCCAAAGTGTTGTGAGTTCAATTTCTGGCTACTGCAGTGGTGAACAAAAACTTGGACAGTCGAGTTAAAAAGAGGTAACAGACATCTGGAAGAGGCATGGCACATGGAATCTACCCTAGTGGACAAAATAAAGGGTTCAGTTTGAAATTCCAATCGCCTGAAGAAGGTTGGAAGGAACTAGAGCTGAAATGTCATGAATATGGCAATAAAAATGAGGACATTTTGAACAATGTAAATAATGAGGATAATAGTTCAAGAGTAAATAAAATAATTAGTAAGATTTTAAAACTTCTCTTCACAAGAGTACTTGACATCATGGTATGACCTACCTGTAACTACATACTGTATTATTGAAAATAAGAAATTGTTATTCATAGGAGATAAATAAAGATGCTGATGGCAACTATTCATGGGCAGCATCATTTTGGTTTCAGTTGGATATTCTGCATGACAGACTAAGCTAAATGACATCCCAACTGATAATATAAATACACAAGGCAAGTAACATTGTGCACTATATATGCGTAAACTGTCACTAGATGACAGTCCAGTGACACCTGTTACTCATTTGTTTACTGAGTGAGGTGTCAGTTCCAAAGAGTATGACCCTATTCAGGCTGTTTTTCTTTATATTAATCTTGCTAACAGCAGCTGGGTGACGGTCAGGTGAAACTTGTTGCAAATGTCTCCTCTTACCAGGTGAGGAGTTAATCCCAATGGACTTTATCTCCTTCACACCATTATCTCAATTTTATTGAGATTGAATCTCTAGTCAGTTGGCCATTCACATCAAGAGTTCTTGCGCCATTTGTTGGGTCTTATTTTTCATCCCACTTGCAATTAACTGGATTGATTTGTTGTTTTTTTTAACTGCTTATCAACCCTTTGTAGGTTATTTAAAGCCATAAAATAATTTTAGATTGCTTTAAGAGATAATGATTTACTGATATGTCCTACTAATTAATCCATAGATGGGGAGAAGAGGTGGATTCATACCTTTCCCAAGGGTATTTGTGCATGTGAACATAACGAACCCGACTTGAATTGGAACTTGGTTCTCCGATTTCCAATTCCAAGCCGTTAACCATGATACAACCCACACATTCAATGCTTTCAGCACCTAAGCAGTTACCCTCCTAGGAATTGATCTGTATTAATGTTGCCAAAATCCAGTTATCATATGAGAACCAGTGTTTCAACATTATATGGTCATAAGCCTTGTAATTTATTGGAGGTGAGGGAGCTTATTTACTTGCTGACCATAGATTTCATGTATGTTACCTAGACATTAAATCTATGATTAGCAACTAAATCAGCCCCCATGACTCCAATTGCAAGTGCACATAATGCTGAGAGACACAAAGTTTTAACTTAAAGTTCTGAATAATATCTTTTTATTTAAATTGAAAGTAACTTCTTACCTAAACTTTTTTCGAGTTAATAGTGATAAAAAGGTATTTTTCAGTATGCCCACATCACTACAGAACATGACACAAGTTTGAGGTTTGAAGTGGGTTTAATGGCAATACCATTAATAAATTGCTCAAGCCCTTTCGTCAGCACTTCCTCTTCTGGGGGCACCTCAGGTGTCAGGTAATAAATCCAATCCACTCCCAAAGGAGAGGTACTGCCTAGGAAGAAAACCCCTGGTGCTTGGGCTCAATATTTTTTTTTTTTTTTTTTTTTTTTTAAACTTCCCCAGCATATGCCAGGTAAGTATTCATTTATGCATTTTTTTCCCCCTCTCCTTGCAGTAGGGGGTTTGGAGGGAGGGAGGCTTATATGAGCTAGACAAAGAGAAAATGCAAATTAATCACATTTCATTACATTACAGAATCACTTAAAAAAAAAAAAAAAAAAAAAAAAGAAAAAAGAAAGGAAAATTATAAACAATTTAAAAAAAAAATTCAAAGTAAACTCTTACTTTGACATTTTTGAGTTATTAGTTAAATGTACACTGTAGGTAAAAGAATACCAAATAATTGCTAAGTAGTCACCATGAGATTAGAAAATGTGAGAGATCATATAAACCACAATAACATTTATATTGTTTAATACATACTGAAGTACATTTGCCATTAGAAGCAGTTTGGTATAATGAGCGATGGAAATGGGACAGGGTCTGTTTCAAAGTTTGTAGGTATCATTCTACTTCTATAGTATTTTAGTATCATAGAAAGTAGATTAATAAGTGATCATGTTTGTGCTTATCTAATATTAGTCATAGATCTCAAAGTGATTCACTTTTCACAGATTTTATCTTGTTGGATAAAAATTACTTTAACATTATCTAAAATAATTTATAGATTTTGATCAGAATGATGTTATTTTAAAATCTTTTTATCTTTTTATTATGTACCATGCCTTAAGAGACAAAAGCAATAAAACATAACATTAAGATGTAGGTATAGATAAAAGAAAACTATAGAGTGAAGGTTTTATATATATATATATATACACACTGGAATTTATTTCCTTTATAAGTTTAGTAGATATAGAATAATTTTGAAATAGGAACAAGAATCAAAATCATTTTCAAAAAAAAAAGAAATAAGGAAAAAGCAAAACACTCAAAGAATAAGTTAAAATATCCTAACTTCATCATCAATGAAACATCAAATTTCTCATACTGAGGTGGTTAATAAAGTGTTTAACCAAAGATAAAATTAATATCACCAATATATCTGCATCATTGTTATTTATCATAAAACAGTATATCACTAGTTCCCATATGATCACTGGTTAAGCAATGTTGAACCGAGACAGTACCTAGATGTGTAACCACTTAGGAAGACTAAATACTGTAAGCTTGGATGTGCGGGTGGGGTAATGGATAATAGCTCAAGTTAAATCAGAGATCCAAGTTCCAATTCCAGTTAGTTTTGTTATATTCACTTATGTGCAAATAATATTGGGGAAGGCATGAATCCACTACTTCTCCCCCTCAGCTATGGGTTAAAGACTTGTATCACTAAATCATTACCACTCCACCAAAGAAATTCTAACAATCTGAAAATATTTTCTGGCTTAATTAATCAATCAATAGAAACAGTATAGATAAGTGAAAAGTTAAACAGTCAATAAATAATTAATCATTTTATTGTGAAGTTTTTAGTTCGGAATAATAAAATTAATCCTTTGTAATTCATATAATCCCTGAATTCTCTGGAATCTGATAAATCTCTTTTACTATATGAAAAAGTCCTTTAAAAGCTGAGGCTGAGAACTTTTCAGGAGAAAAATACATTTTTGTGTTCTACTTTCTTGAAAACAGTAACAACCATTACCAGAAGGAAAGTAATAAATTTCTGAATAAAGATTATAATTGAAGGCTTCACATGATAAGTTTAGACATTTTCCAGAAACAAATATTTCAATAAAAGGTTCACAAAATTAACAAAAGCAAATAAATAAATAATAATGAGAAATTAAAATATGCTATAAAATAATGATCTCTTGGTATCTGACCAGTACACTAAAGTACTAACTGAATGACTATAAAATTTTGCAAAGATTAAGGATCAAGTACTAGTTTTCAAATGTTTCTAATTTTACAATACTATTAACTAAAAGTATTTATTAGACAAACTGATGTAATGAATATGTATACACCTTGTTCCCCCTCACAGTAATATGATTGGCTGGTGTCAGCCATAAATACAGACTGATGTGGAGGTACAGAACGATGCCTATTGCCTATGACTATGATGAGTACCAGTCCATTATGGTTATCTGCTAGATTGTCCTACTCAGTTACAGTAGTCCAAAACCACTTTGCTACTTTGAATAAATATATCCCTTTCCAGGACATATCACAAACATAAAAGAAATGTGGTTACTTCACAGGTCATTCATAGTGAGTTCTTTTGTCTATGCTAACAATACCTACAATGTTTCTCAACCAATGTTTCCTGGCACTCCTGAGTTCTGCCAGATTGTGGGAGAATAAAAATTAAATAATAAATTAAATAAATAAATAAACATACAAAAAATAAATAAATAAATAATTTTATTTTCCCATAATACAAACGGAAATCAAAAAAATGGCTTTCAGTCATATGAAAAGTTTTTGACCCTACTTCCAGAAAGGAGATCATCTTTCTATTGATATTTTTGAATCATTGGATTCAGACATGTTTTGCAATGGTCCTAAGAAAAGGAGATTCAGTCACCCTCTTTCAATGTCATGTTGACTTAAGGCCGACCATTCCGACCATTCTCTTACTTCCGAGTTTAGTATGTACATGTGCATCAATAAAAATTGACCCTTAATTTTCCAACTTTATGGTGTTATTTATTGTGATCCAACAACATTACCATCTTCTAACACCAGACAAAAAAAAAAAAAAAATAATACCAACCCACTCCAAGGTCTCTAGGAGTTCAGCATGAAAGTGAAAATAGACTAATGAATTTTTTAATAATTTTTGTTTAATTTTATATACATAATTTTACTATTTATGTATGGCATATTGTTGGAAAATCCTTGCTATATAAAAGAGATAGATATTAATAATGGTATACAAAAACTTTTTATGCAGAGGTTCCCAAGACACGAAAACTATTTCAAAGGTTCCACAAGAGTAAAAAGGTTGAGAAATGCTGATCTACAGGATAAAATATACGATGTCAGATTTTTCAAGGTTTTCTCACTAAAATTGGTATTAACTAACCAACAAAGTTTTATATATGCATGTTTGTGAATTTATGTTTTTAGAAATATTTACAATAACTTATTTGGTATGAGATTTTATTATAGAATGCAAGGGTTGTACATAACAATAAATAATTATATATAATAGTTACTGATATAGTTTCAGCAATATAAAGATTGCTCTGTCTATATTTCTGAGATGAGGTATTATGTACAGTATTTACATTATGTGAACTATTGTCCTCATCTTTGTCGCCATATCTGTCACAATGTTTCGGCCATTGTACGCTCCGGCCTTCTTCAGGTGGTTGGAATTTCGAACTGAACCCTTTATTTCGATCCCTGAGCCGACCAAGCATAGAAATAAATACAATATGGGAACCAGTAATAAGGAGTGCCAGAGAAAAGCAATGATAAAGTTGCAATATGAGCTCTGGTAAAAACATGCAATGATAACAGCAAAATTGCAATATGAGCACTGGTAAAAAATGGTTGCTGAAAACATTAGGTTTATAATACCCAGAAATTCATACCCAGATGTCCTCAAGGACACATGGCACAGTGGATAAAGGCGTTGGTTAGATCCAGTGACAGACCCAAAGAGGCAGTGGAGAACTTTCAGAAGTAAAATTAGCATAACTGATAACTGACATCCATCAAACATGGCACGTGGAACTAGAACAGTCTATCCCAGGGATCGAAATAAAGGGTTCAGTTCGAAATTCCAACCACCTGAAGAAGGCCGGAGCGTACAACGGCCGAAACATTGTGACAAATATGGCGACAAAGATGAGGACAATAGTCCGCATAATGTAAATACTGTATAAAGATTGCTGTTTGTTGTAAGAAAGAGAAAAGAGAAACATGATATTGTAAAGTTATAAAGCCGAGTGAAGGGAACACAATGATAGTGCAAAAAGGAATGATAATATAAGAAAAAAGAAATTGTAAAAATTGGCAAGATCAGGAAAAAAAAAATGCCTTTAAGAATGTCAAAAAAAAAAAGAAAAAAAAAAAAAAAGAAAATTAAAAGCGCGGTAATCAGCAAGAAAAGTGGATTGACCAAGAAAATATCTGAAGTAGTTGGTTTGATGAATGTAAATAAAGAAAAAAATGCAGAATATTAAAAAACTGGCTGAAGACAGGAAAACAAAACTACCACCTTTAAGTAAACACCACAAAGTGAAATGTGTAAGTTGAGTCAAAACGTTTGTGTGTGGTGTGTGTGTATATATATATATATATATATATATATATATATATATACACACACACACACACACACAGAGGGAGGGGAATGTATGACAAAGTCAAAAAAGTTTTCATGCAATGCATTTCGTCCTTTAGGAATTCATCGGACTAAATTTGTTACATTTTTGTGACTACACATGCAAACAAACAAGGGATACTGGAATTAATTTTTTTTTTTTTTTTTTTCGGTATTGAATCTAGCCAATTTTATTTAAAATCTTTTTCTTTTAGTTTCCATCAATTTTGTTATCAGATATCCCACACTGATAATAGAAGATCTGCTAGGAATGGTGAAATGTTCTAAGAGCCAGAACGCAAATTTAGTGTGGATGATCAAAGCATTCTCTAGATATTTTCATCTTGGTGAATTGTTTCTTTGATAAGAGCAGCATCTTTTATGTCAAAACTGTTGTCACTTTCATTACAGTGAGCAACTAATACATTTAATGTGTTTTTGTTAAAATGTCCCTTTTGTGTTCATATATTTTATTTATATTTCTTGAGGTTTCTCATATGTATTTTTGTGACAATTTTTACAGGTGGTAGAGTAAATTTCTCAAAGTTTCAACTTGTTTTGTTTAGTATTGACCAAGCCTTTTATTGTTTTCGATATAGTAGTAACAAACTTTGTTACATTTTTCACCCCCAATATTGTTTTCAAAATATAAAAATGTATATGAAGAAATATAGTCTTAAGATGTGCTATATTTATGGTATAAAGTGCTCAATATCAGAGATAGAGTAAATATAAAAGTGAACATAGAAGTCAACACTTAGAGTCGACAGTCTGTTTCATGTTAGATGCAAACTCGTGGCCTGACGATTGCATCTAGCATGAAACAGACTGTCGCCTCTAAGTGTTGACTACTATGTTCACTTTTATATTTATAAAAATGTATATATTGTTATATGTTTCAAACTAATAATAATTTCTTGGCACTCATATCTGAGGATGCCTATCTATTAGTTAGTCAATCCCTAGTGCTCAAGCACATTTGTATTTGTTCAATACCCACAGAGCCCACCTTTATACTGCAACTATGCTGAGTGGACCTTAGTTACAATTCAGAGCATAAAATGAAAAAGCATTGAATTGACAGGTTTCGTTCCTGAAAGGAGCTTCTTCAGACTAGTAACATACATGTATCTGGATTCATGCTAATGAAGTTCTTTATAAAAAAATTAAAAAAAAAAAACTTTATAAATTTCAGTAAGATATTTTTTCATCTTGTCATTCACTTAACCACAACAATACTGACAACTGATTTCTCTATTGTATTTTTTTTGTGATTGATATAGAACTGTTTTAGAAGGACTAAATTGATGAGTCCTTCACATAAATAGTTAACTAACCTTAAGGAGACGGACTAATGTCTTGGATGTGCATTGTTAAAAAGATGCTGATAATGATGGTTTCAAATAAATGCAGAGAAATATTCAAAGTTCTTCAACAAGGCAATGTTGAATGATACAGGCAAAAACTAGAAACTCTAACATTTAGACACCTGCATTATTAATATTACTTATCACTGCATTTTTTCAAGGCCTCTTTATTGTAGTATCCTTATTGTTAATTTCACTTAAAGTTGTTTTCTGTTGCCACAGAAGGATATGACAACACAACTATGAAACTTTGTTGCCATATTTATCACAACATTCTGGCCATTGTATGCTCCGGCCTTCTTCAGGTAGTTGGAATGTCAAACTGAACCCTTTATTTTGCTCACTGGGGTAGACTGTCCTAGTTCCATATGCCATGTTTAATGGATGTCAGTTATCAGTTATCTCCTGTTAATTCTCCTCTCCAAGTTCTCCACCACCTTAACCAGGTATTGAACTCACAACTCTTTGGGTCCTGTCACTGGATCTAACACCTTCACCCACTGTGTCAGGTGTCCAGTGAGCAAAATAAAGGGTTCAGTTTGACATTCCAACCACCTGAAGAAGGCTGGAGCATACAACGGCCAAAACATTGTGATAAATATGGCAACAAAGATGAGAACGATAGTCCTAACAATGTAAATAGTGTACATAATACCTCATCTCGGAAATATAGACAGATACCAACTGGAAATGGAACTTGGCTATCCAATTAACAATTCCGGGCCATTATCCATTACACTATCTGCATATCCAAGCTTACAGCACCTAGGTTTCTTAAGTGGTCACCCATCTAGATACTAACCAGGCTTAATGTTGCTTAATTTCAATGATCATACATGAGACAACCCTAGGTGCTGTAAGCTTGGATATGCAGATAGTGTAATGATCATACATGAACTTATCAGGATTTCTGATTGGTGGCCATAATTGTAACTATATTAATGGCAGAGTCAGAGGAAAACTGTAAGAACTACTAGAGAAGGAAAGCATGAAGAAAGGACTAACCATTAACTATAAGACAGAAATGTATGGTCATCAATAAGTGAAACAGCCAAAGGTGTGAACTTTAAATTAGTTTAGAATCAAAGTAGGTACAAAAATTGAACAATTTATGGTGGTATAATCAGACAATGGAGACGAGTATGACAAATAAATTGAAAGGTGAATCAGAAAAACATCCCTTCTAGAAACTAATCAAAATATTAAAACAGGAATATTTCATTTGAAACAAAGAAAAACTATGTTATATGTATTCTTTTGTATAGCAGAGAAAGCTAGACAATTTGTTTATATATGAAGAGATTAGAAGCAATAGAATTGTAGTTCTATAGACAGATGGTGAAATACTAATAGACTGAAAAGGTGAATAACAAGGAAATTCTAAAGAAAATGGACGCAAAAAGGACTTTCACATTTAAAAATTAGAGAGACGCATGAGGAAATATGGCTTAGAAAATTTAATACTTATAAGGAGGAAAGGAGAAGTAAAAGGAAACCTTGAGCAATTTGTTTAATGAGTGTGTGAATGGCTAGCAGAGTAGGGAACAGTTGTGAAGACAGAGTCTAGGACTATTTATGTCCTGAAGAGACACAAACCATAAATGATGGAGGTTGTTATGTTGGTCAAAACACACATTTCTGTTAACTATGTAAAAATTTCTATGTCCTTTATTTGAATAATAAAATCTTGCACTTGCAAACAAGTTCTTTTGTTACAAATTTCATATAACGTTTGTAGTTGCTGGTTAGTAAGACTGTAAGGAAAACAATGAAACAAAACTTTGAGTGAAGATGAGTCTAATCAGATGAGAATGTGAATTAAGAATACAATAGTTCAGTGCAACAAGTGTATGACTGAAAAGCACTATGCCTTTGAGACCCAATTTTTGTCTATTCTATGAGCAGACATTCTACTCTCTTAGCAGATGGACGAGTCAATGTTTCAATAATAGGTGTAGAGAAGGTAAGTCAGTCTTTCTACACAATATCTTTTTAATAAGGATAAGTAGAAGTTGAAATTCACATGGTCTACTCTGATTTCCTATACTTTTATTTAAACAGGATTTTCACAATTCACATTTTCAACTGCCCAATGTAGACTGTATACACTGAACATTTATTATTGACGTAAGTATTAGTAAAGCTTAACCCAACTAAAATGAAAAGAGAGCCAAAAACAATATGAGAAATGACAACAGTATGAAAAGACAAGTAACTGATGACCATTTGCCAATATCCTTAAATAATATACCAAGATTTGGGTTCGGAAAAGAAGTGTAGAAGAAGCTTTAACAATAACATCAATTTACATGTTAAGCCATATTCTTTATTGCCCAGAAAATATAGACATTTTTATAAATCTAATGAAAATGCTATACTTTTAACAAAGCAATAAGAGAATACAAAACAAAAGTGATTAATGTTTAATAATGCATTTCTTATTCAGGAAGATTATCACATAAAACAAACAGCATTTGAAGTCATATTTTTTTATTTTTTTTTTTTACTAGAGTGATGTTCATCCTGTACAAGACTTTGGAGCCATTTGCAGTTCAGGTTTACAGATTAAGAGGCACAGTTTATGCAGATATGTGGGAAAGAAACTTGAACAGGTTAAGATTGTAGTGATCAGAAAAACCCCCACTTAGGAGTCAGTTCCACAGATCAGCAGTTTGCAGGAAGATGCTGGAACTGCCATCTCACAAATGGAATACAAAGGGAAGGAAGGTAGTTAAATACAATGGTTGGTCTTAGCCATGAAGGTTAGAACTGGTTGAACTAAGCAATGTAGTCTATCTGAGTACTTTCCATGGAAAAAGCGATAATGCAGTGAGAGGCCTGCACCAATTTGCTGTGAGAAAGCGGTTGTAGAGAAGAAAATAATTTGTAAACCACAAGAATGCGGATATGTATGTTGAATATATAATAAAAATACATTAAAATGCAATACTTCTGTTGTTATAATGATAAACACAACAGTAAAGTTATGCTGTTAATGCAAATAATTTATTACATATAAGTATGAGAGGGTTTCTGAAAAGTTCTTCCAAAATTTGACCAAACATCAGAATTTGTTTTAGAGTCCCTTATTGGTTAGACCAAAAACATTTTGTATGCAGCTAACAATGTATAAGAGAAATTTTTTTATCACTGTTTTTATATACAGATATTTCGTTCTGATATTGCAAATAAAAATTTATACATTACCCATCACATAGAAATAAATGTTCTGTAAAATAACAGATACAAAAATTATATAATGTATATATAATGGTGGCTGCTCATATGCGAGAATGCCTGTCTACTAGGTTGGCCTGTGGTTAATACTGCAACTATGCTTAAACTATAGTCATAGTTTCAGTGAGAGAGCACATTATCTGGCACAATCAACAGCCTAAACAAGGCCAGTTTGCTCAAACCCTCAGTCACGATGACGTGTGACTTTATGCTATTAGGTTCATGCAAAAATAATGTCGTTTACTCACATATGTTACTATGAGAGAAAACGACATTATTTTTGCACCAACCTAATAGCACGAACCATCAACAGCTCCCAAACAGTTGTCTACAGTTTCACTCAAGACTTGTATCAACTTGTGGTATGGTTTTCAAACATTTTCCAAATGGTGCCACCCACTGGGACTGCCTCCCCCAGACTGATAACATCAAGAAGTGACCTTTGTGATAAATTGAACATGAACAATTTGAACCCAGGTCTCATGGTTGGAAAGTGAACATTCTAACCATTTGGCCATGTGCCCACTACAAAAATAATAATACTTTAGAAAAAGGGGTTTATTAAAAAAAACTATTAGGTTGGTGCAAAAATAATGTCGGTTTTTGACGTTAAAAAATACGTCAAAAACCGACATTATTTTTGCACCAACCTAACACTATGTAATTTAAACAGTGGGTAATGTATACATGGTTTATATCAGGCTAAGTTGCACAAGGTGTGACACTAATTAATGGAATGACTAAAGAATTGCGACACTATAATTGGGACTACCACATTAGTGAGGAAGTTGTGATTTTCTCTTGGATCACAAGTGTTTATTTTATAGCCAACAGATAAAATTAGATGTTCTAAGTGGCATTTATTAGACTGAAAAAAAAAAAAAATAAATAAATGAATTGACAATAAAACTGGACATTTAGAATTTCTGACCACTGGTTACAGTTGGGATTGTGAAGTAGTCAATTCTGGTTTGCCAATGGCTGATGATGGACTGTCTCTAGAGTAGATCTGATGATACCCATTTGTGTTACTAGCCACATGTTGTGACGGTAGGAGAAAAGTTTGAAGAGAAGAGGTGATCTATTAGCTCAATAAGGCAAAAGTTGTCCCAAGTGTCACCTACATATCTCCACCCCAGACTGAGCAAAAAAAAAAAAAAAAAAAAAAAAAAAAAATCCTGAATAAAACTCCGAATTGTATTAGAAATATGGATGAAGTTATCATTTCTTGTTATGAAATTTCTTTTCATCTTTTGTTTCCTTGAGAGTTTACAGCAAGCTCTTCTTGGTTTTTGGTGCACACCAATGTGAACAAGAATAGAGATGCAACATGAAGTAGTCACTGGTTTGTCTGTAGGGAGCTGGGTGAGTGTCTTGTTGCATGTTTGCAGTGTGTTGCTAGGTTAATGAGTCAAATAAATATATGGATATATTGCAACTTCCACTGTCTTCAGACACAGACCAGATCAGTCATTCATTGCCAAGCAGTAGAGGTAGATGCATGTGTTCATGTTATATTTTTGGCAGAAAATAAGCGAAAGAATCTGGAGCAGCAGATTAACAAGATTGTTAGAAGTGATAAGGAAATGTTAACCTTAATAAAAATGGCTTATGGTGAACATGCTATAAAGAAATTGAACATTTTTTTTTTTTTTTTTTTTTTTATTGACACAGGCAGTTCAAGGAAGAGCAAGAAGAGGGACAACCAAAAACTCAAAGAAAAGATGGAAATGTTTATTTGGAAGTGTTGTAAAGTTTACAAAAATCTGTTTGAAGGAAATGATTCTATTTCTGGACTAACAAGTGGATTCTCTACCATGACAATGCTTCAGTACATGATACATTAGGATTTCACTAATTCTTGGCTAAAAAAAAAAAAAAAAAAATAAAAATCCATTATAAGAATTAGCTATATAACTTATTCAGCAGGCTTAGTACTCTGTGATTTTTGGCTATTTCCAAAATTTAAAAATTTCCTGAAAAGGACAAAAATTTGCTGATATATCTGACATCCAGCAATATGTAACTACATTGAAACATATTTCATAAAATGATATCCAAGAACACTTCCAGCAATGGCATCATTATATCATGAAATGGATAGCTTTACAAGGAGTGTACTTTTAAGGTGTCAACAGATAATAATGACCAGGTAAGCAAACCTTCATTTCAAAGGGCCATTCCAAGAATTAAATTGTCACCCACATATATAACTCACAAATAATACCAACATTTTTAAGTAGATTACAGTTATTCAAGCACTAAAATAAAATTTAAAAAATGATACTTCAGGATGTAACTGATCTTAATTCTCCAGACAGCTTTTTTTTTTTTTTTTTATTCTCTGTGAATTGATGTGCTTTCTTGGAAAAGAGGAACAGTTTTCCAATCCCTTCTATATGGTTTGGAATGCAGAGTTTCATTATCTTAGACTGATTATTCCCCAAGGCTAGAGAGCCCAGTCTACCCTGTTATTTAACCTATAGCTGGAGGGTGATGAAGAGTGATTAATGTCTTTTCACAAGTTCATTTGTGCAAAAGTGAGTCCACTTTAAATGCTGATAAGCACTATGCTACTTCTATATTCCTGAAGTAGACTTACTGGCCTAGTTATTTATTTATCAAGCACATAGAAAGTTGTACATGGATGAATCAGATAACTAAAAATTTACACGGAAAGTGTCTTTGTTGGAGATATTCAAGAATTACTTTTTCAGAGCCATCCAGTTCCTTCTAAAGTCTTCTCATTCTCTTTCATTCCCAGTAGCCCCCTTGCATCTTAGTAGCATTATCACCTTGCCTGGGGTGAAATGATTAAAAAAAAAAAAAATAAAAATAAAAAAAAAAAAAAAATAAAGATGCTGTGAAATTACACAGGACTTGCCAATAATATTTTTTTAATCATATTCCAGCTTTTCTTAATCCTAATTTTATCTGTTGCTGATTTTGGTGTGAGAAAGACAAAAAAAAGATTATAAAGTTGCTCAAGAGTGCCTTGGAACTCTAAAAATTAGGGGTCCTGAAATTGTTCCTTCTACTCCAACTTACTCTTTAGCTGCCTCTCTGGAAAGCAAATGAGATATTCCTACATTCCTTAGTTCCACCAGTTCAGATCTTTACATCCAAGACCTACCATGCCATGTCCATAGGGTCAAATCATCCTCATTCCTTTCATACACCATTGCTAAGAAGGAAATTCCATTCAGACATTTTCTCCCCAAAGACCATTGCTTTGGGGAACAGACTTCTCAAATAATGTCTTCTCAATAGCTACAATCTTCAAGTCCTAGGTTAACTTCTAACAAACTTATTTAGAAACCCTTGAGAGGAGCTCTTCAGACTTGTGAATAAGAACAGAAAAATATTGTCTATATTCCTGTTAAGGTATAATGTATAGAAAAAGCAAAGTTTAAAAATAAATTTATTTTAATTTGAGTTTCAAATTCAGGACATTTTGCTTAATCTTCAAGTGATAAACAGGGACATTTCGCATAGAGAAGAGAAAATGAAAAGTAACCATCAACAAAGAACAAATGACAAAATCTAATGATTTTTTTATTCCTTGTATTCTGTGGTTTTTCAGAACTTGTTAGTGGACTGGAATCAGCAAACTGAGTTTAAATTCTTACTGAAACTCATGCTGAATCTTTATGCTAATGCATCTTGACCAGGGTCTTGTCACGGATATGTCATGATGGTAAGTATTTTACAACTTGAATCAATGCTGATGGATGACATAAATCAAGACTCAAATTCTAGATAATTAACCAGATTTAGGTAAAAATGGGCTTTTGAGTAAGATAATGAAGGTATTTTAAGTGTGGCGAGAAACAGCATGTTTTTTCTTTTCTTTTTTTTTTTTTACAGTGATGTTCACCCTGTACAAGAGCCACTTAGAGTAGAGGGTTACAGGGTAAGAGGCAACATCCCAAGCAAGGTGATAATGCCACCAAGATACAAGGGAAAGTGAAAGAGAAAGAAAAGACATTAGAAGAAACCAGAAACTCAATCCTAAACAATAAACAAATGATAAACCTAAACTCTAGTTTAAAAGTCTAGGGAGGAGTGTGAACCGGACAATAGGTGAACCTATCTATTCCTATTGAGGAAAAAAAAACAAATAAAAGTTCAGAGTTTTGAACATTGGAAGTACAGAGTTGAATTAGACTTTAACTGGAAACAATGGGTAAACCTCTATTCCTGTTCAGTAGAATGAAGAGGAGTATGAACTGGCTGATTAAAAAAAAAAAAAAAAAAAAAAAAAAAACTTAAAATTTTGTATTGTCAAATTCTTTGTGTATTTGTAAGAAGAATGAAGAAAATTATGATATAAAAATTATTGGTGTGCATTCAATTCAAAACATGAAATATATGCAGTACTGGTACAAAGACCCCTAAGCATTCTTCACCCATTCCTCACTAAATACTTATGTAAAGCAGGTATTTCAACATGAAAGACATATACTATGTTTATATGTTTATCTCCAATGGTCCCAGACTTTAAGCTTTCACTATTAAAAACAAATCCATACAGTGAGAGTTTAAACGACAAAACATTCACCTTTCTCATTAATTTTATTTCTAACTCATTTAAAAAATAAAAAATAAATTTCACTGCTCTGGGCATACTTAGACATTTTTACGAAACTTACATTGTCTGCTATTGACATACGTGTGTGTGTGTGTGCGCGCATGTCTTCAAGACACCATCAAATGTTGGTTCCTAACAGTTGAGTTATAAACTAACTAGTACTTAGTGTTACTTAGACATCTGTTTTATTAGGTATTTTTATTATATTCAGTATTTGAAGTGTCATATAGTTTTAGTCTGTACTGCAGAATATCTGATTGAAGCCAAACTGGTGACGCCCATAAGAAACTGCCATCAGTATATTTATAGTCATTTATTTCCAGTAAATGGCAATTTACTATTTTTCCCCAAAGCGGGCCAGCACAGTCATGCAACAATGCTACAACTAAAAACAAGTAAAACTGTTAATTAGTATTTTACTACTAGTTGTTACTATGCCATTAAAGAATATATACAATGGGTAAAAATTTCAGATATACTCTACCTAAAAGGACAACATGAAAAAAGACGAAAGGAAAACTTTGCCTTGATAACCTCCCACAGAGGACAAATGCATCGGTTAAGTTTTCTTTTTGTCTTTTTTCAATATAGACAATATAATAGTAAATTTAATGTTGTAAGAATCTACTCTGGGTAATCAAGGCAAGGGTACACAAGTTTAAAAAAGGTTGACAACCGCTGTTTTAGGAGAAATAATTCAATGTACAGTGTTTAAAAATAACATTGCATTTCATAACTTAACTCTTAAAATGATCTCAAAAGGATTAATCAATAGTAATAGACTATGAATAGCAACAAAGCAGCAGGACCAGATTTTTGCAATGTTAAGATCACAGCAGTAATAAATGAAATATGATAATGGCAACATACCAGAAGACCTTAGTAGATTCATCTTTGTAGGACTACCTAAGATAATGGGACAGGATATATCAAAGGTGGTTCTAGGGCAGTAGCATCCTGGGCAATTGTGTACTGGACATTTACATCCCTAGACAAATGCAGCCCTGGATAATTATATACCTCTGATAATTTTTTGAAGATTTTAAAGGCAATTACCATAAATTTTGAAAAAAATATAGGCAGTAATCATAAATTTTTAAAAAAGGAATAAAATAAAAAGATTAAAACTTTATTTTAAATGCAATGAAAGATTAACAGTGTTGTTTATTTAAAATGCAATGAAAGATTAACCAAGCTTGAAAGTGTTCAGCTTGAAAGAAGAAAGAAACACCATGGAATTTCTTCAGATTCTCCTTGTAAATTTAAGTATAATGATATAAAGTATAAATAATAATAATGACAATTGTTTCTTTATATTGTCATGAGGATGGTATAATTAAGCATTGAAATATTAACTTGGAATCATGCTTTCTTTGGCAATCAGGTATTTCTACCTTGTTGACCAAATATTGATCGTCACAAATATGTATTTCCGACTACACTTTCAAGCCATAGCCAAAATAATCTACATATTAATTTGATAGGTAAAACTTCAAAGGCCAAGGGATGAGAAAAATTTGTATTGTTTGCCAAATTGCTTCACCCAAAACCCCTCCCACTGCCCACACTTGGCCATTGTAAATAACACAATACAGATGAAGTGCCACACAAAGGCATCCTTAATTGCCGCCACTCATTTTTATTGCTTTCCAGGCATGCCTACTCATGATCTACGAGTGACCAACCATTTCCCTTGGGCTATATTCTCATTATTCATAGAAATTGTCTTCATTGATACTCTCTGAACTGAGTAGGTTTCGCCAGTTGACTAATTACAAATTTTGTCTGAAGACAACTTGCTTACTTGGATTTAGTTACTTATTGGTATTATCGGATTAGTCGTTTCCCAAAAGATATTACTTTGATTACACCCAATAAAAAAAAACAAAACAAAAAAAAAAAAAACTTAAATGAAAATAAATCTAGTTGTTCTCTAATGCTGAATCAGTTTACGCTCAGAGAATTAATCTGAGAAGGCATTCGTGCAGAAAAATAATGAATGAGGCATCAACCACTTCTCTCACAGCTGGGAGAATAGGTTTACACTTAATGACAAGGCTTGTTTCCATTAAGCAAAATAGAAAAATGGAAAGTAACTCATGACTTTCACAAGTGACCAGTGTTAATTATAAGATTCTCAAGAATTTTCTTTATGGTGAACATTCATTTCCAGCTATAACAAAACTTCTTAAACTTTTTTTTTATTATTATTCCAGTCTTCTATACCAAGTCTCTTCAGGATGTGGACAGTCATGGCTCTCTACAACTTTCTATCTCTTGTAGCTCTTAGTAACGTTTGTCTTTTTATGATTTCACCATTCTGCCATCTATTCACACAAACTCATCTGGTATGTGGCCCACTGACTTTCTCTGTCACTTGTACCTTTGATGGTGGATGGTCATTTGTGTCCCAGACAATTGCATCCCAGGATAATTGCATATCTCTGATAATTTTTTGAAGTTATTATTTTATTTTAAAGAGTTGTTTAATATAGAAATTTACAAATCAATATCTTTTAATTACTCTAAACAAGCAGAAACATAGTTACTATTTAAAAAAAGAAAATTTCTTTTTTTAAAGCAAGAGAAAACTAACCTAGCAGTTTCAGTTCATTCCAGCAATGCGTACCACAAACATTTAATAGATTCTGGATTTTATAGATTATATCTTTACTTGGAACCCATGTGCAAAAATCAAACACTGGTGGAAAAATATTTGTGGACAAGGAAAATTACAGCTATTATAAGAAAAATACCAATGGAGGGGGGGCGATGTGTAGAGCAATCTTGCAACACTGTTAATCTTTCATTGCATTTTAAATAAAGTTTTAATCTTTTTATTTTATTTCTTTTTTAAAAATTTATGATTACTGCCTATATTTTTTTCAAAATTTATGGTAATTGCCTTTAAAATCTTCAAAAAATTATCAGAGGTATATAATTATCCAGGGCTGCATTTGTCTAGGGATGTAAATGTCCAGTACACAATTGCCCAGGATGCTACTGCCCTAGAACCACCTTTGATATATCCTGTCCCATTATCTTAGGTAGTCCTACAAAGATGAATCTACTAAGGTCTTCTGGTATGTTGCCATTATCATATTTCATTTATTACTGCTGTGATCTTAACATTGCAAAAATCTGGTCTAGAGGACCCAGTCTATTCTGTTATTTAACCTACAGCTGGTGGGAGAAGAGATAGATTCATAGCTTTCCCCAAAGGTATTTATGCATAAGTGAATAACTTGAATGGAATATGAACTTGGCTCTCAAATTTCTCATCCTGAGCCATTATCCATCATACCACCTGCACATCCAGGATTAGAGCACCTAGTATTCCCAAGTGGTCACCCATCTAGGTACTGACTAGGCTCAACATTGCTTAACTTGATAGTACAAAAAATAAAACGGCCAACTTCATCAGCAACAATAATTCTCCAGCTAAATGAAAACTATATTATTTACAAATTCAAATGCTCCATAAGGAACTGCATTACTGCTTAAAAATTTGTACATAATTATGTCAGACATACCATCACTCTCAGAGCAGAGCTCAATATGGGCACAATTTAACCTAGCATGGAATTGGGCCAACCTCAGTATTTAATGTACTTGTCTAGAACACAAATGTGATACGGAACTCCAAAGCATCTGAAAATAATGAAAGTCCTTATTATAAAAGAAGAAAAAAGATCTTTAACAACACAAAGTAAATGAACACAGCCACAATGTCTGGCTGTATTCAGAATATTTGTATTAAGACTATATCTACCTTTAAGTAACTTATACATTATTTACAATAGCAGTGATATACCATCTTCAAGAAAACATCCAAAAATCCTTTTTAATGAAACATATTGTAAATTTGTTTATAGTTGATGAAAAAACACCATCTCTAATTTTCAAGAACTTTGTGACCATATTCCTTATTTAAAATATTCTTCTTCAGTGTTGCTGCTTTTTCATAATCAGTGCTATTCTTTTAGTTCCTCTTTTTTTAATAACCAAACTTTGGGAAAAAAGCAATAATGTTACAGATAATTGAATATAAGTCATGGCATGTATATTCCAATTTTAATAAAAGTTTGGCTTTATTGTCATTGGAGTTTTCATCACAAGATCAATATTCTGGAATGAGAATGAAAGAAAATTCTACTTTCAGCTGAAAATTAAGCAGTGTCACTGAAACAGAAGTAGTGGTTTTTGGTGACCTCTCACACTTAATATAACAATGACTTTTTTGATACACAAATATACTAAATTCATATTTTTATTTAAATATATGAAAGAAAACAAAATTTTGAGTGGAATTTTTGTGGAAATTCAAATAATTGGATATTAGAATAGAAGTGAGACCAGTATATTTAACATGGAGAAAATTTACCTGCAGGAATAATAACATACATATATATATATATATATATATAGATATATAGATATATATATATATAGCCAAAAACCCTTCTCTTATACATGTTTCCTTAAATGTGATAGACAAGGAAAATTTTCTAATTTTTTTTATTCATTTTTTTTCTAGTATTCTTACAGTTTTTTCTTTTATAAGGGACTAAGAATGTGTGGAAATGTTCATAGTGATTATTTTTTCCAAACACTTTTGGCTAATTTATTAGCTATTCTTCAAGGAGTTTGTCATTATGCAATCCAAAAGCTAAGCAAACTATTAAGAAACAGGAGAATTCTGTTAGAAACAAAGAAAAGAATACTGAACTGTAACAAGAGTCCTCAGAGATGACAATGAATGCTGAACAATCTCCTCACAGATAAAAAAGAGACTTGAAACAGTAGAAATATAGTTCTACAGAAGGATGCTGAGAATAATATGGACCAAACATTTGAGCAACAACAAAGTTTTTAGAGAAAATGGAAACAAAAATGGAACTTCTACTTTACATTCGGAAGAGAGAGAGAGTTGAATTTTTAGAGCATATAATGAGGAAAGAGGTCTTGGAAAATTTGATACTGATAGGAAAGATTGAAGGCAAGAGGAAGAGAGGATAACAACACATAACCTATGTAGAGAGCTTGAGTAAATGGATGGTGGGACAAGATTTAAGAGAGATAGCAAAAAGACAAAATATATTAAGAGCTAGAAAAGACAGGGAATTGTGGACAATCATGATGGGACATTGCACATAGAAGATATTAGGTTGGTGCAAAAATAATGTCATTTTCTCACATATGTTACTATGTGAGAAAACGACATTATTTTTGCACCAACCTAATACTTTTGCTGTTTTTAACATTTGACAAGGCAATTCAATATGGAATTACTATTCCTATACAACACAAACCGTAACAAAAAACCCCCCAAAAAACCCAGTAAAATGTCACACATCTCCACATAAATGGTATTATACCGTTTTCCAAAATCAAAAGGCTGACAGTATATCAATATATGAACAAACAGATGTCCTATATAATATATAATTATCATAATACTTAGTACAATTATTTACATTAGCCTTACCTGTAAAACTTCATAGTTTTCCAATCTTAATTTTCTGATGAATCCTAATTCTTAATTTAATGATTGGATAAGCTCTTTGCATAATCCACATCTATAAAATACTCATGGAAATTTCCCTATTATATTATTAAATATTTTAGCTTAACTAAAATATTGCAAGAACAATCATAAATATTAATACAGGTTATTATTCAAAGAAGTAAGAGGGTATGAACAAAAAGACTAAAAAATGACAAGGGTTTTTTTTATTACACAGAATTAAACATTAAACAGACAAGAGCGTTATCAGGTCCTCTAACTTTTCTCTTATAATCAAAAATCATGCGAGTAAAATTCCTGGATGCATCAGCATCTCAGAGCTACAAAAGATTACTTTGTGTGGAACTGTATATCTCATCTGCAAAACCCTCTCCATCGAATCAGAATGTGCATAGATAACTCTCCTACAGTGCTCTTTTTACTCCTAAACCCTGGAGGGGGACTTGGTAATTAGGCACTTAAATTTACCCTCTGGCAAGATGATACCACACAACAAACAAAATGATTAACATAACTTCCAATATTTTTCAATATTTAGAGAAAAGAATGGCCATGTTTGACAATGCTCAATAATAATAATTCCATGAAAAACGGTCGAGTTGCTTCATGGACTTGAATGCAGATTTTTCACTTTTAGATTGTCAAGATAATAATAACTAGTAGTACCTGGAAATTTTTTAGTTTTTCTCATGGAATATTTTACGCATCATACTATTTGATGAATAAATAAGCTCATTGAAGGTTCCAAGACTCTTGAAATACATATGAACATTACTCTATTGCATTGCTGAATATTTGAGCTTAACTTTAACAAAATATTGCAATAACAATCATAAGTACAAAATAAATGCTGGTTGTTATTTTAAGCAAGAGAGTACAAATGAAAACAAGCAAGAGGGTACAAATGAAAATTCAAAATTGACAATTCACTGAAGCAGGCATTAAATGTATGAGCATTACTGTCTCCTTTATTTTGCCTTTCTTCTTTTTTTTTCCTCAATAAAACCAGAGTCGCTAGTATATTTTTCTTTTTACTTTCATTGCAATCAAAAACAGAATTATCCCTTATTTACTGGATGTAATAGTAACATGTAATTTACATAATAATAGAGGAAAATGCAAAATAATAATATGAGATTGAGGTGCCAAAAAGTTTTAATCCAACCAAGAAACATACGCCTGTCCTGTAAAGATAAACATACATGGTTTGATTGAAAATTAAAGGGACAGTTGCTAAGATTAATTGATCTAAAGTATACAGAGTGAAGCTGCTTGGCAAGGATTGACCTTGAATTCTGTTGTGCATACATACAACGCTATAACATTCTAACACACTTATGTTACTTATAGCAGTGCTTGGAAGGAAAGTGCGTAGTGTGCGGTTGTCTCATCATATCACAGAGATTCCATCAGTGACCATGGTTTTGTAGCAGTTTTTGTCAAAGTATAAGATTCCCCAAGTTCAACAACCACCATATTCCCCAGATCTTGCCACTTATGACTTTTTCCTCTTCAAAAATCAAATCTCACTTGAAAGAGACTCTCTATCCCAAAAGATGAGTTCCAGGAATGCTTCAATCAATTGAAACGATGCTGGATAAAGTATCGTGGCTTCAGCAGGGGGACTAGTTCAAAGGAGATTAAATACAGATTTGATACATGTAGTTTTCTTTTCATAGTACCAGTTCAGATCAGATACCTTTTGATCAGCGCTATATATATATATATATATATATATACACACATATAATAGATTTAACCATTATATTGAAAGTGAACCAAATGATCTTTCTAGATCTTTTTTTCTTATTATGGTTATTGTTAACAGGGTTTTTATATTGAATAGAGATATCCTTGTATCCACTATTTTTGAGTGCAGAATTGTAAAAATCATGATGTTTATTAAAAACATCTTTGTTAGAAGAGTTAGTGCTAATTCTAAATCCAATGGAAGAGGGTATATGTTTGATAACTGAAGGGGGATGGTTGGAATTTGGATGTACATATATCAGGTTGGAATTAACCTTCACATATGGTTGGAAAGAGTTGCTAGCAAGGTCTAGGGTGACGTCTAGAAAATCCACTTGTTTAACATTAGTAGTGACTATTGTCCTAAGACCTAAATCCTTAAATACCCTATGAATCATTTTCCTAATACGGTCTACTTTAATTTTAGTGGAGTTTTTAACAACTAATAAACCATCATCTCTATACAATCCTACACAATCGGAATCTAGACAATCAAAGGCACTTAAATTATACAAAAGAAATAATCCAACCAGGTCAGAAGCTTCAGCAGAATCCAGAGAACCCATCGAAATGTCAAAATTGTTGTTGCAAGACTTTTTGGTCCACTGTTCATCCTTGTAGATTAGAACAGAATTTCGGCATTTCATGATGATGTCCACTTCACTCTCAGAAATATTTGAGTATTCCCGGGCGAAATCCAAGGCCAAAGTGAAAAGATCCTTCGATATAGAGGGATAATAATCGATAATATCAAACTGTATGAAAGTACAGTTGCCCTTATATCGGATGTTATTAAACCAGTTGATAACATCAGCTGTGCTAACCCACTGTAGTAGTCCAAGGGTGTTTTTTATGGAGTTGTTGGTTCTTTCCAAGATGGTCTTACTAATTCTACCGATTTCTGGCCTAGTAGTGTTTATAAGCCTAGTAGATGGCTTAGTTTTGAATTCGTGTTTATGGTCTTTTAACAAGACATAGGCTTCCTTAGTTTGTAGTTTACCGACCCGATCACTAATCAATAGTTTATCAGTAATTGATTTACTGATACTGTTAATGCTATCTATTTGGTTGAAGTTATTTGTATCAATATTTTTGTAGTTTCTGGTGAGACTATCCCTAACTAATGTATCATAATCCTTAGGAGATAACTTATAAAAATTATCCGTTTTATCGGATTTAACATATATATCACCAGATTTATTAATGTCTGACGATAATATCAAGATTTTTTTGGAAGGCATTTTTGCATTTATAAAAGGTTAATCCCTTGACGATATCCAATAGTTCATTTTCAAAAGCAGATAATTGCTTAATAATTGGTGCAGTTTTTAGGCTTTTAAAACCATAAATTTTGTGTTCACACAATGGTTTCTTGTTTAGAAGAAAGAAGTAAGCTTTCCATCTCATTCTTCTGATAAGGTTTTCCGTTTGCTGTGTTAGATGGACGAAATAATCCCTTTTGTTCGTGGTGGGAATGTTCTTAAGTGATACTCCGAAATTGATTCTATCCATAGTATAAGAATAGAATAGATAGTGCTTGACAGTAATAGGAGCTAATATCCAAGTATATGATTGGTGTATATGGAATGAATTCCAATAACCAACAATTACTATTCTTAAAAGAGTGCTCAATACAAAGTAGAGCAGATATAATTATTTATTTTTAAAAAATTTATAACATAAATATGTTATAAAATCACTACAAAAATAGCCATGTTTTTAATAAACATAGTGATTTTTACAATTCTGCACTCAAAAATAGTGGATACAAGGATATCACTATTCAATATATATATATATATATATATATATATATATATATATATATATATATATATACACACACACAGACACAGACACAGACTAGACTATAAATGAAAAGGAAAATCATCACTTTCATTAATTAGGCAATAAATTAAATTGTAGTCTCCATAGTTTACCTTTCCTTACACAGCTAACTTTTATATATTTTAGAGTTTTCTCTAATTTAAAATTTAAAAAAAAAACATGACAATATTTGTCCTCCACTTTTGTATATAACGTACAAAATAAAAATTTCCACATTTCCTTGGGATGTAATGTGTTGGTAAAGAAAAGTTTTCCTTGTGTTTGTGTGTGTGTGTGCATGATCATTTACTCAAATTTTTGGCAAGTTGGTCTGAGAACTTTTCAACACCCAACAGATGCTGGTGAAATTTTCCAGATACATTTATATAAGTAATATATCAATATTTGTGCTTATAACCATTACACTAACAGCCCATCCCAAGTTAATCTATACTCTTTTGAGAAGACGACAGGAGTAAAATTGAAAGTTTAGAATAAGAAATTGGGTAGAAAAAATATTAAAGGACCATGTAATATATAAAAAAAAAACCCCAAAAAACCTTTTTTTTTCATTTATTTAATTAGCCGGAGCAACTTTAATATTGAAACAAGAAATCCCAAAGCAGAAACATTGCCCTTAATTTAGTTACATTTATTTGACCAATATGATTGCCTCCATTTTTATCTTTATTCATCTATTTTAGGGTTTATAACTCCAATTTTCTTGTTACAAATTGAGCTGATGCTCTGTTAGTCACTATCTGAGGAGAAGAACTGTCTTGGAAAAAAATGTAGACTTAGAATTTAGTCTAAGTTCTGTCTTATTGCATTGAAATTGTGAATAAACATTGGTTTGTTTCAATGTTGATTAACTTCTGTTCCTGTACAGAGTAAAGTGTTTTTAAGTGGTGGGAAAACAGAAATACATTGATGTGACTTTCTGAAGCTGACCGGACAGATTGAGGGCAAGAGGGACAGAGAAAAACAATGTGTAACCTACCTAGAGAGCTTATGTAATGTGTTCATCTTGTCTGGTATTTGCATGTCTGCACACTGAGAGTGCCTTCTCAATGGAGAAAAATCACGGATGTCCTATAGCTATTGCAGTCCCAGACCCAAGCTGGCTCTTGGATAATGCCTGCCCAGTATCATTCATATGCAAATAGGCAGCACCACCTACTCTAAGTACATAGTACTCTCTCAACAGCCCATTGTGGAAAGGGAGACAACTTCTTGTGCTTATTGCACAATATACAACCAACTCGGAATCTTTCATAGAGCTGACCTGATTCTGTTACATGTAAACAGCTGGCAGAACAGGGTTTAGAAGAGATAGCAAAAAGAGAGAATTTGCTAAAAGCTATAAAAGAAAGAAAATTGTGGAGAGCCATGATTGCCAATATATTGAAGAAACAGGTCACACAGAAGAAGAAAAAGAATACAAAAGAAAAACTCAGCAAACAGGATAATTCAACACATCAAAGCATATACTTCAATATTCATGAATATTTCTGTCACTTCAAGATGATTCAAAGAGAATACAAATTAGTGTTTGGTTTTCTCTAAAGATTTCACAAAATAAGTTCTTAAAATAGAAATAATTTTAAAAAGGTATTAAAATGAAAAACAAACAAAAACAAAAAAACAAGCAAGAATAAAAAGAAACTAGAAAAAAGGAAGGAAAACGATCAAACATAAATCTGGCTTATATTCCAGGCTGTTTACTGAAAGACTCAAAGTTTACTTTCTTATAGCAGAGGTAAGTTCCCACATAATCTTCTCTGGGTTAAACCAGAGCTTAATATCGGTCAACAGCTTGAAAGACAACTGAACTTTTCAGTAAGCCACCATTTCATTGGATTTAGACTGATAGCTGTAAAGTAAATAGTGCTTGATTTTAGCATTTACTCCAAGACACACACCGTATATATTGGACAGCCTCATTTCAAATTAACCCTTTTATTTATATATATGCAATTTAGTATCATTTTTATTTTTATTTGATATACTAAAAAGAAATATAAAACCTAGACTCACTATCAATAGACAGTGATATAACCACAGAAAATTCATAGTATATCAAAAAATCATTTTTAAGATGTTTAAGATGATTTTAGAAATAAAATTTTGTTGATTGATATAAAGAGTTAGGTTATATATATATATATATATATATATATATATATAGTGATCCACAGACATTGTTTTGCTTTATTACAGCTTCTCAGTGTGGCTAGATGTACAATTGCTTTAAAAAAAAAATAAATAAATAAAAGGGGGGGGGGATTGAATCAAGACTGATCTGACATCAGATATCTTACTCCTAGGCTATCATCACATGGCAGAAAGTAGGGGAATTTTTTTTTTCTATACAAAATACGCCAGCGGCTCAGAGAACTCAATTCATACTTTAAAACCCCCTTTCTCTCAAGAGATCAACCGGATTTCCAGGAGCATATATTGTCATCCACAGACTGTTTTGCTGTATCACAGCTCCTCAGTGTGACTAGATGTCTGATTGCTTCAAGCTGGGATGAAAACCAGACTGATCTGACATCAGTCAGATATCTTACTCCTAGACCGTCGTTGCATGGCAGAAAGGAAGGGAATTTTAACGTTTTTATTTTTCTATACAAAATATGCCAACGACTTGGAGAAATCAATTCATACTTATATATATATATATATATATATATATATATATATATATATATATATTAGGTTGGTGCAAAAATAATGTAGTTTTCTCACATAGTAACATATGTGAGAAAACGACATTATTTTTGCACCAACCTAATATATATGAGAGAGAGATTTACATCAGAGTGTGTAAGCAAGTGCTGGTCACCTTAATACTCAAGTCTGTAGGCAAGCGCTAGTCACATTTACACCTGAGTTTGGAGGTAAATATCAGTCATGATAAAAAAAGTAGGGAAAATAATTAAGAAAGCACTGTGAATAAAAAATGTTTGAAGAATCAATGTTTTTTTTTTTTTTCAAATAGTCCATCAATATGAATCCTCTAACATACTGAGCCTGTAGTTGTATATTGTTTTATAATTTCTTTTCAAAGATATATCTTTTCATTCTCTCAAGATTAAATAGAAGTAAATGCTGGCCACTCATATCTATGTCTGTCTTCTACAGGGGTTAGCCAATCCCTGTTACAGATGCCTATTGAGGAACATTTGTGTTTGTTAAACACTCACAGAACCCACCTGTGGTTTATACTGCAACTATACTGAGCAGACCTTAGTTACAGTTTCTGAGAGAGAGCACATTATCTGGCATGATCAACAGTCTGAACAAGGCCAGCACACTCAAACAAGGCCGGTGCATTCAAACTTTAGATTGAACAGAAATAGAGTAAAGATTGTAATCAAGTTAAAAATATGAAAAAAATTATTTTATGAAAATCTGAACCAAGCTTTTTTTTTTTTTAAATTTGTTTTTTTTTTTATTATAATCATTTTATCAAAAGCAAGATGATAATACCACTAAGATGTTTACTGAGAGTGAAAGTTTGGCTTGGTTTGTTTAACCTTTAGCACTCTGCCTTATTAATATTGCTTCCCATTCTACTGCATTCTTTTGTCAAAGCCTCTCATTTGCCGTATCGTTATTGTTAATTTTAAAGTTGTTATATATTGCCATAGCAGGATATGACAACACCTCTTTGAAATTCAAACACACTATTGTTCCGGGATCAGAGTCACCTTCAGTATTAGGTGAAACATTTCGTACAGCATATGAAGACACATACAGTGTTAAGATTAATGACCTATCAAAATTTAATTTCCTTGGGAGCTTTGGTAAAATTTTTTTTAATATTAAAATCTATTGCTGGAAATTTTTAGTATAAGAATGTATTTTATACTTTCCTAGTGTTTAGACCCCAGTTTGGGGGATTACTATTTGCCCGTATCTGGGACTCTAATGGGTGCTACCACCTTGGGTCAGGGTGGATCTGAGAACAGCAGCAACTAAAAGGTGGTTTCACATTCCTCAAAACATCTAATCTCCCATAGATGTAATTTATCATCATGTCCAGAACTCTAGAGTAAAAGAATATAAGACAATAGTGAGGAGAAAGGACAATAAAAGAACAGGATTCAGGATGAGAGAAAATAAAACAATATAACCTAGTTTGGCCATATTGTTGGAATGTTCCATCAAAAGAGCAGTAGACCTCTATAGTCAACACAGACATCTGCATTACAGAAAGAAAATCTTTAACATGAAATTTATAACCTTGGAATGTTAATGTTTTTGTCTCACCTTGCTAAGTCAAAATATGTAAATCTGACCTAAAAGATAAAGTTGGTCATGTACACACCACACTAGACCCTTATTAATATTGGCATGGGCACTAATCCATGAACCTCAGTTTAAATCTTCTTTCATGAAATCAAGCTAGAGTGGAGCTTTTTTTTCTTTTCTTTTTAAGCAACAAAACTGAGCCTGCTGCCTCGCTTCGGTGGGAACAATGAGAGTGGTTAGCAAACAAGTTGGAAAAAAAAGAAAAAAAAAAGGCTTGTGAATTCAAGTCGCCATCTAATTAGATGGTGTCATAATAATATCACTATGAACAAAGGCAACAAGAAACCACTCTACTATCACTCCTAAGAACAATGAAAGGAACTCACAAATATTAAATAATGGTGTGACAGGCATCTGTTCCTTTGCAACTGACACCTAACCCTAATAAGGCAAGATATACAAAAGATGTCACCTGACCATCATCCTATAACTGTCCACAGTAAAGATTACAAATAAGATATAGAATTTTAGGTTGCTGTTCAAATGCAGAAAGTTTTAAAATGTTGAACAAGGAATGGAAAGAATGGATATTAATGTTCTGGGAGTTGATAAATAAAAACAATGGGGATTTTATAAGCAACAATCACAAAAGCATATATGCAGGAGGAGCAATAAATGAAAGAGGTGTTAAATTAATAGCCTGAGGGTTTTGGCAAAGACCATTCTTCTTTGATTATCGTGGACTGACATTAGAAAATCTCAAAGAACTGTATCAAATAACAAAAAAACTGCATCACTTGAGAGCAACAACAACAAAAATAGATAGCACATGGAATTCAAAGAGAAAATAATGACATAATCAAGATGTTGACATTCCACACTATTTCAAATAAAAGGTTAAGAATTAAACCAGCCATCAATACTGTAAAGAGCAATAATAGCTACTGAACTTGAGAAACCTCTTTTGCTGAAAAATTGCTGTAAGAAAAAGATTTTATAAACTTCATCTGAAAGCAATACTGCTCAGTCAAAGAAATGGCTAATATTATGATTGCCATTCATAATGGAATATACTAACAAAAGAATAGGAAAATTTGACGTGTTATAAAATATTAGATCTCAGAGTAAGTCATAAGAAATCATCATTATCCTGAGGGACCTAAATGCAAAAGTAGAAAGCGAAGAAAAATGACTGGTAAATATGGACTTTGATCACATAACAAATGCAGAGGATGAAAAATATGACAGTGAAATCTGAACACACAGTGGAATAGAAAAAGATGCCTTCTTAAAACTAAGTAAAGTAGTAAGGAAGGAAAGAACCAATGAAAAGAGTGCTGAGCTGTTAAGTAATATCAATCCTATGACAGTGAATGCTGAAAAATTTATTTTCAGATAAAACTGAGGCAAGAGAAATGTGATTCTACAGGAGGATGCTGAGAATACTATGAATGAACTGCATAAGCAATAAGGAAGTCTTAAAGAAAATAGAAGCAAAAAGGACATTTATACTTAGAATGAGAAAAAGACAGCTGAAATTTCTGGGGCAAATGAGGAAGGAGAGCTTGGAAAATTTTACACCCACAGGACATATTGAAGATAAAAGGAAGAGCGGAAGGCAGTGGGCCATCTACCCGATGAGATTATCTGAATGAATGACAGAATAGAGAGTGGGAGGAGTGGTAAATAGACAAACATTGCTAAGAGCCACACAGAATAGGAGTGTGTACAGAATTGTGATCACCCAGATCCTGAAGGAACTATATAAGTAGAATATCCTCTTTCAACAGCCAGTTTTGGAAGAGGATATAACTCCCGGTGCTTACTGCACCACACACCAACTCTGAGTCTCTTATCAAGTTGACCCGATTATCTGTTACATGAACATAGAATATAACAGAAGGTACACAGCAAATAGTCTTAGAACAACCAAAACTTAGTTTTGCAAAACATCCAAGACAACTGTCATATCGGAAGAAAATGAATAACTACCAACAATAAGGTTCAAGTACGACACTCTGGACTTATGAATATGTCCAGAATGTATTCTGTCAGGTGTATAAATAGTGGTGTCAGGCTACTGACTGGAGTGACTATTGAGTGAAACTATCCAGTCGAATTAGTGTGAATTATTATGTGTCGATGATTTAAGATTTTCTGGACATTAAGCTGAACTGCGCGACTAACAAGGTATTTATCGAAATGGTTATCTTTGATTGACTTTTACTTCTTTGTTCTTGTTAAGTATTTATTTGTGGTTGTAATTAAATATTGTCTTGAGCTATACTTAATTATTAATGGCCACCGTATGTCACAAAAACAAGAAACAATCGACAGTTTTTATTGAACTCATTAAGTTTACCATTATTTCTGTTGAACTCAGCTTTAATAATGATATGTAGATAGATTGATGGGATTTCTATAGGTAGCCTGTTGGATCCTTCAAATGGTTAATATTTGGTGATGACCTAACTACTATTTTCAGTATATGGATGATACATTTTGTGGGTTTGATAGCATAAGTCAGAGTTGGAGGTTTTCTACAAAGCTTTAAAGGAGTTGCATTCATGCCCCCCTCTTTCATGTATGAAAACAAGGATAATGGAGTTTTGTTCATTTGGGATTTTACCAGGATACTTGCATATCATGCAACCTTTGACGACCTAATTTTGAAACTAATTTGACTACAGTAAATGAATATGTAGTTTGGTCAATGGCATAGCCAGGCCAGCAGTATATATGGTAATTTTATGTCTCATGTATGGTGCAACCCCCACCTTAAAAGATTAGCTTCAAAAGTTGCATGATATGCAAATATATATATGGTATATACCCATTGGGACTCAACTTGTTCTGCACACCCAAGAGGATGCTTCCCCAATCACTACAATCTTAACCTATTCAAGTCTAGGGCTAACTTATCTCCCCCACATATTCACATAAACTGTGCCTTTTACTTTGTAACCTTCTAGCTTCAGTGGCTCCCGGGTCTTGTACTAGATGAACATTGGGAAAACAAAAAAAAAAAAAAAAACAGATCAACCTTTTTAAGGCTATAGTTGGTTGATTGAGTTTAGTGGCATATCAACACCTCTATGGGTTATTTAATGCCAAAATGTAAATATTTGGAACACTATTTTATGGATTCAACTAAATATATTTTGAATGCAATTATATGCCTTCAACAACAGATAAAATATACTGTTGGTCATTTTACCATAAAATATGTATTGTTGGTCCTTTTACTATAAATATGTATTGTTAGTAATTTTTTTTATATAAAAATTGCTGGTATTTTTATACTTTCATAGGATTTTGTTTTTATTTGGGGGAGTTCACTATTTACCCATATATGGGAGCCTAACAGGTGCTACCACCCCAGGTCACGGTGAACAACAGCAATTAAGAAGTGGCTGCATGCTCCTCAGAACCTTGAATCTCCCTTGCAGCCAGATGTAGTTTAGTGTCATACTCAGGATTATTAAGGGCTTTAGTTCACTGTGTCCCAATGATTTGTTCTAAGACTAAAACAAATTCAGAAACAGAATCTCTTAAATGAATCTTACATGATAATGGCTACCCTTTGGGCATGGGGCAATTAATTGTGCTAAGATTGTATAGCTCCAAGAACCTAAATTGGCTTTGGACTGGCGTGTCACATTTTTTGTTTCTGTTTATTACACTGCCCAGAGGATTAGATTTTTGTACCTGCTTGATTCTAAAGTCCCCAGTTTGGAGTTCACATGTTTGGCTGCCTCTCTTGTCAGTTACGAGAAAAAAAGAAAAATAATCAATAAGATTTTATAAAGTCAAACAAAAAATTTATAGAACTTGATCCTTGTTTTTTTATGCTTGAGACTTGTATCAATTTAATATTTACCAAAATGTTCTGTTCAACACTCACCTCTCCATTAATAATTCTTAGTGTTTTAACAGAGGAAAGAAAATGTGATAAGAAAATCCAAAGGTGGGTTGAGATAGCAAAAGATGCCTTCCAAAAGCTAAGCAAAGTATCAAGAAACAGAAAAATTGCATTGGACACACCAAAAAGAATACTGAACTGTTATGTAATATCAGTTCTCCCAAGATGAAGAGACTTCAGACAACAGAAATGGGGTTCTACTGAAGGATGATGAAAATACCATGAACATGTGAGTAACATGTTTTAAGAAAAAAAGAAAAAAAAAGGACACTTATACTTAGCATCAGAAAGAGATGAAATTTCTAGGGTACAATATGGAAAGAGAGCTTAGAAAATTTGACACTCACAGGACATATTGAAATCAAAAGAGACAGAGGAGAACAGCGCATATCCAACAAGCTTGTGTAAATGGTTGGCAGATCATGAATTAGGAGACATCAAAAAGACACAATTACATAAAAGCTAAAAAGGACAGGAAATTGTGGAGAGCTATGATCATACACATCCTGAAGGGATATAACGAATAGAAAAATAAAATAAAAAATACAAATCCTGCTATGGATGTACTTACACATCTTTACAAAATTTATGTAACCCAGGTGTTGACATACATTTTCAAGATACCATAAAATATCAGTCCTTAGTGTTTGCGTTAAAAACTAACTTGTGCTTAGTTCAATTTCCAAACCAGTACAGATGTATAGTAGTGTACAATACAACCAATTTTGGGATTCATTTTTATTATATTGTGTGTTGGAGGTGCCATTGAGCTTAGTTTGTACTGCAGAGTATCCAGCTGAAAACAAAAATGGTGGAGTCCATGAGAACTTACTGTGCCTTTATAGTCATTTATCTGTAGTAAATGACTATTTCCTATTTTTCATCAAAATGGGCCAGTACAGCCAAGCAACAGTGCTATAACAATGCCTCAGTGAAAGTATTAAGTCAGTGGTTATGTATGTCATATTAGGCATACATACCAGATGGACATTAACTGTAATAATTTATATAAGAAATAAGGAAATTGAACATAGAATAGACTGTGCTCAGGGTAGTTTTACACAATACTGCAAGATGATACACAAATCAAAACATTAACCTAAGAACTTTAGTCATGATTTCAAATAGCCTTGTTAGATTTAGACTCTCATATTGATGTCATGTATGGTAAACAACTTAAAATCTCTAAAACTATCACTAATATACAACCATTTTCTAAAATCAATGATAAAAAAATTAATTCAAGCAAATGAGTCCTTTAGGTTTTAAAGACAATTTTTCATAAGATCTCACAGAATAACAAAGAATTTTACAAAATAACAGAAACCACATCACTTGAAGACTTCCAACAGCAGCAACAACTAAAATAAATAGCACATCTAAAAGAGAAAAAAAAAAAGAAGATATATTCAAGATGCTGACTTTCCACACTACTATAAACAAAAGATTAGGAAGGAAACCCCATCAACAGAGGCAGGTGATAACAGTGTGAAATATTTTAAATTTCAACCAACAGTAACATTAACTGTTCAGTCAATGCAAGTCAAACGTTTCCTTATAAGGAAACAGTTAATGTCACTATTAGCATTTAGCCTTTTACTATAAGAAGCATGGTAATTATCATTTTTGATATATTATTTATTTGCGATTGACATGTGTAAAGAATGAATTAAGATGAGAACAAGTTTCCCTGGACTGACATTGAGATTAATATTTTGCTTTCTTTTCCAATGTAAAGAAATCATTAAAGATATTTATTTTAAAATTCCTCAGTTATTTATATATTAAAAAAGTGCATTATTCTGTTGCTGAAAAAGATTGAATGCTCAAATAGTGAAAATTGGCATAAATAGCAGATGTTTCTTCATTTTTCTTTTATTTTAATTATTTGGTTTTATTTTTGTATTTGTCATACAATTTTGTTGATGAAAATACAGTAAAAAAAAATGCATTAAAATGTGTGGAAATCAGAAACATGTATTTAAAGAATACCTATTCAAAATATTGAATTATGCCTTAAAAGAAATATTATAAAAGTTTAAAAACATCTGTCATGTGCACATGAAACTTCCCAGCATGTTTTAAATATGAATTTGCTTTTCATTTTTTGTAGTGCTTTAATGTAACAACAATTTATAAAAAAAAAATTAGATTATAAAGATAATATGAAGTATTTAACACCAAAAGTGAACTTACTCAGAAAAAAAATTCTTCCAAGTAAGCCTTATAAAAATGCTGATTTAGTAGATTTCAGATAAAATTTCCAATTCTTTAACAGTTTGAATTTAAGCCAATGATCAGATTTAATTATATTATTTTCTCAACAAATCCATTAAACAATTTTTATTTTTTTAGATAAAGCATAGTCAGTTATTAATTTTTCACTAGTATTTCTCATCTTTTTCTTGATTTTATATAAAATATTATTAGTCTAAAATTGCCAGAATTTTTCAGATGAAGCCTGGTAAATTTTCATTGACTTTTTTTATAAGCATTTCTTGATCATGTCTGGACAGAATGGGATTAGTTATCAGCTCCTGTTGAATGAAGTGAAAATACTGGACAAATACTATAGTTAGACATCTGAAGAAAAAAAAAAAAAAAAAAAAAAAAAAAAAAAAAAAAATCAGCACAGTGTAAATGCTAGAGTATGAAGATCCCCTTAGTAGGCCTAGCGTAGAAATAAATACAATATGAGAGCTATTAATAAAGAAAGATAAATGACAGCAAGGCTTCATCAACACTAATCAGCAGGCAGGTTATGTTTAAGGCTCGAAATGCACTACAGAGAATTGTCCTATGAAACAATAGCCTTAGTGGATTAAAGTGCTGTTTGTGAATTTGTTGACAGTAATTGTGAGTTCAATCCCCAGGCCGGGCAATGTATACTTGGACTCAGGTGAACAATAACTGAACAGTACTAAAAATAAGAACTAGACAAGTATCCCTAGACATGTATAGTAGAACAAGAATAGTCTACCCCATAGATTAAATAAAGGGTTCAGATCAGTTCAGATTGATATACACCTGATGAGGGCCAGGGGACACAACAGCCGAAACAACAACATGTCTTTTATATAATTAGTGTAAATAGTATTTCTTTCATGTTATTTCTCTCTCTTTAAAAAAAAAAAAAAAAAAAAATCAAGACTCACATCATCTTTCGGTGTTTATTAGTAAGTAGCACTGAACAGAAATAATAATCTCCTTGGAGATTTATTCTGTGTCTTTAATGTTTAATGATTGTAGAATTTGGGATTAAAAAGTAACGGATATAAGAAGTACAATTAAAAAAAATAACACCAAAGTTTTGCCTAACATTAAATTCGGAAAATATTACAGTTTTCTGTAACAAAATATCAAGAAAAGTTACTTTTGTGACACATTTTTTTTTTTTTTTGGTAATGTTTTAGGGAAAATTTATGGGATTATCTTACCCTATCCACCAGAAGACTACTAATGACCACTAGGTGGCATTGTGTAAAGCAGTATAAAACAAAAAATACAAATGTTCTTTCCCACTTCAATCACAGGATACCATGGGAACAAGACATGTCTTTTCTTCTCCAAAAAGCTTCCGAGTCAAAGAAATTAAGTGCAACATCAAACACGATCTTCTATCTTCCTGAATGCTGTTTGTTTATTGTCCTTTGCCCCAATTCTCACAAAAATCTTCTCATTCTTTTTCACCCCCATGTCCTAGTAGCATTATTGATACTTCAACAATCCACACATGTTGCATACAACATAATGTTATCACTACTGTTTGAAAATAAAACCTTATGTGACCACAATAATATCCCCAAGTATATATCTTCAAAAAATTGGGCAATACTGCTACAAACTGAAGACCAGCTGTCTTCCTCCTCCTCATCCTCCTCTTATATAACAAGTCCCTTCAGAACATGGATGATCATGATTCTCTAAAAACTTTCTATTCCTTGTGGCCCTTAGCAGTTTTTCTACTATTCCTAAGGCTCCCTCCCAATTCAGGCATCTATTCACACAAGCTCATCAGGTCAGTGGTTCACTGTCTTGCTCTTAATATGCTCTGCAAGGGTTAAGTTTTCTCATCCTTCCTTCCACTTCCTGATTCTGAGTATAAGCATTCTTTTTGTTGACATTGTCTTTAAGACTTCTTTATTGCTTACTTGCTCTGTCTGTGGTATTCTCAGTATCCTTCTGTTGAACCAAATTTCTACTGCTTCCAGTTTTCTTATCTGTGGAGAGATCGTCTAGCATTTATTGTTCCTATAAGAGGATTGGGTATCACACAGCAATCCAGTACTTTTTTTTTTTTTGTTTCCAATAAAAATTTTCTACTTTTCAGCATTTTCCTTAACTTTTGGAATACCCTTTTCACTAGTCCAATGGATTTGGTGTCAGATTTTCCATCCTCTGTTAAAACATATCCCAAATATTTCAAATTTTGCATCTGCTTGATATTGATATCAGCAATTTATAACTCGCATCTTGGGCTTTTTCTCTTGCTCACAACTGTACTTTCCGACTTTCTTGCAGTTAATGGTTAATTCTTTTTTCTCATTTTATTTTATTTATTTTATTTTTTTTACTACCCAGTCTAGGAGGTCCTGTAGTTTTCTTTCCGTGTCAGCCATCAACACAGTTTCATCTGCGTACCTTATATAGTTAAGATTACACCCACCAATAATAAATCTTGGTAGGGTCTCCAGCTCCCTTAGGATAGCCTTGTTCTAAATTTGAGAGCATACATCCTTCATAGACCCTTTTCTATAGCTACTCAATTCATTTTTCAATCTGTATGCAGCTAGTTATCATCTAGGCTAAGTTATTCTAAGAGCCTTACCAAATATAATTTTTTTGAGTAGCTCATACAGATCCTGTGCTGTACCATCTTTTGCCCAATCTATAAAACTAAAATAAATGAAAAAAAAACAAACTATTTCTGCTTAAATAAATCACTGGCCTACATAACTTATTGACCTCAGTCGAAATCAGAACCCACAACCTATGCCACAGTTAATTATGGGAAAATGGTATATAAATTTTTATATATCAGAACAATGCTAGGAAAATCTACAACAAAGTGGAAAAAATTTCCATTTGACATGTTTCATCACTTTAGGACTTCATCAAACTAAAGTGATATTTACATTGATGTGATTACACATGAAGGAGAGGGGGGATATTTAATAACAAAAGTGATAGAAACAAACTAAAATAAAAACTAAATGAAAATCAGCTATGCTATATACCTAAACACATATTTAAAAATATTAAAAAAATTTCAGCATCCCCTCTCCTTTATGTTCATGTGTAATCACATCAACATAAATATCACTTTAATCTGATGAAGTTGTAAAAGACAAAGATTTTCCTAGATAATTATAAAATCTATATAATCTTTTAAATGGCTGTATAGTATATGCACTTTGCCAGTTTTGAATTCAGAGTTGTTGTTCTCCTAAACTGGTTGCCAAACGCAGCTTCTTTATACTCCTTTATACTAGGTATGTGTGTGAATGGAATGAACTTGACCAGATTTCAAACTCCATTTACTGAGTTCTCTTCATGAGCAGCTGACCATTGCACCGCCTGTACACTCAAATTGCTAATTACAGAACTTAACTTTTAAATGCCAGACATGGTATCAAAAGGTTAAAAAATAGAAAATATATCACAAAAAATTTAATTAAAAACAGACATAAAATAAAATGAACAAAGATAGAACTGTTGATTGCTTCAGCCAAAAAAGTGGAATCACTTATTCAAAATGAACATCTCAAAGCTCAGTGGGAACAATTTATGAAATATATGTTAGTTTCCCTTATCTGGACTTTGATATTTAGAAATAGCTATTTCATTGACTTCTATTCACACACTGGATGTTAAATGTCTCAGCAGGAGTCCTACAGATTTTAAAGCACCAGAGAAAACTTCTGCCTGCCACCAACTGCTGGCAAGTATTTTACTCTCTACAGGAAGACTTTCAATAAATTACCTAAAGTGTATCATTCTTGATACAAAAGGTTTAAACAAAAATTGCTTTTCACATGAATTTACTTGAAAAATTTATTCAATAAATGCATTGTCAGAAAATATTTAAATCTTGGGTGCTAATTATTTGTTTGTTTGATTTTTTAAACAAATATTCTGGGAAATGCATAATCTTGAAGATTTTCACTCCTTAAAAGCATACAATAAACATGAATAGCATTATAACACCTTTCACTGCCACCTACACCCGGTGGTGTAACCACGTTTTAGTGGTCCGGTTCTCAGAATGGCATTTAAAGCAAAATGTTAACTCTCCACTGTTCAATGCTGACACTGGTCCAGTCTGGTTGTTGGTTGCTGGTCACACTGATCCACACAGTTCTTGATCACAGAGCAGTGGGAAAAGGTTGTAGTCTCGCAGTGCTGGTTCGAGCCATAGCAAGCACTATATTAAGGAAAATAATATTTTCATGACGAAAAAATAAAACAAAAGATTCATTGGGTTAATCTTCAGTTGGTTTATATAGCTCTTGATATAACAAAAATTAACCCTTACCACATCAATCTCTATAATGACACTGGGTCTTGTCTAAACTTCTGGAGGGCTGGGTTCAAAGTCTTGGAATCAGGAAAGCTGATGTAAATTTCAGAGGCACTCAAAGTCATCTCCCCTATATGCACTTCAACCAAAAACTGGCTTGTGATTAAATGGTTCTGGAGATTCGATGATTGCCCAATTTTTATTAATCCCAATAAAGGGATTCTTTGTTCCCTATTTCTGCTTTCTTAATCAACTTTCCAAATTTGAAGAATTATCCAACTTCCTCATGATTAGTCACAGATTGCATTTCCCTTAACTCCAACCTTCTTCACTTCACAACCCACATCACTACGCACAGACAGGGCTAAATTCTGCCCCCTCCTCATTTCTTCTCGGCATTCTAACTGCCCACTTCTCAGAGTTGGCATAACTGTCTTTGTGACAAATATAATTTTTAAAGTGCATAGGAGAAAGGTTGTGGTTTATTCTCATTAATTTCAATTCTCTGACTCCTTTTCTGGACCCACTTGTCCAGCGAAAAAACAAAAAAAAAAAAAAAACTAGATCACCTCCTCATTTTAAGTTATCAAGCGATAGATAAAAATTATTTCCCCAATTTGATTTTGTCAATGAAAATATATTTGTTTAACTAAATTGTCAACAAAGAGACATGCTGTTTTCTATCCTTGTGCTTGGTCACCGTCTTAGAGAAAACAATTTTCAAAATGCTAACTATGCAGCAGCTTTGTTCTGTTTTCATTTCTCAATTCATTTTTGCTAACAAAAATATAGTTCTCATCTCTTTCTGTTTTCATCAATGACCTGTGTTTTTTTTAATTTTCCAAGAAAGAGAAAGCTATTTCCCAAATTGCTTTACCTGCATGCCAGATTTGAGATAGATAAAAATGAGTAAACTCTTGGTGCATCATTCCAATTCATAGGGGTGAGGCTACCCAGATGGCCCTTTCTTCCACATTACCAGGGAAAATGTCTTCCATTCTCTCTTTCTTAGAGTTTATATTTCATTTTGGGCTTAATCCTTTTTCTGTTTACAATTAATGTTTAACCACCTTACAGTCTCAGTGTGCCATAATTTCGATTGCTGAATAAAAAAAAAAAAAAATAAACTGCTTCTAATGTTTAACTCACAAACTGAAAGTGAAAACCGATTTAAAGGAGAAAAGAATGGATTCCTTATTAGATTTATAACAAACACTTATATATTGAGATACCCCAAGCTGAAGTTTTTATTCCCTGGGAAGCAAATTCAAACACTTTCCTGTATTTGCACATGTTCCTAAATGGCAACAAAACATGTAGACATGTGAAATTCTTCACTTTTGATGTATGCCATGCCTTTCATAGTTCAAGGTTATTTACTGCATGTCATGGGTGGGGGCTTCAAAAATTCAAAATTTTGGATATTTATTAAGAAACACGAAAATGTACTTAAAAACATCTACCATTTATTAAACAATTTCTTCTCTTGCTTTATTGAAAGGAAAAATACACAGAATTTAAAATTTTGAAAGGTGCCTGCTCAGTGGTATTAAACTATATATTTTATCCATTTTGTTTTACATATAATATATATAAAATCTCCCCTATATATGTTTTGTTTATGTTAATATAACATATGGTTTGTTTCTTTACATATACCGAGATACCTCCAAAAGATTTGTGGGAAAAAAAAAAAAAAAAAAAAAAAAAAAACAATTTTCAGAATGAAACTTTCAGGACTTATTCATGAAGGAATTAAATTATTTTATAATCATTTATTTTTTTGAAAAAAATGATCATAAAAATATTTTTTATATGTTAATTCTGCACTTATTGAATTTTGAGAAAATCATTTTCAGTGATTAATGTTTATATTAGCTATAAGTAAAAATCCTTAGACAATTTAAATCAATTTCTTTTTGAAAAATAGAACCCCATTTACATATTTACCAATCAAAAATGGAAAAGCTTACGACAATACAGCAACCCCACCACCACCATCACATATTTTTAAAAGAATTTTTTTTGTATAAGTATAAACGTGCTGATTTTTTAAAATAAGAGCATTAACTACAGTAAATTTAAAGCCAAAGTATCTAAAATTCAATAAAATATTAGATTACTAAAATATTTTCCTAAATTTTTAAGATTACTGGGTAGTCAAAAAATTATATATAAAAAGGTGCTCATATTATATTCATCTAGTAATTTTTACAGATGTCTCCTGCAGAAAAAATTCCCAAACATAAGTCTATTGAGACAGCTACAACTCTTAAAAAGAGCCACCTCCATGTTAAAAAATGCTTTTCTATGATATTTTAAAGTAAAGTAATATTTGTTTCAAATCAGATTAATTAAACTTTAAATCAGTTAATCTTCCTCAAATAAAGTTTTAGAAAAGTATATTTTATTTTTGAAAGATATTTTTAAGATAATTATGTTGTCCTGAGTGAATTGTAAATATGGCTGAAAGCAGCCATTTTAAGCAAATTAAAGAAAAGAAAAAAAAAAAAAAAACTCATTCCAATCAATTTAAATTCATTTTTAAATACAGCAAAGTATTTTGCTTATTGGAAAATATTAAATTTAATCTATTAGCTTGAAATTTAAACTAAAATGAAGGCTTCATTTTAAACATCAGGTACAGCTTTTCTTTGGAGGTATATATGATAAAATATAGTTTTAAGTTATGCTATATTTATGAGTTAAAGTGCTCAATATCAGGGATAGAGTGTATATAAATATAAAAGCGGACATTGAAATCAACATTCAGAGGCAACAGTGTGTTTCATCTAAATACAGTTGTCAGGCCTGTAGATTACATTTAGGAAGAAAAAGACATATATATATATATATATATATATATATATAAAAATGGATTTTATTTATCAATCAAATAAGAGTATCCACTAAAAATAATGTTTAAGTGGTGTATGTGTTTATATATATACACACACACACACTATATATCTATATATATGAGAGATGTGTGTGCGTCTGTTATATATATTCTGAGGAATGTAGCCTAACACAAACTGCTTACACGTCTACCATACCTATTGAATAATGCTGTCATTATTAAACTGACTGACTGACTTTCTGTGGGGTTATTTGCAGTAGATGGTATTATGTTTTGTTCTGTTCTGTTTTCCTTTTAATTCAACAAGACTTTTTTTATTTTTTATGTGTTTTGTTTCAGGTGCAACTTAATTCAGTCATACCTTTTAAGAAGCCCAAAAGATGAAACATGCGAGAAAGAAATTCAAGTGAGGAAGTGAATAAAGCTGTTGTCTGCATTCCTGCTGCGAGTCTAAGTTGGATGAATAAAAGTATTTGAATGTTCAGTAGGCAAAAGAAATAATGAAGATGAAAATGAATAAAGAATGTCAAGATAAATAAGAAAGCTGTGTCATATCAAATATTAGAGAAACAGTGAACATTAAGAGGAAGAAGAAAGGAAGAAAGAAAGAAAGAGGAAAAATTCATGTAGAAGAAGTAATTTGTAGAAAGGAAATAATTTCTGGAGGAAAGAAAGAAAAAAAATTAGATGAAGAGGAAAGATTGTGGAATGAGTATTTAAAGAGAAAGCATTCTCAGAAGAGAGTATTAGAATCTCTAAAAAGAGAAAGAGAGTGTATTAATGAAATGGTGTTAGTTGTAATAGAGAAAGTGAAGAGGAATTTGCAGAAGAGGAGAAATGAAAAAAAAAAAAAAAGAATAAAAAAGATGAAAAAGAATGAGAAAGGGTTGGAGGGAAGTATAAGAAAGAGGTAGAATATGTTCAGACTTATTGATTGGATAAACATGGAAGCGGGTATCAGCCAAGAAAAACAGACTGCCTCTTGAAATTATTGTGAACAGTGCTATACAAAATGGTGGCAAGCAGACCATGGCCAGTGCAATCATACAGTGGGTGAGGTAAAAGATAGGCTTGGAGAGATGAGACATGATACATGAACAAGGGAATAGATACAAACAGGTTGATGAAGAGATATCAACACACTAAATAAACTAACTACAGGCCAAGATAGAGAGGTACTGACAGAACAAGATAGGCATCTTGAGAGACACTGACCAGCTATGATAGATACATAGATATGGATAGACAAAGATAGATGGCTATGAACAGCAAGATAAAACACTTAAATATAAAACAATCAAGATATATAAAAAGATAAAGTGAAATGCATAATATCCATTCATTTAATATATATTTCATACATAAAAGACCCAAATTTAAAATAGCAATTAGTATAATTTTTACATATTTCCTCTGCAGATAGAGTAAATCCAATAAGGGTGAAGACCTGTCAAATGTTCAAGCAACATGCAGAAGATTTTTTACAAAGTGAGGTTGAAAATGTAAGTATTTTTACAATGCAGAGAAAAAAACAGTTTTGACCGAGAAATACAGTTCTTTATCTTATTTAATACTCTTTTGTACACCTATTTCTGCACCGACTAATATTTAAGGAAGTGCTGAAAAGTTCTTAGCCTGACCTACTTTCCAAAATCTGACCAAATAACTGAACATCAGAATTTTGGAGAAATTTGTTCTTAGACAAGAACTTTTCAGCATCCATTCATGCATACTTCATTTGTCCTATTGGTGATCCTAACTCTGAAAGAAAGAAAGAAAAAAAAAAAAGTCTTATGTAGGATATACAACCACAAAACTTACTTGTTTTCCAACCAAAGTTCTATACAGTAACATAATACAGAAACACAAAATTTACAATATACAAGACAGCACAGTAATACTCAGTAAAACAAATTGTAGAAAAAAAATTACAAAATTTTATAAGTTATGCATATAAAGTCAAAACAAGCAACAAACAAAATCACTTACGATTCTTGAAAAGGCATTCTAAAATGCATTTTCAGAATCCACACTATGATGTCATGTTCACATGACATCAGAGTCTTAAAATTCAGAAATAAAATCACATTCACATGAGATTGCAAATGTTCAAAACTTAAAATTAAAAATCATTAAACAGACAACAAATTTAAATTTTCTTTCTTTCATTTTTGATAGAGACTGAAGCCATTTGAAAGCTCAGAACCTTAAAAAATAACAAACAATAGACAGTTCCTATACAAATTTAATATCAAGAAACAAAAATTAATCTAATAACTCTTATCAACAAAACCTTATATATATATATATATATATATATATATAAAATGAATGTAAGTCAAACACATACACATTAATCAATACACTTCATGTTTTATATATAAATATTTATATGAATATATACATTTCTTTAATAGATGAAACTGAAGAAAGGAAACAAATGACTTAAACCTGACAATATGGATATAAATTTATTAAAATAAGGTTTGGGTAGAAAATAAATCTTTCTCTCCCCAAATGCTTCCATATAACCTTAATTCAGTTGGAGACCAAATGAAGAGAAATTATGTGCAGGAAGTGTTGAGTTAATTCCCCTTGGCAAAAATGGCAGTTTGGAAAAGGTAGATCTACACAGGTGGCACTGCTAAGTTATTTGCATGGGAATAGTTATAAGATTATTATTGGCCAATTATTAGGCTAGCCTCACACACACACTAGAGGGAGGGAGGGAGAGACCACACGGGAGGGAGAAACCACACGGGAGGGAGAAACCACACGGGAGGGAGAGAGGGAGGGAGGGAGAGAGAAACCACACGGGAGAGAGGGAGGGAGGGAGAGAGGGAGGGAGGGAGGGAGGGAGGGAGAGAGGGAGGGAGAGAGGGAGGGAGAAACTACACGGGAGAGAGGGAGGAAGGAAGAGAAACCACACTGTTTTTTTTTTGTTTATTTGGGAGATATGCAGTCACTTTAGCTATCACAACAGAAATGCATACATAAAGACAATTATATGTTAATAAATGCAAACAAGTATATTTACATATTTACAAAGGACATTATTTTTAAACACTTCCTGTTTTTTTTTTTTTTAAATCAACATAATTTCTTATTACTATATATGTTACTTTTATTTGTTACATGTGTTTAAGTCGACATTCCTGTTTTTTTCTTTATTTTCTTAAACAGTGAAATTAACATCAACTGGCCTAGATTAAGAAGTTCTACTAAAGAAATATGTACCTCCCAACAGGAACCAAACCTGTATTCCTTTTTTTCCATCAGGGAAACCACTCCAACAGCCAAAGTATACCATTAACAGCATGCTGTTTAATATCAGATGTCAACTCAAACATGCGTATTCACGAAAATAATGTTGGTAGTAAAAATGCACATGATTTTTAAAACATTGTTGTATAGCAACACCACAAAAATATTATTATTTAAATTTTGCATATTAACTTAGTCATTTTATTAACAATAGGACATCTTATTTTCCTGAGCAGAAGGGAAAATGGCTTAGCATCTGGAACAAAACTCGCTTGTAAAGTGTGACCCGGATATAAGAGAGATTTTCTCTGGTCCCAAATTAGAGCCATACTTACCTAAAAAAAAAAAAAAAGACCAAACCCGGATATAAGAGAAACCCGGATATAAGATACCTCTTCTCCGGTCCCGACAACTCTCTTATATCCAGGTTACACTGTATATGTCTTGTATGCAAAATACATGAAAGAAAATATGGCCTTTCCAAAAGAACATTTAAGAACAACTTGATCTTGGAGCTCAGAGATTTCACAAAACGAATTCGATGGCTTATGCAAAGATTTCCAAGCTTTAGCCACTGGATAAAATGAGCATGAGCTAGAGAACATCAGACGGGCTGCAGACGCCGAGGAGTCAAGTGGTCAAGTTGGGGCGGGGGGGGGGGTTATGAGATTGGCGGGGGGGGAGGGGGTCATGGTAGTCTTACTGATTGAAATTGAAAAGAAGACAGGATACAACTGGTACTCCAAACAGCCCTGCCTTTTTTTTTGGGGGGGGGACTACAGTTTTAGAATTAGAACAGGACAGTTCTGTAGAAAACTAAGATGAAATGAATGTTTCTTTTTTATTTTATGAAAAAAAAAAAAAAAAAAAAAAAAGCAGATATTAAACTGAATTTTGGTAATCACATATAAAATAACATTTTGGAAAGGTATTAGCTTGAATGTAAACTCAATAAATTTCCCAGTTGTATTTCTTTGGAACTTTACTGTCTTTTATTTTTAATTACTTTCTAAAGCGTATATCAATCAAAATTAATAAAAAATAATTAATGATAATTCCAAATTCATTTTTGTTAAATTTTCAAAACATTATTTAAAAAAAAAAAAACACAAACGAAAAAAAAGATCAACACATCTTCTCTTTATATTGATTTACTACCAAAGCTGCAATCTAAATGCTAAGGTTTATTTCCACTTGAAGACAAAATTGTTTCATTGAATGAAATAAACAATTATAATCCCCGTACTAAATACAAAAAAAAAAAAAAAAAAAAAAATCCTTCATAAATCTCACAAAAATCAGATTGGAAATGAAATGTTATTTTATAAATTTTAATTTTTAAAAGTGAATAAGCTAATTAATTACCTCCATTAAGCAATAGCCAGTCAAATTTGTTTTCTTTAATCATTTCATTCCATGCAAGGCTGTTGTAGCATACCTACAGACAATAATGGGTATGCACCCCATTCTTATAAATACAGTAGTAAATTCTTTACGTGGGTCTGCAGTTGGAGATTCATTGAAGAATTCACTTAACTCACTTTTAGCAGTTGACAACTACTTCTGATTGCTGCGATTGAATCTTATATGTGTTGTTCTTGTCCTTAATATTTCATGCATCACCAACCTTCATTTGATTATTCTATTCAGTAAACTTCCCTAGGTTACAATATTTTGTCAATGAGGATGAGATAAAATTACAACAAAGGCAATAAAGCCACTAAGAGGCAAGAGTGTTAGAGAATATGAGAAAAAATATTAAGGACAGAGAACAATTAAAAAAAAAAAAAAAAAAAAAAAAAAAAAACAACACAGGACTGACATACAATTTAAACTTTGAAGATGAAAGATGACTGCACAGCAAGAAACTGGAAGAGTTCTACAGGTGGGAAGTGTGAGAAAAGAAAATGCTAACATAGAACTTACGGTTACATCTAGCCATTTCCCCTTGAGACCTTGCCACCAATTTAGTACTCTGCTTAAAAGGCTACGTACCATTGAGAAGATTTCATCAGAACAATTACCATTAAAGTATTTATAGAAAAGGCATAGGGAAGCTGTGTTATGGTCATGGGAAAGTGACTGAAGCTGAGATGCCAGGTCAAGACCAATAACATTATAGATTCTTCTTTAGATTTTATCAAGAATCTTGAGATATATAGCAGCAATATTCAAACCAAGACAAATGCTAGACTTATAAATATAAACAGATAGATTCTGGTGAGAAAAATTGTCTAGCACAACACAGTGGAACCAACTTACCTAGCAGCAGACTTAGCAAATGATTCAAAATAATCATTATGTCAGCAGAAAATATTAGTTTGAGAAGTCACAATGAGTCACTCTCCTGGAGGTTAGCATCAGCCATGTTGATGGAAGGTAAAGTGTTGGGCAAGATATACCATGCTGGCAGATATAAATTCTAAAATTGCATTTCTTATACAAAAAGCTCAGCCCTGAGGGTCATCCACCCCCAACCAGCAACTCTCTCACTGCACTAAAAGATGTGAGGTCATGCTTTGAGGTATCAAAATGAGGAAGTGCTAAGAGAATTAATTTTTGTCAGCAGTTATAGGTACACAGGATTCACACTTTAAACTCAAACTTTAATGCCTCCAAAATGAAACTGCTCTCCTTTACCCCCACCACAGAGAATCCTCTTTGCCTCCCATCAGAATGGCCGACTCCCAAAGAAGAAAAAGAATAAGAAAAAATTAGACAACGAAGAAGAAGACGACGACAAAGACAAAGAAAGACATCAGCCCATTCAAGAGACTAGGGGTGGTTACATGTCTGCTCAGAAACATTTGTATTTCTTCAACACCCACACAGCCAGAAAATAGTTTATGCTGAAACTATGCAGAATGGACCTTAGTTACAGTTTTTAGGGGGGAGAGAGAGAGAGTACATAATTTGGTAGGATCAATAGTTCAACAAGGTCAGTAAGATCAAGCCTTCAATGACATGACTGTGATATCACAACCATCAATAGATTCTGTAGTCTACTCAATTTCACTCACAAGTCTTGGATCAACTTGTGATGTCGTTTTCAGGCACTTTCCACTGATGCCACATACTGAGATAATATCTCTAAGCTGATATTTTCAAGAAATCACCTCTTTGACAAATTGAACATAGTGAGACTGAAAATCAGGTTTCATGGTCAGAATGGTTGTGTGAGTATATGGTTAAGTAAAAAACCACATTTATTTGAAATCACACTTTTACATGTTTATTTGTGCATACACACACACAAAAACAACTTTACATGTTTAATTACATTTTAAGGGTTTTAAACAGGAGACATACAAACTGAGATTTTATATATATATATATATATATATATATAAGATTCAAACATTTTTTAGTTATATAAAGTGTAATCTTTTACCTTTGTTTAATCTCCAAGATTAATAGCAGTCTCAGCAATACAGGTGTTTTTAAGATAATTTACACATGAGATCACAAATTTTAAAATATCTTGTTGCATAAAATGCTTTTGCAAAAAAAAAAAAAAAAAAAAAAAAAAAAAAAAAAAAAATTCCCTAAAAATTTTCTATGATGCATTCAGGAAAAAAAAAAAAACAAAAAAAACAAAGATGACCTTTGTCCATGCATGTATGTATGCGTGCTGAAGCACCTCAATTTGCAAGAATTCAAATGAACATTTATTTTTTCTGTAAGACTTTTCACTTCTCAAATGTACAGTTTAAAAAAAAAAATTTTTTTTTGTAAATTGCTACAAACAAATGAAACTTATACTAACATTCACCAAATAAAAAAATGGAATTTTTCATTTTGTAGTTACAGATGGCATCAAAATATCTAAGGTCTCAAATACACATTATGGATTTTAAGGGCTATTAGCATAATTACCTTATACTCTGCTTATATACAGGGTGTTTCAAAAAGAATACGCCAAAATCATCACGTGATGTGTCAAAAACGAAAAAAATTACAAACCTCTAGCATGAACACATGTGTTGTATATACATTCAAGTTTCATTTCATGTTTTATAAGTGCTCAATGTGGCCACCACCGGCAGCGCGGACAACATCAAGCCGATATGAGAATTCCTCCCAAACGCCCCTCAGCATGTCACGGTCCACCGTTTTGATTGCAGCTGTTATTCGATCTTTCAAGTCATCAATACTTGCTGGAAGTGCTGGAACATAAACTTGGTCTTTAACATACCCCCACAAGAAAAAGTCACACCCAGTGAGGTCTGGGGATCTGGCAGGCCAAGCACAGAGAGCAAGGTCTTTAGCACCTCTCATCCCAATCCATCGCTGAGGCACGTTTTCATTCAGATAAGCTCTAACCCTGAGATGCCAATGGGTGGTGTTCCATCTTGCTGAAAAATGAAGTCATTCGAATCTGCTTGCAGTAAAGTGAATAGCAAGTTTTGGAGCATTTCGAGGTTTGTCCTGTAATGGTGTTTCCTTCAAAGAAAAAGGGACCATAGACCTTGTCTTGAGACACAGCACAGAAGACGTTCACTTTAGGGGAATCTCTTTCATGCTCAACAGTTTCATGTGGGTGCTCTGTTCCCTAAATGAGCACATTGCGACGTTTAATTGTGCCTCTCAAATTGAAATTCGCTTCGCCACCAAAAACTAAACGTGAAAAGAGAGTTTCATCACCTTCCCCCATCTCCAGCATTGACTCACAGAATGTCCTCCACATCACCTTGTCATCATTAGTAAGTGCTTGGACGAGGCTTAGTTTGTATGGTTTCATGTGTAATCGTCTCTTTAACACACGCCAGACAGTGGTATGAGGGATGGCAAGCTGAAGACTTGCTCGACATACGGACTTATGTGGGCTGCTCTCAAATGCATCATGAATCCTCTCCACTTGCTCCTCTGTAACAAATGGTCTTCCAGGACTTTCCTTTACACAGGCACCCACTCTCTTTAAACTGTCTAACCCACCGTCGAATGCTCTTACGATGGGGCGGATCAATGCCGAATTCTGTTCTGAAAGCACGCTGTACCATGACAATGGCGTTTGTTTTCGCGAACTCAAGCAAGCAAAACGCCTTCTGCTGAGGAGTCGCCATTTTGATTGATCTTCCCACAATTCAGCTGTACCGGAAGTTATACTAACGACAGTGGTGAAACTGACACCCAATCAAACTTTGATAACGACTATCAAATAACCACTGATTCAGTCCACTACAATGCTATAGACCTGAAAAAACAGAGTAATGATTTTGGCATATTCTTTTTGAAACACCCTGTATATCTAAGTAATTATATTCAAATAATCCTTGCTTGTAAAATCTAAATACCTTGAACACAAAATCGTCTTTTGGTTCTTATTTGGCTGTGTATGTGTACTTTTTTATGGATTTTGTCCAAAATAGGTACTGAATTTTTAAGTAAATGAACAGTGTGTAGCATCATGTTAACTATATCAAGCATAACTGTGAAATTATGATCAAGATGAATGGCAATTAGACAGATCACAAAGTTGGATTCATTAATTTCCCATTGATATGTGAAAGTGAATGCATTAGCCATCATCAGAGTTTAAATTATGGTTTGTAGATTTTATTTTTGTCTGTTACAAATCATAGCAACAAAAACCTATGAAAAAGTATTTTTTTATTTTTTTTTTTATGATATGTCTCTTCATAGTGTGTAAATGATCACAGCTCTCCACATATTCTTTTTTTTTTGTTGTTTTTATTATCTCTGAATTGCTATTAATTGTTGGGAAAGATAGGTTTCCCATTGCCACCTCAACAGTTATGAATTTAGAGTAGTCAATTTCCTAGTCTGGTTTCCACCTAAAACTAGAAATCCAATCTACTCCACTATTTAATCCATGGCTTGAGGAGATTCATGATTTTCTTAAGGTCATTAGCACAAAGTGAATGCAACAGACTGGTGGAATTTGAACTTGCCTCACTAATTTCACTTTTTCTACTGCAATATATTAGATAACTTAATCATGCAGAAGAGAACACTCTTCTCCTTAAATACTTTCATAAAAATGAGAAAAAACAGATTTCATTGGTCAGTTTTCTGTCAGACTCATCAACTGATAAAAGGGTCCCTGAGGATAGTGTTGTGACAAGGAAAAAAAAAAGAAATTTTATTATCCATTTATGTATTATTAAAAGTAGCATAATGATTGAGAGAGTTGAGATATTATCAATGAGTTGGGATCAAATGTCATAGTCAGGAGCATGAGGTTGAGGATTACAATTCCCATTTGCTCATAGTTTATTCAACATTTGTTTAAATATTAGACGTTAATGCAGACAGTAAAATAAAAATCTTAAAAATCATCATTACCATATACACTCCTATAAAAAAAAAAAAAAAAAAAAAATGTCAGGGCAGACATTCCCCAAATAGCAAAATACTAAGCTTTCAAATGTCTTAACAACAAATCATAAAATAAGCAAGAATTAAAACAAATAGATATTCATAGTTATTCCATTCAATATTTTGAATTTCAAACAATGCTCGCCAGAGTTGATCCTTCAAATCTACAAATCAACCATTCGTCCTTGCACGGAGTATTGCTGCCATATATGGTCTGGAGCCCCTTCTGTTTGTCTCAAGGTTCTTGATAAGATTCAGAGACAGAGATTTTCCAAGCGTAGCTTAGATGTGACACAAGGCCAAAAGTAGGGTGCACCCAGTGAGGATTGAACTCACTACTCAGTCGCAATTGTTCTAGCGAGACAAGCTTGCTAACCATTACACCACCTCGAGGTGCCCATATCCAGAGACAGATATGCAATGTAATTGGCCCTGATCTGGCATCTCATTTGCAGTCGCTCTCTCACAGACATGCTGTTGCCTCTCTCTGACTTTTTTTTTACAAATACTTTCATGGTAATTGCTCTGATGAACTGCTTTCGCTGGTTTCCAGACTTTATGAATTTAAGCATTCTACCAGGCTGGCATCTCGCTAACACCCTTTCACTGTCAAAATTGTTAAATATAGCCGCCTATTCTACTCCAATAGCTTCATGTTTCGCACCTCTTGCCTGTGGAACTCCTTCCCCTTTTCATGTTTCTTGATAGCTATAATCTCCAACTATTCAAATGTAATGTCATTAGACATCTCCAGATGCCTTGATCTATCCCCTATCCTTCTCTTCATCCTTTCCTCTATCACTCCAACTTTCTGTAACCTATTGCGTGCTAGTGGCTTCCCATCTTGCTTAGGCTGAAACGCTTAAAAAAAATTCAGTTGTTGAAAGATCAAGTTTGTATTCTATACAAGACCAAATTTTCTCTGTATGGTTTAAATCTGAACTCTGAGAAGACCAAAACATCAAATTGGTGATCTTATTTTCAAGCAAGCTTTTTGGGGGTTCTTTGCAGTATAGACAAGAGAATTGTCCGTTGAAAAATAGCACCAGATTGTTTCTCTTGAGAAAACAAAATTTTGTTTTATTCTTGCTAAAATCCATCTTGCACATTTATAAATCTACCCCATCTGGTGTGGTGCTCCTGTTATATATCTTAAAATTGACAAAATCCAAAGAGTGTGGAATGTTATCAGTCTTAACCTGGCATCTCAACTTCAGTCACTTTCTCACATCTATGACATGGCTTCTCTGTTTTTTCTATAAATATTTTCATGGTAACTCAACTGTATGGAATTAAGTGCAATACTAGATTAATAACTAGGTCTCATCATTTTATTGATGAAATAGATATAACTAAGTTCTGTTCTCATGTTTCTTGCTTTGGAACTCTCTTCTGGTTTCTTGCTTCCTTGTCAACTACATTCTTCAAAAATTTAAATGCAACATCAATCAATATCATCTGTTTCAATGAATCCTGTTCTTTTATTGTCTTTTCTCCTCATTAAAGTCTTCTTATTCTCTTTCACTTCTAGTAACCCCTGGCATCTTAGTAGCATTAGCGCCTTGCTTGGAGTAAAATGATAAAAAAAAAGAACAAAAAATTATGGGAATCAAGTCTTTTTGCAATATCCTCCTATATTAAAAAAAAAAAAAAAATGAAAACTTTGCCTATGGAAATATATATATGCATATGTATGTATTTATGATGGCTGACAAGCTTTCAGCCCAACCAAAGTGGAATTCTAAAATAAATTCTATTTATGTCAGATTTTAGAAAGTGGATCAATCTGAGAACTTTTCAGCACTCTCTTATACATTATTAATAAAATTAATTCCTTAGTGCTACCAGCTCAAACTGATGTCATTATCTGCCTATATTTCTGAGATGAGGTATTATGTACACTATTTACATTATTGGGACTATTGTCCTCATTTTTGTCGTCATATTTATTATGTTTCAGCTGATGTATGCTCCAGCCTTCTTCAGGTGGTTGGAATGTTCAACTGAATCCTTTATTTAGCTCATTGGGGTAGACTGTTCTAGTTCCACATGCCATGTCTAATGGATGTCAGTTATCTCCTGTTAATTCCCCTCTCCAAGTTCTCCACTGCTTTAACCAGGTATTAAACTCACACTCTCCGGATCTTGTCACTGGATCTAACTAACGCATTTTATACACTACACATGGAACAGTGGTTAAAAGGCATTAGTTAGATCCAGTGACAGGACCCAAAGAGTGCGAGTTCAATACTTTAAGGTGGTGGAGAACTTGGAGAGGGGAATTAACAGGAGATAACTGACTTCCATTAGACATGGCATGTGGAACTAGGACAGTCTACCCCAGTGAGCGAAATAAAGGGTTCAGTTCTTCTATGTCCTGTTCATATTCACAAACTATCGCTATTCCCTTCATGTTCCTTTGATAAAAACAAGTTCTACTCAGACAGCTTCTTCCCCAGAACTGTGATTCTGTGGAACAAACTCCCAAGAGAATGCTTCCCTGACAACTAAAATCTTTGTTCAAGGTCAACCAATATCTATCCTAGTCATCCTCATCATACTTCTTTACTTCACCCTTTTCTCTTTATAATCTCATTCAGAAAGGAATTAATTATCAATATGAATGTTTGTAAAAATGAGTTGAATTACCCTAAATTAACCATGAACTATATATTTTATCCTGAGCAATAACAAGTATCAATATTAGTACACAGGCATGTATATGTTAGGGTAGAGAAACAGAAAAAGTATGAAAAATCAGACGAGAGAAAGTCATGGTCCAATCTATTTACTAATATAAACAAATATATCAGTCATCTCAAAGATGAAGAATAGGCAACAGAAATGTGATTATCCATGATTTTGAGAATATCAGTGACAGAACAAGAGAGTAAAGAGGAAGTCCTAAAGAAAATGGAAACGAAAATTATATTTATACTTAAAATCAGAAAGAGACAATTTAAATTTCTAGGATGCATAATGAGGAAAGAAGGCTTGGAAAATTTGACACTGACAGAACATATTGAAAGTTATCAGTTATCTCCTGTTAATTCCCCTCTCCAAGTTCTCCACTGCCTTAACCTGAACATTTATTTAGAAAAAAAAAAAAAAAAAAAAAAAAGAAAAAAAAAAAAAAAAAAAATATAACTATAGACAAACTAATATTGGTGCTTCAGATCCAATTCCAGATAATTATAAAAATAAAAATATAGGCATTCCGTATACTATCAATTTTGAAATCGAGTTATTTATAGAAACAAATCTTGTAGCAAATGAATTTTATCAAGTTAAATTATCATGACTGAAACCTGGAATCCTGTATTAAAATAAAACCAACCTCTTATGACCCAGACATTAAAACAATTTCAGGTACGATTCAAAACCAAAAACGCATTGGCAAGAATGTCATTCCTGGTAATATCCACTTAACTGGAAAATTATCTTAATTGAAACAAATTGGAATTTTTCTCACACAAGTGATTTGAATTTTCTGATAAATCCTAATTCTTAAATTAATGATTGAATAAGCTCCTTGTGAATGCCATGACTATAAAATGCCCATGGAAATTCACCTGTTGCATCATTAAATATTTGAGCTCAACAACTTTTAAGCAAATATTAAAATAACAATCATAAATATGAATGCAGGTTGTTATTTAAAGTAAGTGGGTACAAATGAAAAAGATTTGAAATAGACAAGGTTTTCCATTTGACTGAAGCAGTTAATCACAGAGTGTTATGGATTCCTCTTACATTTTTCCTCATTAAAACCAAATGCTTTTCTGATGTCTTTTCCATCTCTCTTATGATTAAAACAATAGAATAATCCACTATTTATGACATACTGGTAGAGTATAATATTCATGCAAGCTAAGAATTTTAATGACAACACTTTATATAAAAAAAAAAAAAAAAAAAATTATTTGACAAAAGTTCTCCGTCTTCCTACAAACAGAAGTGGCAGAAGAGCATAAAAAAGATAATTGTTTTATATTGTTAAGGAGTTTAGGGTGCATAAAATGCATAATAAAAAAGTTAAGTTTATGTATTACATATTCTTTTTCAGAAGAATCATATCACTGATGTTTATTTACACTATTTACATACTATCTTTGTTGTTGCTGCTACTGTTATCACAATGTTTTGGTCATTGTGCCATCCAACCTTCATATGTTTCAGCTTTAAATAACCTAACACAAATAAGCCATAAAAAAAAAATTTCAACTTCTTATCAACATTGATCTTAAAAAATTTAAGTGTAACGTCATTCGTCACGTTTTTTTTTTTAATCCTGTTCTTTTATTATCTTTTCTACTTAACATTTTGAGTTTCTTTTACTCTCAGTACACCTTTGCATCTTAGTGGCTTTATCACCTTGCCTGTGCCATCCTGGGTATGACGATAAACTACATCCAACAGCAAGGCCTCTAATCAGGAGGTTTTTAGGAGCATGGAACCACCTCTTAATTGCTGGTGTTCCCAGGTCCATGTTAACCCGGGGTGGTAGCACTTGTTAGGGTCCCAGCTATGGACAAATAGTTAACTTCGAAACTGAGGTAAAAAGCATTATGAAAGTGTAAAAATAGGTTTTATTACGAGAAATTTTTAAAGAAAAAAAAATTACCAGAAATAGATTCTTGACAAAACAAAATATTGCCAGGAAAAAAAGTTGTCAGCATTGAATAACCCATTGTGGTTTTGATATGCCACAAAACAAACCAAACCAAAAACCTTGCCTGCAATGAAATGATTAAAAGAAAAATTGTTTTTTGTTTTTTTTAATATTTTAATGTCATATAATAATATCAAATGTAAGAGTGCTACAAAGAAGATGTTTGAATTTGGCAGTTTAACCTAAACTTGGGATGAAACCATGAATTTCACACTACATCATTTTCTGTAGACCTGCTTTTTAAATGAAATCAAGTGTTTTATAACAATGACCATCAAAGTGAAGAAACAATATCTGATTAGTCAGCCGATTAATAATAAATAAATTGGTTGCAAGGAGCCATTTAAAAGTAAACTGTTTGTTTTGTCTGGTACCAACAGAGCGCCAGACATAAAATGAAAACCACTCATGTGTGGCCAATGGCTGGTCAATGTAGACATACTGTTTGCAAAAACAAATTGTCAGGAAAAAAAAAAAATATATATATATCTGCAGCTGCGTATACCATTGCTCTAAAGAGTTTTATACTTGCAGACAACTGATTTCAGAGACAACAAAGTATTTTAATTAGAAAAGAAATCAATTAGTTCCTGCAAGTCTGACTTACCAAACATCAGTAAATATTTAGCAAACATTGTTCCATTGCAAAAACTGGGTGGGGAACTATTTTTCCACTTTCACCACTTTTTTCTAAAATATTTTTGCCATTATTTCTTTTTATTTGTAATTGTAGACTAAAAAATAATACATAAAAAAAAAAAAAAAAAAATCTTCAAGATGTCCTGTCCATAGTATTTTCAAAATACTTCTGTAAAATCACATCTTTGTTGCCTAATGTCTGAGGGAATTGTTCAGCATTCACTCGCATATAGTATGATTGAATTTGCATAACAGTTCAGTACTTTTTTTTTTCTTCATTTCTAATGAAATTTTCCTGTTTCTTAATAGTCTCACTTTTAAAAAGCAGGAGCATAGGGAAACAAGTATTTGTTTAAGTGGTTAATAGAACAAAAACTGGGAAAGTCAATAAGGGGACAAATATTGTTTAGAGCTACAAAAGGCAGAAAGTTGTGGAGAGTCATCATCGCCCATGTCTTGAAATAACACACTTTTTGTATTTGTAAAATTATAAACTCAAAAATTATGATGTTAATTTGTAACTTGATGGATATTATTAATGTATGAACTCATCTTACCATCGTTAATTATATGAGGAGGTGCTGAAAAATTCTCAGTTCAGCCAGAAACCCATTAAAAAAAAAAAAAACAAAAAAAAACACACACACACACACACACATGTATATTTTTATTTATATATAAAAAAAAAAAAAAAAAAAAAAAAAAAACACAAGTAAACATAATAATAACAATCAATCATTTACAGTATATGGCACCTTCAGAGAATGCCTGAAAACCATTCTATGGGTTGACCCACATCCTTGTGAGTGAAACTGGGTAAGTGGAGTTGTTTGGAAACCATAGATGGTTATGCTCAGAAGTCATTGCAACTGAGTTTGAGCGTACTGGCCTTATTCAGCTGATCATGCCAGATTATGCACTCTCTCCCAGAAACTGTAATTAAGGTCTGCTCAGTGTAGATACAGTATAAGCAACAACAGGTGGGCCAGTGGGTATTGAACAAAAAAATATGCCTGAACAGGTGTCTGCAACAGAAAATGGCTAGCCACCCTACGAGGCAAGTGTGCTGGCGATTATATATAATGTATGAAGTTTTTGTTTCTTTTGTCTCATTTCATCCCAATCAAGGCAATAAAGCCACTACGATGCAAGAGGTTAATAAATGTGAGAAAATATAAGAAAAAAAAAAAATAAACATTAAGGAGAGAGAACAATAAAAACAGGGATTAAGACAGAAGATAACAAATGACACTGATCTTCAAAAATTTAAATTCAAATTCGACTGGAAAGCTAGAAGTTGAAAGAATTCAACAAGTGAGAAGTATCTGTTAGAAAGAGCTCCAGATCAGATGTTATAGCAATATTCAAGACATGGACGAATGCTAGACTTATAAATGTGCAAGATGGATTCTGGCAACAAAAATTGTCTAGCACAACACAGTGAAAACTTTCCGATCAGCAGATCTAGCAATTGACTCAATATAATCTTTTCACTTCATGCCAGTGGATAATGTTAGCCCAAAAAGTGACAAGAAGTCACTCTCCTGGATATTAGCACCAGCAGTGCTGATGAGAGACAAAAAGGATTCTCTCAGGCAATTAAAAGAGAACAGTTTTGTTTTGGAGGCATTAAGTATGCTGAAAAGTTCTTGGACTGATCAAACAAGTACTCAAAAGTTAATCCTGCTGTTTGGCCAGATTATAGGAAGTAGGTCAGGCTGAAGACTTTTCAGTATCTACTCATAACTCTTAAAAACTTTCTCCACCTGTATTAGAATGTGTTAATCACACAACTGAAGAATTTCAGGGTGCATTTTTATGGGCCAGTGCATCCCCACATATGGCCACAGTTTGTTGAAAGATGGGTGATTTTATTAAATCACTATCTCTAGAATGGTTGCCAATCAAGGCTACAGAACCCAGTCTGTGCTGCTATTTAAACCATAGATTAAGGGAGGATTCATACTTTTCCCCAAGGGTGTTTGCATGTAAGTGAATATAACAAACTTGGTTGGAATTTGAACTCATCTCTCCAATTTCTCAGGCTGAGCTGCAATCCATTATGCCACACACACAACTTCATATATGGTAAGCCTCATCATAATTAGCCAGAAATACAAGTACCTAATTGTATTTAGAAATCAGAATCCAATCAATAATTCTAATTGCAACTCAAAAAAGAAATTCAAAAACTTTTTCCCCTCATTAGACTCATTGAGGTACAGAAACAAGCTTCCTGGCCAATTAGATGCGACAAATGGTTTAAACCAAAAAGCCATGCCGATTTGTTGGATTCTTAAAGCTGCATAAAAGATTTTTTTGTTGATGGTGACATATAGATAGTTTACTATTATTTGTTTTGTTACAAATTTCATGGTTAGAAAATTCACGTTGCTTTTCCTTTGATAGAATTCAAGGAGCCAATGCATATCAGATTTTATTAAGCAAATTAATGTTTTTACAATGAAATTGGTGTTAACTAAAAAGATGTTGGTAAATAAAATGTTTAGTATATTCTTGCATTTATATGAAAAATATTTTTATTATAAATACTTACAAACATTTATTTGATTATTTACCCCCTTTACATTGTTCAAGCTGTTGTCCTTGTCATCATATTCAATACATTTCAGCAGTTGTATGCTCTGGCCTTCTTCAGGTGATATACATTGAAATTTTGAACCAAACCCTTCCACAGGGGTAGATTGTTCTAGTTCCACATGCCATGCCTTTTTGGATAGCTCCATTTCAATTAATTACCTTTAGTAATTCAACCCACCAAGTTTTTTTTTCGCCTCTTCTCTGACCAGCTATTGGACACACAAGTTTTTGGATCAAGACAATTTTGGATTACATCAACCAACACTTTTAGCATACCAAATATGCCAATTCCTTAAGTTTTTGTATTTTCCAGTGATGTTCTCTATTATTTCAACCTCATCCCACAGAGGGTGATGATCTCCCTTTTCTCTTCATAAGCCACAAAAATATCCAAAGCCGGCCAAGCATAGACATGAATGCAATATGGGAACCAGCAATACAGAGAACTAGAGAAAAACAACAGTAACAAAAAATTCTAATATGAGCTCTGGTAAAACAGAAAAAATAAAGAAAAGAAAAAAAAGAAGATTACTGAGGCATTAGGTTAACAATTTGCCCCTAATTTAGACCCTAACAGATGCTACCACCCCAGGTCAGGGTGGACCTGGGAAGACCAGCAATTAAGAGGTGGTTCCATGCTCCTCAAAACCTCCTGATCAGAGGCCTTGCTGGTGGACGGAGTTTATCATCATACTGAGGATGGGATAAAAGCATGGGTTGAAGTAATCCAAAAGTGACTTGATCCCCCCCCCCACACACACACACACAAAAAAAAAAAAAAAACCTTAGTAAATTGTGTTACTAAAGAGAATTAACTGAAACATTCAGAAAAGGCATAGTATGTGAAACTAGAACAATAAATAAAGGGTTCATTTTTAAATTCCAGCATATAGAACCTGCCTGAAGAAGGCTGAAGCATACAACAACCGAAACTTTGTGAATATGACAAAGATGAGGACAACAGTACAAACAATGTTAATATTTCTGAGATGAAGTTTTGTAACTAGTAACAATGCCTCATCTCAGATATATAGACATGTATTTGATGGTATGAGATTTTATTGTGCAAGTCATCGTAAATATACAAGAATTGATAGCTATTTTTTAATTTCAGACATTTAACAACTGCAGTTAATAATAATAATAATAATAAAAAGCTTTTCTTTCTGAATTTCTGGAACGAGAAGTTATTTACAGTGTAACTAATTTCCTCGTCTTTGTTGTTGTTATAAATAAACATACTGTAAAGTATTGTGTGATCGAAACAACATTGGAAATTGATGAGAAGTTGAACAAAGATCACAAAGATCACTAAAAAAGAAACAGAAAAAATATAAAGAACAAAAGCAAAACATAACTGAATGTCACAAAAATGAAGTGACCCGGGAAAAAAATATTTAGAGAACCTAGGGTTACATATGCAAATAAAAGAGAAAAGATGCAGAAACATAAGAATGTTGGAAAAAAAAAAAAAAAAAAATTAAAGCAATCAAACTATTAAATTTAAATATCACAAAAGTTTTAGTTGATTCATTCATTTTTTATGGCTTATCAACCCTTTGAAAGTTATTTAAAGCCAGAAAATATTTTTAGATTGTAAGAAATTTTTTTTTTGAGTGGGGGGGGGGGAGATAATAATAATAATAATTTAATGAGACAAGTCTTACTAATTAACTTCTAGCTGGGAGGAGAAGAGGTAAATTCATAACATTCTCAACGGTATTTGCACATAAGTGAATATAACAAACCCAACAGGAATTGGAACTTGGCTCTCCAATTAACAATTCCGTACTATTACACCATCCCAAATGGTCATCCATCTAGGTACTGACCAGGCTTGATGTTGCTTAACTTTGGAGATCATACAGTTACTGATGTGTCAACATGATGTGGCCATAAGCCTTATACCACAAAAGAGATATGTGTAAGTTGAGGAAAGGGGTTAATGAAAACTGATTTTTAAACAGTAGCTTTAGTAAGGAATGTAGAACTGCATTGGATAGACTTAATGGTTGGGTCCTTCATGGAAACAGTCAACCAAAATAACTTCAATGAGGTGGAATAATGTTTTGGGTTTGTATTGCTGGCAGTAAAATTATAGGTTGTTTCAAAGTTGATCGTATCAAAATAAATACAGAGAATTATTTTAAGTTCTTAGGCTGTCTTTTGAATGACACAGGATACAACTAAGAAGTTTTAAACTAAAAATTATATTTATGCAAGTCAATGCTCCTTCAAATTCTACAAAGCTGGTGATTGACTACCGTGGTAAAAAAAAGATTTCAAAAAGATACCAATTTAATGGAATGGCCCACAGCATCTTTAGATAATTTATCCAATAGAAAACTTGTGGTCTATCATTAAAAGAAAAGGTATATGAGAATTGAAAAAGGTATTCAACCAGAAATCCTAGAGAAGCAATAAAAAACTGCTGTTAAAACCATAAAAGAGATAGGAAAAAAAAAAAAAAAAATAGTGATGAAAGTTACAGAATGTTAAAGAGCCCATATTATCATAAAACAATTTAAGTATATGGAATATTGTGTTAATCAAATGTTTCTATGGCTTGTATCTTGAATTTATTTATAAATACAACTTTATGTTGCATAAAAAAAAATCTAACAAGTTATCAATATTTTTGCAAGTATAGATATTATGAATTGAAACTCACATGATATTAGGTTGGTGCAAAAATAATGTCGTTTTCTCACATATGTAAATATGTGAGAAAATGACATTATTTTTGCACCAATCTAATATATCACTCATAAATATATCCTGAAAATTTCATCATTTTATTAAAATAATTTTTATTGTGCAAACACCTACTTGCATAAAAAAAACAACAAAAGCCCCTATCTTCTCAAAGGAGTTTCTGGATCATCAGAAATCTTTTATTATTGGATCTTAACCAAATGGGAAGACAGCAGAAATTGGAGCTGCATACTTCAGCTAATATATACATTCTTTTAGCTAATCCTTAACTGAAGAAAATTATAACTTTATATTTCAAATTTATAGTTTAAAATGTCTTTGCCTTTATCCTGATCTCATTATGAACATTGTTTGGAGCACTTCCAATTCAATAAAAATAAAATCACTAACTTATTCTCATTTTGTATTTGTTGATTAAACAATCAATACTTGGAAATATTCAATGAAAGTCACTGAAAAAGTCTTATTTTTATGGTAAATAAATACAAGTTACATTTGTAATGGAGTGAGGACTAAAAAACAAACAAGAAAAAAACAAGAGAGAGAAACAAATTATGTAGTCTGTTTACCTTGAATGACTTAATGAAATTGAAGATATTAGCTTTTATTATAGAATCATTATTGTCTGGGTCCTGAGGAATCACAAAACTCGGTCAACTTCAATCAAACCATATAATAATTATCAATGTACATTTATTTATATATTTCCTGTCCCATCTGTAGTGGGAAGGGAGGTAATTTATGAGTGATTACTTCCATTGTTTAATCTATACAATATTTATCTGCATTTAGACAAAATTAGTTTCAAAGCAAAAGGAACCCTTTAATTAATCAGCTCCTTTACTTGACTTAGATTGCAGTCTTATTTATTAAAGCCTTTCATGTGAGACACTCAGATACCTTTGTCTATTAAGTGACCATCTTGCTTCAAATTGGTCTTGAAATAGGCTTTGTCATTGACATCTTTGTCATTCTGTTACTAATCTTTTTCTTATGAGAGATATTTTCATTTCACTGTTATATTAAACAAAAAGTTTTAAAATGAAAGATATTTAACAAAAAGTGATTTATGTACCAAGAGTAATCAATGAATCAAAGATACCAAAAATATAAATGGAACAGATTAATTAAATGGTTCATTGTTCTCCGTTTTCCATTTTATTGAATCTCAATATTAAAACTTTCTAATAATTGCAGTCATTTCTGATAGCACACTAATAATATTATAGAACCTCTTCAAAAGTAAATTCTCCACTCAAAACAGCTTAAAATAAATTTTAAGCTTATTAATCTGTTAGATGAAAGTCAGATCAGAAATAATCCTAAAAAAATATACGAGTATGAAATAAATAACCAAGGTAAAATAATAAATCCATTAAAAACAAGTCAACTTATATTAGTAAAATAATTTGCTGGTCATGAAAACAACTGAGTGAATGATAATTACATCATTTTCTCAAAATGTAACCATGTATCAAAGTTAGCTTAACACAATTTTGCAATATGACAGTAAAAAATTTAAGAAATCTGGAGACTCCATGGACTATCCAATCATTCTATTTAGACTGTCCATTCTTTATCTTTTGTAGAAGATTTGGCAGATTTTTTCCCCAAAAAATTACCTTTTAGATGAAAAAAAGTTGTGCCTAAAATTTCATATTTTTAATTTCACAAATCTTTTTTTCCACTCATTTATGGGACCAAAATGAATATCAGACCATCACATAACAAAAGCAATGAACAAAGTCAAAAATATAACTTTTAAATTTAGATAATTTTTAATTATAGTCAATGATCAGCAACAGGAGACAGTGAAACAATTTATATACTTTAGTGCAATCATCAGCCAAGATGGATCCAAGCCAGAAGTCAATGCAATTCTTGAACTGACAACAACCGTAATGGCACAGTTGGAACCGGTCTGGAAAGACAAAAAGCTCATCTGCAAAAATAAACTGTGCAGTGACAAGAATAAATAACTATTTTGAAAATATTGACTTTCATCATAAAATGACATTGCCAGTTCTGCTGTATGCATGCAAGTCATAGAGTCTAACAGCAGGATGCCAAAGGCAGATCCAAGCTGCAGAGGTGAGGTAATTTAGATGTTTGCTTGGTATTTTCTACACCAACTGCATCACAAATGAAGAAGTGCATAGAAGAGTGTGTCATCAGATAAAATGGTGATAAAGACATGTGTTGACCAAATATAAAGAAGAGGAAGTGGAAGTGGAAGTGATGTGGCCACATAACAAGATCATGAAGAGCCTCTCCAAGATTATCTTACAAGAAATGGAACAAGGAGAAAAAAAAAAAAGAAAAAAAAAAGAACATCAAAAAAAAAAAAGAGAGAGTCAGAGAATGTTGTCAAATGGCCCAGGCCAATGCAGTGTCCCTACATCCTTCTCAGGTTCTTCATGTGCTGTTTTCCCTTAGGATGTAAGCAATGATGGCTCTCTACAACTTCCTGTCCCTTGTGGCTCTTTATAAATTGTTGTCTCATATTTCTCCTAAACTCCATTTTGCCATCCATTTACTCAAGCTCAATAAATATGTTAGGCATTGTTTTCCTGTCTCTCTTGCCATCATTCTGTCCTGTGAGTATCAGATTTTCCAAGCCCTCTTTTCTCATTATGTCAACTGTCTCTTTCCAATGTTAAGTATAAGTTTCCTTTTTGTTTCCATTTTCTCTAAAACTTTGTCATTGCTTACATCTTCAGTCCATGGTATCCTCAGCATAGTTTTGTAGAACCATATTTCTATTGCTTCAAGTCTCTTCCTTTTTCTTTGAGGAGATTGTCCAGCACTCACTGACATACAGAAAAACAGATATCACATAACAGCTTAGTACTCTTTTCTTTGTTTCTAGTGTTGATTTTTTTTTTATTTCTTAGTATTATGCTTAACTTTTGGAATGCATTTTTGACTATCCCAATACAGCTTCAGATTTCAGACTTTCTATCCTCTGTTAAAACACTTCCAAGATATTTAATTTTTCACATTTGTTTGATTCTGGTAGTTCCGATTTTCAATTGGCACTTTGGGTTCATCCTTTTGCTATTCAATCTTTTACATTTCTGAAAATGTAAAACCTGGAAACTGTCAGATTATGGAACAAGTATTTTTAGGTATAGGGACAACAGTAAAAAAAATATACACAATATTTGGTTCAAAGTCATCAAGATATTTTGGAGAAAGAAGGAAATATGCATACACTTTGTTTCTTAAATATTATATTATCATAAAACAATTTTATTGCTTTTGTTTGATTGATGTGGTTGTGGGGATTAAAAATAATTCTTCAAATTTACTTACCATGAAAATCAGTTCTACTAAAACAGAGGTCTTAAAGCTCAGAAAATATTGAGAAAAAAGTTTGAAGTATATTTGCCATCAGTACATTTAATCACAGCTTTTTTCATAGTATTGTTAGTAATACAAAATATTAGTAGTCTTAAGTCTTTCTTTTGTAAAAAACAGTTATCTTTATAAACTTTCTTTTGTGATCACAAAAAAAATGTAAACATGCCGTCAAAGATATTAAAAAAGTCATTTTCATATTATGAGATAATGACAGAAGAAATGAGATAAGAGTAAAGAATGAGAGATTTAATTATAATAGAGGGTAAACAGAAAGAAAAATCTAGAATTATAAGCAACTTTTGTCTGTCTGTTGCCAGCTCCATTGATGTTAAAGCCTAATCATCAACTCAGTATTAAGAGAGATCACCCAGAAGGCAAATTCAGTTTCATTTCAATAATTATATTAACGAAATAAAAGTTCTTTATAAGTTTCTTTCTTTGAAGGCTAAATTTCAAAGATAATTCTATTTCCAAATTTTCTTTCTATTTGTATCTAAAATCATTTGATGATTAACTGTAGAATTTACAAAGCACCTGTGCATAAAGTTTTGAATCTGCACTATCACAAGTTGCTACAAAGGAACAACATCTGACGTTATGCAAGAGAACAGGGTGTGTATGATTGAACTAACATTTCTATGTGCTAGTTTTTGTTGTTATCAAAGGTCCTGCCTATATCTTCTGTCGGCATTTGTCAATTTCAAGTGAATATGGAGTCCGCTAGGGTAGCTAGTTAATCCCTGTTGTAGACACCTGGTAAGGCACATTTGTGCTTCTCCACCACCCAGTCAACCTATGGTTTATATAGCACATACACTGAGAGGAGGGGAGTGGGGGCTATTACAGTTTTTAGGTGAGAGTGCTCAATCTGGTGTGATCAGTAGTTGAACAGAGCCCAGTATAGTAAAACCTCAATTTAAAGAACTAATTGGGCAGAGAGGGTATTCCTTAAATTTGATAAATCCCTCATTTATACAAGAAAAAAAGAATTAAGTTCTGTAGATCACCATATTTAATGAAAATGATTTTGTTAAATCCAAATCAGAACATGAATAATTAACGTTATGTAAAACTGTATAAAATGACAAATAAAACAACCATCCATAACTATCCTTGCTCATATTAAGAGAACTTTTTTTTGGAAGTGATGCTGTAGATGTAATTAAAATTTCAATAATCCTATCAATTCTGATTGGTTCTTTGCTAACAGGGTTGTTAGTACTTTTTCAATACCCATTTGTTTTGTTTTTTAATTTTTTACTAACAAAATTTAATGAAATGATGGTTATCCAATGTATTTTATAGTTTCTCAATTGTTCATTTCTTTAATCCAAAACATAGCAAACCGTTATCATTATGGACTACTAGCTTAAAAGTTGCCCAATTGAGTGGCATTTATGTTAGCTCCTGCGGAGGGCTCTTGATAGGGCCTTCGGCTTATTCAGGTGTTTGAAAGTCTCCCAAGTCTTTGCATATTCTCAGCATTGGAAGCTCTCCTGACTGCTGTTTGATCTAGGTTTTCATTTGCATGGAACTTTCTTTCCCTCAATGAGGCCTTGACTCTTTATTGCAATCTGGGCTTCTGTTGGCAGAGATTTCTTTTTGCGAGGCACATTGCTGCCATATACAATAGGCAACAAACTACAGAAGAAGTCAAAATCGATTGTTGCATTTTAAGTATTGTATTGATATTTAAACTTACCTTTTAAAAGTTCAATGATAATTCTCCTGCTGCTAAAGACAATTCGATGTGCATAGGTCCTTACTTTCTGTACAAGCAATTATTTTTATTTCATGGGTGACGTTTGCTGAATTTTACAATTAGTTTTGATTATTCCCAAATTTATTTCCAAGTTATAAAAATCGTTATTGTACAAAAGATTTGTTAGAAAAAAAAAAAAAAAAAAAAAAAATCATAAAATTACCAAATACAATAGCAGTAATGAAAACTTGGGAATCCAAATTTCCGAAACATGAGCTATTGAAAGAGAGTTGTGCCCCTTTAATTGAAAAGCATGACACAATGACACACTGATATTTGCATTTATTATATAGATGTGATTAACAAGTGGTTCCTTAAATATAATATTGTTTATATCAAGGGAAGTTAGGTTTTATTTTATATTTAAACCCTCAGTCATGAAGACTCATGACTTCATGCTCTATCAGGTTAATATAGATAGACTATGAATTCCGGAAAGATTTAAAAAAAGATTTTTGAATAGAGGATCAAAGGCAAAATCGCAAAAGTTAAAATTTTAATCCTAAGATAGGTATTATAAACTAAATAAATGAATACTTAAGGCCAACAAATTTTCAAGTGCTAAAAATATGGTTTTAAAATTTTCTTAAAATTTCTGAAGATGTTTAACAAAATGATTAACAAAATTGTCAATTGTATTTATTCCTTGCCTATAATAGCAAATAACTAATTACATTTTTATATTAAAGGAAACCTTGTCTTGAGAGTTCAAAACTGTTTCATTGAAAATGTGTTAAATTAATCATATCAATATTCATTAATTAATCACAACTGTTTTTATAAATACTTATAATGCTTAACAGTAAATAATGAATCCAGTAATGAGCATTCCTTGATACCAATACACAATGTCATTTTCCAAAATTTGTTTTTATTTATTCTTGTCAATGCATAATGAAACTGTACAAGGATACCCAGTTGCACCACCTAAAGCAAAAAAAGAAAAAAAAAAACAACACAACACACATATATATTTGTTCTACTCTGTATTGAGCACTCTTTTAAGAATAGTATTTGTTGGTTATTGGAATTTATTTTGTATATACAAATCCCATACTTGGAGATATATATATACACACACACACACACACACACACAAGATGTAACAAATACACACAGCACCAAATGAAAAAAGAAGTTTTTATTATTTCATCCCAAGCAAGGCAAAATAGCCACTAAGACACAAAGGGGTTACTGAGTGTGAAAGAATATAAGAAAAAGAAAAACAGTATTAAGGAGCAAGAACAATAAAAAGAAGAATCAAGAAGACAGTAGATAACGACTGATATTGCGTTTAAGTTTTGAAGATCAAATTTGGCTGACAAGCAAGAAGCCAGAAGAGAGCACCACAGGTACAAAGAGTGAGAAAAGAAACTATCATCAAAATAACTTACGGTTACTTCTAACCAATTCAACTATAAAATTTTGAGACCTTCTTGCCAATCTAGTACTGCACCTAAATTCATAAATTCTAGATACCATAGAGCAAAGTTCCTCAGATCAATTACCATAAAAGTATTTCCAGCATATAACAATGTTCATTTTACAGAGGGCCCAAGGATAAAAGCTGTCCCTGAAGTGCTTTCTCCTAGAACTAATAGATTTAAAATGTCGTCCACTAAAGGTCAGTAAAATTTTTTAGGATATATATTTATATAATATGTGAATTTCAGTATATAATATTGTTCCTTATTAAAAATATTCAAACTAACTGGTTTTGGGAATGTTGAGTTTTATTATGCAAAGTGTAACAACTTTTTTTATAAATAAATCCAGATGTTAAACGTCACAAAAACTAAAACTTGCTTAACCCGATAACACAACTGATGCATACAATCCATTGCCAAAGATGCAGATAAAATGGTCTGCTCCAGCAAGGAACTGACACCTCATGCTTATCCCCTACCAGATTAGGCCAAAAAGGGAATACTCTTGTCATGTTTGGGTGGGAGCTGCCCACTCTTCACTCACCAGCCTTGATAGAGTCCGAAAGTGTCTTTAAGCACTTGAGGGTAACAAGTTATACACCACCCTTCCAACATCTGAATTACAGACGGGATGTGGAAAGCCTCTCGCTGCAATTACATTTTTTGGTTCAATCAGTTCATACCTTCACACCATGACACACTTAAACAGTAGCAAACCACGCACATTCCCTCAGTGAGAAGCAAGCTCTACTTGAACAGCTTTTTCCCTTAAACTACTGCTCTGTGGAACTGACTCCCAAAAGGATGTTTCTCCAATCACTACAATCTTAACCGATTCAAGTCTAAGGTTAACAATTATCTTCCCCCTCCTATCTGCACAAATTACCTCTTAATGTGACAAGGGGGGTAGAAGAAGAAAGTAGAATCAATTCTCGTAAATGTTCTGTTAGTATTGTGGGTTCAGTGTCACATCATTAGTACCATGGAGTGGTTTCATTTAAAATTTTATAGATATATTATTTAGTTCTTAATTTTCCTGTTATATTCTATTTCAATGTTTTTCTTTTTCTCATTCTTTCATATTCAGTAACTCCCTTGCACCTTAGTAGCTTCACTGCCTTGCTTGGAGTGAAATGATTATCCAAAACAAAACTGCTTTCATTTAATTACCACAGAGAACCTTTTTTGGCTGCCATCAGCATGGTTGATACTAAACACCAGTGTTAACTCCGCAAGTCGCTCCCCTTGTTAACACTTAAACTAGAAAAGGGTGGCTTACTAAGAACGGACTGAGTGGCAATTTTAGATAGGGCACACACATGCAGAATGAAGGAGTCTGAATAAAACATTCTCTTTTCATTACATGTTGGGGTTCTTTTAATTTGAATTTACAGTGGTAGCAGACCACATTGATCAACACAATGGCTACCAAATTTATTCCCCCACCTATTTTATACACAGATAAATACAACACTTGGAAAAAAGAAATGCAAGTTTGGGAACTTGCAACCTGTATCAACAAACTTTGCCATACACCCATAGTTTTTTCCCTGGAAGGAAAAGCCAGAGAGGCCATATTGGGACTGGACATGCTGATGCTGGAATAGAAAAATTATATGAAAAGTTGGATACGCTCTTTTTACAGGACGCTAACCAGTCGACTTCTATGATATATGAGTAGTTCTAACAATATTGATGACAGTTTGAGTTTGTTTAAAAACTTAACGACCCATCGATCAATATTTTGATGACAGAACTACCTTAATAACTTGTCATTTTGCAAAGGTAAAAGACCACAAAATACAATTATCAAAACTGGTACTTGCCTACAAAGCATTAAAAAATGTGAATCTGGTACCTGAGAATGAGCTACTAGTAAAAGCAACCATCAGCAAAGTAATACTGGCTGCAATGTCCAAACAATGTAAAAAAAAAACAAAAAAACATGCACAGATGGTTTTCTGATACTTAATAAACAAATACTCCACCAGTTGTGATAAAGACAAATATGGATTGTGCCTACAATGAAAACAGCCAGGAAGACATTAATTTATATTTTGGTTGCTTGTTAAACTGGTATCCTTCTCGGTTTTCCAGTTGGTGAGGTAACAGAGACAAAAGAGGACGTAAGAATAAAATTCCGATATCTTCTTACAAAAGTTCAGACTCATTTGAACCTTAAATGCTTTACATGTGGCTGCAAATTCCACTGCAGTTACAATTGTCCATATATTGATAGCACCAGCAATAGGAGTGAAAAGGACAACTACATATTTGTAGCCAAGACCTGTCTTAATTTTGAAAATGACAGTGTCACAATGCTTGGAAAAAACATTCCACTGCAGTGTACCTCATCTGGTTACAAACAAATCCCTATTATGAGACCGCCACTAGATCTAGGTAAGTTAAATTAAATACTTTTCATTTAAGAAATTACTACCAAAAACAGATCAGAAAAAATTACAATTGCAGCTTTTATGACATATGAGTTTTTTTCAAACAATATCGATGACAGAATGACATGTCAATAGATGACTACCTTATTGACTTTGAGCATCATGTTGCAAAGTTAAATGACCACAAAATACATTTATCAGAGCTGATACTTGCCTACAGAGCATTAAAAAGTGCAAATCTGACACTTGATAATGAGCAACAAGTAAACTGACAAATTAATACTGTCCACAATGTCGAAACAGCTTAAAAAATTTATGTGCAAACAGTTTTCTGATGCTTCGTTAACAAATAATCCACCAATTGTGATAAAGACAAATATGGATTGTGTCCACAATGAAAACAGCCAGGAAGACATTAATGAATTTATATTATGGTTGCTTGTTAAACTGGCATCCTTCTCGGTTTTCCAGTTGGTCAGGTAACAGAGACTAAAGAGGATGTAAGAATAAAATTCCGATATCTTCTTACAAAAGTTCAGACTCATTTTGAACCTGAAATCCATATCGCCAAATGCTTCATATGTGGCTGCAAATTCCACTGCAGTTACAACTGTCCGTATGCTGATAGCACCAGTAATAAGCAGGATAGGATTGAAAAGGAGAACTACATATTTGTAGCCAACATCATTCTTATGAGTCAGCAACACGGGGAAGACAATGGTGAAATATTTTTGGGTGAGACAATTGGTTCAGTAGTCCTAGACAGTGGTGCATCTGCAACTGTTTGTGGGACTAAATAGTATGATTGATTTTTGAAAACTATTCCTGTACAACAACAACAAAGAACAAATAAATGTTTGAGAACTGAGAACTTAGAAGTTTGGCGATGGAAAGAAACTAAAATCACTGTTCACAGCTACTACCACGTGTCATTGCTGGCATTGACATCAGTATTGTTACTGATGTTGTCGACTTAGACATGCTGCTTTTATTCAGCAAAGATGCGATGAAAAGAAACAAGACCTGTCTTAATTTTAAAAATGACAGCATCACAATGCTTGGAAAAAAACGTTCCACTGCAGTGTACCTCATCTGGTCACAAACAAATCCCTATTACGAGACCTCTACTAGATCGAGGTAATTTTAATCAAATACTTTTCATTTAAGAAATTACTACCAAAAACAGATCAGAAAAAATTACAATTGCAACAAAATTACATAGACAATTTAGTCATCCAAGTAGTAAGAAGTTGTGATCAAGTTAAGAATGCAGGAATAAAAGACCCTGAATTCATAAAAATTTTACAAGAACTTCCTCATTCATGTGAAATATGCATTATCTACAAAAAAGTTGGACTCAGGTCCATTGTTGGGTTCTCATTAGGAACCTATTTTAATGAAAGCATTGCCATGGACATAAAAGAAATTTATGGAAAAAATATTGCATCTAATTGATGATGTACAAGATGAAGTGTTGGAATCAGGATTCCGGATAAGAAAAGTTCTGATATTCTTATTGCTATATTCACACAGAGGACAGCATATTTTGGCACTCCAGGATCTATCCTCTCTGACAATAGCAGAGAGTTCAATAACCAATCATTTAGGGACATGGCATAGAACTTGAATATTGTAGTACTCACTACTTTTGCTGAAATTCCATGGAGCAATGGTTTGAATGAATGACACAATGGGATACTGGGAGAAATGGTGAAGAAAACTATTGAAGACATAAGTTGTAGTTTTGATATATGCCAAAAATACACTTCACATTGTCCATGGTTATATTCCTAACCAACTTGTTTTTGGCAGAAATCCCAACTTGCTTTTGTTTTTAAATGACAAACTCTCTGTACTAGAAGGTATTTCTATCAATGAAGTTGTTGCAAACAACCTCAATGCAATACATGCTGCCAGGAAACATTTCATAGCATGTGAGTCACCAGAAAAACTAAGACGTGCACTTTGTCACTAAGTTCAAACAAATATATTGCAGTCATACAAAAATGGTGATACTGTTCTCTATAAAAGAAACTTATGTGATAGATGACTTGGTCCAGGAACTGTCATAGCTTAGGAGCATAAGCAGGTACTCATTAAACATGGTGGAACATATGTGAGAGTGCATCCATCCCATTTAGTTCACTACCCTGAAGAATACCAAAGTTCTAAAGATGGCACAATAATGGAACAGATGCCCAACAACTTACCAAAAAGATCTGATAAAACTCTGAAAGTATCAATTTTTCAAATGCAAGCTTGCCAATGATGATGATGATACAGAATGGAGGAAATTGAATATCTTAAGGCTAGCAAGCAACAGGCAGAAACAATGAATGTAGTTACAGAACAACCTTTTGGTTGGACTTTGAGCATGGAGTATCAGAATGGCAAGCAAGTGAGATTGATCAAACAAAAGAAAATGAAAACACTTCTTGCAATGAGGAAAATATGATTTCCTCCTCAAATGATGATCTGGAAAAGAAGGAGTTCCTAAGTTAGGTTGAAAATAAAGTTTATGCACAAATTCATGACTGTCGACCCAAGACAAGATGGGTTTATACTTATAAAAACCACGTTTCTACAGAGTAAACATTCAGACCAATTGGTTTATTTGGAAGCTCTCTAAATGTGTATATGGTCTGACAGATGCTTCAAGATCCTGGTACCTGACAATCAAGGATGAATTAATTTAATTAGGAGCGGGAGTTTCAAATTCTGGCCAGGCACTATAGCTATTTTGAGAGAAATGATGCTGAAGAAATTGCCTAAATCTCTTGGATACCAACTGAGGAACAAACTGTGGACTCACTGACAGGAAAGAAAGGAGTACCATCATTTAAGATTCTTGGATTCCTATCAGAGCCAAAGGAATCCTCTGTGTAAAGAATCTATATTGTCATATCTTTTTTCAGATTTTATATATATATATATATATATATATATAATTATTTATTTAAAAATATGATTCCAACACGCTACATAAGAGTTGGAATCATATTTTTAAATAAATAATTATATTTATGCTCTACTTTTGTATCGAGCACTATTTTTTAAAAATAATAACAAAAATACTAAAGAACTTTGGATTATTTACCTAACCAGTTCTTTCCTATTTTCTATATATTTTCACACACACACACATATATATATATATAGATATAGATATATATATATATATATATATATATGCACACACAATGCTGAAAAATTTAAAAAAAAGGGGAAAGAACTGTTAATCTTCACAAGTTTATCTCCTTGGCAACTTTTCAAACGAAAATGGGCAGCTTACTCAGAAGGGATTGAGCAGCCATTTTAGATAGGATACACATGTGGAGAATGAAGGAGTTTGAATAAAACATTCTTTCCATTACGTGTCCAAGTTTCTTTAATTTGAATTCACGACCAGGATTCAGAAAACTACTTGTCTAATCATGAAAATTTGCCTTTGCCACTTGCTAAATATTAAGAAAATGTGTTGAGTGTTCCAACATTCCACAATACTAACAGAGGATTAAAAATATTTTTCAAAATTTTCTTTTTGTTTTTAAATCATTTCATCACAAAAGACAATGCTACTAAGATGCAAGGAGTTACTGAGTGTGAGAGAATATGAGAAAAGGTAAACATTATTAAAGAGAGAGGACAATAAAAGAACAGGAATTAAGATAGCAATTGACATTGCATTTAAATTTTTGAAGATCAAAGCTGACTAGGAAGCCAGCCAGAAAAGCATCCCACAAGCAAGAAGTGTGAAAGAAGAAAATGTTCACATAGGAATTAGGTTTACATCTAGACATTCCAACTGTAAAATGATGAGACCTTGCTGCCAATTTAGTAATTTGCTTAAATTCATAGTCTAAGTACCAAAGAGGAAGATTCATCAGAACAATTACCATGAAAATGTTTATAGAAATGGCATAGAGAAGCTATGTTGCAGCAGTGAGAAAGTGACTGAAGCCAAGTTGCCAGGTCAAGACTAACAACATTGCAGATTCTTCTTTGTATTATATCAAGAATCTCTAAATATATAACAGAAGCACCAGACCAGATGTGGCAGTAATATTCAGTGAATTGATGAATGGTAGACTTAAGAATGTGCAAGACAGATTCTGGCAAGAAAAAATTGTCTAGCACAAAACAGTGAACCAACGTTTCTAGTAATTGATTCAGTATAATCTTCCCCCTTCATATCAGAGGAAAACATTAACCTAAGAAGGTGTAAGGAGTCCCTCACCTGGGGTGGTTAGCATCAACTATACTGATGGAAAGCAAAAACGGTTCCTTCAAACAATTAAAAAAAAAAAAAAAAAGAGTGGTTTCATTTTGAAGAAGTTAAAATTAACAATCCATTTCTTGCCCTAGTTAACAACAGATTGTAGGTAATTTTTGTTTTTGTTTTTTTTTAGATCAGCTGCTAATTTGACTTCATTGAACTGATCAGACATACTATTAAGACAGGATTAAATAGTTGTAATATCAGCATAGATACAGAGTTGAGAATTGATTACATTAATATCTCATCATTCCGGGGGGATCAATTTATTACTTAACAGAAGAAAACTGATCCCCCATCTTAAAGTCCAGTAGAATCAAATATTAATATTACTTTGCAGTCATATACTTGTAATTCACACAAATATTATGACAAAACCCATAAACTCTGTTGTTACTTGACAGAAGGATTCAGAAAACTTCTTGTCTAATCTTGAAAATTTGATTTGCGACTTGCTGAATGTTAAGAAAAAGAAATGCATTTTCAGACACCCTACTATATTAACTGAGGGTTGATTATAAGTCTTTAAACAACCGTTTCATAGCTTAGTGGTTATAGAATTGACTTTGGAAAATATCAACAGATTGTAGATTTATTATGCACTGTCTAAAGTTACTTTAGTTTTTATGATTGCTTTCAATTTTGTTCGTACAAAGTTGTAAATTAATTGAACAAGTTTCATTGATCGTATCAGAAACTGACTGCTTGGATTTCTTTACTATATGTAGCTGTTTTGGGGCGGGTGCAAGTACTGATAGGGATCTTATAATTCAATCTGCACTAGCTATGTGGTTACCACCATATTTTGAAGGGAAAAAACAAAACCAGTTGCTGTACCCTTGCTTAGAAAAGAAGCTTGACGGCAATTGTACCTACACTCGAGTTCTGGTTAGGCAGTGCATGAAGTAGGTTTTAACACATTTGTCACCTTCGAATTTCCAATTTATTCAACACATTTTTTTTTTATATTAGCATATAGCAATGTGAAGCCTTTGTTTTTTCTTTCAGTATTTCACGGTGTTTGTAGAGACAAAAATAAATTCACTTTCCAAGCATCAGTCGATTTTTAGAGTCGTCTTTAATGGAGGAAAACCTTAGGAGGCGGTAACACTATATTTGTTTGAGATCTAAAAATAAATATCACGACATATTTCAAAGTCTAATGATATTAACAGAGAGAGAAAATTCTAATTTCTAAATCTGGAAACTTCTATAGGATATAAAAAAAGAAGTAGATACACATAGCATAGAATTTTCTAAATGTTTTCAACCTGCTTTCATGCACACTATCCTGAGGTCCGAACTGAAAGTCACCGCCTTGTATTTCGTATTTTTCAGCATGCCCATGTCGCTACTGAATGTGACACAAGGTCAAAGTTTACAGTGAGTTTACCAACAATACCATGGAAAAATTGCCCAAACCCCCTCGGCCTTCCTCTTTTAGTGATGCCTCAGGTGCCGGGCAATAAACCCAGCCCCCTCCTGAAGATGAGATACTGCATGAGGAGAAAGTGCCTGGAGAAATGGGCTTAGAATTTTTGACTGTTTTGTATTTCCACAGATGTACCCACTTTAGAAAACTAACCTTAACTAAGAATGTAAAGTTCATGGTAGAATAGATTTCTAAATGTTAATTTAATCTGAAGAAGGAGCACAACATGTTACAAGTGAGAGGATTAAGTGATTATCCTCAGTTATAATCTCCAGAGATGAAATGCAATCTCCAGGAAATCACGTTGGTTTGTACAGGTAAGATACTCAACAGAATTGAAATATAGTCTTGAACAGTTTAAGACATTTTGAAGAGCTTGTATGCTTAATCAAATTTATTTAGCCTTCACATGAAATTGCATGGAATTACAAAGATTAATCTCGGATAATCCTGATTTGATTGCTTTAATGTGTACATTTGTTTGTATTTCCATTTCATTTGATATGCATGTCAGAATATTTTCTTTTCTGTTAATGTTTTAAATTGAAAGCAAGACTATGAATTGTAAGAAAACAGAATGCATGGTTGTTTTTAATCAGTATCACCCCCCACCCCAATACAAGGCAGCAAAGCCACTAAAACACAATTGGTTACTGGGTGTGGAAGAATTAGGAATAGAAGCATTAATAATAAGTGGGAAAAGGAAAGAGTAATCAGGAGGACAGTAGATAGCAATGAACTTTGCATGTAAATTTTTGCAGATTAAAGTTGGCTGGAAGAGAGTTCCATAAGCGAGAAAAGAAACTGTTAGCATAGAATTTACAGTTACATCTAGCCAGCTCAACTGTAAATGGATGAGATCTTGATGCTAGACTAGTACTGTGCTTAAATTCAAAATGTCTAGGTACCATAGCGAAGAACACATCTGAACAATTACCATGTAAGTATTTATAGAAAAGACACAGAGGCAACCTTACAGCAGTGGAAAAGATCAGGTCCAACAGTATTGCAGATTCTTCTTTGGATTTTATCAAGGAGCTCAAGGTAAATAGCAAGGACACTGGACCATATGTGACAGTAATATTCTAATCATGGACAAATGGTAGACTTATAGATATGCAAGATAGATTCTGGAGACAAAAATTGTCTTGCACGATACAATTTTGTTAGCAAGAGGAACATCACAAGATGCTAGCAGTGCATTAGAGATGACAAAATCAAAACAAGTACAGTTCCTGGAAGTATTTTAACAGATAAGAGAAAATATGACACATCCAAAGATACATTAGAATAGTGAAAGATCCCTTTCAGAAGCTAAGCAAAGTATTAAGAAACAGGAGAATTTAACTAGAAACAAAGAACAGAGTACAGAACTGCTATGTAATATCAATCCTCTTATATGGCAGTGAATGCTAGACAATTTCATTCTAAATGAAGAAGAGATTTGAGGCAAAAGTTATAAAACAGATTGATACTAAGAATACCATGGACTGAACATGTACAAATAAGCATAGGATTGTAATAAAAAAAAAAAAAAAAAAAAAAAATAGACAGAAAATAAGTTGGAAAATGTTTGCCAAATATAACTGGAATTTCTGAATTTTAAAGTTTTTAAATTAATAAATTTTTGAATCAAGTGTTAACTTTCAGTATCTATGAAGTGGGATGAAAATTACTTGTCTCAACCCACTTTCTAAAAACTCAACAAAAGGACCAAATGTACTCTTTCTTTTTTTGTGAAGTGGGGAAGACTTCTTGCCCTGGTCAATAACTATTCAGCATTTATTTTAATTCATTGATTACTCAAGCTATATAAAAAGGGCATTTTATTTTTTTATTTTTTAAAAAAAAAGATTTTTTTTTTTTTTTAAGTCAAAGTAACCTGCTTATTCATGTAATTTTGATATTTCAATAACTCTTTATCTAACCTGTGAGAATTTCTAATGTTAAAGGTAACACTCTAATTTAAACTGATTAATGATTTTTTCCAGAAATTAATCTGATAATAACCCCCCCCCCCCAAAAAAAAAAAACCCAAACATAACTGATTTCTTTTTAGCAACTTAACTTTATGCTAAAATATATCATAGAGTTACTGTATATAAAATTAAAAAATACTATTGATGTTAATTAGAAAGTGCTATTTTTTTTTATTCTTTTTTTAGCATTGATTTTGCTTTGTCTAAGAAATATCCCAAAATACTAGACTGCTCTATTTTTAGAAGAATTTTTAAAAGATCTGTTTTCATTAATAACATTAGCATATATGGAAATCCCTTTGCTTAATTTAAAAATAACCTTCACTGAAAATGATTCAAGAAGACAGTTCCCATTCAGGAAAAATCTAATAAATGAAAATATTTCCAATATTTTGCTACTTCTATGTGTTGTATCCATTCAATATGATTGCAATCATGGCTCTCCACAATTTCCTGCCCTTTGAGGCTCTTAAAAATTTTGTCTTTTTGCTATCTAAACTAATTCTTGTTCTGCCAACTGTTTACAAAAGCTTATTATGTAGGTTATGCACTGTTTTCCTCTTTCCCCTCAATATGTCCTGTGAGTATCAAATTTTCTGAGCCCTCTTTCCTCATTATGTGCCCTTCAAAGTTTTCTTTCTGATGTTAAGTACACGTGTCTTTTTTTTTTCATTTCCTTTAAAACTTTGTTGGTTTTGGTTAATTTTATGGCATATCAACCTCAATGGGTTATTTAATGCAGAAAATTTTCATTGTTGGTAATATTTTTTCCCCAAAGTCTATTTCTGGTAATATTTTTTCCTTCACTGGTATTTTTTTTTTTTTTTTTTTTTTTAAATTTATTGCTGGTGATTTTTTTTTTTTTTTTTTTTTTTTTTTACAAAGTATTTCTGGTATTAAAACCTATTTTTACACTTTCATTGTGTTTTGACTCCAGTTTGGGGGGTTAACTATTTGCCCATAGCTGGGACCCTAACAGGTGCTACCAACCCAGGTCAGGGTGGACCTGGGAATGCCAGCAACTAAGAGGTGGTTCCACGCTTCTCAAAACCTCCTGATCAGAGGCTTTGCTGTTGAATGTAGTTTATCGTCATACACAGGATGGCTAAAACTTTGTCATTGCTCACATGTTCAGTACACATGTCATTTTCCACATCTTTCTGTAGAAGCACAATCCTGTTGTCTAAAGTTGACTTCATCTGTGAGGAGATTGTCCAGCATTCACTGCCACATAGGACTAATATTAGGCAACAGTTCAATGCTTTTTTTTCTTTGTTTCTGTTGCTTAAAGTCTCTTCTTCATCTACGAGGAGATTGTCCAGCATTCATCGTCACATAGGAGGCTCCATATTATATAACAGTTCAGTAATTTTTTTTCTTTATTTCTGACAAAGTTTTCCTGTTTCTTAATATTTTGGTTAGCTTTTGGAAGGTATCTTTCACTATCTGTGTGTGCCTTTGGATTTAGGTGCTGCATTTTCCATCTGTTAAAACACTTCCTTGATATTTAAATTTTTTAAAATTACTGGAAAGTCTCTTCTAGATTGAAAGGTGTTTTACTAATTCTAACAGACAACCTTCTCATTTTTCTTATTCAATTGTGTAATCCAACAATTTAAGATAACAAAGTAATATAGTGGATAAAAGGGTTTCATTGAAGAGATACTGAAAAGTATCTTAGCCCAACCCACATTTCAAAATCAAACTAAAAAAAAATTAAAAAAATCAGAATTTGGAAGAAATTTTTTCTTGGTTGGGCGTTTAAATTTTTGGCAGTAGTTTGGGTCCAAAACTTCCATCCGCAGTTTAGATGGTCCATGGCTTAGATCAAAAGTGAACAAAGCTTGTCAAGTCCATAGAGTTATCTGTGAAAATGGGTAACACAGTGGCTTCCGCTTAACATGCAAAATGCGTATTCAATACTAAGAGTTGAATATTGGCAGTTTTGAAAAACATTTATTAAAACTATTCTTTTAATTTTAAATAAAAATCTGCACCAATATGAATACATTTGATTTGAAAGACGACAGCCTAAAATGATTTCAATTATAAAGCGCCATGTCAAAAGATCAATCATCGATGATAGCAAAAGATGACAAATCTCATACTCACGAGATTTTAACAAGCAAAAAAAAAAAAAAAAAAAAAAAAAAAAAACTTTTTATAGTTTTATTAAGATTATGAATAAATACATTACAATATATTGTATTGTAATATATTAATAAGTGCTAATCCAAAGGGTCTTTTCTTGCAATTAAAATAAAACTGAAAACTTCAAAAGATATTTAATTTATTGCAATACATTTAAAATTTTAATTAACAAGTCCATGATCATTTACACTAAGTTCAGAGTTGGTTCAACATAGAGTCTGGTTGACCATCACTACCGAGTCGAAAGTTTGATCCTCAGCGAGTGCCACATATAAACTCAAACATTAAATAACCTAACAAGGGTTGACATGTCATAAAATTGATCAATCTATAATCTAACCAAGTTCAGAGATGAATGGCAAAAAAACATTGCTGAGAGATACAAACAAAGAATAGGAAGATGTGGAAAGCATGAAAAAAAAAAAAAAAAAAAAAAAAAAAAAAACAACACAACACACACAACAACATCACACTATAGATAAAGCACTCCAGATCATGAATAGCTAAAAATATTTTTTTTTTTTTTTTTTTTATTAACTTTTATAAAAGTTAATAGTGAGGGAGGGGGGGCGGTTTACTATGGAAAGTGACACCTCCTGCCTAAAAAGCCAAAACAAATCGGCTAAGCTGCTCATAAGATGTAATTTTTGAAAGCATCAATTTTTTTTTTTTTTTAATTCTTAAAACTGGACTGTGTACACCACTGTAATCAATGACAAAAAAAAGAAAAAAAAGTAAAAAAGACAACACCAGATTATGAATTTCAAAACTTAAAAACTTTCTACATTAAGAATAAGAAATCATGTCTCATTTGTTTCGGTTCTCGTCGGAGGATCAATTTACACTGAAATTACATAACAAACTGGACCTCCTCCATTAACTTTTACAATTTTTTTTTTATATTTGTGATCTAGAGTGCTCAATATAGTGATGAAAAAAAAAAAAAAACTCATTTTTGGTCAAACCGTGCATTTTTCTCTTTACCTATTCAAGTGTTTTTTTATTCTTTCAACTTTCTACTACATTCTCATTACTTTAATAAATAAATTATCAATTTGAAATAACTTTGTTTTACAAGAAACTGGTCAACAAATTGTGTACTGTTACTAGAACCAAAATCGTTCACTGCCCCCCTATTAAAATAACTACTAGGTACCACCAACAAAACCAAAATGAAAACAAAAATTCACTACCCAGTTATTAACTTTGCAAAAAAAAAAAAAAAAAAAAAGAATGTAAACAATTTTAATTACTTATCCATTAATGAATGAATTGTATACTGAATTAATAGGTTATTTTATTGGAAAATTTTAGCCTCACCCCACCACCCTTTTCAATATTTCTTGTGTACTTAATTTGGGAGAGTGTTCACATAAATAAATGTCTTGAAGAAATCCATGAAGATGTTATTTCAGCGAAGAATTTACAAAATATCAAGTGGAGAAAAAAAAAAAAAAAAAAAAAAAACACTGTGTAAATTATTCGTCCCAAACCTTACAAAAAATAATACATTAATTTTTTTTTTTTTTTTAACACTTGGTGCTGGCATAATTTTAATTTAAAAACATTATTTTCTTACAGATTAGAAAGTGGAGAAATTATTACTTGTAATTTTCCAGTGCAATTTTTAAATTCTTCCAGTTGCTGTTCATCATAACAAGTTATTTTTAATGGACATGTTTGAAGAATCAAATGTAAAGTTTAGTGAACTATTTTTAAAAGAATTTTAGCTTTTTTCATTTTACCAACTGTCAGATTTTTTTTTGTATGAAAGTTCAAAAAGAAAATAATTCTAAATTAACTTGACTATCCTTCCTTATCAGAAAAGTACCAATAATTGTTAAATTCAGATTAAAAATATAGATTTGGTGCAAATAAATATTTTTGACATATATAACAAGAAAATAATTTTAAGAAGAAATAAAAGCAATGTACGAAACTCAAAGTAATCTTTCACTAGTTTTTAATGTTTTTTTTACTATAAAAAATGATTTATAAAAGTTTTATAAGAGCATATAGAAATAAACAATATTCATAAAATATTGGTTAAGGTTAAAGATAAATTATTTTAAACAAACACTAATTTCTTGATTATTACACTGCTGGGGGTCCGTATTTTTTTTTTTTTTTTTTTAATTTTTCGTGCGCTTTTGAAATCAGGGATGAAAGTTTACTACTGTTTTTTTTTTGTCCTATGACATCAGTCTACCGAAAGTTAACATTATTTTCAATTGTTTTAAACAAAAATAAATCATTACTTTTACAAAAAACATCCAGTTAGATTTATTAATTTACTTTAAAAATCACATCTCTAGTACAAATACTCAAGTTTTTAAATTTTTGTACATTTTTTATTTGTCCGAGTTGATGAGAGTGACGAACAAGTAAAAACGTGCCAATGTTTTTAAAATGCCTAAAAACATACAACATATGGATTTTTTTTTTAATAAGGATTAACTTGAGGCTATTATTTTTCAGATAAGACCAAAATTTATCTTCAAAGAAAGTTTAAATGCGTAAAGTCCGTGGCTGTAACTAGCATATCGTCAAAAATCACGCCTTGCTTCTGAACACTCATGAAAAAAAAAAAAGGTAATGCATTCGAAACAAAACGAAAAATGCCGTCTAAAATCATTTAATTAATGTTTAACTAAATAACTATTTTCCTGTAAGTATAAATTAAAATATAAATCGACATTTGCTACTACATTATTGTAGATTAGTTTTCAAAATCCATTCATGTTTCGTTTTCAAATCGTTCTAAGGTTTAGATTAGAATATGAGTTTACTTAAAAATAAAATATTGTGATATGGAAGGGAGATAAATCAGTGTTTGTTATGCTGAATTTGTTTGAAGTAATTTCATTTTTTATTAGACAAGCGAATATTTAACATTTTTACATAATTATGAATGAATGAGAAGAAAGAAAAATGAAATCAACAAGATCAAACCGCTTTCAAGGAGAATATTGAAATTAGAGGTGAAAGTCAAGGAGGGTAGCCAAAAAACGAATGTTACATCAACATGTCGAAGCACATAAACGCTTTAAATATTTAAAGCAAGTGTGTAGAAACTGTAATTAATAAGTATTCGAAAGTGTGACTTGTGAAATTCATAAAAACAAAACATTTTGCACTTACCAAGAAAGCACATGGACTAGTCGTCAACACAGGAACCGGATATGCACAATACTGTGACTGGGCATGCGCGAAAAGCAGTCGACGGAAGTTTAAAGAGAAAACTCGGTTTTATTTTTTAGAAAAAATGTATTAGGATTAGATTTTATTTCTCTACAAAAGTGTTTTTTTTTTTAATAATGAAAACTTAAATTAATATTACTGTCCTTCATGTAGCTGACTACAGAAAAATTAAACAATTATGCAAACTTAATTTTCATACAAATTGGAGATGGTGACAAATTTAATTTTTCAGTCTGTTAATAACTTAATAATCTTATAAACTATTCCACAAATACTGCTGAACAATAGTCATACATGTTATAAAAATTTCAAGTATAAATCAGCCATTAAACTTTTCCTTTTTTATCTTGATCATTTTATTTAAAAAAAAATTAAACCAATGTATCTGTCATAAAAATATAGAGTGGCAACTGAAAAAGTCATAACTTGTTCATTTTCAATGTTTTTTTTTTTTTTTTTTTGCAGGTTATAGAGCATCCCTTGGAGATTAAAATGGCTACCTATAATGTCCGGCAACAAAGTAAAACTCATTGAGTCTTTCTATTCCCATGAAAGATCAATTATTCAAACTCAGAGAAAATACCAGCAACATGTTAATGTCAGAGTATCTCCTAGTGATAAAATGATTCGGAACCTAATCACCCGGTTTGAAAGAACTGGATCAGTCAGCAATCTTCCAGGAGGTGGTCCTAAGCACAATATGCTCGCTGTGCACACTGATGCAGTGGTGGAAGCTGTACAGCAGACTGTCCTTGAGGATCCACCAACTTCTACCCATCATCATTCTGCTCAACTAGGCATCATCAGAACAGCGAAGATTCTGAAACTGGGTTTAAAAATGTTTCCATACAAGATTCAAATGGTCCAGACTTTACTACTCCAAGATACTCATGTGTTTGTAAAAGTTATTTTTGCTTTATATCATTCAGTTTTTTAGTGGTTACTCTGTACAATAATTTATTTACTAAAAATAATACATTTACATTTATTTTGTCTATATTTCTGAAATGAGGTATTATGTACACTATTTACATTATTCGGGCTATTGTCCTCATCTTTGTAGCCATGTTTATCACAACGTTTCGGCTGTTGTATTCTCCAGCCTTCTTCAGGTGGTTGGAATGTTGAACTGAACCCTTTATTTCGCTCACTGGGGTAGACTGTCCTCAAGGACACATGGCACAGTGGATAAAGGCATTACTTAGATCCAGTGACAGAACCCAAAGAGTGTGAGTTCAATACCTGGTTAAGGCGGTGAAGAACTTGGAGAGGGGAATTAACAGGAGATAACTGACATCCATTAGATATGGCACGTGGAACTAGAACAATCTACCCTAGTGAGTAAAATAAAAGGTTCAGTTCGACATTCCAACCACCTGAAGACAATTAAGGTTCACTTAGTTTCATAATATGCCCAATGTTTTTTGTAGTTCTTAGTGAACATTTTTATGTATTTTATATTTCGTAGCACCTCTGGTTTATTTTTCTTGAGATTTTTAGTGTCAGTTAGTGTTTACACTTCCTTTCCATATAACCCAGTGACTTCTCACTGAACCCAAAGGAGGACGAGAAGGAGGAGAAACACAGGTCCCTTGGACAGGCTATGTATTGAGTTATATTCTCATTTATTTTTGTCTGACAACTGGATGCTAGTGGCCAATCGGAAAAATCTCTGTGAATAAAAGCCATTGTTTTTCACTTACGGCAGAAGGATTTTTTTTTTAGCTTGGTGAACGAACATGCATTATTGCTGGTGAGAAGTGTAGGTTGGATTTTTGACCCCCATTTTGTCAATTCTACATTGCCTGTTGGACTGTTACGATGGACTATCATTTGAACTGTGATTTAGCTACAAGTGTTGTGGCCACGAGACAGAAGAAACCTATTGCAGGCATTTATTGCTACTATAAGTTTTCATTTTTTTTTCTTTTTTTACTACAACATTTAGGAAATTGCTATATGCTTATCATTCAGACTCAAACAACCTACTTCGTACACTTTGGTTAAAATACTACAGAAGGTTCACCATTGTATTTGACCAGCACCTATGCAATGCCAGCACTGGACACTGGTTCTGACCAGCAACTACACAATGTCAGCACCAGAAATTGGACTTGACCAGCAATATGCACCACCAGAACTAGACTTTGGACTTGACCAGCAACTACACAACGCTAGCACCAGACATTGGACTTGACCAGCTACTATGCAGCACCAGCATCAAACATTTAAATTGAACTTTCTGCTCTTTGGCTATATCATTCAGACTCCAAATAACCTATTCCATACACTTTGATTATAATACTATGGAAGGTTCACTACTGGACTTGACCAGCAACTTTTCAACACTTTCACCAGACATGTGAACTTAACTTTCTAACTGTGGACTTACATGCTAATTTAACCTACAAGGGCTCTGGCCTGTACTGTAAATACATTTTGTATTAAATTTTAAGTTTGTTGTTTAATATCCTCTTGCTGACCTGTCAGATTTCATGTCTTTAATTTAAAATGTTATGACCTCTATGCCTTATTGGGGGGACACAGGACATTTTACATTGCGTCCCCTCCAGGGGGTCCACTACACATGCAATAATAATGTACTAGAGAAATTGACTAAGTCAATCAGTTCAGTTATTGAGAAAAACATTGTAAATTCATGTTTAATTAATGATATATATATATGCTTACTAGAGTAACACTTTTCCTTTGTGCTGTGTCCCTTCAGGACATAGGTAACTGTGGTTCTCCACTACTTTCTCTCTCATGTGGCTCTTAGCAGTTTTTCACCCTTTGTTAAGGCACCCACTCCATACCCTGCCATTCATTCTAAAAGAATGTTTTGGGGAGTTAGTGAGAGAAAAACAAATGCTACCTCTCTTATCCTAGTTATAGAATAAGGCACACACAAAAATAAACAAGACTCAAAAAAAAAAGGGAAATTTGAAAGGAAAAAACATATTATATAAACATAAAAAACAATGAACAAAATACAATTTTTACAAAAAAGTTTGCACAAAAATTTCCATTTGTTGTCTTTCTAGTAAAAGCAAGATAACCACATCAAAATAATAGGATATATACATTATTTACATTATATTATTGTCCTCATCTTTGTCGCCATATTTATTACAACATTTCGGCCGTTGTACGCTCTGGCCTTCTTCAGGTGGTTGGAATGTCGAACTTAACCCTTTATTTCACTCACTGGGGTAAACTGTTCTAGTTCCACATGCCATGTTTAATGGATGTCAGTTATCAGTTATCTCCTGTTAATTTCCCTCTGAAAGTTTTCCACTGCCTTAGCCGGGTATTGAACTCACACTCTTTGGGTCCTGCCACTGGATCTAACCAATGCCTTTATCCATTGTGCCATGTGTCACCTGAAGAAGGTTGGAGCGTACAACAGCCAAAATGTTGTAATAAATATAGCAACAAAGATGAGGACCATAGTCCGAATAATGTAAATAATGTACATAATACCTCATCTCAGAAATATAGACAGATACCAATAGGATATATATCTTTTAAAAAAGATATGCAATTCAAAAATCTGAAAGTAGGTTTGAGAAAAATAAGATTTTAGTTTTCTCTGATTGATCAAATATTTCACATTGAGTTGGAAATTCTTATAAACCCTTTCGCATTCAACACACTGAAACCCATTCTATAAATATCAGCTCCCAAAATCTCACTGATTGCATAACATCCTTCCTTATTTGCGATGATGTTGTCATATATTATAGCAGGTTGTACATTGAGCACTGATTGTTACAGGTGGTTTAAATACACTTCTCTTGAAAGTGTCAAAGATAAATCTAGGCTATTATAATATTTATTCAATTATTTATCACACATTTTTAGTAATCATTTATTTAATTTACAATTTTTATATTCTCTCCTCAAGAAAAAGAGTAATAAACAAACTTAGTGTATCATATTATTTTTAATTATTTTGTATTACTATCTAATAAAATTTTTTTTATAATTTGCACAAACTTGTCAGGTAAGTGGCTCACTTCCTTCTCCTATCTCTCTTGCCCTCCATATAACCTGTGAGGGTTAAGTTTTCCAAGCCTTCCTTATGTGTCCAAGGAATTTTCCTGATTCTAAGTGTAAGTCTTCTTTCTGTTGGCATTTTCTTGTTCTGTTCATGGAATTTTCAGCATCTTTCTGTAGAACAACATTTCACTTGCTTTTAATTTTTTTCCTCATCCATGAGGAGATTGTCCACCATTTGCTGCCATATAAGAAGATGGATATCACATAGCAATCCAGTTCTCTTTTCTTTGCTTCTAACAAAATGTTTCTGTTTCTCAGCACCTTGCTTAACTTTTGGAATGTTTCTTTCACTAGTCCAATGCATGTTTGGATTTCAGAGTTGCATTTTTCATCCTCTGTTAAAACGCTTCTGTTGCAACCTACAAAGGATTATTGAATGAGGAATAACCAAAACGGAGGTTGGAAATGAAATGGTATCAACAAAATACAATACTCACCAGCAGCATGAAATAGGTAAACCACTGCTAGTGGTCGACTACTTAGACAGCATATTACCCCCACTTACAATAGTGTCCAACGTATTTATGAGGATTGGAACTTAATGTTTATATGTCCAATTTGTAGTTTGCATCTCAGACTTTTTCTCTTGCTGCTAACCATACTTTCCGTTTTCTAATAGCCTTTTTTTTTTCACTTTCTTCTACCACCCTGTAGGTTTCTTTCCAAATCAGCAATCAATATAATATTATCTGTGTATCTTATATTGTTGAGATTATACATGCTAATAATAAATATTGCCAGGGTCACCAGTTGTGTTAGGATAACGTTGCTGTAGAGGTTGAATAAATCTGGGGAGAACATACATCCTTGTTCCACAAACCTTTCTATTTTTGTATAGCTACTCGATTTATTTTCTGTTTCTATGCAAGTAGTTTGCTTCCAGTACATGTTCTGGGTTATTCTAAGATCCTTTCCAATAAGATCAAGTTTTCCCAACAGTTTAAACAGATCCTTGTGCCTTAACTTGTTACATGTTTTTGTGTAATATATAAAACATAAGTACACATTCTTCTGCATTTGTATTACTCTCTTTGATATCCTTCTGATCATGAATATCGCATTTTATGTTCCGCTGTCTTTGATAAAGCCGCACTGTTCTCGTCTTCTAGTTTAATTGTTTTGTGCTCTATTCGTCAGGATTCACATCATTAGTTTGGTTATGTGATTCATTAAACTGATTGTCCAATGCAGTTTGCATTCATTTGCACCTTAGGTAATGTTATGAAGATAGATTTATTGAGGTCCTCTGGTATGTTGGCACTGTTGTATATTTTGTTTATTGTTTCTGTGATTTTGTTGATGACAAAGTCATCTAAGGCTGAAAGAATTTCTGTTATGATACTATCAGGTCTTTTGCTGCTTTGTTCTTGTTCATCTTCTTTGTTTCTGATTTTATTTCATCTTTTAGTATTTCTGGCACTTCCATATTTTCCAGTCTAGGTTTCTCAATGGCATTGTGTAAAAGTTCTTTGACGTATTCACTCCACCTTTGGGATAATTTTTCTTTTTCTATGAACAGTGATGCCTCCTTTGATTTTTAATAGAGCCTGTTGTCTCACCTTTTGTTTTGTTAATTCTTTTTTTTTTTCTGTTGTGCATACTTGCTGTATTTGTGTTACTCATTCTCTCTATTTCTGCACTTTTCATTGGTCCATTACTCTTTAGCCTGTCTATGCTGGATAGGCTATTATTTGAAAAATCTATAAAAATGAGGCATTTCAACCAGCCTGATATTAAAGTAAAAAAAGAAAATTTTTAAGCTGTAGGATTACTCCCACCTTGTCTGCCAATGGACTTTGCCACGCCACTGAGTTAGTGGTATAAAAGGAAAGGATTCATCCACACTTTCTTTTTCTTTCTCTGGAATACAACAGTGACAAGATGTCTCGTTCTCTCTCTGTGTAGATTTTTCCTTGGAAAGTCATCTTTCAAATTCACCAAACTATGTGACATACTTACACACCTGTACGCTAATGTTAATCCCATAAATTTTAATCTGTAATGTTAAATGTAATGTTAATCCCATAAATGGTTTTCTTTCATTTTTTTTTTAGCTGTATACATATAAATATAATTTTTTTTCATTTTTGTGAACTAGGTTGTTCTTTATATAAATATATAAAAGAAAATCCCATTCATGTGTTGAATCCATTTATTTGCAAGGTTCTCACCCTCATTTGCACACTGCATCTCTATCTATAAAAGGCAGAATGTGTGTGTGTGTAACAAATGCACGGCCGCAATTTTCAACAGATTTGCACCAAAATTTACATGCACATGCTCCAAGTTAGCAGAAAGGTCAAGACCAACTTTGCATTTCCCAACTCCCATTGATAGTGGAAATAATTGATTTTTTTCATGCTTCTACAGCAATTTTCATGTAGTTTGTGGCCATTTTCTACCAGTCAGAGTGAGAGCCTATAGCTGGCTGCCATGAATAGGCAGGAAGTTTCTATTGGCCAGTGTGAGAGCCAACAGCTGACTGACACGAATGTTAACTAGCATGTTAGCATGCAAAAAAAAATCGATAGCTGCATTCGTCACAAGTGGGAAAAATTTAAATCTGCATGGCACTTTACTCCAATTGGCTCATTCGCTTGCTTAAACTCAACGTTGATTCTGATTCCAGAGAACTGGCTTGGGTGTGAAAAAGTATTTGTTGTTAACATTCTTTTTTCATTTGGTTTTTCCAGTTACGAGTCCTTTTTTAAAGCTGATCATTTTGTGTTCATTTTGTTTAGTTCTTTTTTCGTAACAGATTTAATGTTTAGTATAGAGTTTAGAAAAAATTCGCAATGTGAGATAGGCAAGAAGTAAAGCATGTAGCAACATCAGCACAGCAAAGGGCACTCCTTTAAAGGCAAGGAAGGGCAAAAATATTTTAAGTCAAGTGATAGCAATTGCTGTATGAGTCATACGATTTTTGAATCAAGCATGGGCAATGCCGGGCTATGCTGCTAGTCTGTTATAATCCTTAACACTGACAACCACAAAGTGCATGATAAAAATTGGTAATGAATATGTTAATAATTTATCTTAAATCTTTGATCTGTATTTAAAATATCCACAAATCTGCTATGTATATATATTTTAAAATTATATAAAATGCGCGTCTTTCTTCCTAAGAATAACAAAGTTTCATGACAGTATTTTAGTTTTTAAAAGACTAATTTTTATTATTCTGTAATTAGGGAATATATTTTGGAAAGCATTCCTTCCTCTTTCCCAATTAGAATGCACCATGTTTAGCCAGTCATATGATCAGAGTTTCTGGACTTAAACCTCTATTTTTTAATTGTTTTGGTAGACACTGGCAAAAAGATGCTTTCTGGACATGTAGGAAAAACACAGCTTGCAACATGATGTGCAGGATTTGTAAGGACAGACTTTTGTAATATTTGATTGATCTTTTTCAGGGTTGAAGAGAAGGCATGTATCACATTTCTACATTATGTTAGCATGTTCTCTTTACATAAAATAAAACCCATTATTTCATTATTCTGAATTCTCACTAAATGTTCTTTCTCTATTTATATTTTTTAATGTTTACATTAATATCCATACCTATGGCAGGTCCTATTAAGTCTGCCTACATATATTTGATCACCCCAAAAACCTTATACTTATTCATAACAAGCAGCAGCAGCATAAAAATTATTTTAATAAAATGATAATCTTAATATGATATGAGGAAAAAATAATAAAAATCTCAGAGTGTGTAGAAATTAATATCTGTTTATATTTCTGAGATGAGGTATTGTAAGTCCATTGTTTGGACTGTTCTCCTCATCTTTATTGTCATATTCATGACGTTTTGATTGTTGTATGCTCTGGCCTTCTTCAAGTGATATATGCTGAAATTTCAAACCAAATCCTTTATTTAGTCCACATAGGTAGATTATTCTAATTCCACATGCCATGCCTTTTCTGGATATCTCTGTTTCAGTTATTTCCCTTTAGTAACTCAACTTTCCAATTTGTTGTTCACCTCTGCTGTGGCCAGTACAACTCTTTGGGTCAAGTCACTGAATTACTTCAATCAATGTTTTTATCCACTGGGCCATGTATGTAAAAATTAATATAATAATTATTCTTAATAAACCAAATAATACCAAATTTTTAAAAACCTAATTAAGAAAAATAAAATCTTACTAATACTGCTTCTTTTTCAAAGAAACCACCAAAATGAGGCTAGTTAGTTTATAAAGAAAATAAAAAATGAATAATAATTGACGTATAAAGATTTAAAAAAAAAATAAGACTTCATATTGATGTTTTCAAAACCCAGCCAAATGAAGCTAGACAGTTTATGAGAAATAAAACAAAAAAAGTACTAAAATGAAACCAGACATTTTAAACCTTCTGTGATAAATTTTTACAGAGGATGGATTCATCTTTGTCAAAAATCAACCAAATTTAAATCGCAAATGGGTGTAGCCTGATTGGATAGTGATTTTTAAATTCTTAACCAATGGGGATAACAAGTATATTCCCACTAAGGAGTTGGCTTTGATCTGGTTGGCATCACTTATCTGATATATAAGAGAACAAATTTTCACTGCAAAGGGTAAAGAAATACTACACCTGGGTAAGGAAGCTGTGATCTAGGAAGAAAGGATTGACTGTCTCAGCATGTAAAGGCAGATATATGCAAAAAGATTTAACCACCCAGGCAATAAATGCTGTGACATGGGATGATAAAAAAAAAAAACTTACTACTACTACTGTTGTAGCTGAAGAAAGAAATGGAATAACCTTTATATTATTATAACATCCTCTTGAAGGTCATTGTTATAACACACACTCATACTTGCTATAACATAATTCGTTAAGCATTCTCTATATATAATACTTAAGCTATTGCCATACACCTGTATAGTTAACATGAAGACTGTCTCCAATACAACTACTACTAACCTCATACCATGAAACTCTTTATAGTATTGGATGAGTTCATAGAGTCACCAGTGTTGTACTCTTTACTCCACAGCATCCTCCCTTTTGAGATTACTACTTGATTAAATAAATATATTCTTTATTTTTATTTCATATTATTTCTGGAGAGTTCACTTTGTAGCATTTCCATTTTGGGTCCACTTCTAGTTCTTCTCTATATTTTCTTTTCCTTGTACTTGTTCTTGTTGGTTCCATGATATATTTTGGTACTGGCACATCAAAAATGCGATACAGTGGACCACCAGCAGCAAACATTAGTGAAGAAAACGGTAACTTACCTCGTCAAACCAAGTGACAGTGCATTGTGTGTATCATACAACAGAAAAGAAAATTACTTACCAAACAAAAAGGGCACGTATTCTGCATGACATGCTGAAGACGGAATATTTAGATTAAAGACAAGTCCACCGCAGGAGTCTCTATAAAAGTATTTTATTATGCAAAATACTCGGTGTCCTCTCCCAGTTGTCGACAAATGAAAAAACGGCTTGGCTGATAAAAGCAGTTGGTGTTCTCGAATCAGGAGAAAAAACTGATGTATTTTGTCTACTGTGTTCATCGGTGAGTGAGTTATTTTCTGACTGGTTACGTGCATTGGGGTTTGTGAAATAGTACCTGCAAATCAAGTTTTTGGCATTTCTTTCTGCTCACGATATTTGAGTCTGAACTTGCAGTGATTTGTTCTCTGCATTGTTGAATTAATCTGTGACAAACATTTCCTTTGCTTTCAGAACGCTTACAAGATCTTCAGGTCTTTCATCAGTTAATCATTTCTTCAGCTGATTTTGGTGCCTTTTATGTTGGAATTTTTTTCCTAACATCATGAAGACCAATTTTCTGATTCTAGCTGTTATTTTACCATCTTTCCATGTTTCCTTTTTATCCTTGTATGCTTTAAAGAATACTTTATTGTCAACCTTGAAAGTATTGCTGTCACTTTTATTAACTGTTCATGATTTTCAACTTGGCAATAACACTGATACACTTCTGGCTAACATTAATTCTGCCAGTGACATGTCTGATAGGCGTTGGGGTTAGGTGTTAACTGGGACACTCTCAAAAAATTTTAAAGTGCCTCATTTAATTTTTTCAGACTTGATTTTTTCAATGCTCTTTTGAATGAGTCTGTCTATATTTCTGAGATGAGGCATTATGTACATTATTTACATTACTCTTTTGAATGTTCCCACAAATTATGCCACTTGTCAGTCAGACCTTGAGTGATACAGCTGGGTCATAATATGTTGTATAGAGAACAACTTGCAAAAGTTTTGAAATTCTTTTCAAGTGAATTGTGTTCCATTATCAGATCATATAGGATCTGGTATGCCATATCTCACATACATTTCATGCAAGAAATTCCTTGTCCCTGAGTATGCAGGATGCTTGCACTTGTAAATTTCTGGCCACTTCATAAAACTATAAACTACCACTAGATAATATGCTCCATCCAGAGGACCTGAAAAATCTATATGTAATCTTGACCATGGAGTGTCTGTCTTTGGCCAGAATAATATCTTTGTGATAGGTAGTTTTGCTACTAAAGAAGAACCTCTACATGCTTTTACTGTTATTTTCAATATCTTGGTCCATTCCGGTTCAATATACAAAACTTCTCATCAGAGATTTCATTCTTGAAGTGTCAGGATGACGGAATGAAAATCCTTCACTATATACTTCTGTAACACACTCGGTATTATAATTCTTTGTCCGTACATTACAACACCATTGCATATTGAGTATATATTAAATTGTTGATTCCGTTCTTTTTGAATTTCTTTTAATTGGTTCTTTATTTTAGCAATAAAGATGTCCTTTCCTGCTTTTTCTTTAATTTCATCCAGTGTAACTAGTAATTCTTGTACTTCATTGCACAGAACATTTTTAATTTCCATCTTGCTTTTTAGTGCTGCTATGATTGTGTCTTCCAATGGTCCCACATTTTTAGGTATTCACCTTGATAATCCATCCGCATGTCCTAATGTTTTAGATGGTTGGTACTCCATCGGAAAATTAAAATTTTACTGGATGGTATCCCAGAGCTGTAATCTGTTAGCTGTATGGGAAGGTATACCTATTTTTTTTTTTTAACTATATATCACTAGTAACGGTTTATTTGCAAAGTGAAATTTCTTCCATGAATAAATTTATGGAATTTTTTTCATAGTGAATATGATTGCTAGAGCTTTTTATATACCTGGTTGTAATTCTTATCTTCTGGTAGAAGTAAACGTAAAGAATGAGTGAAAGTTATATTTAACCACCATCATATTTGTGTAAAATCAGTGCTCTAACTCTGTAATCACTAGCAGCTGATGCTACTACAATTTTGCTTCTGGATCATAGCGTACTAGTGATAAATCAGATGTAAGACTTTTTTATCTTGTCAAATGCTTTTTGACATTTATAATTTCAATTTATTCCTTTTTTCAATAGATTGTTAAGTGTAGCTGTCAAATTATGTATATTATGGAAAGAAGTTCACATTTCAGCAAGACAACAATCCCAAGCATATGTCTTATGCAACTCAAGAATGGTTTTGGAAAAAAAAAGTGAAAGAGTGGCCAAGTCAGAGTTCAGATCTGAATCCTATAGAAAGACTAGCCAAGTCAGTTCAGATCTGAATCTAATAGAAAGAGTGGCCAAGTCAGAGTTCAGATCTGAATCCTATAGAAAGACTAGCCAAGTCAGTTCAGATCTGAATCTAATAGAAAGAGTGGCCAAGTCAGAGTTCAGATCTGAATCCCATAGAAAAACTCTTGAGGAATGTGACAATTGTTGTCCAGTGAACACCACCAACAAACATGACTCAGTTGGAACAGTACTTCAAAGAAGAGTCTGCTAAACTGTCCAGGGAACATTGCCTTAAATTTGTCACTCACTCTCTAAAGTGAATAGAAGCAGTTGCAAAATGAACTGCTAGAAAGTATTAACTATACTGTACAAACAAGGTGTGAATACTTTTGCAACATATGAACATGTGGCTAAGTGTTTAGAACATTTTCTTTCCAACCATGTAATCCAAGTTTGAAACTTAATTCAACCATGTATAGAATACAACCATTAATCATGTCACTGAGGATCATGGAATGGTCAGTACTGAGTATCTTCTGGAGAGAACAAGGGTATCAGGTAAAGAACAAGAGAGAACATGCTAAGAACTACAAGAGATAGAAAGTTGTGGAGAGTCAAGATCACCTCTGTTCTGATGGGATGCGAGACATAGATGTTTTTCAAGAAACTCTTTTTCTTTAGAATTACCCCTCTGTTTATAGTGTCAGATGTTTTTACATCCAACAAAATGTTTTTCTTTAATATTTAGCAATTGGCAAGTCAAATTTTCATGATTAGTCAAGTCGCTTTCTAAATATCTTGGTCAAGAACTTTCTAGTGTTAGTCATAATATTTGTGAATTACAAGCATGTGACCTTGAACGAGTATTTAGAATTAATTCAAGATTCTACTGGACTTTAAGTTTTCTACTCTCCCAGCCCAGAATTATCAAATATTAATATAATTGGAAAGAAGTATTTTTTAACCTTTTGTTAGTACCATGAGCTGTTTGAACACCTGACAATGTTTTACCTCAATATTTAGTGGTAAGTTAGATTTGTATGACTAGTCAAGTGGTTTTCTGAATACCTTTTGTTAAGTTGATTACAAGCACATGGCTGTTAAAAAAATGTATTAATATGAGATTCTACTGAACTTAAATGGGGGATTGATTTTCTGTTATTATTAAGTAATAAACTGAACCCCCTATTATTACTACATATCAATATAGCAAAGGGGGTAGTAAATGGTAGCATATTTAATCCTTTGTTAGTATAATGGGTTTATGAACATTTGACCAAATGTTTTTCCTTAATATTTAGCAAGTTGAAAGTCAAATTTTCATGATTAGTCAAGTAGTTTTCTGAAAACCTCAGGCAAGAAATTACAAGAATTTCCTTGTTTGGTCATAATATTTGTTCTAATTACAAGCAGTTTTATTTGTTTAGAGAAAATAAAATTTTAAATTTTGAAACTTACAAATTCCTTTTTAAATATTGGTCTTTTAATTTAATTTTAATTCAATTTTAATTCAATTTTTATTTAATTTTAATTCAATTCTGATTCAGTTTTAATTTAATTTAATTTAGTTTTTATTTAATTTTAATTTAATTTAAATTCAATTTTAATTTTAAATTAATTTTAATTAAATTTTAATTCAGTTTTAATTCAATTTTTTATTTAATTTCAATTCAATCTTTATTTAATTTTAATTCAATTCTTATTTAATATTAATTCTATTTTAATTCAATTTTAATTTAATTTTAATTCAATTTTAATTTAATTTTTATTCAATTTTAATTCAATTTTACAAAATAAAATTTTGTTTTCTTTTGTCATCTTTATTACTTTTATTTATTTATCTTATTTTTATTCATTTATTATTTTTATTAACTTATTTTATATTTATTTATTTTATTTTTATTTATTTATCTTATGAAAATTAGAAAGAACACTCACAATAATATATAACAAAAAATAGAAAATGAAATTATATATCCGCAATATTCTAAATGGGGTGCTTGAAAACCCTACAGAATTAATGCTGTGATAATGTCCCACAGTAATAATGGAAGGTTAAGAACATTTACTGATTTTTAATAAGGTTTTAAAGTACTTACCAGTACCACTAAAAAGTTTCAATATTTTCCAAAAATTATTTTTTATCTACAGGATGCTCTGAAAATCTTATCACCTCCTACGAAAAAGTAATGAGAACAATAGACGAACAAGTAATACAGTAATACAAAGCATATGCATTGGATTCAGTTTATTTATTTTCATCGACACTGTCACATGTCAAGAAGGTCTGTATGAGCCTGTGTCAACCATCTGAAATAGAAAATTATATTGGTGCAAAACCAATGTCGTTTTTGACGTATTTTTTAACCTCAAAAAACGACATTATTTTTGCACCAACCTAATATTATGTAGGTGTGACAAGACTTTCGGACCACCTTGTACTGTATCATACTAGCAGTAGAGCCCGGCGTTGCCCGGGGAAGTAACAGTAAGAGATAGATCAAGTATCGACTATCATAAAGACTGAAAAATAAAATTGACAAAGATTATTGTTTAAGGTTGACAGACATGCATGTCTTAATTAGTTTTATTTTTTTGTTTTTGTTTTTGTTTTGTTTTTTTGTTTTTTTACGAATTGGTCAAACCCAAACTCAAACAAAAACATTGTTTTCAATCGTTATGAGTCTACTAATTGAATAGAATTTTATTATAAATAATTGTCTTGTAAATGGAATTTTTAAAGCATTCTGAATGTAAAAATAAAGAATAAAGTGTGCAAGACACACTACCTGCCAAAAAAAAGTGAAGTTTTGTTGAAATCAGTTGAAAAATGTAGGAAATCCGATCCCATATATAAACTAACACACACACACACAAACAACCAACCTGGGTTTTATAATAAGTATAACTCGATAACTCGATCTTAATAAGTATAACTTGATATGAGTTGTCCCCTTTCATTAATGCCTCTTAATCGTGTTTTCAAATTGATTTCGTCCAAAAACAATTGTGTTTTTCCAATTTTTGGCGCTGTCAGAACCACCGTAGTACTGTGAAGTTTTGTTGAAATTGGTTGAAAAATGTAGGAAATCCGATCCAATATATAAACGTACAGACACGCACACACACAATCTGCGTTTTATAATAAGTAAAATGAATGTAAGGACATTTCCTTTATGGCCTGGAAAATGCTAAATTCATCTTTGTTTCTTCTGGTATTGTTCAGCTGATTATCACTTTAAGCACAACGGCAGCTGATAAAAGGTAGTAGCAGTTTTGCATTTGCAAGACTGATTTTCAAAATTGACAGTAACCTTTGCGTTTTTAAAGATTGTGTAACTTCTTTGTTGTGCCATATTCTTTCGTTACACAGTTGATCATGACACTCCATCACTTCCTGTCCCTTGTGCACTCAACAATATCTCTTTATTGCCTTCTCTCTGCTTTCCACTTTTGTTAGGTAGGTTACTCAATGTTTCCCTCTGCACCTCTTGCCTTTGATATGTCCTTTGAGTATGCAGTAAAGATTCACATGCTTATTTGTGAAAATAGAAACATACATATTGGCCGAAAGAAAAGAAAAACGAAAAAAAATTGCAGATGTGATGCCAGTTTTGAAATTCTGTTCCATCTGGGATTCTGTCAGCAGTGTTTTCATCTGTGCTTTTGCCCTATGTCAGGGGTCATTAAATTTTTGGAGAGAGTGGTCCACAAAGCTTTGCAGTGTCCCATTTTTTTTTTTTTTCTTGGTAGTGAGTTTCACCTTTTACAAGGCCCAGAAGCCACTCCAGATGGAGGGTTACATTTGGGGGCCATTTGTGTGTATAGGAGTAGAAGATAATGTTAAACCTTAGCCCTGAGCAGGTTAAGATTGTAGTGATCGGTGGAACATCCTGTTGGGAGGGTCATTTCCACAGGGCAGTGGTTCATAGGAAGAAGCTGCTTAAGTGGAACTTACTTCATGCAGATGGAATATGAAGGGAATGTGGGTGGTTTGCTACTATGTAAGGGGCTTGTCATGTTCTTGCTGTGATGGTTTGCCTCAGCAGGTCATGCAGGAGAGCCATGATATCAAATGTACTCTAATAAATTGTCTCGATCTTAGACAATGCTGTCCAGAAGGCTGCCTTGGTCTGGAGGTTTAAAGAAAAAGCAACAATGTAAATGTTATATTATTTAGACAAGCTTCTTTATTTTACTGCAGAAATAACAGGACAACAACTAACACAATCAACACAAAATGCAAATTCCTTGCTACAAACGAAATACAGTTAGAAGTGGCAAATCATTTAATGAGACACTTGTTTCTGCTTATTGTTTGATAACTTCTCCACACCGGGTGAAATATTTGTCGATGACAGGAGCAAAAGATCATCCAGGTGGTCATTACCCAGCCTTCCCTACATGCAATGCCAGTGGTCCTCTGGGGGCAGCCACCAGTGGGCCTCTAGCAGTCTACCAGTGGTAACATTGCTAAGATGAACACACCAGCACCTGACAGTGGACCACCAGCAGCAAACAGCAGCATGCCACTTGATGGCAGATTGGCGGCTTGTTGCATGTAGGGTTGATCATAAACAGCTTTTAGTATATATTTCCTTTTTGAAAAAAAGTTGTTCACAAGCATATGTATTTCCTAATAATGATACTATCATTACCACATTCTTATAGGCTTTTATATTTTCTGCTTGGCAAAGCATATCACTTGTAGAGGTCAGCAGTGGATACGGAATTAAATTTTGATTTCAAGAATTCATAGCATTGTAAGTGATGTAATGAATATGCATACACCTGGGTTCCCCTCAAAGTAATATGATTGGCTGGTGACAGCCATAAATACAGACTGATGTGGAGGTACAGGACGATGCCTATTGGCTATGCATATTGTCTTCGCCTATTGCCTACACCTGTTTCCTACCACTACGATGAGGACCAATCCATTACCGTTACCTGCTAAATTGTCCTACCCGGTTACAGTAGTCAACAACCACTTTGCTACTTTGAACAAATATATCCCTTTCCGGGATATATCAGTAAGTAAGTATTTTTTCTTCCACTTACTTCACAAATTAATTAGATAATTAGTGCTTAGGTATTAAGTTTGTGGTGTGGAAAAAAATAATTCACGGGTCAGATGTGGCCTGCCGATCCTTGCCCTATGCAATATTTCCACTTGGGGTGTTTTAGTATGAAAGACAAGGTGATCCACTTGAAATTTGTTTATTCCAAGTACACATGTTCAAAATATTTGTACAGTGTCTGTGTCTTGTGCTGAGCTCTCGTTTTTTTTTTATTTCTCACCATATCAGAATCTCATTCAGTCCAGGATCAAGAGGCATAACTTGTAGTTACTAGTTCCTGCACACATGCTACAGCCTACACCACTCATCTGTAAAGACAAGTGCAAAAAAGGCTGTGAGACAGAATCAGCATTGGTGTTATTTATTATAAGACATTTTTATATTTATACATTCTTTTTATAGATACAAATATTTAATAAATGCTCTGTTTATAATAAACAGTATTAACGACATTTACTGGCCTGAATGTCCAAGAAATTTTCATAGAAAATACTCGTCCTCCGACAGGATTCGAACATGCATCCTATACGGAACTGTCATATAGCCTGACATGATTTTAACTGATTGGGCCACAGAGGAGTGTTTGGTTAGCAAGGTGAATTTTACTGCTTTTAAACTACAATCTTCCATGATTCTCTCACGTACATTCATATCTGCTCAAAGCATATCCAAATGTAAACATATGACGTCACACATTATGAAATGGACAAAGTCCGACAATTATTTTAAGACATTTTTATGTTTATACATTCTTTTTATAGATACAAATATTTAAGTAAATGCTCTGTTTATAATAAACAGTATTAAACAACATTTACTGGCCTGAATATCCGAGAAATCTTTATGGAAAATATGCATCCTCTGACAGGAATCGAACTTGTATCCTATACGGAACTGTCATATAGCTTGATGTGCTTTTATCAATTGAGCTACAGAGGAGCGTTTTGGTTAGCAAGGTCAATTTTACTGTTTTTAAATTACAGTTCTCCATGATTTTCTCTCATACATTCATGTCTGATCAATGCATATCCAAATGTAAACAAATGCCACGTTATTTATGTTCTCTATGAGTGTTTGTTCCAGGTTTCAGTTGTTTTCCACTTGATGAAAGTGTCACTTACATTTTTTTGTCAAGTGTCCATTAAAAGATTTGTAGGTGTGTAGGCAGACAAACAGGTTGATACAAAAGTTGAATTTGAACAGAGTATTACATTTTCCAAGCCCTGTTTCCTCATAATGTGTTCCAGAAATTGCAACAATCTCTTTCAGATTGTAAGAATAAGTTTTTTAACATTCCCATTTTCCTTAAAACTTCTTTGTTTCTCAAAGTCCATGGCATTCTCAGCATTTGTCTGTAGAACCACATCTTTTACTTCGAATTTCTTCATCTGTTAGGACATTGTTCAGCCTTCATTATCATATAGGAGGATTGATATTACATAGCAGTTCGGCATTCTGTTTTTTGTTTCTAACAAAACTTTTTTCAGTTCTAAATACTTAGTTTACTATAGTAATAGTCTGTCTAGTCACTGTGGGGAAATAGAACTAAGGAATTCTAACCTACCCATGGTTTAGAGGCTATGATATCTTGTCTGCCTGGTCAGAGCTGCCATTTGTAATTTAAATAAAGTGTATGCATTGTTCTAGTGGTTTTAAAGCTATTGCTAATTTGCATTCATGCTCAAAAACCTGAATAAAAGGTGAGCTGTATAGATGAGCTGGGAGAGGATCAACAGATCTTGACTTGTGCTGAACCAGGCTCATTGCGACTATCAACTACTACTGTATCTGACTAGTCCTAGGGTGGCTATCTTATTCTTTTTGCAAACATAGATTTGTGCTTCTTTAGCACCCACAGAGCCAACCTTTTGTTTATACTGTAACGATGTAGAACAAACTTAGTTACAGTTTGTAGAAAATGAGTGCATGATATTCAACATTTTGAACAAAGCCAGTAGGCTCAAATCCTCGGTCATGATGACTTATGATCTTGTGCTAGCACAATCAGTTGAAACAGTTCTGTATAGGAAGATAAATATGATATAGCAGTTTAGTACTCTTTTCTTTATTTCTAATATACTTTTCTTATCACTTAATGTTTAGTTTCTGGGCAGTATCATTTGGTATTCCAATGTACATCTAGATTTCTTTGTCACATTTTCCGTCATCTATTACTACAATGCCCAGATAGTTAAATTTATGTGCCTACTTGATTCTCATATCTCTAATTCTAAGATCAAAATTTGGCTACATTTTTTTGCTGACAATCATACATTCTGTATTTTTAAGTTAATAGCTAGTCCTTCCTTCTCACTTTCATTTACTACCTTGTCTAAAAGTTCTTGCAGATTTTCTTATGAGTCTGTGTATCTTAGACTGTATCAACAATTCTCTTTTCTTGCCTTGCTTTATTATTTTATGGAAAGAGTTTTTTTTCTGATAGTCTTTGAATAGGATAGATAAATATGTGGTTCAGTAGTCAATGTAAATTCTATTCACTGTAAAGTCTTAAGCACTCTAAAAGAAATAAACAATTTCAGAATGTTCATGTTTTTCTTCTCTAAGAGGAAGAGATTCTTTTAGCTTCATCATGACATTAAGTTAGAAAACGTCTTTCAGTGATACAATCCTCTGCATTATATAGAGAAAAAGAGGATCATTGGGGGGTTTTCTGGTTTTAAGTTAGGATGATCAGTTTTTTGGGATCTAAAAGGATGTTATGTTTAAACAATAACAAAAATGGAGAGGGAATTTTTTTTTTTTTGTTCTTGGCAACAAGATTTCTTGAGCCTCTTTTTTGGTACAATATGGCTGAATTTATTTAGAATAATTTTACTAGAGGTTATTTTATACCAACTCTCTTTTCCTTTTCCATTGATATGTCATAATATGTAATAGACGAGATTGATTTTATAGCAGCTTTTTAGATGAAGAAAAGGAAGATTTTATTGTTCATAATCGTATTGAATAATTTTTATTTACATTTATTCTTTGTCCTTTTTCATTTTTCTTCAACGAAACTGTATCTGATATTTCAAAAAACAACTGTTGCATTTCATGTTGCCTCTGGCTTCAATTCTTCAGACCAAAATGCTACATCATAGACTGCATCAACATCAGACAATTTTCTTTTTTATCTTGCTTTTATTATATGAGGTAAATTAGTTGTAGCATTGTTTTTAGAAAGGAGGGAGATGATTGGGAGAATTCATGTCAACTCATTAGCTCAAATTTTCTCACTAAATGCTGGCCAGCCACACAAAGGAATTTGAATGTGGGAGGATTATTGATGCTTCAAATTTTTGCAGCTGTCTTTGTGTCTTTACACCTTTTTGGTCTTATATAAAAAAAATTAAAGACAATCCATCTTTGTCAGAATTCCATGCCCAACTTGTTTTCTGATTCACAGTTTGCCATTCTGGGCCAATCTACACATTCTGTAACACAACAGAAACTTAACTTGTTAAATTTCTTAGATTGCTTGATATAAGGTAGAGAAATATTAAAATGAATTAAAGTGAATGAAGTGAAGTTTGCAAAAAGTCAAATTCAAGGAAATCTGTTCAACTATTTTATGAAACATTAAAAATATTAAAGAATAATTAAGGGAAAAATGTATGAAGTGCAATAAAAAGTTGGTGTAAGTTCATTTTTGTGTTCTCTTCATTCTATAATGACAATGAATAATTCAGCTGCCTTTACATTTTAAAGCAAATAAAATTGATACAGCATGATTACATCTGATATGCTTTTACACAGGCTTTGTTTGAATAAAATTAAAAAATAGTCAGGTAATGAAATATCATTCTCTATGTAATATGAATATAAATAATTATCTAATAATAAGCAACGAAAAAAGCCATAAAAATCAAAATTTCATAATTTTGTTGAAATTCTGTTTGGAAACGTCAAATAGGTTAATATTGTTGAAATCATTCTTGGGAAATATAAAAAAATGTTATAAAATTCTGTTTGAACATAATTTTGTTGAAATTTCTAATGGGAAAGATCAAATCTAATATTGTTGAAATTCTATTTGGAAAAGGTCAAATATAATTTTGTTGAAATATTTCTTGAAAAAAATTCAAATATCCTGATTACTCTTTTGTTTTAAATAAATGTCACTATTATCCTAAAAATGATTCCCAAGAGACAGCATATCTGTGACAATTCTGAATTTGATATTTTTGCAGTAGTAATCTTTTAGAGATTTTAGATCAATGTCTCACTTTAAAAGTGATTATGTTTTAAATTTTATTACAAATTAATAATTATTTTATCTGATAAAATATATTTAATGTATATACAGTGAGTTGCAAAATTATTCATACAACATAAAACATATACTTTTATTTTCAAAGTAACTATTTTTATTAAATGATATAAACTGAATCATCTCTAAACTGGATTCTAGCATATTAACTTGATGGTATACCTGCAATAGTCCTTAAGAAATGTGCTGTTATCGCTAAACTCTACAGTAAATACCTTGCTTGCTTTTCTGCTTGTTTTAGTCTGTAGTTCTAGTCTTTAAGAACTCAGGTTAACCGTCTCATACTTCTATCAATCTATTAGCCTTCCACCTCATTTTGGCAAAGTAGTAGAGGCTCTGAGTTGGTTAAACATCTTACCTTCCAGTGTTTTCTTTCAGGTAAGCAATATATCTTTTACTTCTCTAGGTCAACTGCTGATGTATTAACAATTATTGCTGAAAGAGTCTATCAAGCTTTATATAAGAACGGTGAAGCTTGATCTGTAGTTTTAGATATCTCAAAGGCATTTGACAGGGTTTAGCATAATGATCTTATTCACAGATTGAAAGCTTATGGTATCTAGATGAATTTTTGAACAGTTTCACTCTTTTTTTATCAAATCATGAAATGAAAGTTGCATTAATGCAGGTGTTCCCCAGGGTTCTATCATTGAACCAGCATTGTTCCTAATTTTCATCAATAACTTTCCTGGTGTCATCAGTTCTCAACTCAGCATATATGCCAATGACATCGCTATTTACTCCTGTCTTAATAGTTATTCTGATTGGTTTGATAACATCAAATTGGCAGCTGATCTAAAAAATGACCTACAAACTGGGTCAAGAAATGGCTTGTTAATTTCATCAACTCCAAAATGAAATCTTTTAATTGTCTGAAAGAAGCCTTTTTACCTTCCATCTGCATGGTTGATGCTAACCTCCAGGAGAGTGATACATTGCATATTCTCAGGTTAATGTTTTCTGCTAATATGAAGTGGAAAGATTATATTGAATCAATTACTAGGTCTGCTGTTAGAAAATTTGGTTTACTGTGTCATACTAGATAATTTTTCTTACCAAAATCTATTTTACACGTTAATAAATCTAATATTCACTCATGCTTTGAATATTGCTACCACATTTTGTCTGGGGCTTCTACTATGTATTTACAGATTCTTGGTAAAATCTAAAAAAAAAATTTGTAATGTTATTGGTCCTGACCTGGCATCTCGGCTTCAATCACTTTACCACTGCCATAATGTAGCTTTCCTATGTCTTTTCTATAAATACTTTCATGGTAATTGCTCTGGTAATTTTTTCTTTACTATCTAGACTTTATGAATTTAAGTGCAGTACTAGATTGGTGGAGTGGTCTCATTATTTTACAGTTGGAATGTCTAAATATAACCATAAGTTCAATGCTAACAGTCTCTTCTTTCACACTACTTGCTTGTGGAACTCTCTTCCGGCTTCTTACTTTCAACTTTGATCTTTAAAAGTTTAAATGCAATGTCAATCATTTATTTCTGTTTTCCTAATTCATGTTCTTTTATTGTTCTCTCTCCTTAATAAATTTTTCTCATATTCTCTAACACTAATTAACCCCTTGTGTCTTAATAGCTTTGTTACCTTGCTTGAGGTGAAATGATTAAAAAACTACCTTTCTTCTTTCACATGGTGTTTTGTTAGAAGATTAGAACAGATTATCACATTTCTTCTTCTTCTTGCACTATCTCATATGGACAATTCCAGTTGCATATTTTTTTCTTTTTCCTATGCTGTTGTTGTATTAGAAATATGTTGGGCTCTTTCTTGTTATTTTAAGAATAATTAGTAAATACCCTTCTAAAGTTCAATTTTATAAAAATGGCAAAATATTGATTCTTATGGTATTGCAAAAGAGGTGGCTGGCCATTTGTATACAAGTATGCCTGTCTACTAGGGCTACTCAGGCATATTTGTGCTTGTTCAACACCTACAGAGCCCACCCGTGCTTTATACTGCAACTATACTGAGCAGATCTTAGTTACAGTTTCTGTGAGAGAGTGCTCTATCTAGCCTGATCAACAATCTGAACATGGCCAGCATGCTCAAACAATGTCACAATGACTTGCAACTTCATGCTAGTACAACCATTGATGGCACCCAAAAAATTCTGTCTACCAAGTTTAGCTCACAAGGCTTGGATCAAACTCTGGTATGATTTTCAGGCAGTTTCCAAATGTGCTGCATGCTGGGATCACCTCTCCAGGCTGATAGCATCAAGAAGTCACCTTCCTTATAAAGTTTCAAACTTGGATTACATGGTTGGAAAGCAAATGTTATAACTACTTCGCCACATGTTCATATGTTGCAAAAGTATTCATACCTTGTTTGTACAGTATAGTTAAAATTTTCTAGCTGTTCATTTTGCAACAATAACTGCTTCCATTTACTTTAGAGAGTGAGTGACAAATTTAAGGCAATGTTCCCTGGACAGTTTAGCAGACTCTTCTTTGAAGTACTGTTCCAACTGAGTCATGTTTGTTGGTGGTGTTCACTGGACAACAATTGTTACATTCCTCAAGAGTTTTTCTATGGGATTCAGATCTAAACTCTGACTTGGCCAGTTTTTCTATTCGATTCAGATCTGAACTCTGACTTGGCCAGTCTTTCACTTTCTTTTTTTTCCAAAACCATTCTTGAGTTGCATAAGACATATACTTGGGATTGTTGTCTTGCTGAAATGTTAACTTCTTTCCAATCTTCAAGTTTCTTCTCCCTTCTTCTTGTCCCATGTCCCCTCAGGATGTAGGCGATCATGACTCTCCACAATTTCCTGTTCTTTGTATTAGGTTGGTACAAAAATAATGACGCAATAATGTTGTTTTTTGACATATTTTTTAACTTCAAAAACGACATTATTACATTATTATTGCACCAACCTAATAGCTCTTAATAAATTCTGTCTTTCTGTTATTTCCCCCAAACCCTGTTTCATCATCCATTTATTCAAGTTCACTAAGTAGGTTATACACTGTTTTCCTCTGTCCTTCTTGCCTTCAATCTGTCTTGTGAGTATCAGATTTTCCAAGCCCTCTTTCTTTATACAGAATGGAAATGTTTTCTGTCAGAATTTCTATGTATTTGGTACTGTCTATGGTACCTTTCACACATAGAAGTTCCTCATGAACAGAGGGAGAGAAAAAGCTCCATAGCATTATGCTACCGTCTCCATACTTTAGGTAACAGGAATGTGGTTCTACAGAAGGGTGCTGAGAATGCTAAAGTCTGAACATATAAGCAACAAGAAAGAGACAGTTGAAATTACTCAGACACATTATGAGGAAATCTTTGGAGAATCTGACACTTAGAGGAAACATTAAAGAACAGAGGAAATCAAGTGAGCTTGTGTAATAGAATGGTAAAAGAGGGATTGGGAATGATAATGAAAAGACTAAGAGCTACAAAGAATAGGAAGTTGTAGAGAGCCATGATTGCTCATGCCTTGAAGGGACATATTATATAGAAGATGGTATGGGCTGATGATCTTAATCAGTTTTGTTGGGATTCTATCAAACATATTTGTTGAAATTCAGGCCAAACAGACCAAACTACTTTGGTTTCATCTGACCAGATAACCTTTTCCCACACAACTAGAGTGTCTTTTAGAGGTCTAGTAGCCTGATCTTTAAGGTGGGTTTTCAAAGGTGGCTTCTTTCTTATCATAGGTACAAAAAAATTTTATTTTACAAAGTCATGGTTATTGTTGATGCGATATTCCATACTAATAGGAATATATACTTGAAAAACAAGGTGAATAAAATAAGTAAAGGTTTATTGTAAAAAAAAAAACAATACAATAAGAATAAAGGTAAGAGTTATGTACAAAGTCAATTCAGTAGTGAGTGCTACTATTGGAAGGTTGGTAGTTCTTGCGTAAGTCTGAGTCATACTCAACAGAATCCAGCTAGTATATTTACTAACTCTCCCACATGATCAGATGTGGCACAAGGCCAAATTTAATGTGGGGCATGCGAGTCTGTAGGCTCAGCCAAAAATTACCTGTATAAAATGGGGTCAGGTAGCTGTTTCCCAAGACAAGACTCTGCCTTTTGACACATCTTCGTCTGCGGATCCTCTATGCCTGGAGGCAGAGAGTTTGACCAACACAGCTGGAACAGGTCCCAGCTAGTGTATTTACTAACCTCCCATATGATCAGATGTGGTACAGGGCTGAATTTAATGTGGGGTATCCGAGCCCATAGGCTCAGCCAAAAATTCCCCATAAAACCTGTATAAAATGGGTTGCTGCTTCCTGAGACAAGAGTCTTCCCTTCAACATAGCCTCGTCTGAGGATCCTTTCAGCCTCCAAGCAGAGAGTTTGACCAGCACAGCTGGAACAGATCCCCCCACCCCCAAAGGTAGATGTGGCACAAGGGCGAGTTTAATGTGGGTCTACTGAGCACATAGGCTTGGCCAAAAAATCCTCATAGAACCTGCATAAACGGGATCAGGTTGGTCAACCTCCCCGAACGAGACTCTGTTCTTCAGCTGAGCCTCATCCGGGTTCCTTTCTGCTCAGAGGCAGAGAGTTCAACTGTCTAGCCGAAAAGATTTCAGGTACTCTCTGTAGTCCATTGACTTACAGATACTTATAGTTAGTTACTACCTATAGTGTAGTCACTCATGGGGGTGACAGGTTATTCCATTACATCAGTTGACATATAAAATGCAAAAGTAGCATGACACTTGAGCTTCTTAGTCTTCCAGAGTGGCATAAGGGTTTACTTTGGCTTGCCAAACTAATTTGGGCTGGGTTCTTGCTACCATCTGAATGAAATATCCTAGTCTTCTGAAAATTGCAATGGTACCATGAAACTTCTGTTTCTTTACTGCAGTTTTTGCTGTAACTTTCTCAGCTCTTCTGATAACTCTTTCAACATCATGACCTAATATGTCGACTGCCAGAGGTCAATTACGAAATCTGACTTCAAAAGCCAACTTTATAATAATGAACTAAGGCAATAAAAAAGTTTTAAGGGTTGATTTATTCCTTCAAGTCTTAATATTATTTTTAACATGAAAAGCCTCATGGAATAAACAACTTATTGTTTTTTACCCACAGATGAAAATCAATCAGAAAATGTCAACCATGACATAACTCATAAGCAGCACACTTATCGACAGTGTCATAATAAAAACTGTCACCTTCAAGTGATCTTGTGATTGTCAATTAATGTGTTAAACATATGGTTCAACTGATGAGCACAGTGTGATTATAGACAGTAGAATATTGTCCATTATTTGTAGAAAGAATCCACTGTAAATGTCACCCAAACAAGTTACACCAGATAACTGTCTATGATGATGTGAGGTAACAGTTTGCTGTGTAACAATGCTGTGAGTCATAATTAGATCTTTTGTTACAGTGGAGGTGAATATTTATACAACATAGGTTTAACAATTTTTACAATATGTTTAAGGTAACGAGTGTTTAGCAATATTATTTAGATTCTGAGAGAATTAGAAGTCCTACCAGTATTTATTATTTGCAGTCACAATCTTAACAACAATAGATATGCAGATGATACAGTCTTGATAGCAGACATAGAAAAGAAGCTACAAAACTCCTACACAAGGTAGGGAAGAAAAGAGAGAAGAAAGGACTAAACACCAATTGCAAAACAGTGGAATGCATAGTTATTAGCAAAAGGAAGAGCTGAACATGCAAATTAAAAATTGGAAATACCAAAATAAAACTGGTACAAAAATTTAAGTATCTTGGCAACATTGAAATTGGTATAGCAAATATGCATGTCAAAAGCTAAGCAGAGTATTAAGAAACAAAAAAATGATCCATTAGAAGCAATAAAAAAAACTGTACTGAATATGTACTATATGTCAGTGAATGCTGGACAATCTCTTCAGAGATTAAGAAGAGACTTGAAACAACAGAAATCTTTAACTTCTTTGAAAATCAACTCTTTCAGTTACCTTCTGCTCATGTCAACTGACACAGCTTACCTTCTTTGAACATCAACTGTTTCAGTTACCTTCTGTTCATGTTAACTGACACAGCTTACCTTCTTTGAACATCAACTGTTTCCTTTACTTTCTGCTCATGTCAACTGAAAAAGCTTACCTTCTTTGAACATCAACTGTTTCAGTTACCTTCTGCTCATGTCAACTGAAATAGTTTACCTTCTAGGTAACTGAAACTGTTGATGTTCGAAGGTAAACTGAGTCAGTTGATATGTGCAGAAAGTAATGATGTACATGGTAGAAGGCTGGTAGATACCAGGGATGACATGTTGAGCATAGAAAATGCTGATTGAGCTTGGGTGTTGATTAGAGCTGTGTAGTAGATCCCAAAATGCTTCGTTTTATGCAGAAGATATTGATGCTATTGATGAGTGCAGAATATTTTGGAATAAGTGGTCATTCGTTGTCGGTGCAGGAACCTTTGACAAACACTGATAATACCAGAATGAGAGATTGTACACTGTCAGTGCAGGAACTGTTGACAAGCACTGGAGATGCAAGATCCGTTAACCAGCGCCAAAGAAATACCACAATGAGTGATCATGCAGGGATCCATGCAGTCAGTGGTCGGGAGAGAAACTTAAATTTGTCCTTAAAAGGACAAATGGTGACATATACTATGTAATCAAGAGTCTTAGTCTTGAAAAAGATTCTCACTGCGCAGATATGCACATCTACTATGACAATAGATTTCACCCATAATCAAGAAGACATTGGGCCACATATGGGTTTGGCTGAAATAGCAGGAGCTCATGGGGGTCAACTATCATACAGGATTATGCATCAACCTAGCAGTCTACCAGTTAGAGGCAACCCACTGCTAAAGGCAGTGGACTGTGTGGTAACCCGGCAGAAAAAATAGGAACTGTGAAAGATTCCTATCTATGATATGGAAGATGGCATCATACTTTCCCGAAGAACAGGATCATTAAACAATCCATAGTTCTCTCACTAGCTAAAAGTACATCAACTATGCAAGCATGGTCACCGTATAGTATAGAGAGAAAACCCATCCTCAGTATTTACCCAAGACCTCCCCACAAGCCAGGATATGGCACAAGGCCGGTTTTTTAAGTAGGGTGTTTTGAGCCCATAGACTTGGGCAAAAATTCACCATAGACCCCATATACACAGGGTCAGGTTGCTGTCTACCTCTCCAGATAAGAGAGGTTGACAAGAGAGGAGAAAACCTATCCTCTGAAGAGGTGATTTTTGGCTTCTGGTTTTATGGTATAAGGGGGGTTACAATATACACTGATTTTTGTAACAACTTCTAGTCATAATAAAAAAAAAAAATCAAATTACTCAAGGTTACAAATTATACTACGACAAAGACAGAATTTTTATTTATATTATGTAACCATAATCAAATATCTTAAAGAATGACGTAGTGAATTATTAAATTTAAATAACTGTTTAAGTTTGCATAAAATAGGTTTTACAGAGTAGCAAGATGCTACGACGAAAGGACAATGTCATGAGAAATAGATCGTCAGCCATGATGAAAAAAGAGAATTGCAAAGACTCTACAATAATAGTACCATGAACTTCATTTTTTGCCCTTTCTTATACTTATACACCACTCCGTAACCCTCTACCTTGAGTGGCTCTTGGGCCTTGCCTCGTGAACATTAGTATGTAAAAAAAATATTGAAGTTAATACCTGTTATATGTTCATCTAGAGGGGCCAGAAATCTACAATTTTTTCTAAATTTACAAATTTTTACAAAGTTGTAGATTTCCAAAGCCACATTTTATAATCATGAATGCCAAGTAGGCTAAATTTGGCATCGTTTGAAAGAGAAATCAATTTACACTCATATAAAATTAATTTGCAATACTTGATTTTAAATGGTTTTTGAGATACATCAATTTATCTGTCTGTATTTCTGAGATGAAGCATTGTAACTATTTACACTATTTACATTGTTCAGACTGTTATTCTCATCTTTATTGCCATATTCATAATATTCTGGCCGTTATAGGCTCCAAGCTTCTTGATGAAAAAAATCAGAATTTCAAACTGAGCCATTAATTTAATCTATGGGGGTAGATTGTTCTAATTCCATGTGCCATGCATTTTTTTTAAATCTCAGTATCAGTTAATTCCCTTTAGTATCTCAAATGGATATCAGCTTGGATTGAGGAATCGGAGAGCCAAGTTTGAATTCCAGTCGAATCCATTACATTCACTTATGTGCTAATACCCTTGGGAAAGGTGTGAATTCTCTTCTTCTTCCTCCAGCTATGGGTAAATATAGGACCTGGTTCTATAGCCTTGGATGGCAACTGGTCTACTACAGAAAGAAATAGCAACCTACTGCGAGAAAAAATCTGCCTTGTCACTCATGTATCAAAAGATACATGATCGCCTATGTGTGTATCATGCATGACACATAACTGACTGACTGAACTCAAATCTCAATTTTTTTTTTGTTCCTTCTGTTGTGGCCAGATACAACTCCTTGGGTCAAGTCACTTTTTGGATTACCCAACCAACACTTTTATCCATTGTGCCAGATGTCCTTGAGGACAATTTACCCCTGTGGACTAAATAAAGGGTTCATTTTGAAATTCCACTGTATATCACCTGAAGACAGTTGGAGTGTAGAACAGCTGAAATATCATGAATATGGCAATAAATATGAGGCCAACAGTCTGAACAATGTCAGTAGGGTAAATAGCATACATAAATTTAATTGCACAGATATTACATATTCAGATTTTTAAGCAATTTGACTTCAGGGATTTAACAAATGAAATTTCTTAAGGGTTGGTATGGTTAATAAGGAACTGTAGAAATGCTGTCAAGTTGTAACTTTAACAACCAAGATGAAGATGCAAATCTGAGTAAATTAGTGTATAATAATAATTCTTGTCTCAAAATTTCAAACAAGAATATCAGCTAAACTCTTATGGATTATTTAATTTGTTATGATCACTGAACAAATAATCAAAGTAAAAAGACAATCCACTGTGCAGGTGAAAATAGGGATTTTATTAGCTTTGTAAACAAGTAAGTATATCTATATTTAACTGTCGTCAAGATGGTGGATAAGCAGAGAAAGTGAAATCAGCAATCCAAGTTCAAATTCTGGCTAAGGCTATTGCATTCACTTTCACACAAATAACCTTAATATATCTTTTTGTCAAGCTATGGTTTAAAGAGCAGAGCTGTCTGGGAATCTTTAGCATTGATTGGCAACCAGATTAGAAAAATGCCTAAATTAAAAACCAGTTGGGCATGGAGCTAGCAGCTCTAGCTCATAGAGTCTACTTGGTATTGAATGCACAGCAGTTCCACTTAATGTTGTTTGACTGTGACCATATACTCCACAGGAAGAATGCAGAAGGAGAAATATTTATGTCTTTTGTTATATGAATTGGAAAAGTTGATTATGTTCTGTTAATAATATTGTAATCAGCATCTGTCATTATTTGGAGACACTGGAGTCTTGTAGGGTGGATATAGATGCCTGCTCAGGTACATTTTGCATTCCTGCAATACCTCAAAATTCAATCTGTGATTTATACTGCAACTATGCTGAGTAAATCTGAGTTACAGTTTCTAAGAGAGAGTGAATAATCTGGCTTGAGCCTCAGTTTGAAGAAAGCCACTTGAACCCTCAGTCATAATCACTGCTGGTACAACTGTCAATGGCTTCCAGTTTCATTTTGCTCTCAAGGCTTGGCTCAAAGTGTAGTATAGTTTTCAGGCATCTCCCAACAGTGCTTTCCACTAGAGTTGTCTCTCCACACAGATTATGTCAAATCTTTGACAAATCGACCATGGTGAAATTTGAACATGATGCTCGAGACCAGAGCACTAACATTCTAACCACTCAGCCACACATATTATGTTAGTAAATGGTGTTCCAATAACTTTGACTGAATTTAAATGTGATTTAAGTTCAAGCGTCTAATGATTTTTTTTCTTTTTCTTTCAGATTTGGCAAAAATTTGGGCAATATTATTTTTCACACATAATTGCCATGACTTAAATAACATGATCCAATAGAGAAATAAATAAATTTTCACAAATAACACTGATTTGTTTACTGACTTTGATCCATCTTAATGAAACACCTTTATATATAATCCATCTTAATGAAACGCCCTTTATTAAAGTGAATTCACTTTTGACAAAATTCTTTGGATTAAGTAAATTTATATGTTGTATTGTGTTGTTCTATGACACGTGATCAGTAGTTAACATCCACTTCTCTCTTAGTTTACTATACACTTTATATCTCTTCTACTTAACATATGCAAATAGGTACAAGCCTATTTACCAATCCACTACACCTCCCTGAACTGAAGAGGTTTAATGCCTTTGGTTGTTCTACAAATTCTTTCCTCCTGTCTCCCTTTAGGTTTATGTCCTGTTCTTTTTAATGGCGATCTTGGTCTCATTTCATATTTAATTCTGGGTCTTAATTGGTCAGAACATCCTTTTTTTGATATAATGGCCACATTCCCTTTGCATGATGAAATTATCTCTTTCAGGACTTGCTACTTTGTCTTTCTTATACTAAATCCTTTCATTTGTTTAATGACATGTTGTTAATGAAGATCTTATTTCTCCATCCCTTAATGCAGATGGGCTTTGCAATCTGTCTGCATATGGAATTATCCTATAACTAAGCAGTAACCTTGGTAAGTAACCATCTATAGTATCTCTACTTGTGAAAATGCTTTTAATCACATTTTTACTGTCTGCACCATTCTTTCTGCAATCTCATTAGATTGTGGATGATACTGTGGTATTTTGTAAGGGAAGCAGCAAGTCTGCTTCAATCAATTACAAAGATCTTCACCACAATATTTTGATGTATTGTCAGATATTAATGTTTTAGGGACCCCATTTCTAGAAAATACTACTCTTAGTATTTGTTTTATTGTAGTCATTTTTCTATCTTTAAATTTAAAGACTTCAGGCCATCGCAAAAAGGTGTCTACTAAAATTAGAAATAGTCTCATGCTATTAATGTGTGCATGGTTTATATGAACACATGTCAATAATTCTATTTCTCTAAATCATGAGTGTAGTTTGTTGAAATTCTTTATTTCTGCACAGTTTGGATATTTGTGTACATATCTTTCTATATCGTGATAATACCCTGGCCATTGTGCCGCCACATTTCATCTCCTCTGGATAACCATTATCCCACAATGCACATCATCATGTACACTTTTTAAAAAATACTTCCTCTTGCTGTTCTGTTGGTACTATTACATCTCTGTCTATATCTCTGAGATGAGGTATTATGATTATGTGTATTATTTACATTATTCAGACTGTTATCCTCATCTTCATTGCCTTATTCACAATGTTTTAGCTGTTGTATACTCTGGCCTTCTTCAGGTGATTGGAATTTCAAACTGAATCCTTAATTTCATCCACTGGGGTAGATTGTCGTTAAGGACTACATGGCCCAGTGGATAAAAACGTTGGTTAGATCCAAAGAGTTATGAGTTCAATGCCAAGCCACATCAGCGGTGAACCAAAAACTTTGAGAGTTGAGTTAAGGGGAAATAACTGAGACACGTGGAAGTGGCATGGCAGTGGAACTAGAACAGTCTACCCTGGTGGATGAAATAAAGGGTTTGGTTTGAAATTCCAATAACCTGAAGAAGGCTGGAGTGTACAATGACTGAAACATTGTGAAGATGGCAATGAAGATGAGAATAACAGTCCAAATAATGTCAATAATACAAGTAATTATAATACCTCATCTTGTCATTTAGAATACTAGAACACAGGTTCAGTACAAGGCTAGCAAACTATTATTGGAGTTTTAGAGAAAAAAAGGAAAGAAATCTGACCATTAAATGGAATATTTTAAGAAAAGTGAAAGCTGATAAAGTGAATAGCAGCTGCTGTGAGCTGTGTCAGGAGGAGAAGTTGTCCATTGTCTTATTCAAGGGTGGTGCTGACTTGTTGAATGAGAGGTCTGAAATTATGGGAAAATGTAGGCACATGAGGAAGTTGTCTTTGGGGCTATACAAACCCAGATGAAGTTAGAAAAACAATTATAATAGTTTTTTTACCATTCCTCCTCTCCCTCATTACTTCCAGTGTTGCATTAAGAAATTCAAGTCCTTGTAATGTTGTCTGCAATGATTTCATTGAGTTAACCAGCTGATGAGACCTTGGCCGTCGAAACTGCAATAGTGTTCCATTCAGCATTTTATTATTTTAGAATATATATATATATATATATATATATATAAAATATTAGTGGTCAATATATATATATATATATATATATATATATATATATATATATATATATATATATACTTCCAAGAGGATAGAATCCAGGTAGAGCTCAATGTCCAGGACAGAGCAAGAATATAATATAAAAGCTCAAACACTAATATTCCATGGTTAAGGTCTGATGAATTGGATTGTGATTAGGATTCCAATGCAATAAATTATAACCATGGAATATTAGTGTTTTAGCCTTATATATATATATATATATATATATATATATATATATATATATATATATGTGACCCTAGTGTCATAAAAGACACATTAATAAGAAGCTTAAGGATCATAGTAAAATAAGACAGCTACTGAGAAACGATACCAAAATACTAGCAAAATCAAATAGTAAATACAGACTCATGATTCTTGAACCAAAACTTGTACTACAAGAACAACCATCTTTAAATAAAACGTTAATAACTGAAGAGTCCTCTTTCTTAAATGTATATATTTTTTTTCTTAAGCGTTTCACCCAAAGCAAGGCGAGAAACCACTAAGATGCAAGGGGTTACAGAAAATTTGGAGTAAGATCAGATAGGAGTGATAGAAGAAAAGATGTGGAGAAGGTTAGTGGATAGATCAAGGCAACTGGAGATGTCGATTGACATTACATTTGAATAGCTGGAGATTATAGCTCTCAGGGAAACTGGAATAGAGGAGGGAGTTCCACAGGCGAGAGGTGTGAGACATGAAGCTATTGGAGTAGAAGAGATGGCTACATTTAGGAGTTTTGACAGTGAAAGGGTGAGAGTGGGATGCCAGTCTCATAGGGCACTTGAACTCATGAAGTCTGGGAACCAGCAAATGCAGCTCCTCGGAGCAATTGCCATGAAAGTATTTGTAAAACAGAGAGAGGTGACGGCGCATCTGTGAGAAAGTGACTGTAGACGAGATGCTAGAACAAGGCCAATTATATTGCCTATCCGCCTCTGGAGCCTATCAAGAACCCCAAGGCAAACAGAAGGGGCTCCAGACCATATATTGCAGCAATATATAAAAAAAAATGAAACCTGGCTTACCCCACAATGCTCTTTGCCTAAGTCACAACACTCACTAGTTCTATGAAACTCACCAATTGTCTCTACCTACCCTGATGATGGCTTAAGTAAATCGAAAGCCATATTTCTTGTACTTTTCTTCTGAAATCTTTGGACAATTTCTGGTGGAAAATATATATATATATTATTATGATGTTGATTTGGGGTTAATAGAGACAAATGCCAAATAACATGTAACAATAAAAGGGGTTTTAATAGGCTGGTAAAAAAGGTACAGAAATCGCCTGAGTAGTCAATAACTAGCTCAGCTAAGAACTTCTCTGTCTCTCGGTCTTTCCCATGTCAACTGACATGCCACTATTTAAAGTCTTTGTTCACAGACGCAGATAAGTTCATCTTCAAGAAGGGTGGTAGTTTTCCGACACAACATATATATATATATATATATATATATATATATATATATATATATTGTCTCCTAAATCAATATATATTTATGTAACATTATGAATATTATTCAAACATAAAACATGTAATAATGTTTTTGTACTTAGTCATTATTATTCCACTTACTCTTAACTATCACATGATAACAATAGGAAGATATACATGTCTGTTATAGATAATAATGTTTGTGGAACTCTTTTACAAAAAAGATAGATATTCTCATGCAATCATAAATAGAAGGAAAATTAATGAAGAAAAAAGAAATGCCTGAAACAAAAATACAAATCAGGAAATTACAAAGCAAAGTGGAAATGAACACGAATATGCATTTACAGTTTAAATAAAAATAAAACACCAACATGAGAATTGACAAAAATGCTCCATCTTGTGAAGAATATAACACAGGAAGGTGATGACTGCTGAAATGATGTTACATGTCAAAGCTTTGGTAACTCTTCTTTTTATCCAATAGAAAATACTATTTTCATGATTGTGATTTCTTTAAAGATGGTAGCAGTAGTTGCAATGGAAACAATGATAGATACAGGCAATTTTGACAGGCAAATTTGGGAAGGAGGAACATGAAAATACAAACAATTTTTGTCAATTTCTGTCTGAATTTCTGTGATGAGGAGTTATCATTATTCACATTATTTACTTTTAGACAAATGTCTTCATCTTTGTTGTTATGCCATTTTTAGGTGCCTGTCAACCCAGGAAATCTTCAGGAAATTTTCGACTGAAGCTTTTATGGGGGTACTTTGTTCTCATTCTACTGTCCATGTCTACAGATGTCTTGTCTTCTTATTTTTGTAGAGTGTAGTTATTGCTCTCCCTATTTCCACTAAGTCTGAATTACCCAACACAGGGATTAAACTCACAAGTACTATGTTACTGAATTCATGAAACAATGCTTTAATCCATTAGACTATTGTCCAGTGGGACGATCCTGAGTGGATCACGTAAACCTAATCTAATAAGACTAAATCCATCTCATATGCCCCCAGCTAAGTGAGCGGTGGTTAAATTCTGATCCAGTCTATTGTGCTTACTTTCCGAAGGCATGAATCCATTCTTCTCTTTCAGCTATGAGTAAAATAGTAAAGTAGACTGGGCTGTCTAGCTTTGGGTGGCAACTAGCCTAAGCAAAGGAAAACATTGAATTCTAAACCAAGGAGATACCAGGAAATGACCTTATTATTTTCCTCAAATTGTGTGACAATTCATAGATAATAAAGGAAAGAAATCTGTGGAGAGCCATGATTACTTACATCTTTATCCTGAAGGGACATAGCATTTAAAAAATGATTAAAATCAAGCCAAATATCAGCATGGAAACAGGGTCCTTGACAGATGTGTGGGTAGTGTAATGGTTATCAACACAGAAAGTGGAATTAACAAAGCTGAGTTTAAATTCTGAATGAGTCTATTGCATTCACTTTCACACTCATACCCTTGGAAAAGGAATGAATCCATCTCTTTTCTCTTCTTCCCAGCTATGAATGAAATAGCAGGGTAGACTGGACTCTCTAGTTTTGGTTGGTAACTAGTCTAAGCAAAGAAAAATTTGAATTCCAAACTGCAGGAAACAAAACCACTATTTTCTCAAATATTTTATTGCAATTTAAGTAAAAAAAAAACTGTGGAGAGCCATGATTACCTGAAGGGCGATGGCATTTAAAAAAAAAAAAGAGAATAAAGCCAAATTGTATTGTAAAGTAGTGTATCAGAATGGAAACTGGAATCAGTGAGACAATTTCAAATTCCAATCTCATCAGTTGACTTCATGTTGCATTAATGCCCTTGGGAAAGGTAAAAATCCATTTCATCTACTCCCAGCTATGGGTTAAATAATAGAGCAGGCTAGACTCTCTCACTTTAAATGGTAGCAAGCCTAAGAAAAGGATAACATTGAATTCAAAATATGGAGATGGCAATGAAAAATCACTTGTTTACCTTTCCATTGAAGTCAGAACAATTCATAGATAATAAGGAAAAAAATAATCTGTGGAGGGCCATGATCACCTCCATCCTAAAGGAACATGGTATTTAAAAAAAAGCTTCAGAACTAACACAGATTATGCCATCTTGAAAGAAAATCAGTCTAATGATAGGCATGAAATTACACGGCATGCAATTTTCAATTTTTTCAAAATTGTCTGTGAATTAAACATAAGGAAAAGATGAAGAAAGCAAAAAAACAATGATTCAATACACCCCATGTAATGATCAATGATATTTTTCTTGCTAAAAATAAACAATAATCACTTCTTTAGTAGAAAATACAAAAGTGAAATATTTCTCGAATATAAAGAGTCAGGCTTCTGACATCTTCTTGGCTGTTATTATTAAATACAATGTAGAATGTAATTCACTGTTGTGTAATATTTTATATTGTGCATTATGGCAGGAGTAACAAACAAAAACAATGTATTGCCTTGTATTTGTGGAAAGAAAGAAAAGATTAGGTTAAAATAAAATTAACCATATTACCAGTATAATGGATCAAGGCAGATTGCCTTTAGAGGCAAATGTGGCCTTGGAGATGAGAGTTGGTTGTGTATGGACCTGGTGTTGAAACTTGTGTCAGGTTGGTTGACCAGGCAGCTGCTGGTGAACTCTGTGAACTGCCTTTGTACTGCTTTCTCTATTGTTGAGTGGGTCATTTTAAGTCAGGGTGAATACATGACTCACCATTTTTTGCTCTGTTTTTTCTTTAGAAGCAATTTTGATGATTGCTTCCAGCATTTAGATTTTATTTTACATTTTTTTTTGTGCGGATTAGTTTTGTAAGTCAGATGCTATGTTCAGAGCCCCTGCACAGAGAGTGACTTTTTTTAAAAAAAATTTGTTTTTGTGGAATTCACATCCAGCTGACAGGTTTAGGTGTGTAGCGAATTGGGAAGAGGTCTAATTCAAAGCAGAGTTTAACGTTGTAGGGATACAGCAGGCAATTATCACACTTTTGTTGAAATGAAATCAGATGTGTCACTTAATGACCTCAGTTCATAGTGACAAAAGTGACCAGTCCATTAGTCAGCTTCCAGGAATCAAACCTAGCAGTTTCTTTTTTAGCCAGGGCTACTTGGCCCGGATTGAGGCTAAATCTGCTTCCCTGGTCAGCTTCTACATAGTGCAACTTACAAGTCCATGGCACTGTTTTCCTTTGAAATATATCTTCATTAAATATAGAAATTATCTTCAGCTCACAGTCCTTACTTTGGGAAAAAACTAGTCATTTTCCTGTTTGTGGAACATGTCCTTGCTAGTGACATAGCAGGTAAATCCGGCCTGCTCAAATTTGAAATCCTAAATATAGCTTCTCCAGAAACACAGAAGAATCTCCAGCACCTCCAATTACTGTTGGGAATTATGACAATTAAATGTTCTCTTTTTGTCTCCTTTCACTCTCCTTGTTGTATACATGTTATAGTTTCTTTGTGTGTGGCAAATGTAAATATTTGTATATAATTTTGTGCATGACTCTCTCTGAGTTCCTTTTCTATCAGTCATTTTCTTTCATATGTGTTATTATATCATGGATATAATAATACCCATAATGAGGAAAATGCAAATAGGAGAATATTCACTTTCTTCCATAACTCACCCATTATCTGGTGACTTACCCAACGTGATATTATTTGCTTCATTAACTGATTACCCCAACATGTCATATTATTATTAATTCCCATTAATGGGATTAATTGAAATTTTACCAAATTAAGAAGTATATGTAGTAGAGCATATTTAAAAACATAAGATTTAAAAAAATTTTCTGTTTCTTGAAAGTCATCATTATCATTTTTTATTCTTTTGCTCTGTAAGAATTTAATTTTGCTAATCAGTAATCTAGGTTGGAAAAAATCCAAAGAAAGCCACATGTAAAAATCATAAAATTTAAATTTCAAAAGTCAGCACTGTAGTAGAGTCTAACACAGTAAACATGGTATCCTCATAATCATAGAACTCTCGCAGAAATGGAAATCATTTACATCACATCATTTTTGATACATAGTTTTTTAAAAGTTCCTTTTCTTTACTCTACTATTTAAAAAATATAAATAACAAATAAAAAAACTATTTCACTTGGAAATGGAAGCTGAGTTAGAAAATTAAAACCTGTAAGAAAGAAAAAAGACTAAATTCAAATCAAAAGAAAGCCAAATTTACATTAAATGTAATAATCATAAAAATAATATTTGCAAAATATGTAAATTTACATTGGGTTACATTTTTATTTTTTAAATGCCTTATCCCTTAAGGTTGTTGCTTTGCCAGTAGAACTTAGAATACCATGACCATATCTCTAAAGAATTGCCAGAGCCTCATGAAAGAGGCCACCTTCTGGGTGGATTTCACTGAAATCTTTTTTGACTCACATCTAAAGTAAAATTATGTCTAACTTTTTGACTCTAGTCTAAATTAGACCAATGTCTACTTTTTGGGTTCTAGTTTAAAATATCTGTTCTTTTGACTCTCATGTAAGGTAGACCATTGTCAGCCCTTTTGACTGTCATGCAAATTAGACTGATGTCCACTGTTTTGATTTTCATGCAAACTAGACTGAAGTCCGTCCTTTTTATTCTCATGCAAGCTAGTCTGATATCTATTGTTTTGACTGTCATGTAAACTAGACTGATGTCCATCCTTTTGACTGTCATGCAAACTAGACTGATGTTCATTGTTTTGACTCTCATGCAAACTAGACTGATGTCCATTGTTTTGACTCTCATGCAAACTAAACTGATGTCCATTGTTTTGACTCTCATGCAAACTAGACTGATGTCCATCCTTTTGACTCTCATGCAAACTAGACTGATGTCCATTGTTTTGACTCTCATGCAAACTAGACTGATGTCCATTGTTTTGACTCTCATGCAAACTAAACTGATGTCCATTGTTTTGACTCTCATGCAAACTAGACTGATGTCCATTGTTTTGACTCTCATGCAAACTAAACTGATGTCCATACTTTTGACTGCCATGCAAACTAGATTGATGTCCATTGTTTTGACTCTCGTGCAAAACTAGACTGATGTTCGCTCTTTTGTCTAACACACAAACAAGACTGATGTCCATCCTTTTGAATCTCATGCAGATTAGTCTGACATCCTTCTTTTTGACTGTCATGCAAACTAGACTGATGTCCATCATTTTGACTGTCATGCAAACTAGACTGATGTTCATTGCTTTGACTCTCATGCAAACTAGACTGATGTCCATCCTTTTGACTGTCATGCAAACTAGACTGATGTCCATTGTTTTGACTCTCATGCAAACTAAACTGATGTTCGCTCTTTTGTCTCTCATACAAACAAGACTGATGTCCATCCTTTTGTATCTCATGCAGATTAGTCTGACATCCTTCCTTTTGACTCTCATGCAAACTAGACTGATGTCCATCCTGTTGTCACTGATGCAAACTAGACTGATATCCATCCTTTTGACTTTCATATAAGCTAGACCAATGTCCATCCTTTTGACTCCCATGCAGACTAGACCAATGTCAGCCCTTTTCACTCTCATTACAATGGCTGCCATTTTTATAAAATCCTTAATAATGTTCTTATTATCATGGTTCATCCAATCCAGGACTCAAGAATCACTCATAGTAGAGGGTTACTGAATGAAGTGTGTGACATGAATGTAAGAGGAGATAGAAGGAAGTGAAGATCATGAGGATAAGAAGGATAGATAGCAGCTTACCCATGACCTGATGAGGCTAAGGATAAGTCTTCAGGGAAGCATCCACACAGGAGTTTGTGCCACAAAGTAGCAGTTCTTGGGGTGGGGGGAAGCTGAGTGGATCTTCCTCTTTACATTTGGAATATGGAGGAAATGTAGGTGATTTTTGCTTCAAGCATATAGAATGACATCTCCTAGTTATAAAGGTCTGAACTGATGGCACTAAAGAAGGGAAGTCATCTGAACATTTGCCATGGAAATAGTGATAGGCTTGCAACTATCCTGTTTAAAACCATGTCTGTATTACAAATCAATACCACAGCAAGCATTTTGATATTCTTTACATTCACTACTAATATCACCATCAACATGATTGTCTTTATATGTATTAGAATAATTGATGCTAATGTTACCATTGCCAAAACCTTTAGCACTAAAATCAGAAATGCCATCATCTGCTCAAACATCAGAAGTGCAAACTTACCGACCAATGACATCATATTTTTTGTCCAACCCCTTCTTCTTTCATGATTGGATGAGAAAACCAGCAGGAGTAAGCTATTAAGCAGCCATATTGATTCTCCAGCACCATTTAAAAGCATTTAGCTATTAACTATGATGAATGCTCATCGTAGTTTTCTACAGCTCGACCATCCTCTCATGCTTTGTCTTGTTTACATTTTTTGTTCATTCTTTTTTATTTGCTATACTTTTCTCTGTCTGTTTAATTACTTTATATCACAATAAAACTGGACTGAAAGGAAATTATGTTTACTGATGAGAGCATTTGTATCTAAATCTGTCTCTACATGAAATTTCTCGAATTATTCTGATTCTGTATTTCCAAATAAAAATGCATGAAAGAAATATTTTATATGCCTCAGCTTCATTATAATTTCAAAAGAATTTCAGATAGATAGATAGATAGATAGATAGATAGATAAACAGACTGAGATAGATAGATAGATAGATAGATAGATAATGAAGAGACTGAGATAGATAGATAGATAGATAGATAGATATATAGATAGATAGATAATGAACAGACTGAGATAGATAGATAGATAGATAGATAATGAACAGACTGAGATAGATAGATAGATAGATAGATAGACAGACAAGGCATCTTGTTTTTGTTTTTTTTTAATTTTTTATGCAGTAAGATTCACTCTGTACAAGGCCCAGGGGCCACTCCAGGTAGTGGGTTATGTTTATATAGATAAGAGGTGAAGATAACTGTTAATTCAAGACTTGAACAGGTTAAGATGCTAGTGATTGGGGAAGCATCTTCGTAGAACTCTGTTTCACAGAGCAGTGGTGACTTCAGTCACTTTCCCACTGTCTTCCTTCTTCCTAGTTCCTGATGAATTTTTCTATAGATATTTTCATGGTATTTGCTCTAATGAGATTTTCTCTATCAGACCTGCATTGTATGAATTTAAGAGCAGTACTAGATTGGCTGCAAGGTCTAATCCTTTTGCAGTTGAAATGGCTCGTAAGTTCTATGGTAATAGTTTCTTCTTTTGCACTTTTCACCAGTGGAACTCTCTTCTGGCTTCTTGCTTTCCAGTTGACTTTGACCTTCAAATATTTAAATGCAATGTCAATCATTTTCTTCTGTCTTCTTAATTCTTGTTCTTTTATTGTTCTCTCTACTTAATAATGTTTTCTTTATCTCATATTCTTTCACACTCGGTAATCCCTTGTGTCTTAGTGGCCTTGCATAGGGTGAAATAATTTTAAAAAAATGTGTTATTGTTGTGGTGTCCTTCCTCTAAAAAGTCTATGTTGGACTCTTGCACCTACTATAAGATTAGTAGGAGAGAAGGCCTTGGAGGAATAGTCGCATAGATTGAACACTAGGTCAACTGACACACACTCACTAGTCGTGTAATACTCTTCTGTTGTACTTACTGTTTAATATACAATATATCTACAACACTTGTTTTGTTATTTCTTTAATCATTTACTTGGTCACAACAGTTATCTATATCATTTGTGATATATGTGTGTGATGTAATGAATATGCATACAACTGGGTTCCCCCTCACAGTAATATGATTAGCTGGTGTCAGCCATAAATAGAAGACTGATGTGGAGGTACAGGACAATGCCTATTGGCTATGCCTATAGTCTTTGCCTATTGCCTACCACTATGACGAGGACCCGTCCATTAAGGTTACCTGCTAGATTGTTCTACTCAGTAACAGTAGTCAACAACCACTTTGCTACTTCGAACAAATATATCCCTTTTCGGGACATATCAGTGTGATTATGGATTTAAGCACAGTACTAGATTGGCTGCTAGGTTTCATCCTTTTACATTTGAAATGGCTCAATGTAACTGTAAGTTCTATGCTAATAGTTTCTTCTTTTGCACTTTTCACTTGTGAAAGACTCTTCTAGCTTCTTGCATTCAAGTTTGATCCCTCAAGCATTTAAATACAACATCAATCATTTTCTTGTCTTCTAATTCCTGTTCCTCTATTGTTCCCTCTTCTTAATAATGTTTCTTTATCTCATATTCTCTCACACTCAGTAGCCCCCTGTATTTTAGTGGTTTTATTGTTAAACTTAGGATGAAATGACAAAAAAAAAAATGTTTTTCAAGACTGTAAAACGTCTGACGTCATTAAAAATTAACCTTTACTAATTGATGTCTTCACAAAGGCACTCCTGTTATACATAAAAGTATGCAGATATGAGTGTTATATTTTGTTGAAATTAGATTTCTTTCTGATTCATTCTGCATGCTGGCCAGATGTAAATATCACAAAGGCAGAGAATGAAATAATAAAAATTACCTTCTTCGCATTATGTCTGGTCTATGAAGCAAGTTCCAGCAATGGCCAATTGCAAATCTTCCCACCTGAGAGAGAGAGAGAGAGAGAGAGAGAGAGAGAGAGAGAGAGAGAGATGCCATTGGGGACTACCAGATCTACTTAAAAGCAGGTCTCTGAGAACAACACCAGAGTTGTGGCCAGCACGGTCGTTACATAGGACACTGCTCCCACCACTACTACTGTCACCTTCATCATCACCACTCAATATGACTGCACCTCTCAATGACTGTTACCACTCCCAAGCTTGACTAACCACCTTGGCTATCCAGCTTCGACTTGAAACATCTCGACCTCGACTTAAGCCTTCATTTACACCAACCTCATCACCTCAGCAAACACCAGCCATGTGTAGCTGACCATCCAGCCTTGACACCATCCAGCTACAAGCCTTCATCATCATCATGTCACCTTGGCAAATATCACCCAACATAAATTGACCCTCCACTGTGATATCTGTTCCATAGAACAGGCCTATCAGACTTCCCCCGATTCACTGTTGACACCACAACCTCTGTTTTATAAAAAAAGGTCTACCAGTTCTACCATCACCTTGCCCTA
>OZ010579.1:116160509-116195509 GCA_963932145.1 Acanthosepion lycidas
TTTTCTCACATAGTAACATATGTTAGAAAACAACATTATTTTTGCCCCAACCTAATATATTTCATGATGATTTCAGCTACAGTTAATTAATAAACAGAACACTTAAAATCATAGTTGGCTTATTTTAAATAAATCATAATTTATACAATTATATGAAGGGAATGGACTGAACAAGGAGGTACATTGGAGTAATGGATATAGGTTCGGATTGAGGAATCAGAGTGTCGAGTTTGAATTCCAGTCAAATCCATTACATTCACTTACATGCTAATACACTTAGGAAAGGTATTAATCCTCCTCTTCTCCCTCCAGCTATGGGTAAATAGCAGGACAGACTGGGTTCTATAGCCTTGGGTGGCAACTGGTCTAGGAGAAGGGTAACTCTGAATTCAAAACCTGATACTCTAGGTTGGGAGTTGTGCAGTAGGTTAACAACCAACTCACTTAAAAACTGGTTTGTTACAAAAACAATGATGAAGCTTTAGAGAAAATGGAAACAAAAAGGACTTATATGCAACATCAGAAATTAACATCAGGTTATTTAAAGCCAGAATATATTTTTAGATTGTAAGAATGTTTTTGTGATGATAATGATTTAGTGAAACAATTCTTACTAATTAACCCATAGTTGGGGGAGAAGATGGTGATTCATATCTTTCTCAAGGGTATTTGCATGTAAGTGAAATAACGAACCTGACTGGAACTGGAACTTGGCTCTCCAATTAACAATTCCGAGCCAATATTCATTGCATCACCTGCACATCCAAGCTTACAGCTCCTGCTATTCCTAAGCAGTTACCCACTTATGTACTAACAAATTTTTACATTGTTTAACTTCAGTGATTTTATGGAACACAGGTGTTTCAACATAATGTGGCCATAAACCTGACCTATTGTAAAATCAACTAACAAACCACGGTATTGCTACAGATGATCATTAATATTCATTTTTATGGAATAATAAAACAGTAGCAGTAAAAAAAAAAAGAGAAACCAAGGTGAATACAGTCAAACATGACAAGCAGCAGCTGCACCAACAATGTCAGCAGTCGGCAGATTAGGTTTTCAGGCTCTGAGGTCTAGGCTCAGAAACAATAGCCAAGTAAATTTAAGAATTGATTCTTCTATTTGGTGATCTTAGTAATTGTGACTCAATCCCCTGACCAGTTTGGTGACATAATTGTGAATTCAATCACTAGGCTGAGAAATGCAGGCTTATACTCAGTTGAAACTGAGTGATCAATAACTGTGCAATACTAAATTAGAACAAGACATGATATCCCTGAAAGAGGTCAAATGAACAAGAATATTCTGACCCCATAGATTAAATAAAGAATTCAGTTTTTTATACTTCACTTCAAATTAGATCTCTTTCTGATTCACTCTACACATCGGCCAGTTTTGAGCACTAAGAAAACAAAATTAAAAAAAATAAGAAGTCTTCCTTTTCTCAGGGGTTCCAAGCATCATATCCAATCCACAAAAAAATCCACTCAAAAAAAAAAAAAAAAAAAACAACATAAAAGAAGCTAATCACAAAGGGGTGATAATCTGTAGAAAACAATTCAAAAACATGAAAAAAAGATGAGTATGGAAGTCACCACATTTGCTTTAAGAAAGCCATCCATGAGTCAGGTTTGTGGTGAGCATCAAGCTTCACTAATACACTCTAGGCACCTCTTGGTGTCACCACTGTGACCTTGGTCAACCAACCCAACAAACACATCAACTCCAGGCCTTACTAACTATACCCTTCCTTCAAAGCAGTCTCCCTCATCTACATAGAGACATTCCACTCCAGTCACTGTATCAACAATAGAAAAGAATTTTATATTTAAAATTCCTGTTTTTACCTCACTGGTGGTACTTTTGTTTTGATTGTTCTTCTATGCTATCATACCTGTGTTTATAGCAAGTTTGAAATTAACTGAAGGCTACCCAGATCCCAGATCAACAAGCACCTGAAGAATGCTGACAGTTAAAATAACTGAAATGTTGTGATAATAATAACAAAGTTGAGGACAATAGTCGGAATGTGAGTAATGTTATAGAAACTATCTTTTGTTGGCTATTATGGCATGTGGGGGCTTCCTTACTTTGCTTGATTTAGCAGTAGCAGCAATGGAAGTAATCAGCAGGGTATTACCAGAAATTCCAGAAGTCATAAAAGCCTTGACTGAGCCCTATTCGGCCTCACTTTTCCATCTTCCTTTTCAGAGGCCTCTACCATCATGCCCAGCTCTTTTCCATTTGTCCCTTTCAGCGACCTCTACCTTCAATCCCAGCTTGAAGAGTGGCCCTCTCCCGGCAGCCTGACTTCCGATTTTCTCATACCTTGTAGGAACAGATGGAGTAATCTCCCTTTGAGACACCTACCCAAAGGAAAAACTATACACTACACTTGCTGCAGAAGACTCGTACCAGTCCTCACTTAGATTTCTCATTCCTCTCATGGGAACAAGCAAAGAAATCTCCCTTTGAGACACCTACTCAAAGATAAAACTATACACAGCCCTTGCAGTCCTACCAGTTTCACACTCATATTTCTCATTTCTCTTGTGAGACCAAACAGAGAAATCTGTCTCTACAAAACATGTACTCAAGAGAACTTTGTTAACTTTGTTTCCTGCAAAAATACTACTATTTTGCACTCTCTTTCAACTACAAAATAAAAGCAGTTAAACAGTTATTTCAAACCTTGGATTTTCTTCATTCTCACTGCTGAGCACGCACACACACAGACACACACACACACAACCAGGAAAAATTCCTACAATATAAATAAAGCAAATATTTATTTTTAACTAGTTTTTCTTTCATCTTATGTTTTTCTCTGTTTGTTTGCGATCCTCAGATTGTTATCTTAAACTTATTAAATAAGCTGTGTGGAATAAAGAATAAGCCTTTTCCGTCTTTAGGGGCATGTTTTTCTTTGATAGCACTGTTTCCATTTTATCTACAAAGATCTTACAATCAGGTATTACCCAGATAAAACATATAGCTATATTTCTTATTTCTCTGGAGTAAGTAGAGTAATTGAAAGACAGTGTCCCACTCCTATGAAGGATGCAAGTTTAAATCTTGCTCATTCCTTATTTCCAGTCTAGACTAAGTATTTAACATTCAGAGAATTATCATTTCAGAGTTGTGATAATAAAAAGCAAAAGAAATAAGACAAAAGAAAATTATTTAATCCTGAAGATGCCTTGTGTGGCATAGGGCTTGAATCCTACTCAATAATACTGCTACAGTCTTCATAATAATCAAATTTCTAGGGAGCCCAATTCAAACAATACCTCACAGTGCTAAAGAGTTCCAGCTGCCCTACTATTTAGCCAATGGGGAGCAGAGGAAAAGGGAATGCATACAGTCTAAGGTGGAGTTAGTTTCAATCTAGTTGATAATTCTATTTTCTGTAATGTTAATCATTAAATTGCAGTGGTAGTATGACTGTTAACACGTGGTATTGTATAAGTCATATATAACAGCTATATGACAGCTATCCTGCTGTCAACATTAAAAGAACAGTGACTGGTAAAATTTTTGGTCGCATACAACACAGCCTGAAGCATGTAGTCAGTAGCATGTTGAGCATGTGACTTCAGTGAGTAAAAATTGTCAGTTTTTTAATAGCCTTTAGAGAGATTCAAAAGGCTTAATGGAAATATTTTTTTATCTTGCTGCTGATTAGTTATTTTCTTTTAACCACATCGTATGTTCTCTACTAAGTTTTTGTGTAAAAATATGTAACTTGACCTGATGTTCACCCTCTATAAATATTTTGCCGCTTTGCCCGGATCCTTATATGGATAAATATTTTGGACATTTTATTGAAATTTTTTGAAAGAAAATTAATGTCAAAATGTTTACAATAATGTCACTAGACAAAAGCAAGTTATAAGCTGGGATTTCTGATACTTTAACACATGGCCTTGTATAATTGATATATGACATCCTGCCACCAACATTAAAAGATGAGAATGGCTGGCAAACACTGAGAAGAATTTGACCTAAAACAAAATTGCTAGAAAAAGTTGTTGTAGTTAGCTCCCCCTTAATTCCCTAATTGTCACTAGGGGTTGCTCTCCCTACACTATAAATACAAGGCAACTTCTTGCCTCGTTCTCTTTTCTACTTTGCATTTCAGCGGACACATTTAAAAATGTAATCTCTTACAGAGATTAGCGTTTTCCCATTTGTGGGAGATGCCATGAACATTATACACACACACACGTACGTACAAACATTCACCAAAATACAAACTCTTTACGTCCACACACAAGCACAAATGTTAATGTCTTTGTAAATTTGTTGTTTAATGCATATATTTGTTGATATGATTATATCGGTCTTGTTTGTATGTTTTTACATCTTTGGTTGGACTTAACTTGAGTCTGGCATTGTTCCTGAAGTTGGACCTTCTGGCAGGAAATAAACAGCGTATGTTTCTAATTCAACAACACTTAGACCCACACAGTACCTCTTCCTGACGTGATTTATTTTTTTCAACTCCTGCTAACAGAAACAAGACTGTATATATGTACAAACTCTTATGTACACACGCTTTCCAAAGGAAGGCCAGTGTGGAAAAACATTGAAAAACTCCTAATACGCACTCCAGACACTATTAACTAAAAAAACAACATTTATACAGCAACAAAATTTGGGATTAGACCAGATGAAAGTGAAAAATCACAATTTTAATTTATTACAATATGTCTATACAAAACACATTTCTCCGGCGCGGCAAATAGAATTTTTCTACAACACGTGGGAAGCCTTAATCGCCACTAGAATGACTACTATAATGGAAAGGTTCAGCAGACAACAATACACATGCACCACCACATAGTCCTCTACAAAGTCATGTTACAATTTATCAGCAGGCAAGAAAACAGAGCAATAAAATTGGAATGAAAGAGTGGAAATATCTGTGTGAAATTAAACTGTACTTTTTACAAATCCGGTTTTGGCAATTTCTAAAGTATCTGTTGAAAATAGGATGACAAATATTCTCTCATAATGTGTGCCTGTGGGAGATAATTATAAAATGAAGTACCTTTGAAATAAAGCTGTAAAAAGATCGAGTGATAACATTTTGGACACACATAACACAGCCAGCAGCATGTAGTCTGTAGCATGATGAACGTGGGACTCCAACAAGTAAAAATCGGTATTTTTATAGCCTTTGAAGAGATCCAAAAAGCTTAATGGAAATATCTTTTTTATCTTGCTTCTGATTAGTTAAGTTTTTCCAAACCACATGATATGTTTTCTACTACGTCCGTGTGTAAAAATATGTAACTTAAACAGATGTTTACTCTCTATAAATATTTGGTCCCTCTGTCAGGATCCTCATTTTGCACAAATGTTTTGTTAAAACTGACTAAGCCTATTCTTAATTTCTAAAGGCGTAAGAAATACATTGTATTCGATATAGTGGAAATGAACTAGACAAAAGCAAGTTATAAGCCTAAGATTTCTGATGCTTTAAAACGTGTGGTGACAGTATGATTATCAAAACGTGGCCTTGTATAAGTGATATATGATAGCTATCCTGCCGTTAACATTAAATGAAGAGAGTAGATTATAAACACTGAGAAGAATTTGACCTAAAACAAAACTGCTAGAAAAAGTCATATTACAATTCATGAGAGATAATTATAAATTGAAGTACCTTTGAAAGAAAGCTGTAAAAAGATCTGGTGGTAACATTTTTGGTCACGCACAACACAGCCATCAGTGTGTGGTCCATAGCATGTTGAACGTGTGACTCCAGCAAGTAAAAATCGCCAGTTTTTTAAAGCCTTTGAAGAGATCCAAATTTTCAACTTCTTTCTGATTACTTCATTTTTTTTTAAACCACATGGTGTGTCCTCTACTATGTCTGTCTCTAAAAATATGTAACTTGTAATTTTTTATGACCTTGAACTGATGTTCACACTCTATAAATTTGGAAACTATCTCACAGTTTTAAAGTGTTCCAACTGCCCAACTGTTTACCCATAGTAGGTGAGAGGAAAAGAAAATGTAAACAGTTTTAGCTGGAGTTTCAACCTGGTTTGCAATTCTATTTTTTATAATGGTCAATTATTAATTTTTAGCTACGGTATGACATTTAACACATAGCCTTGTATAAGTGACTAGCTAAAATCTGCCCTATTGGGTGGCATTTAAGTTAACTCCTGCATTGGGCTCTTGATTGGGCCATTGGCTTGTTCAGAAGTTTGAGAGTCTCTAAGTGTTTGTCTTTTTTCAGCATTGGAATCTTTCCAGAGTGGCATTTGATCTGGGTTTTCATTTGCACAGGACTTTCTTTACTTCGTTGCAGCCTTTGGTCTTTTGATTGCAATCTGGTCCTCTGTTGATGGAGATTTCTTTTTGTGAGGCATACTGCGGCTGTATGCAATAGGCAACAATAAACTATAGTGGGTCAGCCAATTTGTATTGGTTATAAATAGAAATAAAAACTGACCCTCTACAATTTTTACAATATCAAATGTAACAAAGACAACAACAAGAGAAATAATCAAGTAGAAGAAATTATGAATTTGTTCAACAATAAATATTTTTTATAAACACAACAAATACATGTTATAAAATAAAATAAGACATATCTCGGCTGATTTACAGGCAAATACTCAAGAGCGAGAACAGGATGTGAACGGGACAAAGCCCCGTCACAAAATGAACATTATCTTCGTTTACAAATGTTCCCGACACTCGAGTTCCGGTCGAAAAATAAAATAATATTTAAAGTGCTCTATTTTTCGTCCAATAAAAATGCTTCCCTCCTAATTATACTCGCTTCGTTTTTCGAGCCTGTTAAGTCATAAAAAACGCTATAAAAGGGGTCACACGGAAGTTCAACAGGCAGTCAACAGTCAGTCGATGTCGGATGATCGGTTGAACTCTCTACCTTCGGGTGGGGAGGAACCCGAACGAGGCTATGCCAAAGGGCAGAGTCTCGTTCGGGGAGGTAAACCGACCCTGAACCCGTTTATTCGGGTTCAATGGGCATATTTTTGGCCGAGCCCACGGGCTCGGAGATCCCACGTTAAACCGGCCTTGTGCCACATGATACCCTCGTGGTGGGCGGGGGGTGACTAAATACTAGTCAACAGGTGGCCACCGAAGAGACCTGTTCACAGCAGGGGAGTGCCAGCGTCAACATGTGTGAACTACTATGAGAGATCGACCTAGATCTGAAGCCGGCTTATGAACTTTACCACAAGGGAGCTGTCCCAAACACTCACGTTCCTGTTGAAATAAACCACGTAAATCTATTTCTGCTGTTGTCGTATTTCTTTCTTGCAACCATACGCTTATCTGTAACATACATAATATACAGTGCAAAAGTTGATAAACACAATAGAGTTCTTTGGTGTGTGTTACTGTACTGTACGTGTGAAAATGAGAAGGTGTAGTTAGCTATATTTCAAATTTGTTTTTATAGAAAAATTAAACAGTTGTTTTTGTTTTTGTATTAAATAGAAAAAAGTATTGTTCTTGACTCACTGATTGTTATAGAGTCATCGCTCATTAACCAGAGATTCTTCTTGTGGAATGGAATATTTTGTGGGAGTGAGTCTTAAGCCTGGAAATGGTTGACAAGGTTTGTTGTTGTATTGAAGATAAAGTTCGTCTCCTTTGCTGTGTTGATTTCCAATGAAGTCAAGTGAATTGGTTCAATATTTTAAGTGCCCACTGACCAAGTCGCGTCGAAGTTTCGTTTTTATTAGTTCTCTTGGTCACGTGGTGAGGCTCGTGAACATGTTTACATTTTATGGTGTCAACTAGAGGTCAAAATTTGGGTCGGTACCTTTGGACGTAGTTGACGACACCTAATTAATATTTTACAACCAATCAAAATACATCAGTTGTTATATTTGGTTGGGAACCTCTATGTGTTTAACTTGCACAAAATTTAAGATTTAAAAAAATGTAGGAATCTGATTCTACAAAACTACAGAATGACTCAAAATTGATCGCTGCATTTAAGTATTGCATTAATATTAAAGCTTGCCTTTTAAAAGTTCAACGGTAATTCTTCTGCTGCCATTTAATTTAAATTAATGATAATTTGATGTACGTAGGTCCCTACTTTCCATACAAACAATTTTTTTTTATTTCCTGGGTGACTTTTGCAGGATTTCGCAACTAATTTTGATTGGTTATAAAAATTGTTATCGTACAAAAAATGTTGCAAAAATCACGTAAAAATATCACCAAATTGCAGTAATGAAAACTTGGGAATCCATAATGACCCAGAATGTTTTTAATTTCCTCACGGAGTCGGCCTGATTCCAAAATGGTATGATATGTTGGGCTACGGCCTCTAGGAATAAAGTTGAAATGGTGTGACACACTGACATTTGCATTGATTTATAAGTGATATATAACAGCCATCTTGCCTCCAATATTAAAACAAGAGAGTGGCCAGCAAACACTGTTCGGACCCCTTGAAGTCTATATTTAATAACTTTATTTTCAGACCCAAAATGTAAGCAAAGCAATTTTTCATGCAATTAATAGATTATTCTAATCTGACATTATTTCTTATTGCAATCAATGTTATATTTAGTGGTTATAGGTGTTTGAGTAGACATTCCTGTTTTTTTTTAATGTCAACCAACCTAGAGGTTGAAAGGCTTAATAAAGAATATGTACCTTATGACAGGAATCAAACCTGTATTCCCATTTTCAATCTGGAAAACTACTTTAAAGCCAAGCTTGCTTTACTATTAAGCAACAGAAAACCATGCCAGTAAAGTAAGTCTCAGTATCTGTCTATATTTATGAGATGAGGTATTATGTACATTATTTACATTATTCGGACTATTGTCCTCATCTTTATCGCCATATCCACTGTGCCATCTGTCCTCAAGGACACATGGCACAGTGGATAAAGGCGTTAGTTAGATCCAGTGACAGGACCCAAAGAGTGTGAGTTCAATACCCGATTAAGGCAGTGGAGAACTTTCAGGAGATAACTGATATCCATTAAACATGGCACGTGGAACTAGAACAGTCTACCCCAGTGAGCGAAATAAAGGGTTCAGTTCGACATTCCAACCACCTGAAAAAAGCAGGAGCGTACAATGGCCGAAACGTTGTAATAAATATGGCGACAAAGATGAGGACAATAGCCCGAATAATGTAAATAATGAAAGTAAGTCTCAGTTAAGAAATGCACATTTCATGATGAGATGTTTATATTAATAAGAAATAATTTTGTGATTTAAAAAAATTCATTAATTGTTAAAAAATTACTTTATTTATATTTCAAGTATAAAAAGAAACAATCAGATCTAAACTCCAAAAATTCCAAACGAGAGACGTGCATAAGTCGAGTAATTGTTTTGCTGTCATCAATGCCATCTTGTTTTTTGACTTCAGACAAAATGCCTCATTCATTGAATGAAAGTGAACGATAAGAATTGGCACAAGGAAAACAACTTTTTTTTTTGTGATAGACTGCCAATGTTCCTTGAAAACATAATCTAGACATTTTAAATCTCTGGTCAATGCTAATTTCTTAGGGTATATTTTTCAGAGTTTTATTAACTTGATATTTTGAAAAGTAAGCTTGCAGTCAAACATATCTAAATTTTTATTCAACCTGGTTGTCAAACCAATCTAAATTATTAACCACACTGGTAGTCAAACCGATCTAAATTATTAGTCAACCTTGTAGTCAAAGCAATCTATGTTAGACAAAATTGTAGTCAAATGGACCTAAATTATTAGCTAACTTTGTAGTCAAAACGATCTAAATTATTAGCCAAAATTGTAGTCAAACCAATCTAAATTATTAGTCAACCTTGTAGTCAAACTGATTTAAATTGTTAGCCAACTCTGTAATAAAACTAATCTAAATTATTAGCCAGCCTTGTAGTCAAAACGATTTAAATAATTAGCCAAAACTGTAGTCAAACTGATCTACATTATTAATCAACTTTGTAGTCCAACTGATCTAAATTATTAGTCGACCTTTTATTCAAACAGATCTAAATTATTAGCCAAAATTGTAGTCAAACCAATCTAAATTATTAGCCAAGCCTCTAATCAAATTGATGTAAATTATGAGCCAACCTGGTAGTCAAACCGATCTAAATTATTAGCCAAATTGATTTAAATTATTAGCCCACCTTGTAGTCAAACCAATCTAAATTATTAGCCAACCTTGTATTCATAGTCAAACCAATCTAAATTATTAACCAAAATTACAGTCAAACCAGTCTAAATTATTAGCCCAAATTGTTGTCAAACAAATCTAAATAATTTGGCAACTTTGTAGTCAAACTGATCTAAATTATTAGCCACAATTGTAGTCAAACCGGTGTAAATTATTAGTAATCCCTTGTTCAGAATCCCTATAATTTAATCAGAACAAACCCCTGGTTTTGTTTTACAAGTGTCTTTTTCATGTTTTTGGCAATATCTCATTTTATTGAAAATCAATATTTTTTCTGTGCCACAATAATCAAAGCAAAAATTATCCATTCTCATACAATACAGATTTTTTTTTTCTGATTTCTTATTTGGCATATTTCCATCCAAAATAATTTCTTTTTTGTACAGTTTTCTCACCAAATTTCTCCTCATCATATCACCATAAAATCCTCATCACTGAAGAATTAGAGAAAAGTAAATCATAAATTATTTTTATTAGAAAACTAGATGTAAAATAACACTCTATTTTCAATAACCAAACAGTCTAATGTTTGACATTAATATAATCGTTGTAAAAGTATTCCTAATTGGTCTGCATTGACTTCACAAATGATTGGCTTAAATTCATCCTTCAAACTAGTACTTGAAATATTTTTCAGCTAATCAAAATTTAAGGAAGAGCAGCTGTATGATCGGAATAAAAAATCAGCAGCCTTTAAAGAAATTTTTTTAAATTGTTTTTGTTCTTTTAAGTTGCAATTAAATTTTCATAGGTGCTTTCATCTACAGGTGTCATATTTATTATTCTAAAACCTTTTTGGAAAGTAACAAGTTCAGAGAGAAAATGAAATGGATACAATTAAATGAATTATAGGACAACTTTATTCTAACCTTTGATTTACTCTGTCAGACATCAGATTTTAATCTGCATAAAGTTTGGACATTTTATTAGCTTCCATCATATGTAATTTCCATCATTAGGAACAAATTTGATAATGAATATATCATCCTAACTACACAACATATGTGACTTCTTCTTCTATGTGCCATTCTCCTTCAGGTCGTTTACGATCATGGCTCTCCACAAGTTCCCGCCTTTTGTAACTCTTAGTAAATTTTGTCTTTTTGCTATCTTTCCTAAAGACTGTTCTGCCAAACATTTAACAAGCTCGTTATGTAGGTTAAGAACTGTTTTCCTCTATCCCTATTTCCTTTAAATTTTCCTGTGTAGTCCTGAGTATGACGATAAACTACATCTGGCAGCAAGACCTCTGATCCGGAGATTGGAGGTTTTGAGGTGTGCGGAACCACCCCTTAATTGCTGTTGTTCCCCAGGTCCACCCTAAATCAGGATGGTAGCTGTTAGGGTTCCAGCTATGGGTAAATAGTGAACCTCAAACAAAAGGAAAACACTATGAAAATATATTTTTATAGTAAATGACCAGCAATACATTTTTATAGTAAAGTAACGTATAATACGTTTTATAGAAAATTGACCAACAATATGTTTTATCTGTAGCTGAAAGCATACAAATAATTAGATTTCAGAATTAAATAAACCATAGAGGTTGATATGCTGCTAAACAGAACCAACCAAACAACTAACATGAAAGAACTTTTTCTTTACATTAATCCATATAATATTCTACAATTTCTTAAAGAAATCAAACTGTATTCCAAAATATAACTTAAAAAAGAAACTACAACATAAAACACACATATCAACACCTCGAGTAATTATGTCTACATAAACATGTATATGCAAAAAAGCTGAGCTTCATCTACCATGTACTCAATTGTGAAAGCAGAATAACATGCATCATATTTTTATTACATCAAAGTCCCTAAAAAAATAAAATTTCAGCATTAAATAATCCATAAGGAATTGATATACCGTTAAATAAACAAAACAAACGTTCTGTGAGTGTCTAATTTTCTAAGCCCTCTTTCCTCATTATGAACCTTAGAAATTTCAAATATCTCTTATATTAAGTATAAATCTTTTTGTTTCCATATTCTTTAAAATTTTGCCATTGCTCAAGTGTTCAGTGGTATTCTCAGTATCCTTCTGTAGAACAGCATTTGAAAGTTAAGAATAAATTAAATTTTAAGAATAAATACCTTAGTTTTGTTGTTTAAAAGAAAAATGTTGTTCTCCCCATAAAGATGTAAGGCCACATACAGCAAGAAAAACCCAGGAAAACATTTTGAAACTTTGTTAGTCTGTTCTACCTGACATGCTATAATCACCTGACCTTGCATCAACTGATTATTACCTTTTCGCTACAAAACGCTTTGATGGGAAATCTTTCTCTATTGAAGAGAACAGAATCAAGAATTTATCAAAAAAGTTTTCCCATCAAATCCTGAGGAATTTTACTCAAAGAGCTGCTTGAGAAGTGGCAGCGAATCATTTCAAATAATGGTGAACATATATTTGAATAAAATGGAATCATATTTTATTTTTGGAAGGCTAAAGTTGGTACACAAAAACGGAAATTATTTATACCTGAACATAATTATTGGCAGTCAATGAGCTTTCCTTCTTGGTACCTTAACTGCATGAATTTAAGTGTGCTACTAGATTGGCAATTAGGTCTCATGATTTTACTATTGAACTAGCTAATTGTAACTATAAGTTCTATTCTAATAGTTTCTTTTCTTGTACTTCTTGACTGTTGAATTCTCTTCTTGTTTCTTGCTTTCCTGCCAACTACATGTAATGACAAAAGTACGCAGATGTAGTCTTTAAGAAAGCTTTATTCAGTTGAGAATACATGGTTTGTGTGTAGTGTCCTTATACAGTCCCAGTAAGCAGAAATAGCTCCCTCAAAGAGTAACAAAACAAGGGGAGACCACTCTTGATTATTCATAACACTACAATCTTCAAAAATTTAAATGCAATGTTACTCTTTTTTCTTCCTGAAACGTGTTCTTTTATTGTCCTTTCTCCTCATTAAAGTTTTCTAATCCTCTTCCATACTCAGTATTAGTAGCATTATCACCTTGCTTCATCATTTATTCAGTGGCTTGTTAAGATACATTAAATATTGACCATTTTCTAGTTCATTTACTGTCTCTTTTCTGGGTATTAATTTAGTATGTATCAGTAATCTACACTGTGAAATGACCTTTAGCATGCTGCTTTAGCATGCAGTCTGTTAGGCCATTTACAGTTTTACACTTTTAAACTTCAATGTGAAGCCTACCTCCACTGCAAGAACTTTATACTGCAGGATAATAAAAACAAATTGAATAATATTTTATCATTAATGACATACACTTATACATACAAATCATAGCCACCAGAATCATAATAATTGGAAAGGATTAATAAGTACATTAATGGTCATCATCATGATGGAATTCATTGATGCTACATAATTGATAAACACTTTGTATACCATTTAGGAATACCAAAAACGAATCTGCTTTTCCTGTTAGAGTCAGTGACTCTAACAGAAAAGCAGGTATTTTCATTATGAAAAAAGGATACCTTTCCAAACAGAACATGAAGTTTCAAGGACAATGAAGTACAGGCCTGTATTCCTGTTGTTAAATGAATCTCTATTCCTCGGATGTCATTCATACAATACAAAATACAACTTGTTCAATCTGCCGTTCTTGCATTCTGCACATTACACCAATGTAAAACTGTTCTTCCTTCTTACTGATTCAGCACTCTTTTATCAGGCCAACACCATGGCTGACTAACCAATCAGCATTCTTTGCTTTTGTTCTCAGTTACCCAGGCAAATAGCCTCCTCCAGTCCAACCAATCAGCACATGACTTGCTATTGGTCAAACCATGCCAAACTGTACAAAAAAATCCCGTGGAATAGTTAGACGGGAGAGTAATGCCATTTTGAAGGAAAAAAATACTGATGCCATGTGCCACACATTGAGGTAAAACTTTGCACCAGATGCAAGCTACTCTTGCTTGCTTGCTTCTACGTGACTGTTCACCACAATTCCCCACCTCTGTCACACTTTCATTTTACTTGCATGACACTACCATGTTGATGGCAAGGGTGTCTGCTTCTTGTGATGCATCCAGAAGATTGTTTTCCTGAAAAAATGCAACTGCTGTTTCCTCTGTTAAAATGACACATCTATAAAAATTCTTTTAACAGCTTGTAGTGGCTAAAATGTATTATTTTATATTGACCAGTCAAGAGTACTCAGGTTAAAAGGGTAAAAATAAGGGAAGTACATGAAAGTCAGTCTGTACACTAAAGGTTATTCTTTGTTGACCAGTCAGGATCATTCAGGTCAAAAGGGTAAAAAAGTTAACCACTGGTAATAAATTCATACCATGAAATGTAGACTGCATACTAAAGGTCATTTCACAGCATAGACTACAGAAACTGTGGTAGACCACACACTGAAGTAATTTAACTGTGGTAGATTGCATGCTAAAATAGTTTAACTGCAATAGACTGCATGCTAAAGTAATTTAACTGTGATAGATTGCAAGTTAAGATAGTTTAACTGCAGTAGTCTGCATGCTAAAGTAATTTAACTGTGGTAGACCATGTACTAAGCAGTATCCATTTCTGCTTAGTAAATACTGGCTGCAAGTAATGTAATAATGAGAAACTCCGAATGAAAAATTAGTAAGTCGAGTTTAAATTACATCTCTTCTTTCCCCCAGCTATGGGTTAATAGCAAGACAGAGTGGGTCCTTAGACTTGGATGTCGACCATACTAGGTGAATGATAACTCTGAATTAAAAACCTGAGGAGGGTTGTTTAATGAGCTTGTGGCATACTGTTCACCAGTTCTTAGTATTCGGTTCTTCCAAAAAGTGTGGTTGGTTCTACACAAGTTTTCACCACTATAATCAAATCATATGTGTGGGTAGTCTGGCTGTTGGTTCTAAGAAATAAGCTGCTTGTCCCTCATACATCAAAAAAGGATTGGAGAGTCCTCCATATATTATGAAGTTAACACATGCAGTTTAAATAGGAAATATTTTCCTAAGTAATAATTATTGGTGTGGAAACTGGAATTGGTAAGTCAACTTCCAATTCCTACTTCAGAATCTGTGTTTACTTTTGCACTGATACTCTTGGGAATGAGAAAAATCTAAGTATCTGCTTCATATCACCTCAAACTATGGATTAATGAGCTGGGCAGACTGAGATCACAGTTCAAAAGAGCAGAGAAAAGAACAAGAAGTCCTGGCAATTCACAGATAATAAGTAAAAGGAATCTGTGGAGAGCCATGATTGTATATATGCTGAAAAAACAGGAAATTTGAAATGCTTATATTAGGAGAAGGACAACTCTGAATTCAAAACCATGGAGAAACCAACAGGAAAACCATTCTACTTACTCAAAATGTCCTGGCAATTCACAGATAATACAGAAAAGGAATCCATGGAGAGCTATATGTCACTGATATCTTGAAGAGGCATAGCATTTAATTAATTAATAAAGAATTAATTAATTATTTAATAAAGAAAAGGAATCTGTTGAGAACCATGATCGTCTATGTCCTGAAGGGACAGGGCATTAAAAATGTTTATATTAGGAGAAGGACAACTTTGAATTCAAAACCGTGGAGAAGACAGCAGAAAACCATTCCACTATTTTTGCCAAGTCTCAGCAAATCACAGGTTATAAAGATAAGGAATCTGTGGAGAGCCATAATTGCCTCTCTCTTGAAAGGAAAGGTCATTAAAAATGTTTATATTAGGAGAAGGACAACACTGAATTCAAAGTGATGGAGACAGCAACAGAAAAATATTCCACTATCTTAGCCAAGAATTCATAGCAAATCACAGGTAATAAAGAAAAGGAATCTGTGGAGAGCCATGATCGCCTGTCTCTTGAAGGGATAGGACATTAAAAATGTTTATATTAGATGGACAACTTTGAATTCAAAACCATGAAGAAGGCAACAGAAAACCATTCCACTATTTTTGCCAAGAAGTCATGGAAATTCACAGGTAATAAAGAAAAGGAACCTGTGGAGAGCTATATATCCCTGATATCTTGAAGATGCATAGTATTTAAAACAAAAGAGTGTTGCAGGTCTGTAAAATAGTTCGCCATAATATGTGGTTCTTTCACTTGATGGAAATATTTTGAAGAATTATAATAATTATTACGGCACCGCAAATGATTGATGGTTTTCAAATTGAAGCTAAATCGATTTATATTTGATGTCTGTTTATATATGCATTTTGTATACATTTTCTTATTAATGTATTATTTATAAATATTATTATGATTATTATAAATGATCTGTTCTCTAGGAATCAATATTTTCATGAATATATTAATATATATTCTTGTTTGATTTATGTGTTGTCCAAGTCAAATGAACAAGTTTGAAAATATCCGATTACTTTGGTTGAAGGGAAATATCAGAAAAATCTGAATGATAAACCAATGTAAGACAAAACAAAGCAATAAAAATACCTACATATAAACTTTAACAATGACTGATAAATAGTTCCAAGTTAGGCTTCCCATATATCCTGGTCTGACTGCAACTATTTGTCAGTTTCAAGGGTATTTCCTGGTGATATAAACCAATCATTTCTTTTATATTGACTCTCTACTCCTGTTCAAAAGATTAGAGAACAGTGTGAAACTGATGATAGGTGAATCTGCTTACTCCAATTCCTATACAAAAATCTAGGATTTAAGGTTGTATCCTAAAAATCAATTTGAAATTGTATCTCAAAAACTTAAAATTTCAGGCAGTATCCAAAAAAGCCGCTAGAATTTGAATGTAGTACTGGAATTGGGTGTAGTTGAATATTGTGTCAATAAGAATACTAGTTGACACTTCTGCATGAATATGTCCAGTGGTATGTTTCAAGATTGACTGATTTCTTTCTTGTTTATTTTTCATCATCGCTGACTAGGATTGAACTCACCATCGTTGACTAACAAACTACTGAAAATATTAGCTTCCTACTCTTCAGCTTAATGGATGTGTATCAGACTTCACCATATTAATTTAACTTAGATTAGGAAACCAAACTGACGTGAAGAAAAAGAGGATAAGCTAAAGACATTGTTACACATAAAATTTGTATTTAACAAGATGTACAAACAAGGATGTGCAAGAAAAGCATACACTGAGTAAAACAAGAGTTGTCTCTCTTTAACTATTTGTGTTCCAAAGTTCAATGAAAGAAAGAATGTCGTGACAGTTTCTTGTAATAATTGTTCTCAGTAGATTTGCTGTGTAAGAAAAGATTATGTGAGTGTATAAGGAATGTTCAGCATGTGAGTGGTGGTGTGAGTGAGAAGGTTGGAAAAGTTTGTAAGAGTTTATACGTACATGAATGCATGAAATATTATTTAACGTCTGACCACATGGTCAAGACTATAACTCTTAAAGGTTACATCTTCACAGGAAGAAGAGAGAAAAAAGAGAAAGATGCAAACTTGTGTTTGCTATTTATAGATAATGTAATCACGTGACAGCATCTTGGCAGGAAACTTGACTTGGTCACATGCTGGAAAAAATATATTGTGCGTGGGCAAATTGCAATGTCCACTTGTGTGTTTATTGACCAATTAGCAAGCAAGTTTTGGGAAGACCTAAGAAAGCCTCTAGGATCCAATTCTCTCAAAAGTGCACGAAATTGACTACATGAAAATATAGCGATTTTAAAATTGTCACATAGCTGCGATTTATAAATTGTCCATTACACAGTAGTGTTGATTTATTATCCAATGAATGCTTGTTATTGTATAATTTGAATTTGTGTAAGTATGTAAGTATGTGTGTGATAAGGATCATCACAGATGTGTTCTAAGCAGTTGTAGTATTGTAGCGACTGCTACGCTTTTCCATGCCCACAATTTATTCGTCTGTGATTGGCTAGTAAATCAATACTGCTTTACTATAGGACAATTTAGCAATTGCAGTCATCACTTTGAATTTTTCAGTCATGAACTTGCTCACATGTTTCTTTGATACAAAATCAGTAATTGGTCAAATTTTAACCAATCAAACATTTTGATACTAAATCAATTTTTTTCATGTTTTCACTTGGAGCCTACCAGTACCTTTAAAAGAAGCAATTTTGCCACAATCCACCAGTAGAGTCCAGCTAGAGTTCAGTTGCCTGTCCACACAAATCTACGACTTTACTCACAACATTTCAAATGCACACACAGACACAGATTTTTGTAACACATTATACATATCTCTCTCTCTCTGACTCAGCCAAGTTCATGAACCAGCACTCTATTAATTTCTCCAAACAACACATTTCTTAATTAACTGTATTCTATTCTAACAGCAGACTCTATTCAACATAGAATCCTGAACATTCTTACTCAAGAGAAACTCTTTCGAACATTCAATCATAAATCAGAATACAGTTGAAGGGGAACAACTTTTTTTCCTTAATCATTAAACTTAATTGCATGATTGTTTTTTATGTTATATTTCAATATATATTTATTTGTTGATCCACATATAGAGTTTCGTTGTTTTTTCTTGAATTGCTAAATATCCTATACTGTGATCCATGTGCATATATCTATTGTAATAGATATATGCACATGGATCACAGTATAATGTCTCCTTTCCTAGCAAAGTGGATTTAACCTATAAGCTTTATTTAATTTATTGAAATTTCTCCTCAGGGAATATTTTTCTGGTGAAGTGCTGTCACTCAGTTTATTGAGAAAGATCCTTTTTTAACATATGAAAGCAAAGCATAGTTCATAAAAAAGAACAAATGGCTACAAATATAAAGTTTTTTAGTTCCACCTGCATTCATCCCAGAAAAGTTCCATACTTGGAAAAAAGAAATGAAATTCTAGGAAATGGCAACAAATATAGATGTAAGCAAAAGAGCTCCAACTGTGTCTTTAAGTCTAAATGGTAAAGCCAGAAAAGCAGTGCTGGAATTGGACTCTGATAAATTAAATGATTGTCTCTCTCTGTTCAAGGTGGATGCTAATCAAGTGGCTCTCATGGCTTACTGTTGTAACCTAGGGAAGGTTACTGAATAGAATAATCAAAGGTTGGTAATAAATGATAATACTTAGGACATGAACAACAAATATAAGATTTGCCAGCAATGCATAGAAGAAGTAGTCAACTGTTAGAGTGAGTCAACTGAATTCCACAATGAATCTTCAACTCTAGACCACATACAGTATTCACTACTGTATTTATGGGAATGGGGATATACTCATTATCGTTCGTAGTTATGCTGCAACACTTACTTAGCTCAATCTTTGGATGCACAAGCAAAGGGTATAAAGTATAGCTCTGCCCACAGAAATCAAAAGTATTATCGTGGTAGAGGATGGAAAGGCAATACATATCGAGGCAGTAAATTTAGTAAAGAAAGCCAAGGTTATACCAATTATCAAAAGGATAGAACTAAGAAAGAAAATCCTCTTAGACCTGGTAGTAAAACATTTAGATGTACTAGTTGTGAATCTACTGTGAACTGGGCTAAAAATTATCTGACAAAGGAAATGAGGAAGATGCATTTTGAAGCCAATATTGTACTCATGAATCACAATAACTCTGGGGATAGTAGACTCCTAGGATAAACTATTGGTGCCATGATTTTGGACTCAGGTTGTTCCAGGCCAGTGTGTGGTTTGACTTGGTATAATTGTTACCTAGATATTTTGCCAGAGAAAGTTAAAAGAAACATGGAAGTACAGTTGGGTTTATGTTTTCCATTGAAATGAAGTGGAGTGATTAAATTGAATCAATTGCTATGTCTACTGCTAGGAAAGTTGGCTCACTGTGTTGTACCAGACAATTCTTCTTATCAGAATCCATCTTGCACATATACAAACCTACCATTCATTAACGAATTGAATATTGCTGCCATTTCTAGTCTGGTGCTTCGTCTGTATATCTCAAGATTCTTGACAAAATTCAGAGAATGGTCTGTAATGCAATTGATTCTGACCTGGCATCTCGACATCAGTAACTTTCTCACCAATGTGATGTGGCTTCACTGTCTTTTCTACCAATATTTTCATGGCAATTGTTCTGATGAGCTTTTTTTGACTGCATGAATTTAAATGTTCTACTAGATTGGCAACTAGGTCACAAAATTTTAATGTTGAGCTAGCTAGATGTAACAGTCTGTTCTATTCTGATAGTTTCTTTTCTTGTACTTCTTGTCTGTAGAACTCCCTTCTAATTTCTTGCTTCCCTGCTACTAACAAAATTTTAAATGCAATGTCAATTTCCATTTTCTGTCTTTCTGAATCCTGTTTCTTTATTGTCCTTTTCCTCACTTCTAATGCTCCATCTTGTAAGACCATGCATCCTTATGGCATTAAAACTTCACTTGTGGGTGAAATGCTTAAAAAAATAAAATATGGCAATAAATGCGAGGGAGTTTCCTTACAAATGGAGGGGTTTGGTGCAGTAGAGACTTGTAGGCAGAAGAAATGTTGTTAAACAGAAGAACGACAGCATGAATTGGCCATGTAACAGTGCAGTTCCAAGATATAATAAAAAAAAAAAAGACATTGTGTATTTTTCCTTAGCTTTGGATCAATCTACAGATTCCACTGATTTCATTCATACAATAACTGACAATTTTCAATTATTTGGAAAATTACTTGCTTTAGGCACCTTTAAAGTAAAGACATAAGAAATAGATATTTTTAATAACTTCAAAGAGAAATGTCATAAGGTTAGGTTGAATCTTACTAAATTCGTAAGTGTGTGTACTGATAGTGCTCCAGTTATGATGGTTAAAATGAAGGATTCATTGCTTATCTAAAAAGAGGAACCACATTTCCAAATGCACCAATTTCTTTTCATTGCCTTCTGCACCAGTAAAATCTGTTTTTTTAAATAACACCTTACAAAAGATTATAAGTATTGTGAATTACATACAAGCAAATACCAGGAGACATTATCAGTTTTGAAACATGTTGATTATAGACGACAAGGTAATTACTGTAGATTTGCTCTAACACTCAAAAATATGCTAGTTATTGAAAGGACTCATATTGGTCAAAATTTTGTCTTTATGAGAGCAAATAATTGACTTTTTCAAAGAAAACAATAAGTCTTGTGAATTATCGGATACAAAATTTCACAGATGCTGCATTTGTGTGTGATGTAATGACAGAGCAAGATGAGTTAAATATTTTGTTACAAGGCAGAAATAAATAAATACATTCTATGTGGCAAAAAATTATTTCATTTAGAAAGATGTTATTTTTCAAATCCTTTCTTGCTCAGTCAAAACTTCCAGAAAAATAATTTCCCTATTTGTTGAAACTCATGAGTTAAAGTGAAGAGAATATCTATGTATCTTTTCAGGAACACCAGTCAGACTCATTAATAGAAGAATACAGTAGATAATTCAGTGATTTTGAAAAGCATAATGTCACCCTGAAATTTGCTTTTCAACCTCACTTAATGTATCAAAGGCTTCTGAGGAGTTACAAATAGAGCTTATTGAGTTGTCTGAAGATAATATCCTGAAAACTCTATTTTACAGCAAGAATGATCCCATTGAAATTTGGAAAAGAGCAGTAGAATATCCTCACCTTTGTGAATATGCACACTGACTTATTTCATACTTTTCTTCAACATACAGGTATAAAATATGATTGGTGATAATAATGCTGGAAGTTTTTGTAATCAGGTGGTATGTATATATGCATTAGGTTTCTTTTTCATCATCCCTTTTTTATCAATAAATTATATATATATATAATATAAATCACATATATATACATATTTAATATAAATTGATAATTAGTAGAGATAATTTCAAGCAGGACATTAATTCAAAGAGAGCTCAATGTAAGAACAGAGCAATATAATAATAATAATGAGTCCAGATGATCCTTAAAAATCCATTTTATACATACATACATATATATATACATATATATATATATATATATATATATATATATATTTTGAACAATAAAAAAAAAAAAAATTAAAAAATTAAAATCTTCAGACACACTGTGTTGTAGATTAATATTCTTTCATTTTTTTTATTATTATTCCATTTAAGTTCCTCTAAATATATATATATATATATATATTTCATAATGTGTGACGTCATTTGTTTACATTTGGATACACCATGAGCAGATATGAATGTATGTGAGAGAATCATGGAAGATTGTAGTTTAGAGACAGTAAAATTGAACTTTGCTAACCGAATTCTCCTCTGTGGCCCAAGTGGTTAAAGGCACGTCAGGCTATATGATGGTTCCATATATATATGTATAAATATAAATATATATATATATATATATATATATATATATATATATATATAGAGAGAGAGAGAGAGAGAGAGAGAGAGAGGAGAGAGAGAGAGAGGGGGGGATATAAATAAATGCTGATAGTAACATATATAAGTCCTTGGTTTTAATGGCTGCTGTGTGTAACTGTAGCTTTGAACTGGTTGATCACCCTCCCTTTTTTCTGATTTGACAATCATTGGTTCCCCAACATGAAAAAAAACACTTGGCTGGAAACCATTATCGCAATGATGATGACATCATATTAGCTCTTGGTGACTTTTTTGACCACCAGAATAAACAGTCTTCTATGAATAGTCAGTTTACCTGGAAAGAAACAATACAGTTTACCTGGAAAGAAACAATGCAGTTATTAATAAAAAGCATTGAAATTAATGCGTGCAAGATTTCACAGCTATAGCAAAGAACTTGATCTTCAAGTACCACTCATACATATATATATATATATATATATACATATATATATATATATATATATATATATATATATATATATATATATATAATATGTATGTATATATTGAGTATATTTGGGCAGTAATTTTTTTTGTTATATAGCCAACAGTGCAAAAATGCAACAAGAAATCTGACAAATCCTTATCAACAACAAAAAATCCCTCTTCCACTTAAATTGTTAAAAACAACTACAAATTCTAAAAGCCTTAACCATTGAAAACAAACAACCAAAAATCAATAAAATTTCAGTCAGTACAGAAACATTCTAAATATATTTCATAACTAATAATATAATAAAAAGCAACAACGATAATACAATACTGCAAACTTGCGTGCGAAGATGCACTGCTTGAAAGAAAAGGACGTGAAGCCAAGTGATGCGTGAAGACACAAAACTCAAAAACTATGAAAGTGAACACAATACGTATAGACACAATCCTACGAAGACAAAAATAAATCTTTGATAATGGCTTATGAAAGCCTAAATTTCAATTTTTTTCAGAAACAAGAAAAATGGTCTGAACCATAGAAAAGTTAAATAAAAGAATCTCAGAACTTTTGTTGTTCTCCAACCAAACCTACACATACACATATACACATACACATGTATATATAATGTAGACAAAGAAATCAACACTGAATAGTGTCACTATACACTGTTGATTTCTTTGTCCACACAGTTCGTATTTCTAATTTTTGTACCTTTGTACCAGGAAGCTTGCTAAAGACAAAATTTTAAATGTTTTTTATGATTGATTTGAATTGTAAAACTATATTTGACTCTCAAGTGGCTTTATATCCAAAATTGATCATTGTTATTTAAACAATGTAGTTGTATATTTTGTATGGCTTTCTCTTAGTGTTGTAGATAAAACAATAAAGATATTTGGAATTTTTAAAGGTATTTTCTATGTATATTTCTTTTTTAGGTAAATATTGGTGGCTGTAGATTCTTTCTACTCTTAAATAAAATCTTATAATTATTCCAGATTTTATTCTGTTACAGTGGAGAGAATAATAATAATAATAAGATTTGAAATAATATAAATATTATTTCTGAATCTTAGCAAATATAAAATATTTCTTTTCTTTTACATGACTATAAACATTTTAAAAAATTAGAATAAAATGGTTAAATTAAAAAGCTTCTATTAATTAAAATACATGAATTAATTTTTCAAAATAAAAAATAAATAACGCATTAAAAAAATTCAACAACAATAACAAGATTTATTCACTTTCGTTATTAGGTATTAGTTTAAAAGCCACACTCTACATGGACTTTTAAGTCAGTTAGAGCCAAAGCTAAAGGGACCTCATCTCCAACCTAGAAAACAGCAATGATAATTTTGAAAAAATAACTCCATGGAATTTCATAACCTCACTTTAACTCTGATTCGTGATATGTCCAATTTTGACCGGATTTAGGTCAAAAGTTCAATTTTGGCCAAAAGTCTGATTTGGGATGAAATTTCACTTCAGGCCAAAAAATGTATTCTTCAAATCACCAACTCTGTAGAATTCAAAATCTCACATCACAAAACCTCTTACTTTAACTATTATTCCTTTGCATTTTCAAGAAATAAAATTGATTTCCTCAATTCACAAAGTTTTGGAGATATTTTAAACTGAATTTTACACAAAAACTTTTAAATTCACAAAGTTTTTGTGTTACTTTAAACTCAATATAAATTAAAAACTTTTAAAATCACTAATATTTTTCATTTTTTTTTTTTAAATTTGAATTTTTAACTGTTCCCCATTCATCCAGACACAAATCCCAATGCCAGATGTTCAAGCATGAGATGAGAGGTATATTTTCAATCCTAAGATCCTCCTGATTCCTAAAAGGTATAATATGTCTATGTAGAGCAAGAGTGGCCCAAATTAGTGGGGTTTCAGATACACAGACAGGCAATATTTCCTATTTATTTATTTAGAAGATTAAATTACATTATATAGCATTCTCCACAATTTGCCTTGAATTTCAGTTAACTATTATATTTACCAGTGTTCCTAAATTTAAAAAATTTGAAAAACTAACATTTTTAGTTGTGCTTATAAATACTTGTTGAAAAATAAAATCCTCATATTTGCCTTGATAAAATCCATCAGAGGATGAAATGTATTGTTAAAAAAAGTTTTCCTTTTGTCTTTATTCATATATATATATATATATATATATATATATATATATATGTATATGTGTGTGTGTGTGTGTGCGCACGCGTGCGTGTGTGTGTGTGTGTGTGTGTATATATATATATATATATATATATATATATATATATATATATATATATATACCCAAGTATAGGATTGGTGTATATGGAATAAATTCTAACAACCAAAAAATACTATTCTTAAAAGTGTGCTCAATACAGAATAGAGCAAATATAATTATTTATTCGAAAATTATAACATAAATATGTTATAAAATCACTAGAAAAATAGCCATTTTGTTTCAAGTGATGGTGTTGAATGTAGAATAAAGGGTTTTAATATTTATATTTACATATGCTCTATCTCTGATATTGAGCACTTTATCCCATAAATATAGCACACCTTAAAACTATATTTCTTCATATATATATATATATATATATATATATATATACTTGTGTATCATGTGTCCTTTGAAGACCTAATTTTGAAGCTAATTTGATAATGGTACATGGATATATATTTTGGTCAACAGTGTAGCCGGGGCCAGCAGTACCTGCACTAATTTTATATCTCTTGTATGATGCAGCCTCCTTAAAATTAACTTCAAAATTAGGTCTTCAAATATCGCATGATATGCTAGCATATATGGCATATATCTATATGAAGTTATGCACAAGATATTCTTTATATAGCTTTCATACTTTTTATTTAGTAGAGCACAGTAAAGGTTTGGGAAATTACAGAATTTTCTGCTACTCCTGAATTTTCAGCTACTTCTGAATTTTCAGTTACTCTTGTAGCCTTCCCCAAAGATTTATATTGAATAGTTTTTGTCTTTTTTTTAACTGAGCTAAATTTTTAATCTTGTTGGTGTTAATGGCTTCAGTGCAAAAATCACCAATCCTGATAAAGACTTTTTGGCTTGTGTCCACCCTTATCACTTTTTATCTCTTGCTCTGGTCAGAAGACCCCAGCTTTGTTCTGAGTTGTGTGATCAAGAACTTTTTTTGACATAGTCTTGTTAGAGTATTGATAAAAGTGTATATGAAAGCATATAAGGTGAAGAGTATTAAATAATGATAATAATAACTACCATAAAAGATGTGATAACAAAAACGGAACCATGCAATTTAGGGACATCTTACCTATGACGATAAGACGATAATTATAATGATAATACTAGACTCTCCCATCATTTTCAACATATAATGGTCAAGTTGCTCAGAACAAACAGCCAGACTACCCACATATATCGTTTGATTATAGGGGTGAAGGTTTCTGCACAAATGATCACACTTTTTGGAATAGTCAAATAGAGAGAACTGGTGCACAGTATGCCACAAGGTCCCCAAAGATCTCCACAGATTTTGAATTCACAATTTGTCCTTGTTGTATCCTGTCAGCACTTTAAAAATAGCCATAAAAAAAAGCTGAACCAGTGATTGTTGTAAAATCATTCCACAGCTCAGATGACTAGGACTGAAGTGTAGTATCTTTTCCAGCAGCCAACATCCAGCTGACAGCGACCAAAAGTAAGCAGCAGTTCCAGCCACCGTCATCTGCAACTCCAGCTTGCCATTGGCCGCCACTCCAGCCATCCTCACCAGCAGCAACAATATGCAATAAACTGTCTATTTCAGGACAACAATTCTCACAAGCTACAAATTTGTCCTTTTTTGGACAACATTCTTCAGAAACTACAAAATTGTCCTTTTCAGGACAATGCTTTTCAGCGACTACAAAATTGTCCTTTTCAGAACATTGCACTTCAGAGACTACAAAATTGTCCTTTTCAGGACAATGCTTTTCAGCGACTACAAAACTGTCCTTTTCAGAACATTGCACTTCAGAGAATACAAAATTTTCCTTTTCAGAACATTGCACTTCAGAGACTACAAAATTGTTCTTTTTCAGGACAATGCTTTTTAGTGACTACAAAATTGTCCTTTTCAGAACATTGCACTTCAGTGACTACAGAATTGTTATTTTTAGGACAACACTATTCAATGACTACCAAAACTGTCCTCAGGACAATGTACTTCTCACCCTTTACATGAACATGCAGAAAATCTTTTACTTGATGCACTGTAATCTTATTTTTGTTGACATATTATTTTCTTTAATGAAAATAAACTTGGCAATATATTTTTTTTTTACTCAAATTTTTTTGTTTTGTTTGTTGTTGTCGTTCATCATTCAATATCAGTTTGCTGGCCAAATATACCATCTGCAACATCCTGCTCCTAGCTTTTTTTGTCACCCAAGTCTATAGGACCCAGTCTGTCTTGCTATTTTACCCATAGCTGGGGGAAGTAAAGATGGATCCTTACCTTTCCCAAAGGTATTAGCATGTAAGTGAAAGTAATGAACTCAACTGGAATTTGAACTTGCCTCTCTGATTCAGCAATCTGAGCCACTATGCCTCCATAATGATAATAATGACTATGAAAATAGTAATAGTAGCATTAATGAAAAAGTGAGAAGTAAAAAGAGAAAATTACTTAAATGAGTGTACAATAATTAAATATCTATATTATTTCATATACATGGTCGGAAAATAGTAATGAAAAAAGACATATTGAGAAATCTATAAGCATATAAAACATAGGTCCTGTTTAACTAGTTATCTAACAAAAATAAAGTCTTTTGTTAGTTGTTTTTGTAAAAAATATAATCATTGACTATTCCTAGATCTTTATTTAATCCGAAATTGTGGGTATTAAATTTGATAATGAAATTGCTTACAGATTTTCTAGGGCTGTTCTGTGAATTAAAGTTAGATGGATGCATGTTAACATTCCTGACACCATGACCAGGAAAAATTGAAAATGTTGTACTATAGTAGAATAACCAAAGTTGTCTTTTTGTGATTGGTGAATTGGAGATGGAATTCAGAGCCAGTCTCACTGATATAATTTGCAGGCAATCTGGTAGACTATATTTGAGCTGTTACAAGTAAGGTGAGGGCATGTGTAGTTATATTATATATATATATATATATATATATATATATATATATATATATATATATATCGAAATATTTCTGCCACTTAAAAGAAACCAATAAAACACCTACAGTAAAATGGAAATTAATAAGAAAAGTTAGAATATGTAGGTCATAAATGACCCATGTCCGTTGTGCATACATGAGAAATTATATATTACTAAGTTTATAAAAAATAATTTGCTGAATCAAAGAAATGAAATAGCTATTCTTTGCTGACATTGTCAAAAATTTTCCTTAAATAATATTTAAAAATAAAATAATTAATAATTAAAAAAAAATGGGAGCAGGTAATATGCTAATATACATACTTATATTTGATTTGTAATAATAATTTTTAAATAATTTAAGTAATTCTATTACATTTATTTGTTTTAAAAAGAAATATAGTCTATTAGTAATTAAAGTAAAAATAATATTTTAAAATAGTATTTCAATATAGCATATTCTAATCCAAACACCCCATTTAAAAAGTATCTTTATGTATACAAGTACGAATTTAACAGAAAAAAATGCCGAAAAACTTTTTGTCATTGAAAAAAAAAAGACGACATGCATTGAACAGATGTCATAATTTGTTGAAAAATGCACACCTACCCTACCTAGATTTAACCTCTTTACGAAAGTAACTCATAACTGATACAATAATAGTTAATAAAAATGAACACGCTACCGCCCCTGTCTAAATGATTGGATTTCTCTGTATCCTTGGAAACAGGAAATTATGAATTTATATATGCGTTTAAAACTCAGTTTAAAAATAAGTTATTCCAATATTCACTTGAAGATTAAACAGAACTAATGCTTTTAATTCAGTTATATAATTAAATTTGAAGTTTTTAGCTTCAGTTTTTGAAACATTTGAAACATGGAATATATATATATATATATATATATATACATGTATCTATGTTTTAAATAATTACACAAATACATATAAATGCAATTCACTTTTTCATCTTCGATCTGATGAAGCCTGAAATAGGTGAATGTATTATATGACATTTTTTCGAAACATTATACTTTCATAAAAGTTTTTTCCAACTGTCATTTAATGTATAACTCTGTCAGGATCATTTACCCAAAATTCTTAACATGTATATATTTATATATAAAATAGAGTTTTAAGAAATGCTTTATTTATAGGCTAAAGAGCTCAAGAGATAGAGCATATGAAAATATAAAAGTGGACATTGAAGTAATCACCCAAAAGCAACAGTCTCTTTCATGCTAAACACAATCATTATGCCATATGCATTGTATTTCCGTTTGACTGTTTATATATACATGCATTGTTATGCATTGTGGGTAATCTGTCATGGTTATTTTGATGGGTGGTAAAAGTTATGTTTCATATTATTCTAGGAGCTATTTAGTGGGAATAATTGTGGGGCTACATGCAGGTTTTTCACTATTTCATAGTGTTTGTTAACTTATTATTATTATTTTATTATTGTTTGTTATTATTACATTTATTTGTGTTTATGTGTTCGTGCATGGTTTGTTAATTTTTTATTATCTACTTTATTTACTCATTGGTTTAGATTCATTTATTTTGTTTTATTTTATTTATTTTTGTTTATTTATTTTATTTTATTTATTTATTTATTTATTTATTTATTCTTTTACACTTTCAGTTTTCGATTTTTAAGTAATGTAGTAAAAATTTGTTTTCATGTCTGCATTTTGAGATGAGTTCTGATCATTTATTTAGTAGTTTGATTTGGTCTGGGAAGGTAATAATAACTATTTTCTCTATTTTATCTCTTGACTATTTACAGTAAAATGCACACACAAAAACAAATTTTTACTATTTTACACATATGGCCTGACAATCGCATTTATCATGAAACAGACTCTCACCCCTGGGTATTGACTTCAATATCCACTTATATATATATATATAATCATTTATTTGAAAATTATAACATAAAAATGGTATAAAATAACTACAAAAATAGCCATTTTATTTCAACACTTCTGGTGTCTTCTCAAGTGATGGTGTTGAACATTATTATATATATATATATATATATATATATATATATATATATATATGTTGCTTCAAATGTTATTATAGTGGATACACATATTTGAAATATATCATGAGAGAATGTGAACACAGGAAGTGCATGGTGACTGCCAGTTTCAATGCAATCTTAAATCAACTGCCATCACTCCTTTACAAGGCTTTACATATATTAGATTGTGTATGTAGACTGTAACTTCCATTCACAATCTATCTATCTATCTATCTATCTATCTATCTATCTATCTATCTATATGTTATTTTTATAGTCACAATTTATTTAAGTAAATGGTCTGATTTTATTTACATATTTTTTCTCCTTAAATCTGTGGTTACAATCAATTTCAAATAAACTTGATAGAATTTCCAACAATGAAGTATGACTGGATGTTTATGACAGCCAGACTAGAAAGGAGTGGGAAAAATTTCCGGTTGAGACAAAGTAAAAAAAAAAATGGAAGCAAAAATTTAAAATAAAAGGAGGATTTAAATATCATTTTTATTTCATATTAAATGACAGAAATTGACTTACATATCTATTCTTTGCAATAGCACATACATATCTGACAGCTATAAAAAAATTTTTACAAGTATCCAAATACACTAATTATGATGGCTGAAAAGGGTAATGAATGTTTGTTCTATTTAAATGTGATTGCGTTTAGCTTTCCTGTTTTAGTTTAGACTTGAAAGTTGTTTTTCTTAATGCATCATAGATTGTCTTCAGAGCAGTCAAAAATTATAATCCTACAAGAATAATAAAAGAACACTAAGCTTTAATAGGAGGCATAGCAGAGCAATGGATAGCATCTCTGATTGAGGAATCGGAAATGCGAATTCAAATTCCAGTTGAGTTCATTGCATTCAATTACATAAGAAAGGTATGAATCTGTCTCTTCCACTCAACTATGGGTTAAATAGCAGGAGAGACTGGGCCCTATAGCCTTGGTTTGCAAGGAGAAGCAAAAACTGGGTATTAAAAACCAGCCTGGGGAGTGCAACATCAGGCTATCTTACCCAGGAAACATCACTACTACTGCATTTATAGTACATGTGGTACCCTTACGACTCTAATGAGCTACGGGTATTTTTTTAAAATTCTTTACTATTCATCTGTTATGTGTATTTTGATAAATATTTTCAGCTCTTCTAGCAGGGTAAATCAGAGCAACAAATAACATTGTTCCATTTGTGGTTGGCATACTTGGAACTACTTCCAGGAATCTTTCTAGCTTTTAGCATGACTTGGGATACATTGGGAGTGTGCAGGTGGCAGTACTTTTTACAATAGATCATATACTGAGGAAAATGTTTTGCCTGTTTGCTGCAGTTAAGAGCTGAGTCAAGATCATCATCACTCAGTCAAAGCATCTAACAGTCAGGGAGGATATCAAATAATAATAACTGGTAAGATTGGTCAAAATTATTCTTAAAAGTGTATGATACATTTTACTGAAGTTTGCTACATGTTTTGGGACTTCTATTCTCTTCATCAGACAAAGATTTACACTGAATTAATTTAAAAAAAAAATAGTTAAATATTCTTCTCTTGCTAATAGATTATTTTATTCCTGTGGCAGTGGAGACTTCTGGGGTTATTGGCCCTTGTTTGATGGCATTTCTTTTGACGGTTGTCGGGATGGCGTCTCAACGGGCCTTAACTAATATTTTTATTTATTTATTTTTTTATCAACTAATTTTCTTTATTCCCATTTTATTAATATTTTCTTTAAAATCCTAATATATTTTATTAAATAAATTTTTACACTTGATGTAGGCCTCCATGTTGAGTCTGAGGTCCTCAGCAACATATATAAAAATATATTTAGACATATATATATATATATATATAAGTTATGAAGAACTTGGTAATCTGTATGGGTAATCCCAAGGAGGATGAAATCCTGAGAGCTCAATGTAAATCCTGAGCTAATATTTAAAAAAAAAACAGACCACTTTAAGGTACCATTATAATAATTTATTTCACCAGAGTCCTGAAATTTTTCGATTCATTTCATTGTTGGCAGTGCTATCTGATGATCCGGCTTCCTTTTAAAAGGACTCTGGTGAAATAAATTATAATGGTACCTTAAAGTGGTCTGTTTTTCTTTTAAATTTATATATATATGTATATATATATATATATATATATATATATATATATATATATATATATATATATATATATATATGTCAATATATATATATATATATATATATATATATGTTTTAACATTGGCATGTTTATTCAAAATAAATACATAAAAATGTATTTTATTAAATAATATTTTTAATTTCAATGGACACATTACAATGTAGGTAATATTTAAAAATCGTTAGAGAAGAGAGAAAACAGTGTAACCAGTTATATGCAGATGTTTGGTGATGTTTGGTGATGCCTGGGGCCAACTCTTTGATTGTATGCCCCTAAGATTCAAGTAAGGGGGCCTATAGGGCCTAGTAGTGAGAAATGGGGAAAAAGGAAGGCATTTCAAATTTGTAAAAACTTGAAGAAATATGAAATAAACACTTTATTCAAATTAAATATAAACTAAATTTTTATTTTACCCTTTTATTGGATGCCCTCCTGATATTAATGTACCCTCCTTCCCTACCCCTTCAGGAATGACAAGCAGTGATGTGCAGAGGTTTGGTGATGCCTGGGGTCAACTCCTTGATTATATGCCCCTAAGACTCAAGTAAGGGGGCCTATAGGGCCTAGTAGCAAGAAATGGGGAAAAAGGAAGGCATTTCAAATATGTAAAAAATTGAAGAAACATGAAATAAACACTTTATTCAAATTAAATTAAATATAAAGCAAATTTTTGCCATGGTACACCCCTGAAAACATGTTCAATCAGGGAAGTGTTCCTCCAACAGGAATGAGAAGCAGTGATGAGCAGAGGTTTGGTTATGCCTGGGGTCAACTCCTTGATTATATGCCTCTAAGACTCAAGTAGGTGGCCTATAGGGCCTAGTACTGAAAAATATGTGAAAGGAAGATATTTTAAATATGTAAAAATTGATGAAACTTTATTCAAATTAAATATAAACTAAATTTTTATTTCACTCTTTGATTGGATGCTCTCTCAATATGGATGCCCAGGACCATTGACTCCTCTTCTGAATGCTACTGAGCATAACATATAGTCATTATAATCTCCAAAATATTTACATCCTCAAGGATCATATAGGATTTAACCTGCTTATTTAAAAATGGCTCTCTTTTAGCAAACCCGAATCTTTCTTTAGCAGCCACTTGGTATGCTGTGTCTGTCCTGCTCTTTATGGCTTACCAACCTTTTGCAGGTTATTTAAATCCAGAAAACATTTTAGATCCTAAGATATTTTTGGAGATAATAATGATTTACTGATACAAGTTCTACTAATTAACCCATTGCTGGAGCTGAAGAGGTGGATTCATACCTTTCCCAAGGGTATTTGCATGTACGTTAATATAACAAACCTGACTGAAATTGGAACTCGGTTTGCTGATTTTCAACTCTAGTCATTATTCATTATACCACCCACACATCGAAACTTACAAGACCTGGTATTCCCAAGTGGTCACTCATCAGGCTCGATGTTGCTTAACTTCGGTAATCTTACAAGAACTAGTATTTCATTGTGATATGTAAGCTGTTCTGCCAAAGATAGTGAAACAATTAAAATTGCATTTTGAAAGAAAATGGCACAATTTCACACTTGTTTTAATAAATTAGTTATATTTCAAACAGCTTTGGAGTCTCAACATAAACCTGCTGATTTATTTAAATAAAATAACTGAAAAACTCGTAGGAGAAATGATTTATGAAATTAGAAATATTTCCCTCAGGTTTTGATACATTTATTTCCCCTTGGTAACAATTCATCAATACTCTTGTGAAGTAATACTTGAATTCAATTCAAAGAAATGCTTACTTCACTGAAGGCTTCTCAAATTTGATCATATTTGGAAAGAGCTCTTATTTGTGACCTTGGGGAAAATGGTAATCCATAAAGAAGAAGAGGGGTTGAATATGAAAGTAGCAATAAAGCCTCTTTGATGATTCACCTTGTGTACTTTCTGTAACAGAATAAAAGATATCATTATTCAGCAAAATGGCACCTTTTGTCAAACATGTACTATTTCATTGAAATTCTCTGCAAGTTATTTCAAACTGGTCTTTGTAATGATGTACAGTAATTATGAAGAAAGATGGAATGCACTAAACTAATTGTTTCAATTTTTCATAAAAACTTTGGAAGACTTGGTTTTGGTTGATATTTTAGCTTCTATTTCATGATAACCTGTTATATTCTGTGTTAAAGGAATAAACACATAACACCAAGTGGATACTAGAAGAAAGGTTTATTGTACACAACAAGTACAATATGAAATATGGTACAGTTATACACATAGGTCAATCTAGTATTGAGTGCCACTAATTGGAAGGTCGGACGTGCTTGCGTCGTCTCTCTCACTCCCTCTCTGTTCCTTGTAGACAGTCAACTTTATAGGTACTTACTACATATAGTGTAATCATTCATGGAGGTGACTGGTTATTCCATTATATCATAACCAAACTGTATAAAAGGTGGGAAATGATGAGTAAAATAAACAGAACAAAAACTTAGATAAAAATGCAATTTAGATTGTATAATTAACAATATATTAAGAATATATATAATATTAATATATACAATATTATCATAATATATTAATAACATCTAATATAAAAAATAATATAATAGATAACACTATAATATTATTAAATATTGTAATATTAATTATATTAACTATATATCTAATATCTCCTGAGGAGTGGACAGAACGATTGCAGAAAGATTCATCTACAAAACTCTGGAGTTGGGGTGCTAAATATAATAACAATCAGCTAAGTGACAAATTTTATATTTTAAATGTTATAA
>OZ010579.1:116200509-116295509 GCA_963932145.1 Acanthosepion lycidas
GTCTACTAGCAAAATTATAACCAGTTCAGCAAGAAAATCTTTTTTGGAATGTGAGTCATCTGAAAACCTAATATCTGCACTTTGTCACCAAATGAGACAGAACTTAACACAGTCTTATAATACAGAAAATCTGGTATTGTGCAAGACAAATAAGGGATCAGTGGATGAATCTGGGTATTGTAATTGGCAAAGAACATAAACAGGGTCCTTGACAGATGTGTGGGTAGTGTAATGGTTATCAACACAGAAAGTGGAATTAACAAAGCTGAGTTTAAATTCTGAATGAGTCTATTGCGTTCACTTTCACACTCATGCCGTTGGAAAAGGCATGAATCAATCTCTTTTCTCTTCTCCCTAGCTATGAATGAAATAGCAGGGTAGACCGAACTCTCTAGTTTTGGTTGGCAACTAGTCTAAGCAAAGGAAAAATTTAAATTCCAAATTGTAGAAAAGAAACCAGGAAAGAATAGCACTATTTCCCCAAAAATTATATTTCAATTTAAGGAAAGAAAGCTGTGGAGAGCCATGATTACCTACATCCTGATCCTGAAGGGAGATGGCATTTAAAAAAAATGAGAATAAAGCCAAATTGTATTGTTAAAGTAGTGTATCAGCATGGAAACTGGAATCAGTGAGACAATTTCAAATTCCAATCTCATCTGTTGACTTCATGTTGCATTAATGCCCTTGGGAAAGGTAAAAATCCATTTCATCTACTCCCAGCTATGGGTTAAATAATAGAGCAGACTAGACTCTCTCACTTTAGATGGTAGCTAGCCTAAGAAAAGGATAACATTGAATTCAAAATATGGAGATGGCAATGGAAAATCACTTGTTTACCTTTCCATTGAAATCATAACAATTCATAGATAATAAGGAAAAAAATAATCTGTTGAGGGCCATGATCACCTCCATCCTAAAGGAACATGGTATTTAAAAAAAGCTTCAGAACTAACACAGATTATGCCATCTTGAAAGAAAATCAGACTAATGATAGGCATGAAATTACACGGCATGCAATTTTCAATTTTTTCAAAATTGTCTGTGAATTAAACATAAGGAAAAGATGAAGAAAGCAAAAAAACAATGATTACAACAATTTGTAATGGATAACAACTCAGAAATAGAAATCAGCAAATTGGGATCGAATATTAATCAAGTTTGTTACATTCACTTACATGTACATACCATTGAAAAAAGGTATGAATCCATCTCTCTCTTCATCTATGAAGTAAATAGTACAGAAAACTGGGTTCTTTGCCATGGTGGGAAAGAAAAGAATGAAAACTCTGAATTTCCAAGCCTAGGTAAATAGAACACAGGATGTGTGATCCTAAAAGAGAAGAAAAACCTGATATAAAACCAACCTTTCCTCAGAATACCAAGGTTAGACTTGGGAGCCAATTACCCCACTTCATAGAATCATTTGATTACAGAACCTCATCAGAGGCTTTATATGCCACAAGGCACCAGGCAGATAGCAACAAACAATATTCATAAGAGTGCATTTTCACCTGTTAATATGTCCTGGCAGAAATGGAGATCATGTATCTTTTATCTAGCAAAAGTAATAATATTTCTTCTACACTGCAGATCTGTATGAACACTCAACAAACAAGTTGGGGAACATTGATTAATGGATTGATTTTTTACAGCTTATCAGCCATTTGCTGGTTATTTAAAGCCAGAAAATATTTTTAGATAGTAAGAATTTTGGGTTGGTTAGGGGTTTATAATAATCATTTAGTGATACGGTCTTACTATTTAACCCATATCTGTGGGGAGAAGAGGTAGATTCATATCTTTTCCAAGGGTATTAGTGAATAAGTAAATATAATGAACACAAATGAAATTGGAACTTGGCTCTCTAATTAACAATTTCAAGATGTTATCCTTTACACCACCTGCACATCCAAGCTGACAGCACCTGGTATTCCCAAGTTGGGGGAATATTGAGCTATGACTTAAAAGCCAAAAAAGGAGATGTAGTTGAGGTGGAACCATAAACCCCTCCAAAAGGGCCAAAGAGTAAATCACCAAAAATTTTGCTTCCCACACAAATAGTTTAACTTTCTTTATGTGTCATATCCCTTCAGGATGTAGGTGATTATGGCTCTCCACAACTTTCTGTCACTTGTAGATCTCAATAAGTTTCATCCCTCTGCCACCTTTCCCAGACCATGTTCTATCATCCACTTGCTTCAGCCTGCCAGATATATCATGTGTTGCTTTCTCTTATCTTGCTTTTCCTCTATTCGACCTGTGAGCATCAGATTCTCCAAGCCGTTCTTTCTCATTAAATGTCCCAGAAATTTCATCTGCCTCTTCCTGATGTTAAGTATAAGCTTCCTTCTTGCTTGCATCCTCTCCTTCACATGCACATTCCATGATATCATCAGCATCGTTCTGAAGAACCATATCTCCATTGCCTTGTTTCTCTTTGAGGAGACCATCCAACATTTGATGCTGTAAAAGAGAACAAACATCATGTAGCAGCTCAGTACTCTTCACTTTGTTAACAAAGAAATCCTCCTGTCTCGCAATACTCTGCCCAGCTTTTGGAATGCGTCCTTGGCCATTCCAATATGTATTTGGATCTCAGTGTCACACTTACTGTCCTCCATCAAAACACTTCCCAGATATTTAAATTTCTGCGCCTGCTTGATTTTAGTGTCCCCAACCTGTAAATCCCATTTCGGGCTCATCCTTTTACTGATGACCATGCATTTTGTCTTCTTGTAGTTTATGCTTAGTCCCTTCTTCTAGCTCTCCTTCGCTACTTTCTGTAAGAGGTTTTGTAATTTCTTTTCTGTGTCTGCTATCATTACTGTGTAGTATCTTATGTTGTTAAGATCGTGGCCACCAATGCTGAATTCTGGTAGGATTTCCAAATCTCTCAGAATTGCCTCGCTGTATAAATTGAATAAGTCTGGTGAGAAGACATATCCTTGCCTTACACCCCTTTCTATTTTTGTATATCCGCTGAACTCATTCTCTATGCGCATGCATGACGTTTGCTGCCAGTAGAGGTTCTTGATTATTCTAATATTTTTCCCAAATATGTTAAGGTTGCTGAGCAGTTCCAACAGACCCTTGTGGCATACTTTGTTGAACACTTTTCCGTAGTCTATAAAACATAGGTCCACGTCCATCTGCACTTTTATTGATCTTTCTGATAGCATTCTGAGCATGAATATTGCATTCCTTGTTCCGGTGTCTTTAAAAAACTGCACTGTTCTTGTCCTATCTCTGGCCTGATTCTGCTGGATGCTCTTTGTTTTCTAGTCATCATTTGTCTTGGATTAGTGAGACTTTGAAAATGGAGTCTTAGAATGAAACACAAAATATAAAGAACAACCAGTAGTGAAAATCCTTATATGCAAGACTTATTTCTGCCCTTTATGCTCTTGATACAACCTCATTCAGTAAGCCTCTACCTTGAGTGGCTTTTGGACCTTGAAAAAAAAAAGTATAAAAAAATGACTTAAACTTCCTTCTACTGCAAGAAAATAATACCTATATCTGTGAAGTATAATAGTTCAGAATATATCAATATACTGTTACTGAATATATAATACGCAAGATCTGAACGATTGGATAAAGAGGATATTTGGCATAATTTTATATAAATTTATATATGAGGGTTTCTTAGCTGTAGTGAAAGCAGTCTGTCTAAGAGAAAGAAATTCCCATATAAAAGCTATATTTTGAAGGTATAAATCCCAGTTCTTCTCACCAGTCTTATTCAAGCTAAACAGTGAGACAATTCTCCGAGAACTAGAAAACCTACCATGATTCACTATTGGTGGCCACTATCTTAACAACATAAGGTATGCAGATGACACAGTGTTGACAGTAGACATGGAAAGAAAACTACAAAAACTCCTACAGAACTTTGTGAAAGAAATTGAGAAGAAAGGATCAAAGATCAATTGGAAGAAGACCGAATGCATGGTTGTTAGCAAAAGGATGAGTGTAAAATGCAAATTGCAAGTTGAAGATACCAAAAATAAACAAGTGTTTTATTTAAATATCTGGGAAGTGTTTTAACAGAGCATGGAAAGCATGACATTGAAATCCAAAGGCATATTGGGATAGCCAAAGAGGTATTCCAAAAACTAAGCAGAATATTAAGAAATAGTAAAATTTCACAAGAAACAAGGAAAAGAGTAGTAAACTCCTACTTGATATCTTTCCTTCTAGATGGCAGTGAGTGATGGACAATCTCCTCAAAGATGAAGAGGAGACTTGAAGCAACAGAAATGTGGTTCTACAGAAGGATGTTTAGGATACTATGTTGCTCTTAGACAGCATGGAAGAATGGGCTGTTGAAACTAACATGAGAATGTCAAACCAAACATTTCCAGACTAGAGAGGACTACTTCAAGATCCTTACCATGCAATCAGGAGAGTGGGTCATCAGTCACCAGACTGATTACTTTAGCTGCATCAGACCATGTAGTTAGAGGAAAATAAATATGGCCACTCAAAGCTGAGATCCTTGAAAAGACCTATCACATGTTGCACAATCTACTATAAGCTGAGATAACAAAAGATGAAAGCAAAAAAAATAAAGTGAATGAATCTGCAATGTTATCAGTCATGACCTAGTATCTCAGCTTTTAGTCACTTTCCCAATATAATGTAGTTTCCTTGTGTCTTTTCTATAAATATTTTAATGGTAATTGTTCTGGGGATCTTTCTTCTTTGGTACCTTGACTTTATGGATTTAAACGTGATACTAGATTGGTAGATAGATTTAATCTTTTTACTGTTGAAATGGCGAGATGTAACAGTAAGTTCTATGCTAACAGCTTTGCACTTGCTTTTCTTACTTGTGAAACTTTCTTCCAGCTTTCTGATTCCAGTCAACTTTGACCTTCAAAACTTTAAATGCAATATCAATCATTATTTTCTGTCTTTGTAATTCCTATTCTTTTATTGTCCTCTCTCCTTAATACTAGTTTTTCCCATATTCTCTAACACCAGTAACCACTTGCATCTTAGTGGCTTTATTACCTTGCTTTTGGAGAAATCATTAAATAAACATCTCTGAAGATATAGTAAATATTACTTTGTGAAATAGATGCCTGAGAGATTGCTTCCCCAATCTATTCAGTCATATTTATATGATCTGAACTACTGTATATAGGGTATACATTTAATATAAATTTTAATATTTTTATATCTCTGAAGCATAAAAGTATAGAAAATATCAATATATTGGCATTGAATGTATAATTCATATGATCTGAATTACTACAAATTTAGAATAAATAGCATAATTTCCTTTGTAAAATAAATTAACATAGATTAAAAATTAAAAAGGCATATTCAGGAATTGATTTATGATTAAAAAGCAGACGGCAACATTTTTGTTTTATCTTTAATTTGAATCTGAACTTTATCACCCTGTTCTTCCATTTTCTCTCATTATGCTATCGATCACTTTTAATTTGACTCTTGCTATTAATGCTTTTATTTTATTTGGGATGAAAGACTGAAAAAAAAAAGAAGAAAATGCATTGTAACCATGAAGAAAAAAAGTTTACTTTTGAATATAGAAATAATTTCATGTAACACCTAAACATATTTTTATCATCATTTAGTCTAAACTGACTCCATGTTTGAAACAGAGGCAGCAGACATTGCTCTTTCTAAGTAAAGTTCAACTCTTAGTTTGCTTTACTAAAATCCACTGTAAATATAAACAGCAATTCCCCAGAGGAGATTGCTGTCATATGAGTGGATGCAGAATGAATACTGAAACGGAAAAGCATTAGAAAATATTGTTAGTGAGTGTTGTATTTGCTATTTGCTAAATTTGGACAAATTCAACAAGTATGTGCATAAAAAATCTCTGGGATGTTATAAATTTGATGCAATTTTAAAATTCCATGCTTACCTTCAGAAAAACTTCTGAAAAACTCAGCTTAGAATCTTAAAATCTCTCTTCAATCCTTTTTCTGAAAAGGGTTTAAAGTTGTACTTAGCTTGAAAATTTTGAAAAAAATGTCTATACTATATTGAATTTAAAATTTGTGTATTTAGGCAGCAAATTCACTTTTAGTCATGTCTGATTGAATAAATTACAAACATTATGTCTGCTTATTTTTATCATAATCCTTTTATATTCACAAATATTTTTCTGTATATTACAATTAAATAAGGCAAGACATGCACTGTAAAAGGGAAACTCACTTTTATTTCTTAAGTACTTTCCATCTTTACATTGAATTTATAATATTACAAGAGTTGCTGAAATGATAAGCCTGTTCTAAATTAATTTTAAAATTATAGATTGACTGTCACTATACCAGTAGGTATATAGTACAAAACAAGTTATTCTGCTAGATTACTGATGGTTATATTAGAATCAAGGCTGGTTCTCGGTACTGGCAACTTGAGCAGTTAACTGGGGCACCATCAAGGCCAAGGGCGCCATCATGCCGCCATCTTGTGTGTCTGGAATCTTCCAAACAAAAAGGAAAAAAATATATGAAAATGATAAATAAAATAAATTAAAAAAAAAAATATTAAATTTTTTGAGTGGAATAAAATTTTTGAGGATTTGATTATGAATTCTTACTGTTATAGTGTGGTGATCAATCACCATAACAGAGAAATAAACGAGTGGGTGACATGGACATAATGATCGTTTTCCTCTATAACATCGTGGAATCTTCCACATTAGCCTTTAATCCCCTTCAGAAAAATGTATTCTTTTCTGAAAAGCTTTTAACCAATCATCATCTCGTTTTTGCAAATCCAATCTTTTTATTGGTTAATAAGTACCAAAGTGTAGCAAAAATTCCAAACGAATCCTATTTCCCGTCAAGTTCTTTTGAGCCAATTTCGCTACACAAAAATCTATAAATTAACGCAGCTGACTCAATTCAGGCAGTCAGCCACCACAGTTCAATGAGATGCTACCAAACTGATGAAATTCACTGACTCACACACCACTTGAAATCTCAACAAAATATTCATCAACCATTGTCCGCGTGTTAACCAACATCTACAGTTGACTTGAAAAATGAAACAATTTCACTAGTAAAAAGTAATTGTATATTTCACCAACTTAGCCTACACAGACAAAAAGGCAAGCAATTCTTGATAACATTTATTCTTACTTGTAAATTACACACGTACACACACTGATAAATGAACGAACACATAATCCTTTTTTCCTTGCAGAAACCAAATCATTTTAAATTTCTTAACAATCAAAAGGTACCAACATTTCTTAACAACATTCCTGCACAAACATTCCTTATGCCATTGTCTTACAACAGCAAACATTGTGATTGTCGTTACATGTATATTTTATTGTTGATATAAAAATTTCTTTAATGTTAAATCTTTAACAACAGTATTTAGTAGTTTCTTGCCATGCAATTTGTTCTTAAATTTTTTGTATAACCAATATTTTGTGCAATAAGCACGCTATAAGCCTGCATAACCTTCATCTTACTTAATTTTGACTTCTGATATATTTCAGCCCGTGTACATCCCGCAACAAGACATTGCATACCTGTTTATTTGCTACAATTAATGTTTTAGTGATCTATGAATTACATAAAATATTTGCTAATGCAATTAAATTGTATTAATTTGTATTTTGGATATTCGCCACTGTTTATGTCGTATGGCTGAGCAGTCAGCTTGGCCAGCTTAATTAACTTAAATAACCAAAAAGATCTTCCTGATAAAACAAAACTAAAAGTAGGCATGTCAAGGTTTGGAGCATAAGTTAAAGTATAAAGAAAATATTGGCATTAATGGATGTGATCTTTTGACTGAACTGAATGTTGCAAAAGAATCATTTCATGAAGATGTAATGCTTCCAATAGAATTTGTTTGGTTCATAAACACGAATAAGTTACAGGATGTCATGCCAAATCTGTGAGTTGCATTGAGTTGCTTACTGTACTCATTACTGTGGTCACTAGAGAGAGAAGATGTAATAAACTAAAGCTTATAAAAAGATACTTGCGGTTGTCCGTGACTCAAGACAGATTAAATTCTTTGGCTATCTTGTCAATAGAAAATGAAGATAGGTGTAGAAAGTGCCATGAAAAGATTTGCAGATCTAAAGGCTAGAAATACTGTTTTGGGTCGAATAATGAATGTTTTCTTTAGCTTGTACTAAGTTCTATATTGTAATAAACTCGTTATTCTACATTTTCAGTTTTTCAACTTGTGAAAATTTAAAAAAATTTTACTTGAAGGGTGCTGAAGTTCAGCTTGGCTAAAATACCAGCAATGCTAGAGCCATCACAGGGGATAATGATAGAAATAAAATAAAATTATGCAATGGAGATTGATAAATGAAATTATTTTCATACAGGGAATACTAAGTAACTAATTCAGATGCTAGTAATTATCTTGTTTTATGAAATATACATTCTTCTGTTACTATTATATGTAGAACACATTTAAAATTGAGGAGATTTTAAGATTAGTGAATTTACAACTGGGATTAATTCAAAAGCTGTAATTACTCACATTTGTATGCATTTCTTGTTTATGCTATTACCAGTTCTGATTGCCGCTCACACACTGATGCAGCAGAAGAAATCATTTATTATTCAATGTATAGATGATGGGATATGGTCATTCACTTTTTTTTTTTTTTAATAATCAACAGGGAGAAAAGAAAGCATAATAATTCCCAAATTTTAAGTTACAAATTATTTTAACACTGAGAATTCTATATTAGAAAATGTGTTGTTATAAAAAAAGTACCAGCCAAAGTTAACCAGTTGGGATAATCAAGGCTAGCTCAAGGAACTGACAACTTGAGCAGTCACCCGGGCCAGAATCATGGCGCCATGTTATATGCTTAGGCTCTTCCAAAACTAAAGCTTATAAAAAGATACTTGCACTCATCCATGACTCAAGACAGATTAAATTCTTTGGCTATCTTGTCAATAGAAAATGATCTTGTAAAGAAGATAGGTGTAGAAAGTGTCATGAAAAGATTTGCAGATCGAAAAACTGTTTTAGGTAGAATAATGAATGTTTTCTTTAGATTGTACTAAGTTCTATATTGTAATAAACTCGTTATTCTGCATTTTCAGTTTTTGTCCTTGTGAAAATTTTAAAAAATGATACTTGTAAGGATGCCAAAGTTCAGCTTGCCCGGGGAGCCAGTAACCCTACAGCCAGATGCTCCTGATTAGAATATGCTTAACCCAACAGCTAACCACATCATCCTAACTTAATAATATGGATATCACATTTGTTTATAAAGGAAAAATTAAAATTAAATGAAAATCAAATTTGATTTTATTTGTTATGGATTGGGTATAATATTTACACCTCATACTATGTGAAGCACTTCCCGCATTTATTGGAGCCATTGTGAGTTATCCCACTTGGCTTTGCCAAAAGAGCTTGCTAAGGGGTGTACTTTAAGTTTATAAAAAAGACAATCGTATTCTCTCTCTCTCCCTCTTTTAGCTCTTGATTCCAGAGACAACGTAGATAAAGAACACTGCCGATAGGGCATGTTCAATTCCTTGGTTTCTGTTGTTTTGGTGTCTATCACACATGATTGTTTAACACACAAACAAAAAGGTACACACACAAACAAACAAGCACACACACATACACACACTCACACAAAAAACAAAAAGCACATTCTTCATTCTTCTTATAGCTTGTTTTAATGTTTTTTCCTTTCATTACAATTGTATACACATGTAATTCCTTTTGTTAATAACATGCATTGTCCTTTGTTTTATATTCATTGTTTTGTGTCATTATTTTTACCTGGACTCACACTGAGTCCTCCAATATTGTTTGTGGGATAAATGTTCCAGGAGCCCATAAATAGTTAATGTAAAACGTCTATATATATCACTGCCAAAGAGGTGATACCCACAGCATAATGGTGACTTAAATTTATCCAAACATTATAGTATCCTGCTATACCATGGCAGGGGCTAAAGGTCATTAGGTTATAATAAAAATGCACAAGAGACAAGTAGAAATGCTTTACCAGTGTTTGAAAGTGAGGAAGAACAGCTGATGTGGCAGCTAATACAACCAAATAGCAGTGGCAGATCTTTGTGTCGACCTGGGAAATTTGAAATTGCTCTTGTAGAAATTAATTCTGGATTACTGATCAAACAGAAGTAGTGATTACTAAATTAACCAGTGTGTATTAGAAATCATAAGGGGGTTAAATTTTGGGTGTTGCCTTCTTTTTGCTTATTTTGAATCCACTTTCAAAATAGTTGTCCACTGGATGCATGTAGAAAAAAAGCTGTCAGACTTTCTGTATTTGGAAGATGAATGTATTGAATGCATTCACATAATGTTAGTGAATGATCATGGAAAGGTTGCACTTGATGCAAGGCCAGTAAGGTGATGTATTAGTAGACAAAAGAGAGAAAGGAAAAAATAACCTTCATGACAGGTCAGATAGTGGCAGCCCTGCTGATTCTAAAGTGAATGTGGATAAGAACAAACTAGCTGATATTGTTACTACGGAAGAATTAATATTGTAAAATGATCTAGTAGCTTTCTGGTAAGCCACAGAAGTGCCTGCAGTTTAGTGCAAACTCTTAGCTACTGTAAGGCCTGTGCAAAGTGAGTTCCTAGAAGACTCCATGAAGTGGTATAACATGGATGAAGAAGGCCTTCAGAAGAGAATGTTGGGGTGAAAGAAGTAACTCATACATCGCTGAGAAAGAAGCCTGTTATGATTCATGATGATGATGATGATATTTCATCATTCTAGAAATAAAGATTTGAAACTTCATCATTATAAAAAGTACCCTTCCACCACGAGCAAAAGTAGCAATAGTAAAAAAGAAAAATACAGACATATTTCTTTACTTTGTGAAAATCCAAAGTTGACAGTTTCAAAAGCTTCCTTTAACCACAAAATTTTCAGAATATCTGTAAACAAGTAAGCCTAAATTTTAAAGAAACAAAAAGAGGCAATAACCCTGAGAACATTTAACACACTTTCTTTCTTTTTATATGCCATGTCCTTTCAGGACGTAGGTGATCATGGCTCTCCACCTCCCTCTTTCCCTTGCAGCTCTCAAGAAGTTCCTTCCCTCTGCTTCCTCCCCCAGACCATGTTCTGTCATACACCTGCTCAAGGTCACCGGGTATGACACGCCACTGCTTTCCCTTCTGTCGCTTTCCCTCTATTCAACCTGTTAGTATCAGATTCTCCAGGCTCTCCTTTCTCATTATGTGTTCCAGAAACTTCAGCTGCCTCTTCCTGATGTTAAGTATAAGCCTCCTCCTTGTTTGCATCCACTCGAAGACCTCATCGTTGCCCACACGCTCGGTCCATGATATCCTTAGTATTCTTCTATCACCTCGAGTCTCTTCTTCATCTTTGAGGAAATCGTCCAACATTTACTGCCGTAAAGAACGACAGATGTCACGTAACAGCTCAGTATTCTTTTCTACGTTACCAAAGAAATCCTCCCTGTCTAGCAATACACTACCCAACTTTTGGAATGCATCCTTGGCCATCCCAATACATCTACGGATCTCAGTGTCACACTTACTGTCCTCTGTAAAAATGTTTTCCAGATATTTAAACTCCTGAGTCTGCTTGATTCCAGTGTTCCTGACCTTCAAATTGCAGTTCGGTCTTCCTACACACAAAGCCAATATTGTAATTAACATAAAAAAAGAAAAAATACACTTATTCTTGTTATTAACTTCAACACATGTCTCAAAGTTTTATTGTTATATGTTATTACTGTATGATTTATTCATTTCCTTTTCAGTATAAAAATCCTCTACCAACTACTATTACATGTAACACAGGGTGACTTACATTAACAACTCAACATTCGACCCTGTTACAAGCCAAAAAGCATCTATATTGGCTAGTATATGTGCCTTATAAGTTCAAAGGTTGAATACAATGATTGAGAAGAAGAAAAGATGGCTGACAGATTTTGAACCTTGAGACTCCTATTTTTTTATGCTTTGTTTTGCCATAATGTAAAACTTTTTGTGTGAGTCTTATATCATTAAGATGTGTTTTAATTTATTTTTAGTTGCTGATATATCACAAATAATTACTATTAGCTGATAAATATCAACTGAGTATGGCCCCTATGATAATGGTAATGCTAATATTAGCTATTTCGTTATAAGAATTCATTGACTGAACAGCAAGTACTACAGTTAGTTGAAATTTATAGAATCTTTGTATTAAAACAATTTTTTAGAAAAATATGTTTCTCAAGTCCAGTAGCTGTTATCACTCTTTCCAGTATTGATGGGAGTTTCGTTCCTAACTTTTTGTTTGAAGTAGTGTGGAATGTCAACATCTGGATTATAACATTATTTTCTCTTCAATTTAAATGTGATATCCATTTTAGTTGTTGCTGCTGTTGAAAACCCTCAAGTGATGTGGCTTCTGTTATTTGGTACAGGTCTTTATTTGTGATTCTGTAGTGCCTATCCACAAGATTCAAAGAAGGATGGTCTTCATGAAGACACCCAAGATTCACTCACTCAAAGTCATTTTTAAACATCGGTCTTAGAAAGTGGTTGTATACGGCTGACAGTTTAGATATTTCTGAATGGGTTTGGTGTTATGCATGACATCCATATGAAAGCTTCGATCTATCAAAGCTATTTAAAAACATGACTCGAGTCTTTAGGTTAATGTTTTGGTTTTGTAGCAATTTGTAGTGTTGAATGAAACAACCTTATAGATTTGTATGGCTGATGCTAACCTCCAGGAGAGTGGCTCATTGTGCCTTCTTGGACTAATGTTCTCAACTGACATGAAATGGAAAGACTAGTTGCTAGATCTGCTGCTAAAAACGTTGACTCAGTGTGTCGTGCTAGCCAATTACATATCTATGTTGACCATTCATCTATGCTTAGAATATCGCTACCACATATAATTCAGTGTTCCTGGTATATATTTAGCAATTCTTGATAAAATCCAAATAAGAATCAGCAATATTATTGGTCCTGAACTGGCATCTCATCTTCAGTCACTTTCCTGCCACTGTAAAGTAGCATCCCTGTGTCTTTCTTATGAATACTTTCATGGTAATTGTTCAGATGAACTTTCCTCTGTAATTGTAATTGTTTGAGCTCTTTTCTATGGAACTTAGACTTTATGAATTTAAGGGCAGTACTAGATTGGCAAGAAGGTCTCATCAATTTCCAGTCAAATTGGCTTGATGTAATCATAAATTCTATGTTAACAGTTTCTTTTCACATATTTTTTGCTTGTGGAACTCTTTTCTACCTCCATGCTTTCCAGCTAACTTTGTCCTTCAAACATTTAAATGCAATATCAATCGTTATCTATTGTCTTCCTGATTATTCTTCTATTTTTCTTGCTCCTTAGTAATTGTTCTCTCTTCTAATTCTTTTACACACACTTTTTACAACCCCTTCTGTCTACACTGCCTTGCTTGTTTGGGTAAATCCAATTAAAAAAACACAAAATAATATCCTCCTGGAAAATGTCTCAAGTGACCATAACACTTCTTTCACTTTTACAACAATAATATTATGTGTGCAGAAATTCTTCCCAAATAAATATCATCTGAGTGGTCCAGACAGGTGATCAGCTGAAGGTGACAATTCAGGACTAAGTAGTAGTTATGGTAAAGTGGTACTTTTTGTCAAGTTGGTCATGTGAGATATGTTATTGTTGAGCAACAGTATGATACCTTTATCTAAACTACTCATGAATTTATTTCAAGTAATGATTTGGAAGACAGAAAAATATTGCAAAGGCTTGCCTCCCACAAGAGAAAAATTGTTTTCTAAAGAGGAACAATCAGAAGATAATGCTCCTTTAAAGACAAAAATAAGTGTACTTCACTTGTTTTATCACAAAGTTGTTAGAGAGTTCTATCAAGCAGCAATAAAAAAAATGTGACACTTCCTGTCTTTCTTTCTCTTCTCTCCTTTTTCATCCTTACATACTGGAGTAACAAAGTCAACCGTAATCTTCCTGGCATAGGGACATTTTTCCTTCAGTGACTGAATTTTTTCACTCCCCCCCCCACTTCATACTATTCAATGTCTTCTTCTTTAAATTTCATATTTGTGTATCTTCTCACTTTTTACTCAGTTATATAAAAAGTAAAATATGGCCTTGGGGGAAACTCATTCTTTTCCTTATACTTGTCATTTACTTGTGTAAGATATTGTGTTGCTACTAAAAGATTAACTAAATGAAATATTAACTAACAGCTAAGAAAGTTGGTTCACAATGTGGTGCTAGACAATTTTTCTTGCCAGAATCTATCTTATATATTTATAAAGCTACCATTCATCCTTGCTTTGAATATTGCTGCTGCATCTGGTTTGGTGTGCCTGTTATATATTAAGAGATTCTTGATAAAATCCAAAGAATCTGCAATGTTATTGGTCCCAATCTGGTAACTCTTTACCATTCCCATAATGTAGCTTCCCTATGCCTTTTCTATAATTCATTTCATGGTAATTGTTCTGATGAACTTTCCTCTTTATTACCTAGACTTTATGAATTTAAGTGCAGTACTATATTGGTGGCAAGGTCTCACCATTTTAGAGCTGAAATGGCTAGATATAACTGTAAGTTCTATGCTAACAGTTTCTTCAATTGCACCTCTCACCTGTGGAACTCTCTTCCAGCTTCTTGATTTCTAGTCAATTTTGATTTTTAAAATTTTAAATGCAATGTCAATCATTATCTTCCATCTTCTTAATTCTTGTTTTTTTATTGTCATCTCTGCTTAATAATAGTTTTTCTCATATTCTCTAACACTTAGTAACCACTAGTATCCTTGTGGCTTTAGTGACTTGCATGGAGTGAAATGATTAAAATCAAAATTAGAAAAAAACTAACACTGGAACAGTTTGGTGTCGACAATGTGAACTCTACATGCACCTACTGCAACAAGTGGCTTGCAAACATGAGAAACATAATCCTACATTGTTGATGAATGCAAGCACTCTTTTTAAGACTTGTCTTACAAGTTCATCTGCATCTCTGTAAACACACTACACACAGTAGACTAGCTATGGGACTGAGGAGGGGGTGCCCCTGGTGGCACTTTTGGTTTGCGGTGAGTTTTCAGAAAAGAAAAAAACAATGGCATAATTTCAATAATTTTTTGCAAGAAAAAGCAGTGATAAGGAAGAAGTCAGGGTTCAAATGAAGCCAACTTGTCTTTGATATGGCTGGCTCAAAGCCAGACAGTCAGCCAGCAATAAAAAAAATTGTCTCCAAAACACACTGTAAGCTGGTGGGAATAAAACCCATTCATAAGATGTGAGCAAAAGGTGTGAAAATTTTGAATATTTTTAAAGGGCTTGATGTGGGGTTAGATTATGGTTGGATTATTATTTTTCATGTCCCTGAACTGTTAGTGAAAAAAATTAAATAAATAAGTTAACAAATTGTTTTTTTTTTTATATTATCACAGGCTTAGATTTAATATGGATATAAAATCATTACTTTTCATAAATTATAAAATAGATACATAACTTGAAATAATTCCAATGCTTTAAGGATATCACATACATTCCAATTTTTTCCAGAAATATCAAATGGAAACTTAAAAGAAAATTGAAAATTAATATATTTTTTAAGTGCAGTTGGAAAGGGTGGTAAACTTGAGGGCCACCCCGGGCAGCAAAACCACTAGGTATGTTACTGACTACACAATACCGATACCTGATCATGTTTTTTGTAAGAAGCATATGGTAGCAAGGAAAAAGATGTACACTGGTGTAAGGTTGAATATATATTTTTGAGAAAAACAATGAAGAAATCATATAGACATCGTAACCATTAGTCAATACAAAAAATGTGAGTCTGTTCAATAAAGAGTTCTGTGGTTGGCTTTTGGTTGAAGTTTGTTTGGACGAAAGTTGAAGTGGGAGAATGGTAAAATGGTTTTGGCTTCATGTGAGTGGTGCAGGTAGGAAGTATGGAATAATAGTGGTAGGCATCAGGTCAGGCTGGCTAACAAGGGGATATGTTCTTATGAGATGAGGTGAGCGAAGAAGCTGCTGACTGTTGAAGTTGCCAGTGAGATGAGAATGCCCTTTTTTATGGCATGCAGGATTGTATTTATGTTTCTTCAGTGGATTGAGAAGGTATCCATGTCCTTGTTTTGCGGTGTATTACAATTGGTTGAAAAAGCCTTAATTGCTTGTCACGTGACTGCTTGCCACTATGTCTGCCAGTCAGTGACCTCGTGATGAACTGTAGGCCATTCTAGTTTCTGACTGTGAAGAAGGGTTCATGAATCACAACAGGATTTGACTTGGAGTATAACATGTGTAAGATCACCATACACAGCAACAAGTTTATGGTGAAATTCTTTTGAACTTTTGGATTTGGCATCAAAAAACCTTCTTCTTACACTTCTATATTTGTCTACTGTTTTATGATGATGGTCAATTTGTTGATGTCACAAGAACATGCACTCAATATTAAAGACATTTTGGCTGATGCAGGAAATACTGCATATACCACCCTGTTGTTTATGCTTATAACTTTCTCATTGTTTTAATTCTCATTGATTTTTTACTATCTGTATTTAACATTTTTATATACCTTGTGTACCTTAAGCATTTTATTTAGTGAATATCTGAATAGGCATCCCTATTTTTAAACAATGTAAATTTATGTGTAACAGCCTATGCATTAGAGAGTCTTAATAAAGAAATTGTGCCATCTAGCAGGATTTGAAACTGTATTTCTCTTATAGGTGAAGCTAATATCTGGCTTGGCATGCTTTATGTTGTTTCACAACACTTACTCTTTTATGATATGCACACTGCTTGTTGAGATCACTTGAAGCCGATAACTGCTACATTTATTTCCATATCCAGATAAAGAATTAATGGATTTTTATTTATAATCCAAAATTATTTCTTATTACTTTAAGTGTTATATTTCATGAATGCATGAATTTGAGTAGACATCACTTAGACCTAAATTAAAAATCTTATATATAAAGTACAGTGTATGTGTGTGTGTTTGTGCATGAATGGTCTCCAAGCAACTCCTCCACTACCACTGGACCAATTTTAATAATTCATAGCTCATTTAAAAGCCCTAGAAAATTTAGGTGCAGGGAACAATTTTTGTTGAGCTCAGATTGTGAGATTATGCAAGGTTAAAAATATATATTAATATATTATACTAGCCATTATTGTTGCTTTCATGGTTCAAGGGGAGTAATTCCTATTTTCTTTTTGTATCCAAAACTGCAGCTAGATTAAAATTTTAAGCTAGCTAAAATTTTAACCTAGCTTAAAAGCTGCCTTATCAGGTGGCATTTAAGCTAGCTCCTGTGGAGGACTCTTGGTTTGGCGATCGTCACAACAGCTTGTGAAGAGTAGATGCGATAGGCATCAATAAACTACAGAAGAACTCTAAATTGGTCGCTGCATTTAAGTATTGAATTAATGTTTATGCTTACCTCTTAAAAGTTCAACGATAATTATTCTGCTGCCTCTTAATTTAAAGACGATTTGATGTACGTAGATCCTTATTTTCCGCACAAACAATTATTTTTATTTCATGTGTGACAGAACAGGGGACAATTTATAAGATAAAATTAATATACTGTAAAGATTGGAAAATAGAAATTAGAATTAGTGATATATATTCAACATTTGAAGAGTTAGAGAAACATAATAGCTAATTAAATAAAACTTATATTATGGAATCTATATGAATAATATTTTTATGTTTTTTATTTAGTTGGGAAATCATAAAAAACTTTTGCTGCTCCTGCAGCCTTTTGTCGATGCTTGATATTGAATAGTGTTTTTTGAAATGAGCTAAATTTCAAATCCAATGGTACAAGAATTATCAATACTTTGGTCATGGCACCTGAGAAAATATTATTAAGAAAAATTTATTATTAATTTATTATTGATTTAATAAGTAAATAAATTAACTTAATAATAAATTGATAAGAATATATTATAACATTTGACTAAATAATTAAATAAGTAATAAGTAAATTAATATTAATAATTTAATAAGGAAATAAATTTTCTTAACAATAATTTAATATAAATATATAATAATTTAATATAAATATATAATAATTTAATATAAATATATAATAATTTAATATAAATATATGATGTCCAAGAATAAACTATCTATTTCAGTGAAATTGTTCAATTTTTTTAAATACTCACTTTTATTTTTGTTCATCATGTTAGATATGTGTTAGAATTTTTAATTTTGTTTATAACTTTATAATTTTCATAATTCTTTTCTAATTTCATTTTCATTCCATTTCAGAACTTTATCAATAATCAATATACAAGAACACATCTGGATTTCTTTGTATGGGGTTGCATAAAAACAAATGTTTATTGCCAAAAGATCAATAGTTTAGCTGAGCTTAAAGAACACATTTTGTTAGCAGTGCAGGAGATAACTACTGAAAAGCTTCAAAATGTGTTTCACAATGATAAGGCTGAATTTAAAATTTGCAAGGATACATACGGTGCACCTTTTGAAAGTTTTCAATAAAGTTTCCACGTAAAATTTATGATTCTCCCTCTTCATATATATATATATATATAGAGGTAAGATTCAAATGAGTAGAGTACAATTCCAACATTCGTAACATTTAATTTAATACAAAATAGAGCAATATATATATATATACTGTCGTCCAAAAACAGACTGTATTGCTGTATCACAGATCATCAGTGTGGCTACACATCCGGTTGCCTTCAGCTAGGATTGAAACCCGACTGAATTGGTGTCAGTAGGGGATTCTACCACTAAGCCATTGGCGCACAGCAGGGATGAAGGTGAATTTAAGCAAATTTATTTTTAGATAAACACACAGTGACTTTGAGAACTTGATTTGATTTACTGAAGAGTCTTGCATTATTAGCCATAATAGTCACTGTTTACACACCCACACTTTCACCCCAGGGAGCTCCACCAAAATAATATATATATATCCAGGTAAGATGAGAATGAATAGAATACAATTCCCATGTTCATAACATTTAATTTAATACAAAATAGAGCAACATTATTTATTTTAGGATATTACATCGAAAATGTCAAAATCACTACAGAATTGCAGTAGTGTTTCAATGTGTATCAAATGCAGAAGATGCATTTGATATGTATTGAAACACAATATTTATGAGTAAAAAGGGCTCAATACCAGGGATAGAGGGTTTGTTAATATAAAAGTGGACACTAAGATCAACAACGAGTGGCGACAGTCTGTTTCATGCTTATATACAATCTTCTTGGCCTTTAAAGCACTCTTTACTCATTCAAATTCCTTCAGAAGTCATAACTAATCAGTTGCATATTTGAAATGTAAAGTAATTTCTAAATAATTGATTTTTATTTATTGATCCAACATATTTAATCCAAATGAGTAAAGTGTACTTTAAAGGCATATAGACCCTTGCTTGATTATTAAGCTCTTCATGGTTGAATGGTCAAAAGCATGTCAGATCTAACAATAATTTATCCAGCAAAGGAGGAAGCAGGGTCAAATGTTCAGGCCTGTAGGCAAAATCAAATATTGTTTAAAATAAACAAAGCATCTACTCATATATGGGTATCAAATATAAATAATGTTTAAAGTAATAAATGTATATATAGGTTCCACAAAGTACCACTTCTTGGGGAAAAAGCTGTGTTGAACTTCCTCCTTACAAATGGAAAATAGAGAAAAAGAGGGTGATCTGATTTTGTGAATGTAGCTAGGATATGCCATGCCACATTAAGTTAAACATGTAAATGTCTGGTAGGACTAAAAAAAATGGAACTCATGTGAACATTTGCCATGGAAATAGCTATAGACTTGTGATGTTTGTGAAAAAGAGGCTGCAGATCCAATATATGGCAATGATATCAGATAAAAATATATGTAATAAAGAATATGACAAAATAATCAAATATAAAGAACTTGAAACTGAAAAAAAAAGCTAACTTAAATCTACTGTTATACCCATAATAAGTGGAGCACTGGGTATAATCAAAAAACAATACAGATAAAAATGTGAACAAGAAACTGAGTAGCCACTGTTTACAATATATTTTTTAAAAATAGCACTGTGTGAAATTGCTCATCTATTCAAGAAAGTATTTCAATACAAAGAAAATATATACACTGTGCATGTTAAGTATCACTTCACATCAGAATTTGTGTAAAATGAATGCATATCTTTTTTTTCAATAATGTTAACCCTGTACAAGGCACAAGAGCTACTCAAGGTAGAGGGTGACACAGTAAGATGTCTATGGGGATGTGTTGGGAAAACAACAGATAACACTAAACTTAAACAGGTTAAGTTTATAATGATTGGAGAAGCATCCTCTTGGGAATCAATTCCATCAATTTATTAGCATGCCTGATTCTACTTCTCAGGTAATATGTCCCAATAAGGGACTATATTGAATAGAAAGTAAAAGACGATAATAATAATAATAATAATAATAATAATAGAAATCTCGAAAATAATAATAATAATAAAAATCTCGAAAATGTGGCATATGGGAACATCAACAATCCCTGTTGTAGTTGGAGCCCTAGGACTGATTGGAAAAGATTGCAGTGGACTAACTGAAGGGATTCCTGGAAGTCTATGCCTCAAGGAGATACAAAAAATTGTTCTGACAAGTACAGCCCACACTTTATGAAGGGCTTTATCTATGTAATAATTTTTTTTTTTTTTTGTCAGTGGAAAGTGTCATGATGCTATTTCTAACCTTAGGTCCCTGGTCGGGACCCGGAAAGAAATGTGTAAACGCCAGAAATAAAAAAAAATAAAAAATAATAATAATAGTTCCAACAATGTAGTTGCAACATGAAAGGGCTGCTTAGTTCATAAATTGGTTAATATGTTGTGTCTTCAACCTCACTCACAAAAAGAACTGGTGGAACATATAGAATTTTACAGAATGATGAGTTTTCCATCCTCTGGAATTTCAGTATTCAGGCCAGTGACGTGTAGAGTTTTGGTGATGCTTGTTGATACCTGAGGCCAACTTCTTGATTGTATGTCCCTATGTGTCTTAGTGGATTTATATGGGTTAAAATGATTAAAAAAAAAATACATAGGAGCCAGTAACATGCAGAGATTTAATGATGCCCAGTGTGAACTCCTTGATTATATGCCCCTAAGACTCAAGCAAGGGGTACTATAGGGCCTAGTAGTGAGAAATGTGAAAAAGGAAGGCATTTCAAATATCTAAAAAATTGAAGAAACATGAAATAAACACTTTATTCAAATTACATATGAACTGAATTTTTATTTTACCCTTTTATTGGATGCCCTCCTGATATTAATGCACCCTCTGCCCCTACCACATACTGAATAAGAAGCAGTGATTTGCAGAGGTTTGGTGATGCCTGGGGTCAACTCCTTGATTGTATGCCCCTAAGACTCAAGTAAGGGGGCCTATAGGGCCTAGAGCAAGAAATGGGGAAAAAGGAAGGCATTTCAAATATGTAAAAAATTGAAGAAACATGAAATAAACGCTTTATTCAAATTAAATATAAACTGAATTTTTATTTTACCGTTTTATTGGATGCCCTCCTGATATTAATGCACCCTCTGCCCGTACCGCTTAAGGAATGAGAAGCTGTGATCTGCAGAGGTTTGAATATGTCTAGGGGCTAACTCCTTGCTTATATGCCCCTAAGACTCAAGTAAGGGGGCCTATAGGGCCTAGCAGCAAGAAATGGGAAAAAGGATGGCATTTCAAATAACTTAAAAATTGAAGAAACATGAAATAAACACTTTATTCAAATTAAATTAAATATAAAGCAAATTTTTACCATGGTACACCCCTGAAAACATGTTCAATCAGGGAGGTGTTCCTCCAACAGATATGAGAAGCAGTGATGTGCAGAGGTTTGGTGATGCCTGGGGCCAACTCCTTGATTGTATGCCCCTAAGACTCAAGTAAGCAGGCCTATAGGGCCTAGCAGCAAGAAATGGGGAAAAGGAAAGGCATTTCAAATAACTAAAAAATTGAAGATACATGAAATAAACACTTTATTCAAATTAAATATAAACTGAATTTTTATTTTACCCTTTTATTGGATGCCCTCCTGATATTAATGCACCCTCTTCCCCTATCCCTTAAGGAATGAGAAACAGTGATGTGCAGAGGTTTGGTGATGTCTAGGGGCCAACTCCTTGATTATATGCCCTAAGACTCAAGTAAGGGGGCCTATAGTGCCTAGAGCAAGAAATGGGGAAAAAGGAAGGCATTTCAAATATGTACAAAATTGAAGAAACATGAAATAAACACTTTATTCAAACTAAATATAAACTGATTTTTTATTTTACCGTTTTATTGGATGCCCTCCTGATATTAATGCACCCTCTTCCCCTACCCCTTAAGGAATGAGAAACTGTGATATGCAGAGGTTTGGTGATGCCTGGGGTCAACTCCTTGATTGTATGCCCCTAAGACTCTAGTAATGGGACCTATAGGGCCTAGCAGCAAGAAATGGGGAAAAAGGAAGGCATTTCAAATAATAAAAAATTAAAGAAACATGAAATAAACACTTTATTTAAATTAAATATAAACTGAATTTTTATTTTACCCTTGTATTGGATACCCTCCTGATATTAATGCACACTCTGCCCTTACCCCTTCATGAATGTCAAGCAGTGATGTGCAGAGGTATGGTGATGTCCAGGGGCCAACTCTTTGATTGTATGCCCCTAAGATTCAAGTAAGGGGTCCTATAGGGCCTAGTAGTGAGAAATGGGAAAAAGGAAGGCATTTCAAATAATAAAAAATTGAAGAAACATGAAATAAACACTTTATTCAAATTAAATATATGCTAAATTTTTATTTCACACTTTTTTTGGATGCCCCTCTGATATGGATGCCCAGGGCCATTGCACCCTCTTCCCCATTTCTGTATGCTACTGCAATACTACTGATTGAGACTGATAGGGAAATGCAGGTAGATTGACGAGTGAGAATCATGAAGAATTATGTTGAAAACATGTCTTCTGGCAAAAATAGTTAGTGGTTGTTATTTGGGTTTTGGGTATTATATCAAAAGAAGCAAACAAATATATCGATCAAACTCCTGGTAGCTCAAAAATATATGAATTACAAAAAGACATTCTCATGGGTTCTTCTCACATCTTATGTAGATTTCTTTCCATGCCATGGACCAGAATTACATCTTGATTTCATGGCATCTCATCTATTTGCGTCTTCTGATAAAAAATCTTGTTTCTTGAAATTTCTGGTTGAGACTTGGGGGAAAGTTGTACTGCACTAAGCAAAGGCAAAGTAAAATAATAATAATAATAATGATGGTCCAATATGAATTCTTGAAATCAATGGCAGATCCCGAATCTTTACAATTGGAGTTTTCTACAAGAAATCTGTAAAAGAACAAATGAAGGTTCTAAATTCAGTTACTAATCTCATTAAAAGCTTCTAAAAAGATCTGAAGAAAGTCACATATAATCCACTCAAGAATCAATCGAACTTCTAGTCTAATGGTTACAACACTAATCTTGCCAGACTTTGAAAACAAATCACATTTTTTATCATCTCTTGATGTTTTCACCCCTGCTGTGTCCCCTACTTCAATATGGCTACACGATCTTAGCAATATAACAGGTATTGTAGGAATGTTCCAATCATGGTTAGCTGAAAATTTCATATAGGAAAATATTAATTATCCTTTATGTTTCATTTTTTTTTAATTATTTTGTAATTTCTTTCAGAAAGTTCAGATGAACAAATCAGGAAACTTTTCAACAGCAATGAAAAATCTTCTTTTTATCAATTTTATCCAGAATACAAATTTGGTTTCTATTTTCTTTTATTTAATGATGAAAAGAGTAACATCATATTTAAAGAAATGTAGGGGTAAATTTTAAGCGGGGCTTTTACATTTATATAAAATGTTTCATATAAATAATCAAAAACCTTAATCATCATCTCTTGGTTAATACCAATTCTATTGTGAAAGCATTGGCTTATATCATAAAATATAACATTGTGTAGTAATTCTAGACTGTATCAATTTATTATTTAAAGACAAGATAAAACAGTTCCCCCACTTTATGTCCAAAAGAAACTTATATTAAGATTTCAAATATATCCTGAAACATATATATATATATATATATATATATATATATATTATAAGATGAAACTCACACAACCTATCATGCATATAAATTTATCCTGAAACATTTTCCACCTATTCTCCCCCAGCTATGGGTTAATTTATAAGTCTTGTATTGTTAAACCATTATTATCGCTGAAAAATAAAAAAAAAACTTACAATCTAAAAATATTTCCAGGCTTTAAATAACCAGAAAATGGTTGATAAGCCATAAAAATCAATCATGATTTTTGTAGTGTAAACTGAGAATGATCCTTTTCTTTACAACTTATGGATGGTGGGAATTGAAGTTGAACTATCTAGCTTTGATGTCTAGAAATCATACTTTGTGCAAGTCATTGGAATATCCAGGAACATCAGCCAATTACTGTTTTCTTTTATTGTGAACTGGAATGAAGGTCTTAATGAGTTCATATATTTATACAGCTTCTTGGTGAGACCAGAATATGAAGTTGTCATCCACATATGTCAGTCATACTCCACTACCTTTCCTGTAGGAAGCATAGCAATTTATAAATATGAAATGGAGGGCAGCTGTAAAGAGCCATGACCGTCTACATTCTGAAAGGACATGGCATTTGAGAAAATAATGACAAATCAATAAATACTTCTAAGGACATATAAATAGACACGTCTGTGGCTTCAAATGATTTTTCAGCTTCAATTGAGTCATTGTCTGTAAACTGGAATTATTATTAGCATGAAGGAAAAATCACTAGTAAGGATACAAGTTGTTAACATGGTCATTGAAGAAAATTATTGATCGTGTCCACCAGTTGTTCAAGAGGCTAGACCAAACAGTGAACAAGATCTTGATGAGGATTTCAACACTGTGATTACCCATGGGAAATTAACAAGAAAAAAGTCGTCAGTAACTGAATAGTAACATTACTAAATTTAGCCAAGTTGCCTCTAGTGTTTGAAGGTGCAAGATATATTAAACGTTCTATATATTGGCACAAACAAATACAACAAAGTTGGTTTCTGCTTCGTTCAGCTTTGGGGAAATTTCAACCCTAATTTCAGCGTTATCATCTATCTAACTAAAAAAAAATAATTATTTTCTCGTCAATGCGAAAATAAAAAAATTCAGAACAAATTTTATTGCTTCTTCTTCTATGCCCCATGTTTACAAGAGACGGATGAGACTAAAAATAGAGCATTGTTGCCATATCAACACAAGCTCGATCTCACTCTCTTGCTATCAAAGTGGTTAAATGTAACCGTCTCTTCTACTCAAACAGCTTCTTCTCTGGCACTTCCTATCTGTGGAACTCCCTTCCCCTTACTTGCTTCCCTGATATAATCTTCAAATATTCAAGTGTAATGTCAATCTGAGCTTGTGCCCTGTCCTTCTCTGCATCCTTTTCCCAAACACATCTTTTCGCTCTTGTTCTCAATCCTCTGCCACCCCTTGTGTGCTAGTGCCACTCCTGCCTTGCTTGGGGTGAATTGCTTCAAAAAAAAAAAAAAAAAAAAGAAGTGATCAGTCATCATGCTTCAATCTTAATAGGGTTCAAAATTGTTTATGTAAACTTGTTGGCAGAAACTTATTCTCCATTTTTGCAGGCTGTTTCCACAGATACATCAAATGCTTATTGCTACACTATCACTATTTACATATCAAATACTCAGATGAGTTCCATTCATTATTTTCACCTGCTCAAGCCTTTACACTTAAGAGATGTTATATTAAGTCAATAGAGTCAAAACTTCTTCATTTCTTCCATATTTTAATTGTAAGAAGGAAGTTCCACTTAGACAGTTTTTCTGCATGAACTACCACTTTGTGAGACAGACTCCTGCATGGGTGCTCTCCTAAATTGTACAAACTTAACCTCTTCAAGTAAAGTGTCAATTGTTATCTATTATAATTTTCACTTCCACAATCTCCTTATTCATCATAAACATTTTAAAAGTGACCTTAAGTGGTTCTTAGATCTTGGACTGGACAAATTCTAATTGGGCATTTAAATGAGTAAAACTTCTGTGTAATATGTTTCAATCTCTAAAAGGATTTCATCAGACTAAAGTAATGTTCTTATTGATGGAATTATGTATATGCACCAGGGAGGGGAATTATATATATGTAGGGGGTGAGGGAGAAGATATAAACATAAACGTTGGTCATAATTACCATATTTAGTCGTGTATAAGCTTAATTCATATACAATGTGACCTCTAAATATTTTTGTGAAAAACCAGGTTTTAACATATAGCTCATGTATAATGTCCCCACCCCAGCTTCTGAGTAGTACTAGTAGCCCTACCATAATCAAATATTTCAGTACTGGGCATCATCCTGGATGTATTTCCTAGCAAATAAATGTTCTTTATTCTTTTTACAAAGTTACCCCAAAATCGTGAGATAACTACTTACAGTAAATTATCTTATATGAAGATTTAGACTTTGTACTTTTGCTTTCTTTCATCCCTGACTGGTAGCTCTTTTATCCAGGGCCTGCTTTCTATGTAGCCTAAATTTCTTTCTTTTTGTTGCTACAAGAAGAGCAAAACCTCATCCACTATGCATGTCACCTAAAATCAACAAATACTTTATATAAATAAAGAATTAATAGATTTTTTTCTTGTCTCAAATTTTCATTCATCTTCATTAAGCAAGTGTTTACATAAAGCATTGCCCTTCAAATGATAACCTTTTTTTTTAGGATTAATACATAATGCAGTACCAGTATATAATGCTAAATAAGCTTGCGTACCTCGAGGTGGCATAATGGTTAGCAAGCTTGTCTTGCTAGAACAATTACGACTGAGTAGTGAGTTCAATTCTCACTGAGTGTCCCCTGATTTTGGCTTTGTGCCACATCTAAGCTATGCTTGGAAAATCACTATAATGCTAAATAAGCTTACCTGTACCATTAAGCTTAGGAGAACCAGGTAGGTTGCAATCACTAAAAATGCATGAATTTTAACCTCTCCAGAAAAAAAAATTTACCTGTCTATAGTACAACCAATCACTGAAAATACATGATTTTTAACCTCTCCAGAAAAAATTACCTGTGTATAGTGTGACCCCCTATTTTTTGTGTAAAAAACGATCATTAAAACTCACACTATACTTAAGTATATATAGTAAACATCAAGGGGAAACACTGAAGATGCAAGAATGTTGATTTTAAATTTTTGAGTTTTAAAATATTTAAGTTCACAATTTTTTAATTTTAAAATTTCCTAGTAAATGCTGGTATAAAATCTGTTTCTAAACACAGGCAAGCAGCTCTTTCCACAGATTTGTTTTCTTGAAAACCTCTAAACTGTGCATTGGCATGATTATCATTGGGTGACAATACAGGGTGACCCCCAAAAAACAGAAACCATAAATATTGTAATAAATCCTGCAAAAGTCCAGATAATTGCCAGAAACTTTGTAGATTTACACTTTGGTCTATGTACAATCATTCCCCAGAGTTTTAGTTAAATTGGTCGCTTTGCATAAAAGTCACATTCTTTCCAAAATATGCTCCAAATGAGATCTGTGGTGTTGGAGGAAAACTTGCAAATATCACACAAAATTGTCAATTACTCAAATGCATTCCTCTTTGAGAATTTCCCTGATTTTTGCTGTAATTGATGCCTTCAGTTCACCAATCATTTGAGAGTTGTTCAGGTACACATTATCTTTAAGATATCCCCCACAAATAAAGATCTGTGGGGTTCAAGTCTGGTGAGTGCAGTGCCCACTCAACGTTACACTTCCTGCTGATCAGTATCTCCTAAAATGGCTTTCTCAGTCAGGCTGGGAAGTCATTTGATGTCTGGTGGGGTGGCCACGTCTTTCTGGAACCATTGTTCATCTTGATCTATCCCTCTGTGTCATCCCAGTGATGTCCAAAGCTTTCTTAGTACTGCCACATAGTGCTTTGGATTCACTGTTTGAGGTCTCTCATTTTTGTCTTCAAACCAATATGGGTTGATAATGCCATGTTTAGAAATTGCAACCCATGCTGTGCACTTTGTTGCATGTAATGGCCTCTGTAACACATCCTCCATTGTGGCTGTACCCCAATAAACATTGTTTTTTACATGTCCTGAAAGCAGAAAGTCCATTTCGTCAGAGAACCAGATATGATTCAAGAAGTCTGGATTGTCTTTGATTGTGTCGCAAAACTATTCACACATGGTTACATGTTTTTCCATGTCCGTCACCATAAGTTTTTGCTTTACTTAGATGTTGTAAGGATACAGATGAAGATCCAACTTAAGAACATGCCTCAAAGACTCTCAAGATTCCCAGCTGTTGACTTCATCGTCAAAGTGATTTCTTTAGGATCCACTCCACTGAGTGCTGTACAGCATCTCTTTCTGTTCTAGCACTCACCCTCCGACCAGAATAAGTGTCCCTCAGACTTTTAGAGTACAGATTTTGCACAGTCCCATATTCTCTGAACTTCTAAACCCAGTGAAAAATTTTGTTTTTTGATGGAGCATGATGACATTGAAACTTTCTCCAAAAGTTTGCTTGCACTATAGAGTATTATTTGTTGGTGAAATTGGCCTCCATGCAAAATGTCTTTTCTTTGGTTGAGCAAGACATATTAAGGAAGATTATTGTCCCAATATTTCATGCACAAACTCAACTTATATGCCCTGAAATTGAAAAGAAGAAAAAATAATATTAACAGTTTTATTAAAAAATTTGTAGGTTCTGTATTTTTTTTTGTGGGGGGGGGGGCACCCTGTAGTGGATTAGTTTCCTACTACTTTCTCTATGGTTTGAATTGAGAGTTTTTATTTTCATTTTGTATTGTGATGTGGGGTCTGGCAAGACCCATCACTTAACTCACCAGTCATGATAGTAGTATTCAATACTTAGACAAGTCACTACAATCATATTATCTTCTTCTGACAATTTCCCATGGATCAGTCCATTTATGGTAGTAAGGAGGATAACTGGTTCTTATCACAACATTCTGCTTCTTTCCATTTTATCTAGTTCTCATTTAAAAAGAAAGAAGATCGATTTATGCTTTTCACAATAATATTCATAGGAAGTGAATGTAATGAATCTGGCTCAAATTTGATTCTGGTCTGCCGACTCATTTTACATTATGAAAACTGTAAAAATATCTGCAGGGCAATGTCTTGAAATTAGCCTTTTATTTTTATCCATAGTAGACCAAGAATAAGTTTTCTTTTATACAAATGAAAATAGAACTAATGAATAATTTAAAGGGATATGTAAGTTGATTTGACATCATCTAATATGTATTAAAATACAGACTCTTCAAAATCATTTGACTATCATAAAGATTATACACATCCTTCTTTATTTTTTGCATCATTGTCTATAAATAAATGCTTCATCATTTGGTTCTATCAACTACTCAAATGACCAACCTTACATAAAGGATATTCATATTTATTTAACATACTAGCAGCATAACCCGTCTTTGACTGAATCTTTCATTACTGGTAATTTTTGCCGTTCAATTGGAGCAGTTTGTGGGGTTCAGCATACCCGGATTAAAGGAGAATTTAATACGGGATACCCTGCTCACAAAATTACAACACAATTTTCAAGAAGAAACAACACGATAAGGAACGTTTGTAGAAAATAGAACATTGTATATTTATTATCTTGTGAATAGGGTAAAAAGGATTAATGTTTTAGTTAGTTTAAGAAAAATGTGATTTTGACAAAAATGTCTGTGTTCGCTGTCTTTTAACCGAGTAGCAGAGTAATGTCTGTTTCTTTTGTTTTTGTTTAGGTGTAATGGAAAAAGGGGTGATCAATTTAAGTTGAAAAAGAGAGTGTGGATGAGGAATAAAAGATAGAAGGAAAATGTACTTATGAATGGATAGTAATATTAGCGGTAGATTTTCTAACCAAGTCTTGGAATCATTATTTGCAGTTAATGCTGTCTTAAGTTGCCTGTGGAAACGTTCAATTAAGCCATTGGCACATGGGTGATAAGCCGTTGTTGTTATATGCTTAACTCCTAATAGTTTTGTGAACTCATCAAAGAGCGTAGATTGGAACTGAGAACCTCGGTCTGTAGTTATTACTGAGGGACAACCAAAAACGGCAATCCACTCATGTAATATACTTTTAAAGATTGTTTCTGCAGATATATCCCTTAGAGGAACAACGACAGGCCATCTTGTGAATCGGTCGATAATAGTGAGTAGGTAACTATGTCCATTTGCTTCTGGTAAGGGACCCACTATGTCCATGTGAAGATTCGTGAATCTACCATCTGGTTTTAGAAAATGCCCAGGAGGGGACTTAGTATGTCTGTTTACTTTGCTTTTTTGGCACTTTAAACAAGTTTGAGTTCAGCTTTTTATGTCAGTATGCATGTTTGGCCAGATAAAACGACTGCTAATCAACTTGTCGGTTGCTCGGTGTCCGGGATGTGAGAGATTGTGAAAATGCAGAAATATCTTTTTTTCTCAATGAAGGTGGAATGTATGGTCTTGAATAACCAGTCCCAATGTCACAGAGTAGTGTTTTTGTTCCAAATGGGACGGGGTGTTCCTTCAATTGTAAAGAAGTGTCCTCTTTTATTTTGTATAATGTGGTATCATTTTTTTGTTCATCTGCAATGAGGTCGAAGGTAAGGGTTTCAGAATCGATAGATTGTATCGTGGAGCGTGAGAGTGTATGTGCCACGATATTGTCTGAACCTTTAATATAGCGGATATCCAATGTAAATTGGGATATGTAGTCCAGTTGTCAGGTATCTCTGGGTGTGTATTTATCTGTGTTCACATGTAAAGCGTAAGTGAGGGGTTTGTGGTCTGTGAAAATAGTAAAGATTCGTCCCTCGAGCAGATGTCGAAAATGCCTTATTGCTAAGTAAATAGCTAGTAACTCTCTCGAGAAGGTACTGTACTTCTGCTGTGCTTTGTTTAATTTGACTGAGAAAAAGGAGATTGGCTTTTCTGAACCATTTAGTTTCTGATGTAGAACTGCTCTAATTGAATCTTCTGAGGCGTCAATTGTCAATGTAAGTGTTGAGTTAGCATCGTCACTGATGTAAGAGAGCTTGGTAAAATCTGCTAATGCTTTTTTAACATTTTGAAATGCAGCTAACACTTCTCCGTCAATCAGTATTTTTGCATTTTTCTTCTGTTTTTGCAGCAAGTTTGTGAGTGGGGTAAAAATTCTGGAACAACCTGGAATAAATCTACGGTAGTAATTTATTGAACCGAGAAATCGTCTTAATTGACGCAGTGATGTCGGCTGCTGAAAGTTTTGTATTGCTGTTACTTTCTCTGGGACAGGTGTGATTCCGTTTTTGTCGATCACATGGCTAAAGAAATTTAACTTTGAAACAGCAAAATCGCATTTGTGGACGTTTATCTTTAAGCCAAAATGTGCCAGTCTCTCGAAGACTTGTTGAATATGGTATAGGTGTTCTTTTCCATCACGACTGGCGATAAGCACGTCATCGATATATGCAAAGGTAAAAGGCAATCCTCTCAAAACTTCATCAATGAGTCTTTGAAAGGTTTGGGCGGCATTACGTAACCCAAATGGCATCCTGGTGAATTCATAGAGTCCAAAAGGAGTGGTAATTGCAGTTTTCCTTATGTATTCTTCTGCTACTGGAATTTGGTAGTACGCCATAATCAAATCCAATTTTGTAAAAAGTGAGGTTCCTTGCAAACCTATGGCGAAATCATGTAAATGCGGTATAGGATATCTATCAGGAACAGTTTTTGCATTGAGATTCCTAAAATCCCCACAAGGTCGCTATGCGCCAGCTTCTGGTTTCGGAACCATATGTAGCGGAGAAGAGTATGGGCTATTTAAAGGACGTATGATGCCTATCTGCAACATATGTTGAAATTCGTCTTTTGCTATTTTATATTTGTCCGGATGTAATTTGCGTGGTAATGCGTGTGTAGGTGGTCCAGCTGTGGTCATATAATGTTTAGCAGTGTGACGGAGTTTATCTGTATGTTTTAAAGGCGTGGTTAGTGTAGGAATTTTTTTATCAATTCATTTAGGCCATTAGCCGTTGGTATTGCTGAACTAATTCCTGTTGACTTGTAGATTGAGGTAATTCCCTTTGTTCTTAGGTTTGTGTTACTGTCAATGAGAGAGTGTGTAGCCATATTCACTGATAAATCGAAATGGGATAGGAAATCCGCTCCTAGGATAGGTGTTTTCACATTTGCTTGTGTGAAAATCCATGGAAAAGATCTTCTTAGACCCAAATCGAGCGTTAATGATATCTCACCGTATGTTTCTATCTTTGATCCATTTGCTGCCTGCAATGTGTATGTGGAGAATGTAGGTTTTTGTTTTGTATTCGGTGGGATAACACTGATCTGAGCGCCGGTGTCGACTAAAAATAAATATCCGTTACTTCTGTCCCGGATGTAAAATAGACGACTCTCTTGTTTTAATCCAGCAGCTAATGTCGTCTTTACTTGCTGCTGGCATAGTCGTTTTCCTGGTGTTGTGTAGAAATGTGAGAAGTTTTCGAATTTAAATTGCATGGTTCAGTGCACTTCTTTGCATTTCTTCCAAATTTATAATAATACCAACAGGTATCGTGTGTAATTTTCTCTCTGGAGAAAGAGTTCGATCAACTTCGACATCTGTGTGGTGAGTAGGATCTATTTCTGAATGTTGGACGAGAACGCTGAAATTTCTGTGCTTGTACCAGACTCTGTACTTGTAAGCTGAGATTCGCCATTTGCTTATACAGCTGCGACAATTCAGATGACTTGTCTGTTAATGTTGCTGTATCTGTTGGTGCATGTGATGTGGCGTATACGTTTTTGTCTTGGTTGTTGTCATGTATTTTGTCTGCTATTTCTGCTATTTTCTCCAGCTGTAAATCATTGGTGAGTGATGCGAGTATCTTTGTCGTATGTGTTTGTAGTTTATCCATCCACAGTTTCTTTAACACCACTTCGGACATGGTGCTGTCTCCTAATAAGGATCGCATTTTTCTTAAAAGCTGTGAAGGTTTCATATATCCCTGGTTCACATTATTGAATAAGTCGTGTAACCTTCTTTCCTCCGATTTAACGACACGTCTAATAATTGCAGCTTTCAACGTGTCATAAGGTTTTTCTTCCGGCATGTCATTAAGTAGATCCACTGCCTCGGATGCTACATCTGCGGGAAGTTTTTCGACAACGTAGGCGTATTTTGAACTTTGCGATGTAATTTTCTTTGCATTGAAAATTGCATTTAACTGTGCAAACCAAATTTGTACGTTAGTTGGGTTGTAAGTTGGTAAGTTAATTGTTATAGCGGCTTCCATAGGTTCCGTAGCGTGTGTATCCATTTTCTATGTGTTTTGATGATTATGGTTATATGTTAAAAAAATGTGTTGTTTATTTTGTTGAATCTTTTCTTTCAGTTGTAAATTTGCGAGTTCATTTCACGTCGATTGGTCACCACTTGTGGGGTTCAGCATACCTGGATTAAAGGAGAATTTAATACGGGATACCCTGCTCACAAAATTACAACGCAATTTTCAAGAAGAAACAACACGATAAGGAACGTTTGTAGAAAATAGAACATTGTATATTTATTATCTTGTGAATAGGGTAAAAAGGATTAATGTTTTAGTTAGTTTAAGAAAAATGTGATTTTGACAAAAATGTCTGTGTTCGCTGTCTTTTAACCGAGTAGCAGAGTAATGTCTGTTTCTTTTGTTTTTGTATAGTTGTAAAGGAAAAAGGGGTGATCAATTTAAGTTGAAAAAGAGAGTGTGGATGAAGAATAAAAGATAGAAGGAAAATGTACTTATGAATTGTTTTGGAGTTGTTGTTGTCCTTTCCGAATCCACTTTTGGCTCTTAGTGTCGGGTTGAGTCAGTTATGAAATTTACTGTCAGTCTTCTATGATCTCTGCGCCCTTCTGACTGGCGACTGACTTGAAACTCTGTATTTATTGTTGACTTTTTTTCACACTGGCTCGTTATCTTTTTTTTTGTTTAGCAAATCGCCTCCTTTCATTGGTCAGAAAATTAATTACACACCTTATTGCGAAATCTGTTTTTAATCGTTTTGATCCGATTTTGCGGGTGTGCAAATCTACTTTGTGTTTTTTAGTCATTTGTTGGAATGATATAGGATTTGTATCCTATAAGTTTAAATTTAAAGTCAGCCCACCCGAAAATCAATATTAGTAACAACATTTGGGTGCAACTGAGGCACATTCCCAAATGGGGGGGGGTAGCAATTTGAATTGGTGGGTGGCTCTGAAAAGAGAATTGTATAATAATAAATAATATTATTGTAATAATTTAAACTATTTATTTTTATTAAAGTTTTTATGAAAGATATATATTGAAGAAGAGATAGTAAATAGTAAAACGTTGCTGAGAGTTATAATGGACAGGAAGTAGTGGAGAGCCATTGGATTTAACCAACTTTATCCACTGTGCAATGTGTCCTTGGTTAGATTCAGTGACAGGACCCAAAGAGTGTGAGTTGAATACCCGGTTAAGGCAGTGGAGAACTTGGAGAGGGGAATTAACAGGAGATAACTAATAACTGACATCTATTAAACATGGCACATGGAACAAGAACAGTCTACCCCAGTGAGTGAAATAAAGGGTTCAGTTCGACATTCCAACCACCTGAAGAAGGCTGGAGCATACAACAGCTGAAACGTTGTAATAGATATGGCAACAAAGATGAGGACAATAGTTTGAATAATGTAAATAGTGTACATAATACCTCATCTCAGAAATATAGATAGATGCATTTAAATCAATTTAGATAAAATTTGACTGAAAAGCCAGAAGACAGAAATAAGTTCCACAAGTGAAAAGTAAGAGGGAAGAAACTGTTAACATAGAACTTATTGTTATAACAAGCAATTTCAACAGTGAAATTATGAAGAGAAAACCTTATCAGAACAATTACTATTTATAGAAAAGGCACAAAGATGGGAAAATGACTAAATCAAGATACCAGTTCAAGACTGATAAAATTACAGATTCTTTTTTTCTATTTTATCAAGAATTTCTAAATATATAGCAAAGCACCAGACCAGATATGATATCAATATCTAATACATGAACAAATGGAAGACTTATAAATGTATAAGATAGATTTTGGTGAGAAAAATTGTCTTGTGGAAAGAGTAGATGTAGATGAAGAGAGGAGATCCCACTTGAGAGAGAGACAGACAGGATTGGGATGAGATGTGTTAATAGGACCAGAGGTGTATGAAGTCTTTCCTCAAGATCTAGTGCTTGTGTATTTAATGAAGGTGAAGAGATGGAAAGGTAGACATCTTTCATCCAAGTCAGGCATACAATATCAAAACAAAAAAAGATAAATTAAAAAGTTATAAAAACATTTTCTGACCAATCAGATCCACACAACTTCAACCAATAATTCAAGATCAGGACCAATAATATTGCTGATTATTCTTTGGATTTTATCAAGGAGCTTGAGATAAATAGCAGGAGCACCAGCTCTTATGTAGCAGCAATATTCTAAGCACGGATGAATAGATATGTAAGATGGATTCTGTAGTAGGAACCCAAGACAAATTCTCTAATCATTTTTGTATATTGATTTTGGCAAAAGTGTAAATGAATCCTCATTTTCACTTTAATAACCCCTCTTCTCCATTGTTACAACTGGGTTACCTCCCATTTCTTTTTGTTAGTATCAGTTATAATATCCTAGACAAAAGTTTAATATTCAAAAATTTGAATGCAATTGCTATCTACTATCCTCCTGATTACTTTCCTCTTCCTGCTCATTATTAATGTTTCTGTTCCTAATTCTTCCACACTTTGTAACCCTTTCTGTCTTAGTGGCTTTACTGTCTTACTTGGGGTGATACCAATTAAAAAAAAACATTCAAACAAGGGCCTTTCATACTTGTATTATAACTTCCACTACGCATTCACGGAAATTAGAATGAATGGTAGACAATTAAATTTTTTTGATTAGAATGTTATGCAAATTGATGGCAAATAGATGGAGATACTCAGGAGGATAGCCTATCCAATTGTTGTAGAGTATTTCCTGTAATAAGTCTATTATGGTCTCTTCCATTTACTATAAAATAGTAGGAAAAGTAAGTCTCGGTGGAACAGTGCCATATCCTGTTCAACTATTGAACTCTCTGCCTTGAGCAGAGAGGAATCTGGACAAGGCTTTGCCGAAGGGTAAATTTTCATCCAGGGAGGTAAACAGACCCTGAACTAATTTATGCAGGTTCTAAAGAAATATTTTTGGCCAAGCCTATGGGCTTGGAGAACCCACTGTAAACTCGGCCTTGTGCCACATACGACTCACGTGTGTGTGTGTGTGGGGGGGTGTTAAATATAACAGTACCATATCCTGTTCAACTGTTGAACTCTCTGCCTTGAGCAGAGAGGAACCTAGATAAGGCTGTGCCGAAGGGCAGAGTTTCGTCAGGGGAGGTAGACAAACCCGAACCTGCTTATGCAGGTTCTATGGGAATATTTTTGCCCGAGCCTATGGCCTTGGAGAACCCACAGTAAACTCGGCCTTGTGCCATATACATCCCTCATTGGTGGGGGCTGTTAAATATTAACAGTGATATAGACTGTTCTACCGAGGCTGTGACTGTTCGCAGCACCTGTTGAACTCTCTGCCTTGGGCAGGGAGGAACCTAGACGAGGCTGTGCCGAAGGGCAGAATTTCATCTGGGGAGGTAGACAGACCAGAACCCATTTATGCAGTTTCTACAGGGATTTGTTGGCTGAGCTTACGGGCTCAGAAGACCCACGTTAAACTTGGCCTTGTGCCACATATAACCCCCGTGGGGGTGTTGCTAAATATAATGGTGATATAGACTGAATGCTGGTCAACTGATACATACTTCCAAGATGTGTAACACACTTCTGTTGTATTTACTGTTCAATATACGATTTTATCTGCAACCTCTTGTTTTGTTACTTCTTAGCCATTTACTTGTTCGCAACACCAATTAAGATTGGAAAAAATTTAAGCCTTACAAAATGTGTAAATGTCTCTGAAATTGGAGTTATTTTCTGCTAGAGACTTCCTCTAAATCATGCTAGGTGGTGTTGTATAAAAAAAATGTCCACCACAGAATGCCGTACTGAAAGTGTTTTTTTCCTTCCAGGGGACTTGTATATTACCAACAAACCTTCTGTCACATCATATAAAATACACTGTTATCACTACAGTTTTGTTTGTAAAAATTTCATCTGACCACAATAGCATTTCCATTACAATGTATCACATAAATACATATTTCCTTTAAAGATAGGAAAATCCTTTCCCACCATCTTTAACAAATAATACAATGGTGCTACATTGTCAGGCACTTTCTCACTGACAGTAGAATGCTAATTGTTTGTTGAAGAATTGATTTTTCTCCTTTTCTGAGCTATGTTACACCTAATTGTGTGTGTATATATATATATATATATATATATATATATATATATATATATCCTAGTGAGCCAGGAACTACCTACCGAGGTTTTGTCAGAATGGATCTTCAGGGTAAGATCACTTGTGACTTTATGCTAGCACAGCTATTGATGGCCCCCAAGTGTTCCTTCTACCCAATTTTATTCCCAAGGTTTGGGTAAACCCATGGCATAGTTTTCAGGCTATTTTCCAAAGGTGATGCATGCTAGGATCGACCCTTCCAGTATGACAACATAAGGAAGTATCCTTCCTGACAATTCAACCATAATGAGATTTGAACCTAGGTCTCACAGTCAGAATCTGAATATTCTAACCACTCGAGCTAGGCTAATGGCTATACTTGACTGGTGTAAAAAAACCTGCATAGTACAATTTGCAAATTGGTATCTGGGAAAACATTTGGTAAAAAAAGAAAATACTTTTTTTTCACTACTTGGATGTTTTTACATTCAATTAGTGAAAAAAAAAATCGCTCAGTGTCATAATTTCTAGTCCAAAGAGAAAAAAAAATACAATTGATTAAAATAATAAAGATAAGTAAAGTGCTCAATACACTAAGTAAAGCAGAGTATAAAAATCCTAGTGAGCCAGAAACTTCCTACTTAGGTTTCACCTAAATGAATCTTCAGGGTAAGCTGAAGATCCATTTATAGAGGAGAGAGTATTGTAGCTGATACGACCAGCTGACAGATTTCTCCCAGAAAGCTGTTGTTGCTGGAAAATGTGACTGAAGTTGAAGGGGACAATATAGAACTGATTGCTCATTATATTAGGTAATATAACATTGAACGTTATCCTAGGTGTGAGATTTGGTAGGGTGATAGTGATAAAAAATCAGATCACAGGTAAGATATAACAAGAAGCTAGAATATGAGGTATTGGCAAATCAAGACGGGAAATTATCAGCCTGAAGAGCTATAAAAAAAAAGTGGTGATTATTGTGGAATTGAATCAACCCACAACAAAGAAAAAGGTGAGAAATGTTTTTTAAGTATAAAATATTTTTTTTTGTTTTTTTACAACTAGCATGTATGGGTGTTAAAATGCTTGTATTGAAGTTCCTTGTTTGTTAAGATGAAAAGAAATGTGATGTCTTTGATCTGTAAGAAAAAAGAGGTAAGGAAGAAAGTGAGGAGGAAAGTGTAAGTGTCATGTAGCTTGGTGAGGAAGAGTGTAAGTATCACATAGCTTAGTGAGGATGATGGTAAGCATCATGTAGCTTAATGAGGAAGATGGGTGAATGAGTAAGGGAATCTCATTGAAGCTGTTATAAACTGCTGCTCTCTGTATATGTCTCTTCTCCTTACTGGCTTGTCTGTCTAGAGACTTTGCTTAAATGCTCTTCAAAGGGATCATGAAGCATGTTTTTATTGTTGGCAGGAATGCAACTTATTGGTTGAAAAATTTTAAATATTTATTTTCAAAGGATTCATTTATTAACTGGAAGGATGCACAAATCCTTCAGCTCAGAAAACCTTTTATTTGTAATTTGATGATTGACTGTCTTGGGGTTTATTTTTGTCTTTGCTCCACAAATCATCCCTATTTCATCTGTATTCCAAATATAAGAAGGAAGTTCCACTCAGCTGTTGCTGTCACTTTGTGAAACAAAATTCCATATAAATACTTTCCTGAACACTTTAATCTTAATCTTTTAAAGTCAAGAGTCATTTGCTATCTATTCACTTTACCCCTATAAATTCCACTTCCTACCTCCATCCCTTCCACTCCTATCTCTCACTTCATTCATCAATGCTAGCTACCAGATGAGTATTTTTGCTATTTACAGACCATGTTTGGCAAACTGAAGGATTAAAATTAAAATCACAAAAATGCCAGTTCCTCAAAGATAAAACCAAATATTTCAAATTCATTGTAAATAAGAATGCAGTGAAATTGAATGATAATTGAATGAAGATAATGTGGAAGTCATTTAAAACCATATCTAAGCCTTGTACAGAGAGAAAGTTCAGGGGGTTTATTGAAGCAATTGTGTATTACAGGAAACTTACTTTTTCATGAGTTGTCACCCCCACCAATAAATTTAACCAAAAACCAGAATGACATAACGTATCAGGTGCTGAACATGATCCTTTTATCCTCCTCATTTTGTTATCTTCAGAGTAATGCCAAAAGGTGGAACTGATTTTTAAAAGACATATTAACAGACCTATTGTCCAAGGAGGACAATGAAAACTGGGATTTGTTTTTAACCTAGGCCCAAATTTAAGTACCTCCACTTTTTTGCTAAAAAACTGCGTAGCATGATGAAAAAAAAGTCCCAAACTTAATAAAAACAAAGTTTTATCATCAATATGTTTATGTTATCATTAAGAGAAAAGATCAAAGTATTTTTGTTGGAAAATTCCACTCTAAATGGGTTGGAATTAGCTACCCCTAGTTTCTTTCTTTTTATTGTCATTATGAGGGATCACTGTCATGTTGTCCCTAATAAATGAAATTTAGTCACCGCATATGTTAACATGGTACACGTGTCTGTTTCCTTCTTGAGTTTATCCTTCTGTCTGAAATATGTTTGTTATCTAACTTGATAGGTAAATTTCTAACTATTCTTTCATTATTTTATTAAATTGAATTTTTTGATCTTTTCTAGTGTGTATGAAATTTTGGTTAAATATTTTTTTTTTTTTTGCATTAACGATTAAAGAAATATTTATGATTAGTGCTTTAGTGCATTTTTCAGGTGAAAACACATTGATTTGAAAATTTTTGCAAAAATCAAATACTTGTCAGATTTTAATGAAAATTTCAGGACTTATTTACAAATAAATGAAATTATTTTGGAAATTTTTTTAGAAAATCTTGGGAAGAGTATTTGTTTTACATATAGACCTCCCCGCCTCCCCATGCTTACTTAATTTCATAAAAGTTTGAGGAATTTTCATCAAAAAATTTTTTATTAGTTAAAAGCAGGACTCTTTTTGGAATGTAAATCATCATTTTTTTTTCAAACTACTACTCATTTCCCAAAAATCTGCTCCTATTGTAAAATGAAATATGTAATAAAATTATGACATTATTTAATTAGAAAAGCTTTTACTTGCTTTTAAGATTTATTAAGGACATTATTGCTTTTAAGAAAAAAAATTTGATGATTAATGAGTTTTATACAAAAATTGTTTTCATTTTTTTTTATTTTAATTATAATAATTTGTAATATAAATCTTTTAAAATTCTGCATCACTTTCAAAATCCAGTTGGGTTATATTGTTATTAAATGAAAACTAAAAATTGAAAAACTTAATACAGATGATTATACCCCAGATTCTTAAAATAAATTTTTATTTTTTTTTATGTATATAAAATATGTAGCGTGTCCATTTTTAAAAGTATGTTCGACCATAGGCAATATTATCAAAAAATAAGAGCAATGATTATAGTAAATTTAAAGTGAACATTCCTAAAATTAGATTATGGAGAATATTTTTGAAAATTTTTAAGATTACTGAGTACTTAAAAATTATATAAAAAATGGTTCACCTATCATTTTCTTAATTTATGATTTAACAGATAAAGTCTCTGTAGAGCAACAATAAAACTATCAACACCTTATCAGCATTTGCCACTGCTCATTAATTACGTAAGAATGACTTCTGTCTGTTTGTCTTAAAAATCATTTTCTCTGTTAGTTTAAACTTAAAGTAAATAATATTTTTTCAAATCAGATTAATTATACTTTAAATCCGTTAATATTCCTCAAATAAAGTTTCCGAAAAGTACATTTTAGTTTTGGAAGATTTTTTAATACAGAGAATTATATTGCAATAAAAGATGACTAAAAAGAGGGTGCTAATCAGCTATTTTAGAAAAAAAAATCGATTTTAATCAATATAATTTCTGTTTGAAATACACCAGAGTATTTTGATTTCTGGAAATATTAGGTTGGTGCAAAAATAATGTCGTTTTCTCACATATGTTACTATGTAAGAAAACGACATTATTTTTGCATCAAACCTAATAGTAAATTTAATCCTTCAAGAAAGCTTTTACATTTATAAAAATTCATTTTAAACCAAGGTATGGAAAATTAATGGAAGTACCTAAAATGTTCAGTAAATGACACTTTGGAAGTGATGTGGTTCTGCCGGTAGACATCTTGTTGAACCCCAGATAAAAATATTTGGTTGAGTCATAAATAATTTCCGTTTTTGTTTATCAACTTCATTCTTCCAAAAATGAAATGCAATTACATTTTGTTCAATTATATATTCATCATAATTTGTTCCCACTTTGATTTTTGAACTGCAAAAATTTTCAGCAGCATCTTGAATCTGGTTTTCCTTAAAGAAATCTTTCTCCGCTTTTTGCTGCGATCGAAAAAAATAATTATCGGTTGGTGCAAGGTCAGGTGGATATTGGGGGTGAAGTAGAACAGACCAAGTTCCAAAAATTTTTCTTGTGTTGCTCTTTCCGCATGTGGTCTTGCATTGTCATGGGGAACAACATTTTTCCAATTGATGAACATAGGGAGATTTTCACTCCAACATGGACATGTTGCAGCTGCTGGACATATGGATGTGCATTTACTGTTTCATTGCATTTTAAGATCTAAATGAATAATACCCTGACAATTCTACTATATATATATATATATATATATATATATATATATATGGCATTATCTCAGATTTAGGGGTTAATTGTGAGGATTTATACTTGTTATACTCTGTTGCAATTAGATTTCTGATTCATTCTGCATGCTGGCTGGATATGAATGCTATGAAGGCAGAGAACAAAATAAAAAAAGTTGTTTTTTTTTTCCACATAGGCTCTGCGCATTACATCTGGTGCTTGAAGCAAGCTCCCAAAATGAAAGCGACACTAGCCAATCACAATTGTTCCTGCCAAAAAATGATGTCCCTGGGGACAGCCAGATCTGCTTAAGAGCAGGTCTTCCATAATGACCACAAGTAGTTGCTGGCTGGCAGGCCACCTGCCAACATGACTGCACTGCTGCTGCTGTCATGACCACTCCTCTCAACAATAGTTACCACTGTCAAGCTTAACTAAACACCCAACTCTTCCCACATGGAATCCAGAATATCTCATCATCATCACCACCCAACTACAGGCCTTCCTCTTTGCGGATGACATCACCTCAGCAAACCTGACTCACTACAGCAGGTGACTATCCAGCATTGACATCACCAGGCCCAAGACACCAACTATCACAATTTATAACATCAACACTCACCCAGTTACAAGCCTTCATTATTACCAATGCTTCACTACAGCGACTCCAGCTCTGCAAGTGACTCCGAGTCCATAACCAAATGATTCCAACTCTACAACCAAGTGACTCCAACTCTGCAAACAAGCAATTCCAATTTTGCAAGCATGCAAGCAACTCAGGCTATTACCATTTTATAGGACACCAGCCAACCAACTACAGCAACCTTGGCAAACCACCACCATCCCCTCAGCCTACATACCCAACTCACTACAGGCATTCACTTTGGAGTTGTCACTGTGACCATGTTAAATAGAACATACCTAATAACTATGCCAATCTCTCATCACCTTGACAACCAATGCACTTTACCATGAATTGATGTACCACCATAACCTTGATTGACTATCATGTACAAACGACTATATCTTGTGACCTTGGTCAAACCATCACAAGAAATAAGTTAACTTCTTGTGCTACCCTTACACCTGACCATTATCCTGACAATCAGCAACATAAATTGACATGTCAACAATTTTCCAACAACTCTGTAAGACATCCTATATATTAAACAAATGCTTGTTGTTCAGAAACCTAATTCTAATCATTTCTTTCCTCTTGCAACCAAACACTTACTGTTAATCTTCACAAGTTGCTCCCCTTGGCAACTCTTCAACTGGAAGGGATTGAGTATCCATTTTAGATAGGCCACACACATAGAGAACAAAGGAGTTGAAATGAAACATTCTATTTCCATTACATGTCAGAGTTCCTTTAATTTGAATTTACATTGGTAGCAGACCACATCAATCAACACAATGGCTTCTAAATTTATTTCTCTGCCTATAAATACAACATTTGGAAAAAAAAAATGGAAGTTTTGGAACTTGCTACTTATATCAACAAACCTCACCATGCACCCGTAATATTTTTATCTCTGGAAGGAAAAGCCAGAGAGGCCCTATTGGAACTGGGCATTACCACATTACATGTTGATGATAGAATAGAAAAATTATATGAAAAGTTGGGCATGCTCTTTTTAGAGGACACTAACCAGTCAGCTTTTATGACATATGAGTTTTTTTCAAACAATATCGATGACAGAATGACATGTCAATAGATGACTACCTTATTGACTTTGAGCATCATGTTGCAAAGTTAAATGACCACAAAATACATTTATCAGAGCTGATACTTGCCTACAGAGCATTAAAAAGTGCAAATCTGACACTTGATAATGAGCAACTAGTAAACTGACAAATTAATACTGTCCACAATGTCGAAACAGCTTAAAAAATTTATGTGCAAACAGTTTTCTGATGCTTCGTTAACAAATACTCCACCAGTTGTGATAAAGACAAATATGGATTGTGTCCACAATGAAAACAGCCAGGAAGACATTAATGAATTTATATTATGGTTGCTTGTTAAACTGGCATCCTTCTCGGTTTTCCAGTTGGTGAGGTAACAGAGACTAAAGAGGACGTAAGAATAAAATTCCGATATCTTCTTACAAAAGTTCAGACTCATTTTGAACCTGAAATCCATATCACCAAATGCTTCATATGTGGCTGCAAATTCCACTGCAGTTACAACTGTCCGTATGCTGATAGCACCAGTAATAAGCAGGATAGGATTGAAAAGGAGAACTATATATTTGTAGCCAACATCATTCTTATGAGTCAGCAACACGGGGAAGACAATGGTGAAATATTTTTGGGTGAGACACTTGGTTCAGTAGTCCTAGACAGTGGTGCACCTGCAATTGTTTGTGGGACTAAATAGTATGAGAAGAACTGAATTTCAGCAATGGAAAGAAACTAAAATCACTGTTCACAGCTACACTACCATGTGTCATTGCTGGCATTGCTGTCATAATTTTTACTGATGCTGTCGACTCGGACATACTGCTTTTATGAAGCAAAGATGTGATGAAAAGAAACATGACCTGTATTAATTTTGAAAATGACAGCGTCACAATGCTTGGAAAAAAAACATTCCACTTCAGTCTACCTTATCTAGTCACTATCCCATCCCTATTACCAGACATCCACTGGATCAAGGTAAGCTTAATCAAATACTTTTCATTAAAAAAATCACTTCCAAAAACAGATCAGAAAAAATTACAATTGCAACAAAATTACATAGACAATTTAGTCATCCAAGTAGTAAGAAGTTGTGATCAAGTTAAGAATGCAGGAATAAAAGACCCTGAATTCATAAAAATTTTACAAGAACTTCCTCATTCATGTGAAATATGCATTATCTACAAAAAAGTTGGACCCAGGTCCATTGTTGGGTTCTCATTAGGAACCCATTTTAATGAAAGCCTTTCCATGGACATAAAAGAAATTTATGGAAAAAATATTGCATCTAATTGATCATGGTACAAGATGAAGTGTTGGAATCAGGATTCTGAAAAAGAAAAGTTCTGATATTCTTATTGCTATATTCACACAGAGGACAGCATATTTTGGCACTCCAGGATCTATCCTCTCTGACAATAGCAGAGAGTTCAATAACCAATCATTTAGGGACATGGCATAGAACTTGAATATTGTAGTACTCACTACTTTTGCTGAAATTCCATGGAGCAATGGTTTGAATGAATGACACAATGGGATACTGGGAGAAATGGTGAAGAAAACTATTGAAGACATAAGTTGTAGTTTTGATATAGCACTTGCATGGACCATAAATGCCAAAAATACACTTCACATTGTCCATGGTTATATTCCTAACCAACTTGTTTTTGGCAGAAATCCCAACTTGCTTTTGTTTTTAAATGACAAACTCTCTGTACTAGAAGGTATTTCTATCAAAGAAGTTGTTGTAAACAACCTCAATGCAATACATGCTGCCAGGAAACATTTCATAGCATGTGAGTCACCAGAAAAACTAAGACGTGCACTTTGTCACTAAGTTCAAACAAATATATTGCAGTCATACAAAAATGGTGCTACTGTTCTCTATAAAAGAAACTTATGTGATAGATGACTTGGTTCAGGAACTGTCATAGCTTAGGAGCATAAGCAGGTACTCATTAAACATGGTGGAACATATGTGAGAGTGCATCCATCCCATTTAGTTCACTACCCTGAAGAATACCAAAGTTCTAAAGATGGCACAATAATGGAACAGATGCCCAACAACTTACCAAATAAAACTCTGAAAGTATCAATTTTTGAAGAGAATGATATGAATGAAGAAAACTCAAATGAAAATATTGAACAACAGCAGACTATGATAACAAAGAGCAGACCACCCAAGTAAAACTCCATTCTTAAGAAAATTGAGCTCCTGAAACCAGAACAAACTATTAAATACAAGCTTGCCAATGATGATGATTCAGAATGGAGAAAATTGAATATCTTAAGTAAGGCAGGAAAGCAACAGGCAGAAACACACAATGAATGTAGTTACAGAACAACCTTTTGGTTGGACTTTGAGCATGGAGTATCAGAATGGCAAGCAAGGTTGAGCAAACAAGAGAAAATGAAAATACTTCTTGCAATGAAGAAAATATAATGATTTCCTCCTCAAGAAAGAAGGAGCTCCTAAGTTGGGTTGAAAATAAAGTTTATGTACAAATTCCTGATCAAGGTCAATCCAAGATATCCACAAGATGGGTTTATGTTTATAAAAGTTGCAATGGTAAACAGATTTATATAGCTAGACTTGTGGCTCAAGGCTTCCCAAACAAATATGCTTGCAATATAAGAAATGATTCTCCAACCAGTTCTAAAGAAGGTCTACAAATAGCATTGGGAATAATGGCATCTAACCACTGAATGTGTAAATCCATAGACGTAAAAACCAGAGTAAACAGTTGAACCAATTGGTTTATTTGGATCCTTCAAAAGAAGTTAATGTACCTCCAGGTTATATTTGGAAGCTTTCTAAATGTGTATAGGGTCTGAATAATGGTTCAAGATCTTGGTACCTGACACTCAAGAATGAATTAATTAAATTAGGAGCAGGAGTTTTAAAATATGACCAGGCAATATTTACATGGCATTTTGGAAACAAACTGCAGGGTATGATTACTGCTCATGTTGATGATTTTTGTTTTGCAGGAAGAGAAATCTTTCAGACCAGAGTTATGGATAAAATTTGTCATCTGTTTGTTAAATCTGAAGAAGTTGCCAAATTCCAATATATAAGTTTAAACATAAAGAAAAATGGAGATAATATTAAACTAAAACAAAGAATATATAAAAAATATATCCCAGTAGAAGTAGGCAGAAATTTAAAGGACACTATATCCACAGCAGAAGTAACAGTGACATGGCAGCTGATTGGTCACCTTAATTGGCTAGCTACCCAGATCAGGCCTGATCTAAGTTTTGATGTTAGAGCATTAAATTCTGTATTAAAACAAAAAAAATGTGAAATGTATAAAATAAGCAAACAGAATAGTCAAGAATGCAAAAAAGGAAAAATCCCAGATAGACATTCCTGATTTAGAATATTTAAAAATTATTGCCTATTGTGATGCCTCTTTTGCCAATTTGACCAATGGTTGATCACAAGGAGGGTATATACTCTTTTTGGTAGGAAGTACAAGTAGATATATGCCCATTGTTTGGCAATCAAAACCTATTAGAAGAGTTATCAAAAGTACTCTAGCAGCCAAAACATTATCCATGGTTGATGCAGCAGAAGCATGTTTTTAATATAAAATTTTTATTAGAACTATTGCGACTTGAAGATAATAATAAAAATATACAAATTATATGTAAAAATGACAATCTCCGCCTCTATGATGCGGTACATTTATCAACATAAATTTTGGATAAAAGACTTCACATAAAAATGGCTACTTTAAGAGAAATGATAGATAGAAAAGTAATTACCAAAATCTCTTGGATACCAACTGATGTACAAACTGTAGACTCACTAACAAAGAAAGGTGTACCATCATTCTTGGGTTAATATCAGAGCCTAAGGAATCCTTTGTGTAATAAATTCACATTCTCTTATATATTAGGTTGGTGCAAAAACAATGACGGTTTTTGACGTTAAAAAATACGTCAAAAACCGTCATTATTTTTGCACCAACCTAATATTATTTTTGCAGATTAATAAATATATTTATATATACATGCCTGATGCTGAAAAAGGAAGAGTGAAAAAAAACTGTTAATTTTCATGAGTTGCTCCCCTTAGCAATTCTTCAATCGGGAATGAGGTGGCTTACCTGGAAGGGGCTGAATAGCCATTTTAGATAAACCACTCACGTCGAGAATGATGAAGTCGAAATAAAACATTCTCTTTCCATTATATATCAGAGTTCCTTTAATTTGAGTTTACACTTATAACATACTTGTCAATCAACTACTTTTGCACTGAATATTGTCACAACCTGTTGGATGCATTTAAGAGAAGGTTAGTAAGGATGATTTCCTCGAAAGGAAATTATTTATGACTCACCCTAATGTATAGTGGATGAATATCATAAGATTAAAATTAGACAGAAATATTTACCCTGTTCACATTGCTTGGACTGTTGTCCTTATCTTTGTTGCCATATTCACAATGTTTTCACTGTTGTATACTTCAGCGTTTAGGCGATTGTAATTTTGAACTGAACCCTTTACATTATCCACTGGAGTTGATTTGTTCTAGTTCCTTTAGACAGAAATATAAGATCTTTATTCATGCTAGGGACAGAATAAGGAACACAGTAAAGTGGAGAAATCAGAGTGTGAATAAGAGGTGAGGCTGAGTTTTGGGGGTCCAGTATACCATAATGTGCAATATGGAAAACTGGAGACTCTCTAACCGGAGTGTTGATCCATTCACCTTTGTAATTTAGGATCACATCTCAGGGAAAGTTAAATCAGAACCTGACAATGATTTAAAATTAGCAGAGAGTGGAGAATGAGAGATGCCTCCACTCACTTCTGGTCGTAAAAGAAAACCGGTTTGAAAGATAACGCAATTTGAGGTTGGAACAGAAGGCTTAAGTATTGAATTAGAATTGATCCCCTGGGAGTGGAAAAGAAGGATGAATAATGGTCCTAGGGAGACAAGTGACTTACTTCAAACCAGCTCAGGTCCCATTAGTGAAATGGAAACTGATGATGCAAAAACGAAAAGATAATGTTGAGACACTGTTGAAAGGTTGAGAAATACCCCAACGATAAGGAGTTGTGATAGTGTTCAAAAAGGGTGAGTATGTCTTGAACCCCACACACACATATACACTGCTGAATTAATAGGCCAATGTGAATGAATAGAAAACAGTTGGGTAGTTACTTGGAAGAGCATTATTACTTACATGTCATTTACAATACTGTGCATGGTAGGTAATGCTTGTAATTCTATTTCAAGAGTGCATGTGTGTTAGACTTTTTGAGTGTCTTCCCTTGTTTTGACTTTCTGATCAAATTCAGAATCTTGTGTGAGAAGGGATAAATAAAAGTGGAAAAACCTATGATAATAGGATGAAGAAGGAAGGAAAGAGATCTATCTCAGACGAAGATATAAAGATGGATAACTCAAGAGTGGTCAAGAATAGAGAGAGAAGAAAACAATTAACTTCTCCCAGCCCCACTAGTTGAACTGAGAGAAAAATGGAAAGAGAAAGAAAAATGGTTTATACAGAAAATATTGTCACCCAGGAAGTATTGAAAGAAAAAAATGGGCGGGACTGGAAATGCTCCCAGATCAAAAAGGACAGGTGGAAGTGATTTGATATAATCAATTACAGCCTCAGCAGTACAATTACCATATTTGTTGAAATGTAAGATTCTTTTTTAAAAAGAAGTCTAAAAAGTTATCACCCTGCATCTTCTATGAGGAACTGAAGTCTCTTATAGACTAATTTTATCCTCATTGTTCATTATTATAATGTTTCATGTTGTCTCTAGCTTAAATTCATTACACCCCAATGCAGCATCATAGACGCCATCAACTATGACCATTTTTTTTTTTTTTAGTTTATATTATTTTGTTATATGAGAAACAATAATTGTAGCATCATTTCTAGAAGCAAAAGGGAGAAGCTAAAATTTTATTGTCATATGCTAGCTTGCCTCACAAAAGAATCAAGGTGCAGGAGGCATGCTGATTCTTCAAATACTTGCAGCCATCTTTCTGTCATTGTGACTTTTTGGTCTAATATCAGAAACTTAAACAAAGTGTTATGTAGTGGTTTCACAGTGGAGGCTTGTATTTTGTACTAAGTCGGTCCTAAATAGGTTCAACGTACAAAACGTTGGAACTTAATATAATAGGTAATGACACAGTAATCTAGTTGTGGTTGCTGATATTAGGTTGGTGCAAAAATAATGTCGTTTTCTCATATATTAACATATGTGAGAAAACGACATTATTTTTGCACCAACCTAATACTTTAATATCCGATTAATGGTCGTCCAACATCGACTGACTGACCAACTCTCTGCGCGACTGCTACTACTACTACTCCTACTTATTATAGGTGGGAGAGTCTATTAACAATAGAATAGGTGTGTTCCAGTATAACACAAAGGCAACTATCACTGTCAGAATTACATGCTCACAGCATCTTGCAACCAGAAGTTTACTATTCTGAGCCAGTTTCTGCATTCTGTAATTTTAATTCAAACAGTCATTTCTCTTTTACCCAACTCCATATTAAGATTATTTATTATTATTATTATTATTATTATTTTTATTATTATTATCATTATTATTATTATTATCAAAACTAAAATTGAGAATGCTATTTTAGCAACAATGTCAGCTGAAAATGTCAGCCCGAGAAGGTTCAATGAGTTACTCAGCTGGAGGTTAGCATCAGCCATATTGATGCAAGACAGAAAGGGGTAATTCTGATGATTGAACTGATAGGAAAATGGAAAGTGAAAGAAAAATTGTCACCAAGAAAGTATTGAAAGAAAAAATGGGCAGGACTGGAAATGCTCCTGGATCAAAAAGGACAGGTGAAAGTGATTTGATATAACTAATTACAGCCTCAGCAGTACTTCTTTCTTTTTATGTACCATTCCTTTTCAGAACATAGGTGATCATGACTCTCCACTTCACCCTGTCCCTTGTAGCTCTCAATAGGTTTCATTTTCCAACCAGAAGTTTACCATTCTGAACCAGTCTTTGAATTCTGAAATTTAATTCAAACAGTCATTTCTCTTTTACCCAACTCTATATTAAGATTATTTTATTATTACCAAAACCAGAATTGAGAAAGATATTTTAGTAAGAATATCAGCTGAGAATGCCAGCTTGAGAAGGTGCAATGGGTTACTCAGCTTGAGGTTAGCATCAGCCATATTGATGGAAGACAGAAAGGGGTCTTTCAGATGATTGACAGAGAGCAGATTTGTTTTGGAGGGCTTAAATTTTCTTTTCTTTTAAAAAAAAAAAACCCTTTTTATATGAGAGACAGTAGTTGTAGCATGGTCTCTAGCAGGAAGCAAGAGCAAGAGGATGACGGACATATGTTGGCTCAGTGACTAGAATGTATTGGATTGCTTCACTAAGGAATCTAAAGATCACCCTCTTAACTTTCTTTTACATCTGTCAGCTGTATACAACCAAGAAGGGTATTTTAGTAACAGGGAACCAGTGATGTTCATACCAGCTGATCTATCATATTTATATTTGCTTGTTGTTTTTGTGGAATGAGACAATAAGTCAGTATAAGTATGTGCAGCAGCAGGAAACTTTAATTACAACTGGCAGTTAAAATTTTAAATAAATCTCTTATTTTGTATGTCAAATTTGACCACACAAAATAATTTATACGTATATATTTCTACATTCACTTGATAAGACACCAGAAGTGTTGAAACAAAATGGCTATTTTTGTAATGATTTTACAAGATATTTATGTTATAATTTTCGAATAAATAATTGTACATACATACATACATATATATATATATATATATATATATATATATATATATATATATATATATATTAGTGCATGTTTCATTAAATAATATAGACAAGTTTTTGTCTATTAATCTTAAGCAAATTCCTTTCATATCGTCTGATAAGCTTAATAACATTATCATTGAAAGACGAAAGAAAATCACCATATTGATACATGATTTTTAATCCTATCTAAGCTTTTGGCTTACATAAGCTATCATCAAAGATGACAAGAACATTACAATATGATAAATTAAACAATACACGGACATAGCAACAGGCTGTCTTGTTTGAATGGAAGATTTCCAAGCAATGACAAACTCGTGCATATGAGCCACTGGAAGTGAAAATTGCACATGATATCACACATGACCATGCGAGAGTGAAAACAAGAAGTGTTAAGTATGGGAAGTCGTTGGTATAAACCAATGGCTTCTGTTATCAATTATAGGCTTTTAAGTATATATATATATATATATATATATATATATATATCTTCACCAGGCGTTTTCATAATGTAAACCTTGTGTCATGGCTGCCCTTGTGTTTCATGTTACCTCTATCTTCAATTCTTCAAGCTACAACACTGCATCATAGGCTGCATCAATGATGGAAATTTTTTTTTAAAAAACCTTGCTTTATTATAAGAGAGACAGTAGTTGCAGCATTGTTTTTAAAAGAAAGTGAGAACAAGATGATCTGAAGGACGTATTTTGACTCAGTGTCTTGGATGTGCTGGATTCCTTCACTAAGGAACCTGCATGCAGGAGGCATGTTGACCCTTCAAATACTTATGCTTGTCTTATTACCTTTGTGTCTGTCAGCTGTATACAACTGCTTTCTCAGATGAATGGTCAAAAATGGCTTTCAATGAGTGATGCCTGTGAGTTTTGGTGAAGATAACACTTTTTTGAACCTTGTGGACTGGAGCTACAGAATCACAAACAAAGAGTTGAACCAGATGACAAAAGCCACACCACTTTTCAGCTTCATCAACAGGTAATATGGATATTATATGTAACTTGAAGAGAAAATAATGATATAATCAAGATGTTGACATTCCACACTACATCAAATAAAAGGTTAGGAAGGAAACCCGCATTAATAGTAGAAAGAGCAATAACAGCTACTGGATTTAAGAAACTTATTTCCATAAAAAAATAGTTTTAAAAGAAAGAGATTGTAAATTTCAACTGACAGTAGTACTGAATGATCAGTCAATGAATGCTGAATGTTTCCTTATAAGGAAACGGGTTAATATTAACATTTTGGTTTTATATCAAAATTGTAACAAGGCAAGCAATCAGTCAGAATTCCACATCCAATGAGTCTTTGGATCAAGAGTTTGCCAATCTAGATCAGGATACACATTCTGTAACATTTTTGAAACCCCTTTTTCAATTAAATTCTTTGAAGTTTTCCATTGTAAAACCTTGAATTTTTTAATTTTCTGTTGCAAACTACATTATTAATATAGCCCCAAAACAAATATATGTAATAAACCACATCACCTGAGGACTTCCAACAGCGGCAACAGCTAAAATGGATATCACATGTAACTTGAATATAAAATAATGAAGATGTTGTATTCGACACTATTTCAAATAAAAGGTAAGGAAGGAAATGCCCATCAAATCTGGAAAGAGAAATAACAGCTACTGGACTTGAGAAAAATAGTTTTAAGAGAAAGATTTCATAAATTTCAACTGACAGTAGTGCAGAATGATTGGTCAATGAATGCTAAATGTTTCCTTATAAGGAAACAGGTTAATATTAACATTTTGGTTTTATATCAAAATATAACAAAGACAATTCATGACAGTCAGAATTCCACATCCAATGAGTCTTTTAAGAATCAGTTCACATTATATGAGAAACAGTAGTTGTAGCATTGTCTCTAGATGGAAATGAGAGTAAGATTATCAAGAGGATGTATGTTGACTCAGTGCCTAGGATGTTCTGTATTGCTTCACTAAGCAACCCGCGTGCAGGAGGCATGTTGACTCTTCAAATTCTTTTCATTATCCTCTTAACTTTGAATCTGTCAGCTGTATACAACCAAGAAAGGTATTTTAGTAGCAATGAATCAGTGATGTTCATCATACCAGCTGACTATCATACTTATATTTGCTAGTCATTTTTGTGGAATGAGATATCAAGTCAGCATAAGTAAACTTTAATTACAACTGGCAGTCAGAATTTTAAATAAATTTCTTATTTTGTAAGTCAAATTTGATCATGCAGGCTTTTCTTTTTAGAATTCCAAGAACAAACAGAAAACCCTTTAATAGATTAGAAATTAAGATTGTGTCTATTTGAAATATTTATTTATTCTTGCTGGTAGATGTGTGTCAATCCCCGTGAACACAGACTAAATTTTATCAAATATTTAAATTTTTATATTTCTTTTTTTTCTTTTTTTTTTTCTTTTTTATTTTATATTTTGTTTATATTTTTTTTTAAATACTTTTAATTTATCAAATATTATAAATTTTATAATGTTTGTTGGAAATATTTATTTATTCTTGCTGGTAGATGTGTGTCAATCCCTGTGAACACAGACTAAATTTTATCAAATATTTAAATTTTTATATTTATTTTTTTTATTTTTTATTTTATATTTTGTTTATATTTTTTTTTAAATACTTTTAATTTATCAAATATTATAAATTTTATAATGTTTGTTGGAAATATTTATTTATTCTTGCTGGAAGATGTCAATCTCTGTAAACACACTAAATCTTATCAGTTTGATTTTTGTTTTTGAGGTTTTCACATCCAGTTCCTGTTTTAGCCATTCTACCTATTCTGTAATGTGATATATGTATGTATGAAATTCATTACACAATCGTTAATAACATTTATGACTAATTTGAAACCATACAAGTTCTCTCTGAAGTGTTAAGGAACCGACTAGAAGCAGTAAGCAAGACCATTTTGATTTCCTATTGATGGTAGAAATAGGTATAAAAATAAATCCTATCAACTGAGAATCAGTTCTTTAACATGCACCTTCAGAAATGTGGTCAATCTCTCAGCAGTGTTAGCATGCCAGTCTACTGCCCAAGAAAATGACCGTCATTTTCTAACCTTCAATCTCTGAACAGTTGATAATGACAAATTTGGTTGAAATTTACTGCTACCATTTCACTATACCAAAGAAAAGAAAAACTGTAAGATGAATTCTTAAAACAAAGCAAGAGACCTCAAAAACTTTGTTTTATACTGACCCTGATATTGGATATGAAACATACTTTGATGGACAATTCTTTTTTGACCAGAGACACAGTCTTCCTGGGTCAGTAACAGAATGTCCCATGAAGGAAACAAATATTTTTCAATGACCTGAAAGGCCTTCATAACCATCTGCAACAATGATTTTGTCATTTAGTTTTTTATTCATTTATTTTCTTAGGCTTATGGCGATATCCCGTTGAAACAGTAGTTCCCGTATGACCACCAGAATTAAGCAAGGTCAAGCTTGATCAGTTCCTAGAATACAAGGTGCTGTAAACATGGCTGTGTGGGTTGTGTAATGGAAAATGGCAATGAGTTTCAATTTGAGTTGGGTTTGTTATATTCACTTAGTGAAAACTAGAAATCCACCTCTTCTCCCCCCAGCTGTGTGTTAATTAGTAAGAATTGTATCACTAAATCTTATAATCTAAAAATATATCCTGGCTTTGAAAAACCTGCAATATGTTGATAAGCCAGAGAAAATGAATGAATGAATGAATCAGTCAATCAAATATTGATTAGCTACACATGTCTTTTAGATTTATTTACATTTTCTGAGATAAAAATATATAGAAACTAACATGTCTACAACATGAGGAATTCATTTATGCATTGATTGTAGTAAAATAAAATTAAATTAAAATTTTTGAAGATCATATTTGATAGAAAAGCATGAAGTCAAGAAATTACAAATTGAGTCTTGAGCAAATGATATTGCAGCAGTAATTCAAATTTGCTCTAATCTGATTCTTGTAAAGATAAAAGAATCTGGAGCAATAGAATAAGCTGATCATTTTCTCAATATTTTTATCAATGAATTGTATATACGAGTTCTACTTGAGGTCTGGAGTCAACTTGAGATTCAACAGACACTGAAATCATAGAAACTCATTGAGAATGCAGCTATTATATGAGGCCAAGATTAAATCAGGTCTGATTGGCAATGATAAAATGATACTAGCTTGTTTTTGACATATTGAAAGTTATAAGCCAGTTTTTTCCCCCCATTGAACTACACCCTTGCACAAATTAATTGAAACAACCACTTTAGTTTTCTTTTCTTTCACCATACGATCAGTTTTAGACCCACTGGAGTGACAGAGTGTAATTGATTTCTATTTTTTTCCTCAGTTGAGGTCATTTGTAGTGGTGTACAGTAATATGAATCTATTTTCAGGGTGTATGATGAAATTTGTTTGGCCTTGAAAAATACTGCATCATCCATGATTGCATCAAATTTTTATCATGCCCAGGCACTATTGTCTCAACTGTTGATTAGTTGTTCTACAACTATTGTCTGCAATGGACTTTACTCCAAAGAAGCATACGAAAATTGTAACACTGCATGAACACACTGGCAAGCCTTACCAGTGAGCAAATCAAAGTACTATAGACTATCCTAGAAACTGTCCTGATTAAAATCCAATCAAGAATCTGTGGTCAATCTGCAAGGAATAATTTCGTGGAATGGACATACAAAGTACTAATGTGTACACTGGGTCATGTCTCATTGTAAAAATATGAAAAAAGGTAAATAATAATGGAATTATTTGTTTTGTTTCAATTAATTTGCACAAAGATGTATTTCAGTTCAGGCCAAAATTGAGATCAGCTACAAAAGATTCAAATCATCTTGTCTTTTGGGAGTGCATCTATAATTGGCTTAAAAGAAGTTGTTTGTGATCCATGCTGCACCTCCTGTCTTCTTCTTTATGTGCTGTGTTCCCTCAGGACATAGACGATTATGGTTCTCTACAACATCCTCTGTTCTTTCTAGTTCTTGATACATTTTGTCTTTTTATTATCTCTCCAAAACCTTGTTCTGCCATCCATTTACTCAAGCTCTCTCGGTAGGTTATGAGTTGTTTTCCTCTGTTCCTCTTGCCTTCAATCTCTCCTATGAGTATCAAATTTTCCAAGCCCTCATTCCTCATTATTATTCTGATGTCGATTGTAAGTTTCCTTTTTGTTTCCATTTTCTCTAAAATCTTGTTGTTGCTCAGATGTTCAGCCCATGGTATCTTCAGCATCCTTCTGTAGAACCACATTTATGTTACTTCAAGTCTGTTCTTCATTTTTGAGCACTTACCTAAAATAGAAAGTTGGAAGTTCAGAGTTCAATGACTCTATGTCTAGTTTGTCTCTGAAGTGTGGATTGCAACCATAGAATTAATACCACTAAGATATAATGTATGGTTATCAGCAAAAAGAAGAGTCTAACATGCAAATTAAAAATTGGAGATACCAAAATCAAAATCAAGTACAAAAATTTAAATATTTAGGAAATTTTTTAACAGAGGATGGAGAATACAAGACCTAAATCCAAAGGTGTATAAGGATAAAAAAAGATGCTTCCAAAAGTTATGTAACATCTTTAAAAATGTACTTAACAAAGAAAAGTGTATTGTACTGTTATGTAATATTATTCCTGCTATATGGCATTGAATGCTGGACAATCAGCTCACAGATGAAGGAACTTGTGCAAGCTAAGGGTTGGCAGTTGAGAAGCAGCTGAAAGAGAAAAAGTGAGCATTTACAAGCTGGGAGAAGCATCAACAAAGCAAATGATGTTAGAGTGATTTGTGGGGTAACAGGTACAGAGATTGGCATGAATAAAACAGCAAAAAAGCCACTGCAAATCCTGCTTCTTAGACCCCAAGTTAGTAGAAGAAGATACATTGGAGACATCATCTTTGACTAGCAGTCCATTCACCAGAGTACAGGCTCACAAGAACGAAAGCTGATAAAGAACTGAGCTACATATCCAAATCCAAGTAGATTAAATGAGGTTTAGTATGGATGAATTCAATTCAACTCTAGGTACAAAGCCAAGTGGTTAAAAGGTTCAACTTCTGATCATGTGACTCAGGTTTGAATCTCATCATGATCAATTTGTCAGTGTGGTACTTTTGGAATCTGCCTGAAAACATAAAACAGATTGGAACAAGCCTTGTGAGTGAAATTAGGTAGACAGAACTATTCAGAATATTTCAATGGTTGTATTAGCATAAAGTCACAAGTCATCATGGCTGAGGGTTTGAATGTCACAAGTCATCACGGCTGAGGGTTTGAATGTACTGGACTTGTTCAAACTGTTGATCATGCTAGATGATACATTCTCTCCCAGAAATTGTAACTAAATTGCAGTATAAACCACAGGTGAACAATCACAAATATACCTGAGCAGGTAACTTCTACAGGGATTGGCTAGCTGCCCTAACAGACAGATCTGCTCAGAAACAAGTAGCTGACCCTTAACACAAATCCATTAATTGGGAAAATTGTATGAAGGTCTTTCTAGTGCTAAATAATAGAAAACACCCTTCTCTGTGATCGCTGCATCAGGCTAGAGGTACAAGCAGCACTGGTACCTTAAGCTTAGACAATAACCATCTACAATCACTCAATGCCATTGTGCATCATCCCAGGCAAGATATCTGCCTTCTTTTTGACTCATTTTTTTTTTGTTTTCTGTGGACTAAATTGAATATAAGATTGTAGTAAATACAACAATATTTCAAGATAAAAAGCTACTGTGTTTCATTTTTTCTTATCCCAGTACTTGTTCTGCAACCACCCTCTCTTTCTCCCTATTTACTCAATGCTGCCCTTCCACACGAATTTCACTTTCAATTAGCAGAGACATAGGACATAGTAGCAAATAGACAATAAAAAAAAGAAGATTGACAGACATCTTCCATACCTGAAACATGTACCTGGATTTAGTGGCAAATTTACTGACCATACTTGAGACCGATAAGCCACCACACCCAACATATATGGTACCAACTGATTCCTCAAATAACATAGCACCTCTCCTCTATGTGCATAAGCCCATCGTAGTGTGCATAGGCTTACACAAGTAGGCTGATAATGAAGGCAGATAGAAAATAAGTATTGTGCTTAAGAAACTGAAATATAAACTCTGCTATAAATCTAAAAATTCACAGATAATAAAGAAAAGGGATGTGTAGAGAGCCATGATCGCCTATGTCCTAAAGGAACAAGGCGTTAAAAAAACTTATATTAGGAGAAAGACAACTCTAAATTCAAAACCATAGAGAAAGCAACAGGCAACCAATCTACTATCTTTTGCAAGAAATCCTGACAATTCCCAGATAATGAAGGAAAGGAATGTGTGGAGAGGCATGTTCTGAATGGAAAATGCATTAAACATTCTTATATTAGGAGAAGGACAACTCTGAATTTAAAACCATGGAGAAAGCAACAGGAAACCCATTTTATTATCTTTTTCAATAATTCATGGCAATTCACCAATAATAAAGAAAAAGAATCTGTAGAGAGCCATGATCGTTTATGTCGTGAAGGGACAGCATTTAAATAAAAGCAAAAGAATCATTAAAATCTTTAGATTATTGAAGATAAAAATTATAGGCTGCGAATTTTTACCACATCTCGTATTATTTTTCAATATCAATTTGAAAGACCATTGTCTGGTATTCAGACAGAATCCTGTACTTTTGCCATCAGGTACAATATTTATTGGCAAGAAAGAGAAACAGAATTATTCTCTGGGAATATCGACAAAGAGGCCATTTCCAAAATTTATATTCATCGGCTGACCACTTGGGAACAAGAGAAAGTATTCTCAAACTTGAATTATTTTGTCATTTGTTGGTTTAAAAGCAATTTTAAGAAATCTTTACTTAATTTTTAAATTTCTAAATTGATTTTGTTACTTAATATTTCAGCCTATTTATGCATTTATCTTGTATGTCATTTCAGTTTATGTTTCCATTTCTCTCTCTTTCTCTCTCTCTCTCTCTCTCTCTCTCTATATATATATATATATATATATATATATATATATATATATATATAGATAGATAGATAGATAGATAGATATATATATAGATAGATATATATACAGGGTGTCCAGTTCGTGTGCACTTTAAAAAATTATAACTTTATTTGTATTTGTGATAGAAATAATCTGTAAAAAATGTTATAAAGTTAATGTACCTAGTTTTAAGTATAGCTAAAATAACTAATGTGATTTCAGGCATTACTGTAAATCATTTGGCAAATGTTTCCCGCGAACTGCAAAATCGTATTACCCTTTGTATTGCTAATGATGGAGGACATGTAGAAACTTAAATAAAATTTCAATAAAACCTTAAAAATATAGATTTACTTCTTTCTAATCCTTTTTACAAATTATTTCTATCGCAAATACAAATAAAGTAATAATTTTTTAAAGTGCACACGAACTTTATGGACACACACACTATATATATATATATATATATATATATATATATATATATATATATATATATATATATATATATATGTATATATATATATTCAGACATGTGTTTGTTAAATATAACAGACAACAAATGTCTATTATGTTTTATCAGGAGCCGTTCCTAGTTTTGTATGTTGGCTTTAATTTCACAAAAAAAAAAAAATGTCCAACATTTGGATATTTCTTTATTGTGTTGTTGGACAGTTTTCGTCTTTATTTTCTCCTGAAATTAATGGCAACATACAAAGCTTGAAACGGCTCCTTTGAAAACATAATACACATTCATTGTCTGTTATATTTAACAATATATGTCTGAATATATATATATATATATATATATATATATATATATATATATATATATATATATATATATATATATAAAGCGAGAGAGAGGCAGAAACTGGAATGATATAAAAGATAATTGCATAAATTTACTGAGATATTAAACAAAAAATGAATTTTGAAATTTAAAAATCAAGTAAAGATTTCTTAAGACATAATAGACATTTAGTGTCTGTTATATTTAACAACACATGTCTGAATAATGATTTTCTGCGCCTATACACTATATATATATATATATATATATATATACATATATATATATATATATATATATATATACATATATATATATATATATATATATATACATATATATATATATATATATATATATATATATATATATATATATATATATATTTGGTAATCCATAGTGTATGAGTATTTTCAGGTGATGTTTGATTAGTTTTAACCAGGGATGGGCTTCATTTATTCCATAATTTCTTGAAGATAATATTTATGAAAAAAAAAAGACAAATGAAACAAGATCATAAAAGAGACAAAAAAACTGAAAAAACAAAACTAACAGATTAATAAAAAAATGAAGACAGGTTCTGGGTTAAAACACATTGAACGTCAACAGAAATATATATAGTGTTATATAAAAAATAATAAATTAAAATACTACAATTAAAAAATCTTTCTTTAAAACATCTAAAAATTTGCATAAGTTACCTCTCTTGCATAGAGGTAAAAAATATTTTGAATTTACTTGGGAAAATAAAAATTATTTGGAAGAAAATTTTGGAATTTTTTCTTAATCAATTTTCTACAGCCACCAAGAAATTAATTCCTGGAGTTGAAAGAACTTACAACTAAAATAAATTGAAATAATATGTCTAAATTAATTAGCCAAACATGTTTGAATGAAAATATACTGTCTATATATATATATATATATATATATATATATATATATATATATATGTGGTGGACTCTCCTGTTGTATTTGATGTATGAGGGTCAAGAAGCTCAGTTACTAGAAACCAACAACCCAGACACCAGCACATATGATTTGATTATAGTGCTGAATGTTTTGTGCAGATCTAACCACAGTTTTTGAAGGGCTGAATATAGAGACCCCAAATGATATTCCACAGGTTTTGAATTCAGAGTTGTCCTTCTCCTAGACTAGTTGCCATCCAAGGCTATAGAACCCAGTCTATCTTGCTATTTACCCATAGCTGGAGGGAGAAGAAGAGGATTCATACCTTTCCCAAGGGTATTAGCATGTAAGTGAAAGTTATGGACATATTATATATATATATATATATATATATATATATATATATATATATATATATATATATATATATATATATATATATATATAATACACAAAAGGTTAATGCTCAGGGTTGAATCAGACCAGACAACCGTAGTATTAAAAAGTGTGAAAAAAATAAAAATAAATAACATGTAGAGCTTTTAATTTTAAAATTGAGAAAAATTACCTGAGGATAACATAAGGTTGAAACCAAGGTAGTGAAATTTACTGATCTCCTAACTTTTAAAATATATATATATATAACTTGTCCTGGGTATGATGATAAACTATATCTGGCAGCAAGGCCTCTGATCTGAGCTTTTGAGGAACATGGAACTACCTCATAATTACTGTTGTTCCCAGGTTCACCCTGAACTGGGGTGGTAGCAACTGTTAGGGTCCCATCTATGGGTAAATAGTGAAACCCTAAACTGGGGTTAAAACACTATGAAAGTATAAAAATAAATTTATATACTTTTATAATAACATTTCCAGCAATAGATTTTTATAGTAAAATAAAATTTTTCAGTAATAGATTTCAATAGTAACAAAAACTTACCAAAGCTTCCAAGAAAATTAAATTTTTGGCATTAAATAACCAATGAGTTGATATACCATTAAACAAAAAACAAAAAAACTAAAAAACAAAAAAACAAAAACAAAACAAAACAAAAGCTACATTTATGTTCACTGGACAGTTATTATCACAATCCTAATTTTAACTTGTTTGCATTATTAATAAAATCATGCAATTACATTTAAAAATATATATAGATGATGATGATGATGATATTATTGTAGCAGTAGCAGTTGTAAAAGTAGTAGTAGCACTCATATAAGGTGCAGTTCAGATGGTATTCACATGAACACCTTGGACACACCTTTTCAGTAATATAACATACTGACCAGACTTCTGCTATGAAAAATTAATTTTCAATAATGCTTCCAGTCATGCAAATTCTATCTATGCACCTGATCACAATTAACATTATTCAGGCAACCTTAAAATAAATAGCAGTCAAAAATTATTTTGTGAAATTCTTTGACAGTATTAGTCTGCACGGTAATAAGGTTACACATACTGATTTTAACGAGGTGACTAATTTTTAATGGGGTGACTAATTGTACAAAAGGATACTAAAAATTCCATGAATGGAGTAAGTAATCAACAAGGAAGTCTTAAAGAAAATGGCAAGAGAAAGAACAGTCCCACTTAAAATAAAGAAAAGGTAGGTGAAATTCATTGGACCCATAATGAGGAAGGAGGGCTTGGAAAACTAAACCCTTACAAGTCATATTGAGGGCAAGTCTTAAAATGGCAACAGAAAGAACACTTCTAGTCAGAATCAGGAAGAGACAGCTGAAATTCATTGGACAGATAATGAGGAAGGAGGGCTTGGAAAACTAAGCCCTCACAAGGCATAATGAGGGCAAGTCTTAAAATGGCAACAGAAAGAACACTTCTAGTCAGAATCAGGAAGAGACAGCTGGAATTCATTGGACACATCATGAGGAAGGAGGGCTTGAAAAACTTAACCCTCACAAGGAATATTGAGGGCAAGTCTTAAAATGGCAACAGAAAGAACACTTCTAGTCAGAATCAGGAAGAGACAGCTAAAATTCATTTGACACATAAGTAGGAAGAAGGGCTTGGAAAACTTAACCCTCACAAGGCATATTGAGGGCAAGTCTTAAAATGGCAACAGAAAGAATGCTTCTAGTCAGAATCAGGAAGAGACAGGTAAAATTCATTGGACACATAATGAGGAAGGAGGGCTTCAAAAACTTAACCCTCACAAGGCATATTGAGGGCAAGTCTTAAAATGGCAACAGAAAGAATGCTTCATCAGAATCAGGAAGAGACAGCTGAAATTCATTGGATACATAAGGAGGAAGGAGGGCTTGGAAAACTAAACCCTCACAAGGAATATTGAGGGCAAGTCTTAAAATGGCAACAGAAAGAACACTTCTAGTCAGAATCAGGAAGCGACAGCTAAAATTTATTGGACACATAGTGAGGAATGAGGGCTTGGAAAATTTAATCCTAATGCGGCATATTGAGAGATAAAGGAAGACAGCATGTCACTTACCTAATGAGCTTATATGAGTGTATGGTGGAATGTGGTGAGTGTAGAGCTTTAGCATAGGGAGGAAAAAAATACCAACAGCCACACAAAATAAGAAGTTGTGGAGAGCCATGATCGCCTATATCCTGAAGGAACACAACACATAGAAGAGGAAGAATTGTAAAGTTGTGTGTTCAGATTACATTGAGGATTATGAGATTTCCTTGGGAGATTTTCCCTGGGTGGTATCATCATCAGTCCCATGACCAGGGACACATTACAGCTGAGTACTTGACTATCTGCATTAAAAGCTGGAGAGGTATCCATTCATGGGCAGCCTGTAGACCTGGTAGTGCCCATCCCTCTCCAGATCAAACCATGGATAATGTCTTCCAACTTGAATTCTCACCTTGTTCATGGACATATAGACATTCATTTTATTGTAGGAACTCTCCACCATGATTGATGATTTCAGTCTAGAAAGTTCTCTGCCCAGCAATGCCATATCATTACTAGTTTGATATAAAAATACTAGAGTCATGAGGACTTCTTTACTAGTCCTACCATAGAAATATAATATAGGAGCCATTAATAAAGAAATGACAGCAAGGAATCCCCTGCAGTAGAAAAGTGAATGCTTGACGAGTTAGTCATGCATGACAAGCAGTGGTATCAGCACTCATCAACAGGTAGGTTGATAGTTTTTAGGGATACCATGGAGACAGGATGATTTTTCCCCATGTGGAAAATGCACAGCTGTTTACAAAATGACATGTTAGAATTGTTATAATATTCACCAGCCTTGTCTTTTTAGGGTCTGAGAGAAGGCATGTAACACATTTCTAAACTTTGTTAATATTTTTTCTTTTAAGTTCTACTAATTTCTTCTTGACCATTCTTTATTTCTATTTTTAATGTTTGGGTAAATAACTATAGCTATGGCAAGTAATGTTGAGGCTATCCATATATATATATATATATATATATATATATATAGATAGATAGATAGATATATCTGAAAATATAAGATATAAATAAATAAATATATTTGTAAATGTTGGTTGGAAAGCATAGAGCCAGAAGAGATTTCTACAAGCAAGAAGTGCGAGAAAAGAAACTGTTAGCATAGAATTTATGACTACATCTAGCCAGCTTAACTGTAAATTGATGAGATCTTGATGCCAATCTAGTGTTGTGATTAAATTAAAAATGGGCTAGGTACCATAGTGAAGAGCTCATCCACACAATTACCATGAAAGTACGTATAGAAAAGAAATAGAGAGGCAACCTTATGGCTGTGGTAAAGTGACTGGAACTGAGCTGCCAGATCAGGACCAATAATATTGCTGATTCTTCATTGGATCTTATCAAGGAGCTCAAGGTAAATAGCAGGGGTACCAGACCATATGTGGCAGCAATATTCTAAGCATGGATGGATGCTAGACTTATAAATATGTAAGAATGATTCTGGAGAGAAAAATTGTCTCACCCAATATTGTGAAATGACTTTCTTAGCAGCCTACCTAGCAATGGATTCAATGTAGTCTTACCACTTCATATCAGCAGAGAATGTGATCCAGAGAAGGTGCAATGAGTCACTTTTTTGGAGGATAGCATCAGCCATGCTGATGGAAGGCTGTGAGGGATCTCTCAGATGATTAATGGAGTGAAGTTTAGTTTTGGAGGCATTAAAATTAACAAGCCATCTTATGCCCCAGCTAACAATGGACTTGAGGTCATTTTGGACACTGGCTGCCATTTTGACCTTATTGGACTGATAAGCCTTACTACTGAGGCAGGAGTAAATTGTGTCATCAGTGTAGATACCAATTTGAGAGCTGATGTTATCATTAATAAAAATTAAAAATATAAGACCAAAGATGGCACTCTGGGAGACAGCTGCATTAGTATGAAAGGAACTAGACAAGTGGACATTCAGGATAACTTTCATTTCACAATTTTATAGGAAAGACTGGATCAATTCAAATAAGTGTCCAGAGACACTGTAACTTTTCAGCTTGTGGAGAAGATGTCCAATGTTACAGCCTGGGCTTCATCATTTTTATCTAGAGCATGATAGATTCTTTCCGTAATTATCATCATTATATCAGCAGTTGACCTGGAGAAGCAAAAGCCATATTGTTTGTTTAAGAAAGGGCCCTGTGATGAGAGATAATAAACCAATTTGGCATTGATTAGGGCCTCTAGAAGTTTCTCAAAAAGAAGTAGAAGTCTAATAGGCTGATAGTTGGAAAAAACTGGAACAATAGATGATGACTTCCAGCAGGCAGAGATGCAGTGAGGCATTTATTATACAGTTTTGAGAGAACAGGAGTCAGTTCAGGAGCACACTTCTTAATGACTATTACAGGGATACCATCAGATCGAAATGTTTTGTGGGAATCTAGGTTAGAGATGATAGCAGAAACCATGGAAGGGGTTATATCCATATCACTCAACAGAGACTCAGTTCTAGGAAGGAAGTTAGGTAGGGATACTCTACATGAGTCAAGAGTAGAATTTGATGAGAATTTATGGGCAAAGCATTCAACATTATCAGCAGAGGATGGTAACACAATATTGATTGAAGAGGTGTAGAATAGAGACCTTACACTTATTTAATGTCCTATTACAGACCCGCCAGTAATCATGAGAGCCAAAGTTGTTAGAGGCTATGTAGTGCCTCATTCTCTCAGCAAACATTGACATTGCTCTTTTGAGGATTCACTTACATTTATTGTGAGCAGCAGCAAAAAGGCATCTGTTGTGATGAGAGCTGTCACATGAGTATAGCTGAAAATAGTGGTTCCTGTGTGCTATAGTGGCCAAGCACATTGATGTGAACTATAGAGCGGATTGAGGTTTCATCTGGTATTTCCAAGAAGGGATGAAATTGTCCATAGCTTTGATCCAAGAAGAAACCTCAGTGACAGAATTTTTAGTTGGGAGTTTAAAGATGTCAGTTCAAGGGGCATCATGGAGAAAATCATGGCAATAGTCCCAAGTAGCATACTCGTAAAGGAAAAGAAGTCTTGTAGATAGAGGGTTCCTGTTTAATAGAGGATTGGAACAAAATGTCAATAGTTGCCAGATAGTGGTCAGAATTACCAAGAGGGCAGTGATGCAAAGCTTGGCAAGAGCAAGGAGAGGAGTTAAGAAATAAATCAAGTAGAGAAGCATGTTGCTCGGTTTTGCTAGGGAAACGAGTAGGGAAATCCACGATTTGTGTCAGGGATTGGTCAATGGAAAAATTTAATGTCTGAACACCGGCAACATCAGAACATTTAGAATGTTTAAGCCATGTGCTGTGGTGAGTATTAAAGTCACCAAAGACAAAGATGTTCAAAGATGGATGGAGGGAAAGTGTAATTTCTATATTGTCAGCAATTATGTCTAATATACAGCAGTCCTAGGAAGGTGGAGTGTGATCAAGGAAAAAGTGCTCGCTAACAGAGTTTTGTAATGAAAGACAGAAGCACATGAAGGAGTAGTCTGGGACCTTGAGGGACAATTCCTTGGCCATTAGAAGATTATCCCAGATGTAAACACCAAGGCCATGCATGTGAATGTTGGAATCTTTTCGGCAAAGCGGAAGATAGCCTGGAACAAATAATTAATTGGTCACAATGGAAGATTTTAAGTTAGTTTTACAGAGGTCAAAGATATCTAACAACTATTCCAAGAGAAAAGATTCTACACTGCAGAAGTTGGAACAGATGCCATAAATTTTAGTGAAAGAAAGGCAGAATAGTAAAGCTTTGTGAAGAACTGACCACACTTTTTAGAAGAGCTGAATACAGAGAACTAGTGCATAGCATGCCACACCGTCTCCAAAGGACCATCCTCAGTTTTTGAATTCAGAGTTGTTCTTCCCCTAGACCAGTTGCCATCCAAGGCTATAGAGCCCAGTCTATCCTGATTTTTAGTCACTAGGGTTCCATCCAACACTTCTATATTAAAAATAAAGGTGTCTATTTCCATTTCCATCTCTCTGTAGAATAAATCTCATTTCAAGTTCTTCCATCTTTGGCGGTTCTTTAGTCTTTTTATTTGCATTTGTTACAAGTCTTTGACATCTGAGATCAATATTTTTTTTTCATTCTTTGTGTTTTTACATATCTTTCACATGTACATTTTATACAACTGCTTTCTCAGATCAATAGTTAAAATAGTTAAAAATAGTTAAAAATAGATTTGAGTGAACAAAATATGTTGGCCTTAGTATGCAACATCCTCTTTCAAACCTTGTGAACTGGCATTACAAAATCATACAGAACTTTACCAAATAAAAGAAACCACATAACTTGAGGATTTTCAGCAGAAGCAACAACTAAAATGGATAGCATATGTAACAGTTTTTCTATTTTGCAGCCCAGTACATCAGTAGAATGCAGAAGTGGGTGCAGAGATTGTGATGGACCCTGACATCCATATCAAAAGAGCATGCAAATCAAAGAGTGAAATAAAAATTTAGTTTATATTTAATTTGAATAAAGTGTTTATTTCTTGTTTCATCTGTTTTTACATATTTAAAATACATTCCTTTTGCAAATTTCTCATCACCCCCCACCTACACACACACTTGACTCTTAGGGGTATACAATCAAGGATTGGCCCCAGCAGGCATCTACAAACATCACCAGACCTCTGCATGTTATTGTGTGTCACACAAAGAAGATCTGTAATATATCTATATGGTGTAACAAGAGTGCCAAAAAACTTTCTGTTGTTGAAAAAGACCAGATGATATGCATCAAACAGATGTCATCATTCGTTTGAAAAAGGCACCCCACCCTACCTTGACTTAACCTCTTCTCAAAAGTAACTAATATGTTGATACAATAGTTGTCAGTGAAAATGAATACCCTACCACCCTTTATTAAAATGATTGGTTTTCTCCATATCCATAGAAATTAATATTATGAATGTATATGCTTATAAAGCTCTGTCAATTTCAAAATTTCTTATTCCAAAATTCACTTGAGGTTGAAACAGTACTAGGTACTTTAATTTAATTTGTATAATTGAATTGGAAGTTTTTAGTTTCTGCTTTTGAAACATGGTAATTCCTATGTAGGGATGGAATCATATTTTTAAAAAGATAATTATAATATATATATATATATATATATATATGAAGAAATATAGTTTTAAGGTGTGCTATATTTATGGGATAAAGTGCTCAATATCAAAGATAGAGCATATGTAGATATAAATATAAAATTGAATATTGAAGTCAACACTTAGAGGCGATAGGCCGTTTCATGCTGGACACAATTGTCAGGTCACAAATGCTGGATTTTTCCTCAGCTATTTATATATATGGGTCAGTGGTGCATTGTGGCTAATCTATTCTGGTGGTTATTTTATGGGAGTGGCATGTTTGTTTATTTATTTATTTGTTTGGTTTAATTTATTTAACTTGTTTTTCATTATTTCATTTATATATATATATACATACAATAGAGTCTCCTGTTGATTTCAACATATGAGGATCTGATAACCTTATTCAGTTTTTATGTCTGTGCCATGTGTAAGACTTTAGTCCCATTAGTGAGCTGCATACAAGTTCACATATTGTGCAACAGCGAGGATCTCTGGAGATAGCAACATGAATATTTGTTGATACTTTTCACTCTTGTTCTTCATCTGTTAGTTCGTCAATATGACTGATTTCAAAATTTCTGATACCACTCTGGCACAAATATCTCCAGCTATTTCTATACAGGGCAACTTACTTGAAGTTAGCATGGGGCACATTGATGGCTGAGAGGTTAATCTTTAGCTTGTCTTCATACCTGAGCCACAGTCATCCAGCACTCCTTTGTCCACTGTCAAGCTAGCTATACCTCAGAACATTAGGTATCCTGACATCACTCATACTTGCAACATGACCAGCCCAGCAAAGTTTTGACTGCATCAAGAAAGTTTCAATGCTAATGACCAGCACTGGACAACCTATCATAAAAAATATAGCCACAGATCCCATGGAAACAACATTTGAGGAAGATATCTAGCTGATTGATATGGGACCTATATGAGGTCCATGATTCTGAGCCATATAACGGTGTGGTCAAAATGACTGATCTATAAACCTGTATTTTGGTGTCCATTTTGATATCTCTCTTATTTGTTGGCAAAGCTTCCCAAATGCACTTGTAGCTTTGGCAATCCGATTTATTTCATCATCAAGGGATGCATTTGCATTCATCTTAATTCATAAATATGTAAATGATTTTACATACTTTCCATCAATCTGTATAGGTCTGGGAATTGATGAACTGGTGTAGGGCTGTCTGACACCTCAAATCTGCTTTGGACAAGGAGGCAGCTGGTGGATTACATTTTCTTTATGCTATTGGTAAGGCCAAAAGCTTTTACATGCAACAAAAAAATAGTTCATGAGTTCTTCACCAGTTAATATGACTGACTACAAAATTTATGATACCACTGTAGTACAATATCTCCAGTTAACTCTATCCAGAGCAACTTGTTCGAAGTTAGTATGAGGCAAAATAAGAGCCGAGAGTTTACTCTTTTGCTTGACTTTATACCTGAGCCATGGCCGTCCAACAGGCCTTTGTCTACTGTCAAGCTGGATATGCATGGAGAACTTAGGTATTCTGGTGTCACTCATCCTTGCAAATTGACCAGCCAATTGAAGTTCAGACTGCATCAAGAAAGTCTCAATTCCACCAATTCTGCATTTTTTGAGATCAGCATTGGAAACACTATCGTCAAAAGTACAGCCGCAGATTGTTCAATGACAACATTTGTAGGAGACATCCAGCTGATTGATATGAGACCTATATGAAGTCCAAGATTCTGAGCCATACAAAAGTGTGGCCAAAATAACTGATCTATAAAACTGTATTTTGGTGTTCAATTTGATAGCTCTCTCATTCCATAGGCTGTAGTGAAACATTTGTAGCTTTGACAATCAGATTTGTTATTTCTTCATCAAGGGATGCATCTTACTTCCTAAACATGTAAATATATACAAATGTAAATATATATGTGAATGTAAATGACATCTGAAGATCATGTGAGTGTGAAACTCAAGTTACAACTAAAGCCATTTTCTCATAGGATTGGTTTTTGCTCAGTCTAGGAAATCTGGCTTTAAACACTTTACTGAATAGGTAAGTTTGCTTTTAGGCTTTTCTTTTTGCAGTATTATTGATTTTATTTGTGACTATCTGAAAAAGAGTTTTATGTTTTTGTAAGTAGTCCATTTTTCTTTTATATATTGGGCAAAACGTGTTGGTAACTATTACAGTTTTCCTATTGTCATTTATATTAATAAATATATATATATATATTAAAGAGAATATATATATATATATATATATATATATATATATATATATATATATATATAGTGGACTCTCTCATCATATTCAACATATGAGGGTCAATCAGCTTAGTTCCTAGAAACCGACAGCCAAACACCAGCACATATGATTTGATTATAGTGGTGAAGGTTTTGTGCAGAACCAGCCATCCTTTTTGAAGGGCTGAATACAGAGAGCTGGTGAACTATGTGCCACAAGGTTTCCATACAACCTTCTAGAGGTTTGGAATTCAGAGTTGTTGTTCTCCTAGACTAGTTGCCATCCAAGGCTATAGAATCCAGTCTGTCCTGTCCTGCTATTTAACCATAGCTGGAGGGAGAAGAAGAGGATTAATACCTTTCCCAAGGGTATTAGCATGTAAGTGAATGCAATGGATTCAACTAGAATTCAAACTTGTCTCTCTGATTCCTCAATCCGAGCTGCTATCCACTACTTCACTGTGCCTCATATATATATATATATATATATATATATATATATATATATATATATATATATATATATATATGAAACTGAAGTCTGTGTGTGTCTATCTGTGTGTGTGTATGCTATTTATAAACATCCACATTTCTTGACCAATTTCAATAATGCAAATTTATCATGGTAGGGTAAACCAACTTATCAATCTCCAGGCAACTCCCACTCCGGGTTTCGCAGAGGAAGTGATAAAACTGAAGATGGGTACAACTTTTTGGAAAAATCAAGGCAAAGTTAACAGGTGAATTTTTTTTACTGGATGAGCTGATGTTCTTTGCACTTGATGCAAAACATCAGCTCATGTTACAAAGTTTATGTAGAGTGGTTGATAACTTTCCTGTGGCATTGACTTCTCACAAAAAATTGTAAAAAACTGTAAAAAAAATGTGTTTTTCTTACTACTTAAAATAAAACTTGAATAACTTCCTCATTTTTTATCCGATTTTCTTCAAACATTTTGCCAAAAATTTGCCATCATGCAAGAAATAAGATAGCATGGTTTTAGTTCTGCTTGCTTCTCCACATAAAATGAAAAACCATAAAAACTGTTCAAAAAGCCTTTTTTCAGCCATGACACCCTGGTTTTTCATCCACTGCTTTCCAAGTTTGCCATGTAAATTATATATGACACTCAAATTGTTTTGTATAAATATTTGGTTTAGATTATTTCAGTTAAGTGGACAAAATCTGCAACAAACTAGGTCCAAAATCAGCTTTTGCTATTTAGCCAATAATTACTTCATATTATTTCACTCCTAAATTGGCATTCAAACAAATTTTGACACAAAAATTGCTTGAGAAGGATTATTGAAGTGTTAAAAGGGAAAAATTCCTGAAGAACCTCCTAATAACACTAACTTTACAGTAAAAATGCAAAAAGTTCTGATGCTTCATTCCAGTTTTTGTTTGATTATTAGATTTGTGAACAATGTCATACTATTTGAAAGTTATTACGGCTATAGAAAATTAACTGAATATCTAAAACATTGAAACAATTTAACTCCGAGGAACAATCACACAAGAAGGTTTTATCAATGGAATTCCTTTATTAAGAACAAACACTTGCGAAGGTCAAACAAAAGATGATGGGGATAGTAGATTAATATACCAACGGATGATGCATGAAAGTGAGGACACAGGCAGACATTTCTAGACTGAAGTGTGCAGTTATACAAGTGTAGTCATGTACACCTTGACTAGTATATGTATATATATATATATATATATATATATATATATATGTGTGTGTGTGTGTGTGTGTGTAACTAGTAAATATATGTTTGTGTGTGTATAACTGGTAAATATATATGACTGTGTAACTAATAAATAGGTGTGTGTGTATAACTAGTAAATATATATATAAAAAGAATGTATAAACATAAAAATGTCTTAAAATATATATGTGAGTATGTGTGTGTGTAACTAATAAATGTGTGTGTGTGAGTATGTAACTAATAAATATATATATCTGTGTATAAATAGTAAATATATGTGTGTGTGTGTGCATAACTAGTATGAATATGTTTGTGTGTGTGTATAACTAGTAAATGAGTGTGTATGTATTTAACTAATAAATATGTGTGAGTGTGTGTGTAACTAGTAAATATATATAGGTGTATGTGTGTATCTCGTAAATATGTATGTTTGTGTGTATAGACAGCAAATATGTGTGAGTATGTATGTGTAACTAATTAATATAAATATGTGTGTGTATAACCAATGATATATATATATATATGTGTGTGCATAACTAGTGTAAATATATATGTGTGTGTGCTACTTAAGAATATTTTGCTCCTAAGCTGCTTAGTAAAAATTATAAATGACTTGTAGACCAGAATTTAAAAAAGATTTTTCTCACTTCAAAAATGAGTGGAAAGTAAATGAAGAAATTAATTAATTATTAATAATACTTAAATTTTGCATGAAAAATTAATCTGATTACACTGTGTATTATGATTTGCTTCATATTGGTTGACACAGTCTTAACAACATAACATACTTGGATGACACCGTGTTGATGGTAGATGTAGAAAGATAATTCCAGGGGCATCTAGACAAGGTAGTTAAGGAAAGAAAGAAGAAAGGACTAATGATCAACTGTAAAAATACAGAATATATGGTCAGACAGCCCGAGATGCAAGATACAAATTGGAGAAATTAGTATTAAACTAATACAGAAATTTAACCATGTCTGGGATGTGTTTCAGCAGACAACAGAAAACGTAATATTGAAATCTGAAAGCACATTGGAATAGCAAAAGATGTCTTATAAAAGTTAAGCAAAGTATTAAGAAACATGAAAATCTTTGTTATAAACAACAAAAGCTGAAAGACAATATCCATACAGACAAAGAAGAGACAATGTTAAATAATACTTTCAGACTATTACTTTTTAGTGGGAGTGTATTACAGTGGAGTAATGGATAGTGGCTCAGATTGAGGAATCAGAGAGCTGAGTTTGAATTCCAGTCAGATCCATTACATTTAATGTGCTCATACCCTTGGGAAAGGTATGAATCCTCTTCTCCCCCAGCTATGGGTAAATAGCTGGACAAACTGGGTTCTATAGCCTTGGATGGCAACTGGTCTGGAAATGGCAACCTACTGCAGGAAAAAATCTGCTTCGACAGTCATGTATTGAAAGATCGACTAAGCATGTATCATGTATGGTACATAACTGTATTTTGGCTCAGACCTTCTGAGGCTGATCTTTTGATTGGTTAAAACTAGTGTGGGAATGTTAGAGAGCTAGAAAGTGATTTTAGGGAGGGAGTTACGTTTTTACTCATCATACTGACGTGTACATGTATGACATGTACAGTAGTTATTTTGTGTCTCGAGGAACTTGCTCCCTAGTGGGGGTGACAGAGCGATCGCACTGCCTAGTTAAAAATGTACATGTCCACATATTATTAAAGTAGATAAGTTTAAAATCCCTTTTGTTGATGTCTCTTTCATCTCTGGACTCCAAAAATATTTGACTCCTGGCCAGGAGAACACAAACGAAAGAAGATATGAAATTGGGCCCATCAACCAAAAGACCTCAAAGTGGGGCATACAACAACAAGGCCTGGGAGATGTCTGCAGGAGGATGCTGAGAATGCCATGGAAGAAGCAACTGAGCAACAATGAAGTTTTAAAATGTGAATGTAAAGGACACTTGCACTACGATCAGAAAATGACTGTTGAAATTTCGGGAACAAATAATAAGGAAAGAAGGCTTGGAGAATTTGATACTCATAGGACAGAAGAAAACAGTAAGTAACCTGCCTAACAAGCTTTTATAAATGGATGGCAAAGCATGGACTAGGAGTGATGGTCAGGAATAACATTACTTAGAGTGACAAAGAATAGGAAGTTGTGGAGAGACATGATCTTCAACATCCTAAATAGACACAAAATAGAAGAAATGAAAATAAAACATTGAATCAACGATAAAGGAATGACAAAGTCCAAAAGATAAAAGGAAAAAGAATGACATGGTAATCGGGTAATCAAGATTTTGTGCCGGCAAATCGACTGACAGATCAGAGGGGAAACTGCTGAGTTAAGTTCAATGCATTTAATGGCATCTTGTTGGTTAGCATGACCTAACAAGGAGGGAAAATTTAAAAAAAGATTACAAAAATAGTCCATTAAAAAAGGAAAGATCACAGGAAAAATCAAGTTGTGAAAAAATTCTGTTGAATTTGAAAGGGAAAAATTCAATTCGATGCTCTCAACCAAAAATAGGACACGACAAAGACAAAACTAAGTTGACATAAGTATTCCTCAACATGAACTTCAAAAATTAAACAAATAATATAGAGCTGTACAAGGAAAAAAAAAGATCTATAATTCAATTCCACTGGTCATTAATTGTAAGTCATCTAAAAGTACAATATTTCTGATTCCATATTGTCTCTATACAAAGTGTGATCAAAAAGTATTGGGTGTGTTGCTGTGGATCTAAAGTACACAAAGTGAAGCCATTTGACACAGATTGATGTTGAGCTCATTGTTGTGTATACACACTAAATTATAATGTTCTTGCTCACTTCTGTTACTTATACCAATGCTTGGAAGGAAAATGTGTAAAGTATGGTCACTTAGGATCCATCAGTGACCATAGCTTGTGGAGCAGTTTGTGGCAAAGCACAATATTCCCCAGGTCCAACAACTAACATATTCTCTGGATCTCACCCCATACAATTAATTCCTTTTCAAAAATAAAATCATACTTCAAGAATTCAAGGAAATTCAAGAGAATGCAATGAGGTAGCTGCTTACTATCTCCAAAAAGGAGTTTCAGGAATGCTTCTGTCAATGGAAATGACACTGGATAAAGTGTGTAGCTTCAGAAGGGGACTAATTCAAATTGATGTGTTGTAGTTTTCTTTTTATAGTACCAGTCCTGATACCATTTTGTTCAGACCTTATATATATATATATATATATATATATATATATATATATATATATATATATATATATATAGAAAAAGTTGCAAATTAAAAAATAATAATGTTAATATTTTGTGAAAGTATTAATTTATTTATATATATATTTGATATTTCAGATTGCCCTCAATCTTTCATCAGAAATAACTGTTTGTTACAAATAAATTAAAATTACTGTTTGTTAGCAAGTAGTGTCCGTCGCGAGAGGCTAACGTCACGTGATATGGAACGTCACTGTTCGGATATTCCTAACTTAAATCTAACTGTAATCTAACTGTAATAAATATTTTAGATGTTGTTTAAAAAAATAAAAAATGAATATGGCAACAAAGATGAGAACAATAGTCTGAATAATGCAAATAATGTACATTATATCATTATCAAAATTAATAAACAAGAAAAAAATGTCAAGAAATCAGTGTGTGTGTTGGGGGGGGGTGTAATCTATTTTTTTCCCATGAATATCAATAAAGTAATTAATAAGATTATTAATATTAATATTACTAAACAGTAAAAGTAATGATATTAGGTTGGTGCAAAAATAATGTCGTTTTCTCACATATGTTACTATGTGAGAGAACGACATTATTTTTGCACCAACCTAATATCAATAATAAAATATACAGTGATAAAATAAAATTAAAATACTAACAGAAATAATACATATCAAGGAAAATAAAATAATATAAAATAAAATAAAATGTAATAAAAGAAATATAAATAGTAATTATATAATAATATGGAAATAATTATATGTAAATAAATAAATAGGGTAAATATATTTTTATTATAAAGGGTGTTCCAATAACTTGGACTGATTTTAAATGTTAATTAAGTTTAAGCATCTAATGAGCATTTTTCTTTGCCATTCAGATTTGGCAGACATTTAGGTGATATTCTTTTTCACACATAATTGCCATGACTTAAATAACATGATCTAATAGAGAAATAAATAAATATTCACCAATAACACTGATTTATTTACTGCTGACTTTAATCCATCTTAATGAAACACACTTACATATAATCCATTTTAATGAAACACCCTTTATAACTATTATTATTGTTTTGTTTCTTGTGTTTTTGTTTGCCTTCAGTCTTACTTTTAGAAATGTGCTTATTTATTTACTTACATATTTGCATTTACTATTTTTATTTAATTATTTATTTATTTGCCCTACTTTGCCAAATTTAAATTGGTAGTGCCTCCCCAACGCAATATTAAAATACGTGAATGCTGAATTCAACCAGCCTGTGAGTATTATAAAGCACATCCCTAAAGCAATAGAGTGCAGGTTATCTAAAAAAAAGAGTATGTGTTGTAACCTAGGAAAGGTTATGGAATAGAATAATCACATGAAGGTTGGTAATGAACGATAATACTTAGGACAAGAACAACACATATAAGATTTGCCAGTGGCGCATAGAAGTAGTAGTCAACTGCTAGAAGTGAGTCAAGTGAATTCCACAATGAATCTCCAAATGCAGGATATCTACCAACTGCCTCACATGGTCAGATGTGACACAAGGCTAAATTTAATGTGGGATATCCGAGCCCATAGGCTCGGCCAAAAATTCCCTGTAAACCTCAAATAAAATGGGGTTGGGTAGCTGTTGACGAGACTCTGCTCTTTGACATATCCTTGTCTGAGGATCCTTTCTGCCTGGAGGCAGATAGTTTGACCAGCACTGCTGAAGAAAAATCTCCAACTACAGACCAACATACAGTATTTACTACTGTATTTATGTGAATGGGAACAAACCCATTATTGTCGGTAGGTATGCTACAACAGTGTGAAGAGACTTTAAAAGCAGAGGGGGGGGGGCATAAAACTAGACTGGAATTTAAACCTTAAATAAAACAACAAATGAAGAATAATTCAAGAAAAAATATTTGGTTTAACTCCCCTTTTAATTTAGAGGTCAAATCTAAAATATGGAAAATATTTTTTCAAATTGCTTAATAAAAACTTACTCAAAAATTCCAAATTACACAAGATATTTAATAAAAATACAGTTAGATTAAGCTACAGCTGTACTAGTAATTTGGAAACTATAATAAAAAGACAAAACACCATCAATTTCAAAGTTAACGTGCAGCAAGATATTGTTAATAATGAAACATGTAACTGTAGAGATAAAAGTAAATGTCCATTAGATGGAGTTTGCAAAACAGAAGGAGTAATTTACAAAGCAGAATTAAAAGATACAAATGGCCAGAGCAAAATATATATGGGACGTACTGAAGGTAGCTTCAAGAAGAGATGGTGAAATCAACTCAGTAATTATGGAAAATTATTAGCTTGGCTTAGCTGAATGTTATTAGCCAGTTTTTCCCCTATTAAGCTGTTAGAGTTCGGTCAGATGAGAGATCAGTTGTGATGCTCTGGTGATCTTCTTTACAGATGTCTTTTACATCCCCATGTATCCTTATGTACATATACAGTAGGAATAAATAAAGGCTATTTCAGTGGACAATCGACTGTTAAGACAGATAAAAAAAATATTGAAAGATAATTTGGATGAAACCACTTTGATTCTTTTATATTTTTTCAATTGATGCCGAAATACTTTTCTTTTCTTGAGTAAATTTTGTGTCAGTCATGACTGATAGCCATTTGGAGAGAAATACTAAAATGGAATACTTTCTAAAGAAAGACAAATACTTTCCAAAATGGAATTCCCAAATATATTTTGCTATAAAAAGAGAATGGAAAACCCAAAAAAATCAATGCATACACACACTCATATACATTCATTTACATTCACACTCTCACACACACATACTGCACACAAACATACATACACACATATACATTCAAACACACCTGCACAGATATATACAGGCACTTATACAGAACGAAAGAGAGGTGATATTTACAAGTATGATGAAACACACACTTTGCAGGTATGACAAAACACTTTGACACAGTCACACACACACACTGACACACACACATATACTGAACACACACACATGCATACACACAAAAAAAAGAGGAAGAATGGTTATATTTGCAAGTATAACTCAGCTATAGTCACAAACACTCACTCACACAGACACATATACTACACTCATGCACTGACATGCAGAGAAGGAGGTTACATTTGCAGGTATGAAAAAACACACAGATGCAGTCATACACACATGCACACACACTCACATGCACACATGCATACACACAAAGAGAAAGAGGAAGGAAGTTTACATTTGCAAGTATGACAGAACACTCAGACATAATAACATGCACACACTCATGCACACAAATAGAGTACACTCACACATCCACAAAGAAAAAGAGAGTATGACAAAACACGCAGATGCAATCACATACACATACACAGACTTGCACGCACACATAAATACATACACACAAAAAGATATAGAGAGAGGTTACATTTGCAAGTATGATGAAACACTCAGACAGTCACCACACACAAACACACACATATATATACTACATTCACACTGAAACACACGCATGCACACAGAAAGACAGAGATCACAATTGCAAGTATGTGAAAACACTTTGAATTACTCATACACACACACGCACACATAAAGAGAAATAGAGAGAGAAATGAAGAGAGGTTATATTTTCTAGTATGACTAAACAGTATAATGATAAACCAGAATTCAAGACTTATCTTCAAGCTTTTGATATCAATAATATCTTTTATTAATTCCAAGTGTTCATAAATATTTACGTTTAACAGATTCAAAAGCATTGCATCTGAAGCAGTTTAAATAATGTATTTAAAGCTTTAAATTAGATGTGATGAGTAAAGGCTGCTTCAAAGAACTTGTTTCTTTTTAAAAACATTATTGGCTCAGAATTATAAAGTGATTTTCATTGGAATTGTTTTTAAATGTCATGTCCCTTCATGAGATAGGCAATCATGGTTCCCTACTGATTTTCTTTTAATATCTGTGATTTGCTATAATTTTTGGCAAACATAATGGAAAGATTTATCCTTTGTTCCTGGGTTTCCAGTTCCTTCTAAAGCCTACTTCCATACTATAATTCCGTCTCTGCTTAAACTCTGAAATTTAATTCACTAAATAAATTTTGACCTCTTCAAGTCTAGAGTTTGCTCTTATCTTTCCTGCATGGTTCCAAGAACACTTTTTGTCCTTTCTTATGCTAATACAATTCCACACAGTAACCCTCTACACTGAGTGGCCCTTAGGCCTTGTATTAGATGAACATTATTAAAAAAAAAGGAGTAATTTTTCATTGCCTTTTTTACAGTTTGGAATTCTTAGACTTGCTGTCACTCAAGGCTAGAGAGCTCAGTCTACCCTATTATTATATGTATGGCTGGAGACAAGGGAGAAATGGATTCATGCTTTTTCTAAGGGCATTAGTGCAAAATGATCACAAAAGACTTGGGTGGAATTTGGGTTTGGGTTTATTTTATTCTATGTATTTTCGTAAACATATTTTTGTTGAGAGTATGTATTGCTGATATTATATATTTTACTATAAAAATCTATTTTTATGCTTTCATATTGTTTTGCAAAGAGTCTTTATGGAAACCCTATATACATACATACATACATACATAGATACATACATACATACATATATATATATATATAACAAGCATGAGTGTAGTATATGTGTGTGTGAGAGTGTTTGTTACTATAGCTGTTATACTTGCAAATATAACCTTTCTTCCTCTTTTTTGTATGTGTATGCATGTGAGTGTGTTCAGTATGTGTGTATGTCAGTGTATATGTGTGTGTCAGTGCGTGTGTGTGACTGTGTCTAAATGTTTTGTCATACCTGCAAATATAACTACTTAGTTTATTGAGCACTTTGCTTAGTTATTTTTACTTTACTCGTGTCGGGGATTTTTTTTTCTTTGGACTCTGAGCTTAGATTCTGGTCGATTGTTTTCGCCTGAATTACATGTTCTTAGTTCTTTCTTTTTTTTATTCCTTATTTTTCCTTGGGTATTGGTTTGTTCATTTACAAGCCAAAACTCCTAAGGTTTTTCCAGACAAGTATACTTACTTATTTTTATAAGATTATATATATATATATATATATATATATATATATATATATATATATATATATATATATTAGGACCTTGAATAAGTTCTCACTGATTTTTCAGAAAAAAAAGTAATATTTTATTTAGAAAAATTAGTAAGAAACATGTCACTGAAAGTATTGTCCATTGCTAGCCACTAATTTTTCCCATCTTTCTGGCAGCATTTGTCAGAAAAAAAAAGCCACATCTTTTGGGGCTAAACATGAGTCGACCCATTTTTTGGCATTTTCATAGGAAGGAAAGTACTGCTCAGCCAGGCCATGTGCCATTGATCAAAAATGATAATTGAATGTTGCAATGTCTGGTGAATATGGCGGGTAGGGTAGGACTTTCCATTTAAGTGTTTCCAAGTAGGTTTCCACCCATTTTACAACATGTAGCCTAGCATTATCATGTTGCAAAATCACTTTGTCATGTCTCTGCTCATATAGCAGCTGTTTTTTCTTCAATGATTGGATCAAATCCATCAATTGTAGTCGATAGTAATCTCTCATGATGGTTTCAGTTGGTTTTAGCAGGCACATGATAAAGTACACCCAGTTGATCACACCAATTGCAGAGCAGAAGCTTTGAAGCATGGATATTTGGCTTTGCTGCCGATGTTGATGCATGGCCGGTTTAACCCATAATCTTCTACACAGGGTTATCGTAGGGTATCCACTTTTCATCACTGGTTACAATACAATGCAAAAAACTTTTCATTTTCTGTCGTTGAAGCATCTGTTCACACATGATAAGACGCCATTCAACATCTCTTGTCTTCAACTCGTATGGAACCCATATCCTTGTTTTAAATCATTCTTAATGCTTTCAAATGTTTTGAAACTTGTGTGATCAACTCCTAATGATTCAAGTTCAGCTTGTGCCTGACATGACTCTTCATGAAGTAATCCTTCCAATTGAAACTTTTTCAGTGTACCAGAGCATTCTTTAGCTTCAACATCAAAATCATTATTTTTGAAGCATCTTAACCAATCTCTGCATGTCGTTTCTAACAGAGCATGGTCATTGTAAGTCTCAACAAGAATTCTGTGTGCTTCAAGTGCAGATTTCTTTTGAATAAAGTAGTACAATAAAATTCCCCTTCAATACACTTTCTTTGGCATGAAATCTGACATGTTTAACATTGAAAAACAAAGTTGTTTACACTTCGATGAAATGACAGACACTGAATTTCAAGCTTCCTTATAGTACTTCCTTATAGATGGGTTACCATCTGAAAATACATGCATGCAGTTCTGGGAATGCCATCTGTTGGAAAACAGTGAGAACGTATTCAAAGTCCACATATATATATATATATATATATATATATATATATGTATTAATGTTTGGTTTATTTTTATTTCTGATATACAAACCTCAATGCACTATTTAATGTTGGTTCATATAAATAGAATATGTATTCTTTGTAAGAAATCAGTTAGTAGATCAGATTCCATTTACATACTTTTGTAAATAGGGATTTGGTCAAGAGTCAAATGTATTGCTCGTAATATTTTTTTTTAAAAATGTATTGCTTGTAATTTCTTTTTCAAAAATGTATTGCTGGTAATTTTACTATAAAAGTCTATATTCATACTTTTATAGTGTTTTGACCTGAGTTTGGGAGTTCACTATTTGCCTGAACCTGGGACCCTAACAGGTACTAACATCCTGGGTTGGGTGGACCTGGGAACAACAGCAATTAAAAAGTGGTTCCATGCTCCTCAAAACCTCCTGATCAGATGCCTTGCTGCCGGGTGTAATTTATCATCCTACCCAGGAAGATTGGCTGGAATTTGATTCCACTTCCAGTACCAGTAACAGCTATGCTGCCAGCACATTTTGATTGGCTAATCCCTGCTAAATTATGTTTGTTTGACTGCAATAGAAACATTCATGGATAGAAAAATCAATAGACTTGCATACCCCTGAATAGTCATATTGCAAATGAGGAATATGATACAGAAAATATAATATTCTATGATAATGACTCAATAACTATCATAGGAAATTCAATTATTATTTTCATTAGATTATATTAGTGAGTAGAGAGACAAAAACCTAGTAACAATTAACCAAGAGAGAATGAAAGCATATTAGGATATACATATATTCTTGCAGGTAATTTCCAGTGGAAAGATCAAATTTCAAATCTGAATTGTCTCTTTAAAGTATAACATTTATTAGACAATATATTATCTGTTTAAATACAGGAATCAAAAATGACTTCAAAGGGCCACACATTTCAGCTAATACTATTTTCCTGTTACCCAGGGTTTGTTGCCAAACAGAAAGAGGAATTAACTTATCCAGTTTAATTTCATTCAGACTGAGTATACATAGGCATTTCGTATGTACATGTATATTTTAGTTCAATGAGAGAACTTAAAATATTTATATAAAATTTTAAAAAGATTTTTAAAGTAATATTATCGTTTACTGAATAATTTCCAAATGTTAAAAAATCTGAAAATCTAACTTTTCAGGGTTTGAAAAATGAAGGTTTTTTGTCTCCAACTTTAAGATTTTATTGCTATGCCCAATAGGAGTCCTTAAAATACAAAATTAAAAAAATATCTTTGAAATGTAATTCTATCTATTTTGGAATAATTTCCAAAATGTTCTATAAAATCTTAAAATTTGACTTTTCAGGGTTTAAAAAATTAAGGTTCTTTTCTGTTTTCAACTTTATGATTTTATTGCTATGCCCAATGGGAGTCCTTAAAATACAAAATTAATAAAAAATATCTTTGAAATTTAATTCTATCTATTTTGGAATAATTTCCAAAATGTTCCATAAAATATTAAAATTTGACTTTACAGGGTTTAAAAAATTAAGGTTCTTTTCTGTTTCCAAATTTATAATTTTATTGCTGAGTCCATTGTAAAAATATTCCAAACTAAATGGGAGAAAATGTCTGATTCCAATGTCTTGTTTCAAACTCAACACAAACATTACATTTATTTTACAAGGTTTAAAAGCCACTCAAATAGAGGTGGTTATTAATGAGATTGTTGTATAGACATAAGAAGAGGAAGTACTTACATATTATAAGGATATGTAGGCTAAACCCTAAACTTGAAGCAATAAAGAATGTAGTAGTTGGGTAAGCATCCTCTTGGGAGCCTGAATAAGAAGCTGTCTGAGTGGAACTTCATTCATACCAATGGAATATGAAGGGGATATGGATGATTCAATCATGTGTATTTGACATGGTGGGTCCAAGCTGTAAATGTCTGAATTGGTGGAACTAAGGAATGTAGCATTTGCCATAGAAGGAACAATATAATAATGATAGGCTTGCAATGTTTAGCATGTGTGAAAGGGACTGTAGGATGGAAAATAATTCATCACCCACAAGGCTGGAAAGTGAGAATTGGGCAGCTCTAATAGTCCATTTTTTGGTATGATCTGACTCTTCTAATGATAGAGGAGAGGTCAGCTTACAAAGTCATGCACAAACAGTGTGTGATGGACAGAGGATGGGCTAATTCTTTATAATATAAATTTTGAATAGGACTAGACGTTTATTGCTTGTTTCCTGTTTAGGATTGGGTTTCCAGTTTCTTCTAAAGTCTACTTCAACTCTATACATCTAATGTCTTCAGTTAAAAGTCTGTAGTTTCATTTACTATTCCCACCCCCTTCAATAGGAGTTGATAGGCTTGCCTATTGTCTGGTTTAAACTCCTCTCTGGTCTTTTGAACAAGAGGAGAGTTTTATCTCTTGTTTGTTGTTTAAGATTGGGTTTCCAGTTTCTTCTAAAATCTCTTTCAACTCTATATTTCTAACATTTCTGCCTAAAACTCTGAACTTTTATTTACTATTTATTTACTTGTTTTTTTTCTCAATAGGAATAGATAGATTTACCTATTTAGTTCTATTTCAAAATTGCAGGAAACATTATCCTATCATTAAAAGAAAAAACAGTCTGGGTAAAATATTCAGTGCTAATTTAAAAGATATAAATGCTACCCAGAAATGTTTTTCAGACCTTGAAGCAATGTTGAGCAAAGTGAACAAGTCAAGTTTGCCAGACCCTTTTTAAGTCCTGGATATATCAATATACCATTTTGCCAAAGATTCTGTGGCCCCTGATGTTATATGAAGTTGCACTGACAGCAGTTGAGAAAATGGAGAAAAAAGTTAGCAGATATTTGAGAAGATTGCTTGGTTGAGAGTTTGAGCAATGCATTTCTCTATCTAATATCGAATACATTGCATCTCCACCCCCTTAGAGGATTAGTTGAGGAGTTTAATGTGGTGATGACAAGGGAGGCAATCCTATATAGGGATTCATAAGATCTTAAATTTGCAGAAGCAGGAATTGAGGTTTGAACTGGGAGAACGTGGAAGGCATCACACAACCTTAGTAGAGCAGAACAAAGGTTGAGACAAAAAGTGCTTGTAGGAACTGTGTCATTTAATAGATCAGGGCTAGGTTACTGTTCCAATACCTGAAGGAGAGATAAAAAAAATGCAAAGATTGGAAATACTGTCTTCAATATGAAGTGAGAGCAGGTTTGAAGGAAATTAGAACCAGTAAAATGGTTGCCTTAGGTCCTGGACAAAAATGGGGAAAACCTAAAAAAAGGAAGATTTTCTGGATGGATCTCTGGTATACTAATCCCAGTAATACAAGCTACCTTGTACAGTCAGTGTGTGATAAATTGCTCAACCTGTCAAACCTTCACATATGGGGAGAGAGGGAATCTCCACTTTGTCTGTTGTAACAGAAGAAAGGAACTCTCCAACATGTTTTACGGATGAAGCCATGATAAAGTTTTAGGAGGCATTGCAGCAATAATCTCAAGGAGTCTCCAAACAAACCAATATAAACTGAATAAGAAGATGATGAATTTTGTTAGGGCCAGAGAAAAGGTAAAGATATTACAGAAGAAGAAAACATCCTTCCTCAGCTCTGCCCCAGATTGGCAAATGATAGTAGATATAGACAGGCAGCTAAAATTCCCAGTGAAAATAATACAGACTAAGCTTTGTCCAGACATGATTATTTATTCTGAATAGACCATGCAAGTTATCATATTAGAATTAACAGTCCCTCAGGAAGAAAATATGAAGCCCATGAAAGAAAACTTAGGAAATATTTTCATATTATAGAAGAATGGAAAAGATGGGTTCGGCAAGCTCAGTGTGAACCAATCGAAATTGGATGCAGAGACTTTACTGGACGGTCACTATGTAACATGATGCCAAAATTAGGTGTAACAGGTTTGGAGAAGAACAAAGCCATTCACTCAATAACAATAGCAGCAAAAGAAGCCTGGCAAACATGCAGATGTGGGGAAAAAGTCTCCATTTTGTCTGTTGTGCCAGAAGAAAGGATCTCTCCAACATGTATTGAGTGATTGCCCCAAGAAGCTAAGTAGGGATGTTACTGTTGGCACCATGAGCGATTGCAACAATAATCTCAAGGAGTCTCCAAACAAACCAATATGAACTGAATAAGAAGATGAATTTTGTCAGAGCCAGAGAAAAGGTAAAGACATTACAGAAGAAGAAAACATCCTTCCTCAGCTCTGCCCCAGACTGGCAAATGATAGTAGATATAGACAGGCAGCTAAAATTCCCAGTGAAAATAATACAGGCTAAGCTTTGTCCAGACATGATTGTTTATTCTGAAAAGGCCATGCAATTCATCATCTTAGAATTAACAGACCCTCGAGAAGAAAACATTGATGAAGCCCATGAAAGGGAAACTTAGGAAATATTTACTCATTGTTGAGGGATGCAAAAGTTGTGGTTGGCAAGCTCAGTGTGAACCGATTGAAATTGGCTGCAGAGGCTTTGCTGGGTGGTAACTATGTAAGATGTTGCCAAAATTAGGTGTAAGAGGTTTGGAAAAAAAACAAGGTAGCAGAAGAAGCCTTTAGATGCTTATGGCTTAAAAGATCAAGTGATTGGCAGTCAGTAAGGAGATAAAACAAACTTGTAGTTGATATTTTTTTTTACTTTTTAATTTTTTTCAAGGGTGGGGATTTGGTCTTGGGTATGACCTAAAACTACACCCAACAATGGAGTTGCAACTCAGGTATAGAATTAGGATGGCTAAGAACTAGCACCTGTTTGCAACCCCTATCAGGGTTACAGTTTTGTAGATGTGTATGTAGGTACATGTGTGTGAGTGTGTGTATGTTTATATATGCATATATGAGTGAATATGTAGATAAATGTATATGTATATAGGTATATGTGTTATGTGTAATTGACACAGGGGGAGGAGCTAATTATTTTTTGTGGGGTGAAAGTGGGATAAGAGTAAGCAGAATGTGATTCATGTGTGCGTTTGCATGTGTACATGTGTGTATATATATCTGAGTGAGGGAAACAAATTATTACTTACCACTTCAAACTGATCGTGTCAACATGTTCTTTACCAGATCAAAATCATGGTTGTGATTGCTTCCTTTTAATTGAAGAGTGAACATTGCTGGTGAAATGGAAGTTATCCGTGATTGGACTATAAATTGCCAAGAGGAGTCACAGAGTGTGATTGGGAAGACTGAAAAAATTCTGTTATGGGTAAGATGTTAAACTACATCCATGTCCTGGATAAGACGATAAACTACATCCAGCAGCAAGGCATCTGATCGATCAGGAAATTTTGAGGAGTGTAGAACCATCTCTTAATTGTTGGTGTTCCCAGGTCCACCCTGACCTAGGGTGGTAGCATCTGTTAGGGTCCCAGCTATGGGCAAATAACTATTACCCACAATACTTTTTTGAAAAAAATTATTACCAGCAATACAATTTTGAAGGAAAAATATTATGAGAAACAGATTTTTGACAAAACAAAATATTACCAGCAATAAAAAATGTTGTTGGCATTAAATAACCCACTGAGGTTGATATGCCATAAAAAAAAAATAAACCAAACCAATCTAAACCAAAGAATACATATTCTATGAATCTATCCTAAAAATGTTGTTGGCATTAAATAACCCATTGAGGTTGATAAGCTGTAGAACAAAATAAACCAAACCAATCTAAACCAAAGAATACATATTCTATTCAGATGAATCTATCCTAAAAATGTTGTTGGCATTAAATAACCCATTGAGGTTGATATGCCGTAAAACAAAATAAACTAAACAAAACTAAATAGAAAAAATTGTAGCCAACAGATGCTACACAATTCGATACACGATCAATATCAGGTGGGTCAATGCAGAGGGGGGGTATGATGTTGTAAGACCTGAAGCTCATAATAAACCTTGACTAGAAACATCACTGATGATATATACCAAAGCATCCAATAACTGTGTTTTATGAAATTTCAGCTTTATGTCAGCGAAAGTATTTAATGTCAAGATATGAATTTTCAAAATGCTTTATAGGGAGGAAACAATTCAAATTAACAATCGTAAAATATCCATTTGCTATATATATTTTCGATAATTTAGGATAGCTGATTCTGAAAAGAAAGGGAGCATCTGTTTTGAGGTAGCCTTCAGCAATATATCTATTGGTTGCCAATCTTAAAAATGTTTACAGCAAAGGAATTTGACAAGGACAGGCAGTTTGCTTCAGTGTTCACACTTTCTAACCTTTTGATTTTTCAGAAATAAAATTCCAATATCATCGCAAAAAAAATATCAAGCAATTCTTTTATGATTCGATTTTGCTTTTATTTCTCTTCTTTTTTTTTGTTTGTTTTTTATTCCTTTTCTTTTGTTTAAATTAATTTCTCTGCCCAAACAACTGATGCAAGAAATAACAAAAATAACAAATGATTGGCTTCATCAAAGTTTCTTTCATAATTGGATTTCTTTCTCTGAAGTGCATTCCTTCAAACTGGACTCATTCTATGAAATCATGTGACTGACTTGGTTGAGTAGCCTTTTAATCATATTATCTGATTTTTTATTTGTTTCTTGCTTTTTAATCATAAACACTTATTATATTTGGGTTGGAAAGTCTTAACTCTTTATAGTTCAATTCTACACAGTTTTAAGTAATGAAATACTTTTCATGCATGTGTATGTGTGTGTGTTCTTTTGGGGTGTGTTTGTGCTTGTGTGTGTGTTTGTGTGTGTGTGTGTGTGTGTGTTCTTTTGGGGTGTGTTTGTGTGTGTGTGTGTGTGTTCAAATGATAATTTACAACCAGCGATAAAATCGCAGAAAATAAAAAAAAAGTTAAAAAAAAAGAATCTGACCATTCAGTTTTTTTTAATGATGGTTTCTCCTGCCACATGTTCAAATCCTTCCAGAGGGTGCATATTTTTTTTAACAGGACTTCTTTAATATTCAGGCCAGTAGAAGAAAATAAATAAATATACTGTTTAATAAATAAATGGAATGTCTACTCAAATATGGTCAACCACTAGAAATAACAGTTAAAAAAATCTACATTTCAATTAACACTGATACATTTATAATACTCTTGCTTTTCTTCTCTTCCTCCTCCTCTTTTTTCTCCTTCTTAACCCTCCTTTTTCACATCCTCCTCCTCCTCCCTTTCTATCACACCCAACATTGTGCATTTATTTTTTTTTTAAAAATAATATAGAGTTCATTATTTTTTTAAAAATAAAGCGTAAGGAGGTCATTTGACAAAAATTACCTGAGGATACCGTAAGGTTGAAACCAAGGTAGCAGATTCAACTGATATCCTGATTTTTAAAGTTAAAAGTTCTACATGTTACTTTTATTTTTATTTTATTTTTTCACACATGTATTGAGCACTTTTTAATACCACTGTTTCCTTGTCTGATTCAACTCTGACTATTAACCTTTTATGTATTATATGTACATACAGGTACCACATACACCAGCTGGATGTTTTCCATAAAAGCTGTCTGCATGCAATTTGTGGAGTTAACCTTCAAGATAGGACATCTAACATAGAACTGTTTAACAGGTGTGATATTGGAGGAATCGAGACTTTTCTCATACAGTCTCAGTTACGGTGGACTGGTCATGTCTTGAGAATGTCTGATGACAGGATACCCAAGATCCTAATGTACAGCCAGTTAAATTAGGGCTACAGGAATGTAGGACGCTCATGGCTGATACAAAGACAAGCTGAAAAGCAACTTGTCAACTGTCAATATACCCCATAACACCCTTGTGCGATTAGCCTTGGAGCAGGTAGAATGGAGATCAATGTGATTTAGTGGACTCATCAGTTTTCAATCAGCTTCTCTGAATCATCTTCAAGAAATGAGAGCAAGAACTAAACGGTCAGGCAATCTAACAGTAATCTAATCCCACAATCTTTACTCTTGCTCCGTATGTGGCCTCCTTTGTAAATCACTAGTGGGTCTTAAGTGCCACTTAAGATTATCGCACAAAATATCATAACTGAATCAATTAAGCTGTCAGATCCTCATATGTTGAAACCAATAAGAGAATCCATTATATGTGCAAGTTTCATTAAAAACAACTGACAAGTTTCTGTGGTTAATTTTTTACATAATTTTTCTTGTGTTCTTATAATTTTTTTCTTTTCACAACATAAATTATTTAAAAATTGTCTGAATGTTTGATATATCCAAGTGCTTTCAGCTATACTTTAGACATTATTGAAGATGAATTTTATTTTACTTTTAACTGAATATATGGATTGATTTATGTATATATCTAGAGTTATAGGAATGTTTTGTATTGCAAACATGGTCAGAACATTGTGGCCGTGTTTATAGTTGATATTATTGAGTATTGACTTTTTTATTAATAATGCTTCCATTATTTTAGCTTTTTTTGTACAAATGGATGGTGCTGTTATATTTCTATTATCAATGAGTATGTTACGGCTAGAGTTTGGTAGGTCTCCATCTGTATTTAAATGAGATCTAATTGAGAGCTAATCACAGAGATATAACGTGAGTCTTCTTGTTGAACATGTTGTAGTATATCCAATATGATTATTTATAAATTTGGATCGGTTAAGAACATAGTCCCTTAAGGAATATGTAAACATATGAGTATTGTTTACTTAAGTTTTAACATATATATATATATATATATATATATATATATATAAAGAAGATTTTTTTTACCCATTTCACCTAAGTGAATAAAGCCACTAAGAAATAAGAGACAAAACAAGGGGTTACTGAGTATGAGAGAATATGAGAAATTAAAAAAGAGAATAATAAAAGATTTCAGAAGATAATTAAATTTTTCAAGCTCAAAGTTGACTGGAAAGTAATAAGCTGGAAGAGAGTTCCAAAAGTGGGATTTCCAACAAGCAGGAAAGCAAGAAGTAGCAAGGCATTTATTGTAGAGTTGAGACAGAACAAGAGCATATTTCTTAAGAACTGTTGCAAGGATTCATCAAGCCCATATGCTATGTGAGGATCCAGTTTCAGAGATAAGAGCAGAATATTTGTAGAAAAGACAGAGAATTCTTGTCACATTGGTGGGAGAGTTGAGATACTCTTCTTTGAATTCTGTCAAGAGTCTCAAGATAGATAGTAGGAGTACCTGACTAGGTATGTCAGCAGCATTCAATGCATGTTCAAATGATAGATTTATAAATGTGCAACATGGATTCTGATAAGAAGAATTGTCTGGCCTGTCACAGTGAACCAACTTTTCTAGGAGTAAACCTAGCAATTGATTCAATAAAATCACTTCATTTCATGTCAGTGAAAAACTTGATCTCAAGAAGGTGGAAAGAATTACTCTGCTGGAGATTAGCATCAGTCGTGCTGATGGCAGACAGAAAAGCTTCTCTAGTGTGATTAAATGAAAGCACTTTTGTTTTGAAGGCATTAAATTTTACAAGCTCTTCCTTGCTCCAGTTAACCACTGATTGAAGGTTCTTTTCAACAGTAGTTGTTAGTTTCACTTTGTTGGACCTGTCGGACATGTTACTGTTGTAGATAGTTGTGTAATCTGCAGAAATAATATTATTATTCACTGCAAGGAAAAACTCAAATTATCGAAAGTTATTATTAATAAAAAAACACCCCAAATTAAATAAAATACGTTTTGTTTGAGGAAATTATATTTTAAAGGGTTTATAAAATATTTAATATGCATATCAAATAAGAATGATACATTGAGTCATTCTTTTTCAATAAAGCAGAGTTCCACTAAACCATTTTACACATCATGCCCCGTCATGTTGAACTACCTAGATGCAACTGTATGTTCTATTCTAAGTTTTGGGGGGATGCATAATGAAGCAAGAGAGCTTGGAGAATTTGACACTCTCAGGACATATTGATGGACAAAGCGAAACAGTGAGCAGCCTACCTAATGAGTTTGTGTAAATGAATGAGAAAACAGGAACAGAGAAGTATAGTAAGGGGACAACACTGCTTCAAGCTACAAATGAAGTTGTTGGAAGCCATGATTGTTCAAGTTCTGAAAGGAAGCTATATATATTTGTAAAAGAAAAAGCATACGAAAACAAAGAAAAGAAATAATATTCAAACACAGCTCTACAGATTTGAATAATTTTTGTTATTGAGTATAAAAGAAATCTTTGTTTTCTTTCAACTTGAAAGAAACAAGTTACAAATTCCTGGCAAAGTTCAACAAAAATATTTTGGTTTTCTTTTTTTTACAACACAATGGAAATGAGTTGCGTTAGCATGAGTGAAAAGATGTATGCGACTACTTAATGTGGAAATCACATATTTGTGTTGTTTTACGTATGTGTGTAATTTTCCAGCAGTAATCAATGAGTGCTATGTTATTATTACTGCTAATATTCACTTTGTTTACATATCTTCTCTCTCATATGTTTTTCATGTTAAAACTGAGAAGCTATTTATGAGAAGGTACTCAATAATTGTACAAAAGGTTGAGTAATCAGTAATACATATAAATCCTGGTCAATGGTTTACCAAAAAACTGAAAGCTAAAATTATTAACTTATGTTACATTATTTATAACAAAAAATCGGATTACAGGAAGCTAAAGCTTAGATTTACTAAACTCAGAAATTTATTGATTAATAAATAAATTTCCTAACATTTAATTTCTATTTTTAAGAGGGAAAATATTGTTAAACATTTTCTGAAGTGATCTCTCAAATTTGTAGCAAACATTAAGGATATGGTTGCTTGCTTTCTGAAAGCTAGAATAGCATTTAAGATAATGTTGCTGATTAGTTAATAAATGCTAATGTGAAAATTTGAATTAGGAGTTTGTGTGAGCCTATTTTTGCACTAAAATAAGTATTAGTGATATTACTTAATCTATTGAATTTTTCTACAATTTTTTAATGGGGTACAATATATATATATATATATATATATATATATATATATATATATATATATATATATATCTTGAAATTATTGACATAATTCAAAGATATCAGCAATTCTTTACACATTCCCAAATCATTTAAAAAAAATATTTTGTGCTGTGTTGATATCATTTACATATATTCTGCTTTTATAAATGGTTTCCTTTCAGAAATTGAGCAATCATAGCACCTGACAACTCCCTTTGTAACTTGATGTTCTTTGCACTTCTCATCTGTGGAAATCCTTTCTAATTTCTTGCTTCCCAGCCACTTTCAATGTTTAATAGTTTAAATGCAATATCAATTGCCATCTTTTGTCTTCCTAAATCCTGTTCTCTTATCGTCCTTTCTCCTCCTTAAAGTCTTCTCATTCTATTTCACTCCAAAAACCACTTGCATCCTAGTGGTATTATTGTCTTTCTATTACTGAAATGATTAAAAAAATATATTTTGGTATTATCTCCTAATATGTTAATAGTTAAATTTTGGTTGTTTGTGATGTAATGATTTTTAACAAGTCAGCCTACAAGATAATGTGGTACATGTGTAGCCAATGAAAGAATTTAATGTTTTTTTGATTACTGGTATTAAAGATGCAATCTCCCAATGAAAATGAGAATTCATAAACTACATTTTCACATAGGGGAACTTTTCGAGGACTTGTGTTATTGGCAATAATTACGTGAGATGTTTTGAACTTTTTCTAGTATGATATTTACTGTGCTCATTAAGTGATATGTGCTGCTGAATTATATTTTTGATAGACTCTTTCATCCTGTTTATAATTAGGGTGCATCTGGTTACAATAGAATAAGTTAAGGATTGTGTTTATTTTTGTTTATGCCAGGATAATTGCTTATGTTATTTTTTCTAAATTTCTCTCTTTATCTGTTAATGATAGGGAAGGTATTGATGATAAGCATTTATTTTATTTTGTATAATTCTTTATGTAATAATGTATCCAAAGAAGTGATTATTTTTACTCAGCTCATCATGTTTTTTTATGATAGCTATTTTATATCTGTGAGGTAATTGAGGTGACATTAACTTTTGCATTTGGGTGTATTATATATATATATATATATATATATATATATATATATATAATATTTGTATATATATATAATATATATATTATATATAATATTATATTATATACAATATAATATTATATATAATAAATTATTAGGTTGGTGCAAAAATAATGACGCAATAATGTTGTTTTTTGACGTATTTTTAACGTCACAAAAACGACATTATTACGTCATTATTTTTGCACCAACCTAATATATATAATATATATATTATATATAATATATATAAATATATATATTATATATAATAATATATATTACATATAATATATATAAATATATATATTATATATAATAATATATATTACATATAATATATATAAATATATATATTATATATAATAATATATATTACATATAATATATATAAATATATATATATTATATATAATAATATGTAATATATATATATATATATATATATATATATATATATATATATATATATATATAATAGTGCAATTATGACTCTCAACATCTTCTAAAACATCAAGGAATGATATTTTATTATTATTGCTAAGTTTCTACATAAAGTGTAGAGAAGAGTTATTTTCAAATGTTTCTTT
>OZ010579.1:116303009-116328009 GCA_963932145.1 Acanthosepion lycidas
AGCATTCATCAACTTAAACAAGGAGACAGTCCAGAAGAATTGCAAGAGATTCTGAAGTCTGAAGGCCTTGGTTGAAGCCAATGGTGATTCTCTTGAATCAATTTGCTCTTTAGCATTTCAAGATATTTTTGTGTAATTTTGGTAAATATACTCATTAAAATGAGTGTCAGTTATTTTCATTTTTGCATAATTTAGATGACAATTTATCCATTGCACACTGTATATGTAATAAATCAATATGGTATATAATAAAAAAGCTAAAGAGAAACAGTGTCAGAAATTTCAATCTCTGTATGGAGAAGATGGACATGAATATCTTAATAAATAAGGGGATTGAAATTATTTTGAATTGTTGTTTTTCAGATGCATTCCTTTAAAAAACACAAAAGAACACATCTCAAGGACACTATTAAAAAACAGCCCCTTAAAATATGGCTATGCATGAAACAGGGTTGTAAAAGGGTAAATAATAATATAAAAATGTTATTTATATATATATATATATATATATATATATATATATATATATGTGAGAGAAAATGATATGTAAATTTTTATATACCAGTATAATTTTAGGAAAATTAATTACAAAGTCTAAAAAATAGTTGAGAACAGAACCTGCATTCGGCTTTTGCCAATTCAGTTTTCAGCATTGATAAATATTACACTACATGCACATTCATTGCAAATGGTGGATGATTTAAATTATCATTAAATTGTTTGAAAGAAAGTATTATCATAACATATAACTGCAGGAGGTACAGTGGAGTAATGGATAGCATCTTGGATTGAGGAATTAGAGAGCCATGTTTGCATTCCAGTTGAATCCATTACATTCACTTATGTGCTAATACCCTTGGGAAAGGTACATATCCTCTTCTTCTCCACCGATCTATGAGTAAATAGCAGGACAGACGGGGTTCTATAACCTTAGATGGCAACTGGTCTAAGAGAAGAACAACTCTGAATTCAAAACCTGATCCTCCAGATTGGGGGTTGTGCAGTAGGCTAACAACTTACTCATTTAAAAACTGGCTTGTTATAGAAACCGCAAAGATATCTTGCGGCCCTATGTTCCTCAAGGAATTTAAAAGCATAATATATATATATATATATATATATATATATATATATATATATATATATATATGTATGTATAACTGCAGTCCACATCATAATCATTTTATAGAATCTTGTTGGTAAAATAGTTTTAAAATATTTTCCTAGGGACAAATTTATAAATGAAAATTTAATGTATGAAATGTCAAGTAGCATCTTTTTATTACCTTCAGCTGATTAAACATCAATTATTCAGCTGATTAAACATATTTGATACATGTTTATTGTATTTTCTCGTTCATGCTAGGAGGTTGTATGTGACAGTGTCAGTTCAATAATAAAGTTGTGTTCTTTGCTCTCAGCTGGTGATCATTAATTGTTTTGAGTCCAGAGATAAAATAACTTCAACACAGGGAATTTTAACTCATCTATTTTACTAAGGTCAATGTATGCATCTTCTAACTATCCAGTGGGGGTCGTCCCCCCTTCATTGAGGAGCCGTTTCAGACACGAAATAGGTCACGTTTACATTATTTGATTCAACTCACTGAAAAACCTTTCTATCTCTCTCATTCTCATACTGGCTCAGCTAATCAAAATCGACTTTCTTATTTTGTCTTCCATCTGACATGTGTTATTTTGTCTTCCATCTGTAGTAGCAAGGGTCAGATCCCCAAAAATCATGAGAACAAGGTTGTAATTCCAAATGTCATAAATCAGTTTTGTAAATTAAAACTAGAATATGTTGGAGATGTAAAGCAAAAAGAGCAAAAATCCACTTCACAACTCACAACACATAACTACCTCTTCCCCCACAAAGAAACAAGCAATTCTGCTGTCTAAATTAGCATTCTTTTTATTGGTTTAAGAAAGCTTGTGATTTGTAAAAATAAAATGGAATCTATCAAGAGCCATGATTCCTCACATTCTGAAGAGGCAAGGCATTAAAAATTGATTTGTAAACTTTACAAATTTGCACAAATATGAATATATTTAAACTTTTTATTATAATTTTGATGATTGCATATTAATTTTACTCTTGTAAACAAGTCTAATGTTGTGTTGCAGCTCAGACAAGACACCAGGTTCATTGACAAGCGTGGGTAGTTTCTTCCAGTCAAACACTTGTGGCTTAAAAATTACCCTTTGGCCAGATTGTTACCCACGAGTGAAAAACAAGACAATTTCTAGCAGTAAACCAGATTTATTATTGGTTTGTAACCTACTGCTATAAGCGCATAGTGTACATAATACTTCATTGGCAATCAAAATTAGAGAACTCAGTCCATCCTGTTATTAACCCATAGCTGGAGGAGAGTTAAAAAGATGGAGTCATGATTTTCCCAAGGTTATTTGTGTGAAGGTGAATGCTAGAGTCTCAGCTTGAATTTAAGCATGACAGACCAATCACATTTTCTGGTAACCACTACACTATAAGCACATCCAAATATATGTACTAGTTATAATTAATTAACTAATTTTTTATAAATGACACCAAGAAATTTTAGACATTTTTTTTATATGTATATGTGTGTGCGTGTGTGCGTGAGTGTATGTGTGTGTGTGTGTGTGTGTGTGTGTGTTATAAAAACTGATGAATGTAATTTCTTTAAAACAGAATGAAGGTGGGGGTGACTAAAGACCATCTTCCTAAAATAGTCTGAGGTTAGTGGTTTGGAACAATGATTAGATAAATTGATTAAACACCATGAATAAAAAAAACAAAAAAAACACAACCCTCCAACGTACTAAATCTTTATTATCCTTAAATCCAACTTTTGCAAGTTCAAAATTTTGGACAAATATATTGATTGATATTCTTGTGAGTTAAATATATAAGGAAGTGTAATCTGAACAAAAGAATCTAGGTTACGAAGATATTTTTCCGAAAAGTACAGAAACTTAAAGTTGTCTGTTTCTTGAAGAAAACAATTATAATGGTGCCAGAGTTTTGGAAATCAAAATCTTTAAGAGGCATTCACCAATAAATCAGAAATTTGTTAAAAAATGTAAGGACCAACTATATAAAGATACAAAAGAAAAAACAATCTTCATACATCAAGCAAGAGAATATATATATATATATATATATATATATAGATATATATATATAGATATATATATATATATATAAATATAAAAGTGAACATAGAAGTCAACACTTAGTCTGTTTGATGCTATATGCAATCATCAGGCCACATGTGCTATTATTTTTCTCGGCTATTTATATATATACGTGTCAGTGGTGCATTGTGGGTATTCTATTATGGCGGTTATTTTACCGGGAGTCGTTTATTTATTTATTTGAGTTAAATTATATTGCTTGTTTTTATATTTATTTTTATTTTTTGTTTATTATTTTATTTATTTATTTTTTTAATCGGTGTTTTTATTAACGTAGTAAAAATTTGTTTATATCACTTATTTAATAGTTTTGTTTTGAGAATTTAATTAAAGCTATTTATTCAATTTTGGGGTTGATTGTTGTAAGTATTATTTTGGCAGGAACAGTTTTTAATTTGTGTTTATTTGGGTTGATTATCTTTATTTGTTTTTTCTAACGGTAACTTTATCAGGGTTGGTTTGTTTATTTATTTACTTGGATGAATTTAGGTCAATTTATTTTACTTGTATATTTTCTTTTTTCGGTTTTTCGATTTTTAAGTAACGTAGTATTTATTTATTTATTTTTTATTTTTATTATTATTTTTTTTTTATTTTATTTTATTTTTTTATCGTTATATAACAGTTATAGGTATTTTTTTCGTCCGATTTTTTGGTTCGATTTTTTAGTCCGACTAATATTTTGGTCATAATGGTTTGCTAATTTGTTTATTATTTACTTTATTTATTAGGGTTCGTTTTTTTTTTTTTGTTATTATTATTATTATTATTATTCTATTTTGTCTATTCTAACAGGTGTGATTCGGTAATTTGTTTGGATTAATTAATTTTGCTTATTTTATTGTTATTTTGTTTATTTATTTGTTTTTATTTTGTTTTTTTCCGTTTTCAATTTTTTAAGTAACGTAGTAAAAATTTGTTTTCATATCTGCATTTTGAGATGAGCTCGGATCTTTTATTTAATAATTTATTTTGGTCTGGGAAAGTAATGATAGCTATTTCTTCCTCCAAGCAAAGTTTGCAAGTTTTTGATTGATTGTTGTAGGCAATGGGAAGCTTTGACGGTGCAGAGAGATGCGAAATCATCGGTATTTACTTACTACACGAACTGAGCAAAATAATAGATAGAAATGACACAGGACTCTACAGGGACAATGGTCTCATAATCTTAAGAAACTGTAACAAACAAAACACAGACAAAACTAGAAAAGCAATAATAAAGATTTTTAAAAATAACGGATTTGACATAGATATAAAAACTAGCCTAAACGAAGTAGATTTTCTAGATGTCACCTTCAACCTAAGAAAAGGCACATATAAACCATATAGAAAACCTAATGATAAACCACTCTACATACACACATCTTCCAACCATCCGCCTTCTATAATCAAACAGATACCAAGATCGATTAACCGCAGGCTTTCCGACAATTCCGCCAATGAATCCATATTTAACAAAGCTAAGAAAAACTATGAAACAGCCCTAAAAGATAGCGGGTTTCCAGCAACACTCACATACTCACCACAGAACACAAAAAAGGCCAACAGCAGAAGAAATATCATATGGTTCAACCGGCCGTACAGCAAGAACGTAAAAACAAACGTAGGAAAAATATTCTTCAAACTCTTACACAAACACTTACCGGAATCAAGCACCCTACACAAAATATTCAACAAAAACACAGTAAAAATATATATATATGTACATAATATTATAAATAATATCAACTGATAATTAGTAGGGATAATTTTAAGGAGGATATTAATCCAGAGAGAGCTCAATGTAAGAACAGAACAATATAATAATGAATACAGAATCCTTAAAAATCCATCTGGTTATAATTTATTTTATGGACTTTACAGCCATCTCTTCAAACCAATGTTTTATTTACAAAACATTGGTTTGAAGAGATGGATGTAATGTTCACAAAATAAATTATAACCAGATGGATTTTTAAGGATTCTGTATTCATTATTTTACACACACACACACACACACACACACATATATATATATATATATATATATATATATTTAATATGGATGTATGGTGGAGTAATGTGTAGCTTCTCATATTGAGGAAGTGAAGAGCCCAGTTTAAATTCCAGTCATGTTCATTACATTCACTTATGTGCTAATATTCTTAAGAATGGTATAAATCCATCTCTTCTCCCCCCAGCTATGGGTAAATATCAGGACAGACTTGGTCTTGTTGTCATGGGTTGCGGATGGTCAAGAGGAAAGACAACACTGAATTCAAAACCTGCAGAGGATGTCTGGGGATCTTTAGGCATACTGTGCACCAGTTCTCTGGTTCATCCAAATTTTGTGGTTCATTCTGTACAAGCTTTCACCACTATAATCAAATGATATGCGTAGGCTGTTGGTTCCAAGATTTGCTCGACCCTCATACATGACAGCATATTCCTAGAAAACTGGAAGTGAATGGTAACAATTGAAGGAAAAGAGGAAAAAGATAGAGAGGTTAAGGAGTGAGTGTAAACTGAAAAAAAAACAACGAAAATGCTAAATAATCTACATATATGCACATACATGTAGATGGGTGTATGCATACAAATGCACACATGCACACATACACTATGAAAAAAACTTCCACCAATAAAATGTGCATATAAAATCATTGGGAAGTATAGCCTCTGATAAGTGGACAGACTGATTCCCAGATGCTCTGTCTATGAAACTCTGAAGTCAGGATCCTGAAGTTAGCACCAATCAGCTAAGTGACAAACCTTTTAATTAAATATATATATATATATATATATATATATATATATATATATATATATATATATATATTACTCTTACTCTTATGTCCATCGACTTTTCATGTTGAATTAAATATAGTCTAATGTTAATTATGTTTTATGAATATGTCCTGAAGATGGTCTACTAGACCGAAACGTCCAACGTTGACATTATATTAACATTAAAACAGCATAATTGCATATTAGGATTTTTGTTTGTTTTTTCCGTATATTTTTCTTCACACATATATATATATATATATATATATATATATATATATAATAGTAAAGAAAGATTATCCATATAAAACATTGTGCAAAACAAAATGAATAATTCTGTTATTATTTCCTTTTTTTTCATGTTTTTCCAATGAGACATGACCCAGTGCTTATGTTGCTACTTCGTATGTCTATTCCATGAAATTGTTCTTTGCAGATTGACCACACATTCTCGATTGGATTTAAATCCTTGTAACTGATCTCACTTCTGGCCTGAGCTGAAATACACCTTTGTGCAAATTAATTAAAACAAAACAAATAATTCCATTATTATTTACTTTTTTACATATCTTTTCAATGAAACATGACCCAGTGCAGATGTTAGTACTTTCTATGTCCATTCCACGAAATGGTTCCTTGCAGAATGACCACAGATTCTCGACTGGATTTAAATCAAGAGAGTTTCCAGTCCAGTCTATGATTTTATTTGCTCACTTGTGTTGCCAGTGGGTTCATGCAGTGTTACAAATTTTGGAATAAGGTCCATCACAGACAATGGCCATAGGACAACTAATCAACAGTTGAGACAATAGTATCTGGGCGTGATGAAAATCTGATGTCATCTCGGATGATGCAGTATTTTCCAAACAAATTTCATCATGCTCCCCACAAGCAGATTCATATTGCTGCACACCACTGCAAATGACCTAATCTAAGGAAAAAATAGAGATCAATTACACCCTTTTATGCCAGTGAGTCTAAAACTGACTGTATGACGAAAGAAAAAAAACTAAAGGCTTGTTTCAATTAATTTGCACAAGGGTGTATGCTTCTTATAATAAGTAGATATAATAGGCTGGTGAAAGAAATTTGAGAAAAAACAGCAAAAATAATAATATTGATAATAAAACTAATAATATTTATTATATATTAGTAGGACTTTTGACCAAATAGATGCATAATAAGAAATATTTTACAAATCAGAATTTTCAGACATGCTGTCTTCTTTCTCAAATGTATTCTTTGAGTCTACCTAATTTCTGCTTAATCCTAGAATATGTGAATATATATTTTAAAAATGTGTTTTATCTCAAAACTTTCAGCATTTTTTTTCATTTACATGAAGATGCTAAAAAGACTAATCTAATGTTATCAATGCTATGGTGCATTTAGCTGAAATGTGCAGCTACACTGAAATTGATGTTGTTGTCTTTGATAGTTTCAGCTTAATAACTATAAAAAACTATCAAAGAAAACATAATCAATTTTGCAAGTTGATTTGAAATACATTTTTAAAATAGATTTACACATTCTATGATTAAACAGGAATTTAGACATACTCAAAGGATACAGTTTTCCCAGAAAGGTTTCTACAAATCCTCTACAACCCTAATTATGGTATACAGCTAGACCAAAACTATCAAAATACCCTGGAAAAGAAAGTCCCACTTCATTTTTCAGTTTTTATTTCCTGTCTTGTTAAGAAAGGACATAGGCGTGTCCAAAAACTGGGATTTTTAAAATATTTACCATCATTATTACAGATCTACAGCTGATCAGTAAATTGTGCCACATTCATAGCAGTTTGTCTTGCTGGATATGGCATAATCCGAGTCAACTCTCTGTATATGACTTCTTTTGTAAATTTTTAATCCTGCCCTGCTTACTGGAGTGCTTTCACTAGCAGTGGCTTTATTATTTCTTGGGCCTGTGTTTGACATATATATATATATATATATATATATATATTAATAAAGAATAAAATCCAAAATCACCTCAACTGACAAAAAAAAATGAAATTTGTCAGTCTTATTCAACTCCAGTATAGACCAAGATCCACTTGGATTATATACCAACAAATTTATTACTTTTATATATATATATATATATATATATATATATATATATATATATATATATATATATATCAAGTAGAGTGTATGCATGTGTGTTTGTGTGTGTGTGCGAGTCCAAGCAACTCCTCTATTCCTACTTGTCTAAAGTTAGACACAGGGAATGATTTTCATTGAGTTCAGATTCAGGGTTAAAGATGCAAGGTTAAAAATATATATTAATATATTATTCTAGCCATTATCATTGCTTTAATGGTTCAATCTATTATTTTCCTTTTGTATCCAAAATTGCAGCTAGATTAAAATTTTAAGCTAGCTTAAAAGCCGCCATATCAGGTGGTTTTTAATCTAGCTCCTGTGGAGGACTCTTGGTTTGGCTATCATCACAATAGCTAGGGAGGTGTAGATGTGATAGGCATCAATAAACTACAGAACTCAAAATTGATTGCTGCATTTAAGTATTGAATTAATGTTTAAGCTTACCTCTTAAAAGCTCAACAATAATTCTTCTGCTGCCACTTAATTTAAAGACAATTTGATGTATGTAGATCCTTATTTTCCATATAAACAATTATTTTTATTTCATGGGTGACAGAACAGGGTACAAGATAAAATTAATATAGTGCAAAGATGGGAAAATAGAAATCAAAATTAGTTATGCATTCAACATTTGAAGAGTTAGAGAGGCATAATAGCTAGTTAAGTCAGTTGCAACTCTGTCCTTTGACGGATCCACCCCTTTACACACTCTGCTCAAAGACAGAGACACAACTGGAAGATGATAAATAAACATGTTACAAACTACTTTATAGTAATTTATATTTACTCAACCCCCCATTCACAAGGTCAGTTTAATCTGGGGAGCCTGAGCACATACACCGGGGCAAGCAACAAAAATTTCCTGAGCACCCACAATTGGTGGTTGCGCTGGCCTCAGTGCAGGCACCAATCCCTCTCTCTAGTGCAATGAGAAAGCGCAGCCTCAGACAGCTGTTCCCTAGGGCTGGGCACCTCTCTGTACAATTTTCTTCAGATGAGATTCTGTCCTTTGATGAAGCCACCCCTGAGCACACACTGTGAGATTATATATAAACATGTTACAAACTACTTTATATCAATGTACACACCAAAAACTCAATATTTGTATCATGTATTATCTACTTCTAGGCGATATCACTCTTCAAGTTTAACTAATTTGCATATTGATTTTAAAAAAGTTTATTTCAATAATTAACTGTCCTTTATTACTGTTCTTTTATTTGAGGATTGTTTTGATTTTCAATAGTTCTGTTTAGGAATATTGTCTTATATAGCGTAGAAAAGTATTTGGAATTTACATTTTATATGGATTGCAACAAGTTGGCATCTATTTGTAAAACTTTCCTTAACTAGAACAAACCAATTTATGGATGAAATGTGCATTTAAACTTTTTGTTTCAAAGATTTCAAGTAGTGAATATATCTTACTTTGCAAAGTGATAACGAGCAGGTGAAACCTGCTAGTATTATATAAACTGAATTCTGGTAAAGCAGCAACTGACCACAACTGTCAGTTTCATGCACAGCAAGCAATCTTCAGGCAGTCAGTGTCTGTGATTGAAAATAGGTACCATTATCCATGCAAGTGAATTCAAGATGAAAAGATACAGAGTTGATAATAACATCGACTAAACTCACCTGGGATATGTGGGTAGCCAAATCATCCTTAGATGGTAAAAGAAGCCCTCCTCCAAAAAAAATTTTCACCAGAAATGGTTTTTCAGTGTTAGAAAACGTGTTCAATGCTAAGTGAAGAAAAAGAGCCATGCAGTGGAAGGGGCTTGTCTTTAAAGCTAACAAAAACATATAGCCTTCAAAATGCTCTGCATACACACACACACACACACATACACACACACAAACACATACATATATATATATATATACTTATATATATTGGGTATATATAGGCAGTAATTTCTTTTTTTCTTTTAGTCTTTTATATGCAGCATCATGATAGAACATGGGCGATCATAGTTGTCCACAACTTCCTATCCCTTATAGTTCTATGCAATTTACTTACTATCCCTGCCAATTCCTGTTCTGCCATGACTTTTACTGGATGAAGTTTTTGTTCTTGAAAATTTCTCAAGAAGAGTTAAACAATTTCGCTAGACACTTGTCACTGTCAAATGATAAAGCTGAACTTTTAGCATCTCATCCTCAAAGAAAATTGTCCATTTGAGGACCGACAATGTTTGTATTCCTCATTTCAGAAAGAGAAATAAGCATATGACTTCTTTTTTCTCTGCAGACAGACCACCTTTTTTTTTTTTCTGTCATAACACTGATGAGTCATTTCACGGTTTGTAGCAAGAACCTGTTCCATCCGAATGAGGCTTATTCATTGATTCATCTAAGAGAAGTCTCAAGGCAGTACTACTACACAACGGTAATAAGAAACCATCCATTCTCATTGGACATGAAAAAGTGTTATGAGAACCTGCAGGCATTCCTCAATGTCATAAAGTACTCAGAATACAATTGGAAAATATGTTGAGACTTAAAGGTGATTGCAATATTGATGGGAATGCAGGATTCATTGCTGATTTTTATACCTTTGCAATAGCTGTGTAATCAGAGTGACCCCAGCAAGAATCATATAAACTGGGAGACTCTAATGGTGAGAGTGAAGCCAGGAAATGTTCTTTACGCCCCCATCTTCACATAAAGATTGGTCTCATGAAACATATGTGAAGTTACTTGGCAGTAAGAGGTCAGAAGTCTTTGGATATGTGAAAGCCAAATTTCCAAAAATGACTGAGACAAAACCGAAGGAAAGCATGTTAGTATGTCTGCAGATAAAGAAATTCCTCAAGAACAATAACTTCAACAAAACCCTAGATGAGATTGAACTTAAAGCCTGGAAATTCTTTAAATTGATCTGCGGAAATCATCTAGATAACAAAAAAATCTCAAGATATTTGAAAGGAGGTAAAATGCCTTATCGAGTCTTTTGCAGCAATGAGCTGTTGGATGTCACTGAAAGTCAATCTCCTTGATTCACTTCTGGAGAACTCTGATGATTAAAAAAATGTTTGATTTTGTTGACCACTATTATTGTTATTATTATTATTATTATAATTTTTTTGTTACGTTACATAAAAATTGCGTTTATTATTGTTTATTATTATGTTACATGAATAATGGACTTAGGGTAAATGCGAACATCTACATCAATGTGCTGGATATTGTGGTCAAGTTTTGAATTGAGGTAATGGCCATAAGTTTTCTCATAGACTTGTGCTCTCTCCCATATGTCACACATGACCCAAGAAGGACTGATTGAGAATTTTCATGATCTTGTCACATACAACATCATGTTGCCCTTCCTTAGTTTCCTGATTTACTTCCCTAAGATTCTTATGTTTAAGGTATTATCAAGATGGAAACTAACGACGTGAATGCCAATAATACTGATGCATTGGCAACTGTGTTCATATATGTAATGGCCAACATGATCTGTGGCTACATCAAGCTCCTTTTAATGATGAAAGTAGGTCTCATAGAATAAGCATTATTCTGTTTTTGCCGATTGAATATAAGTTTAAATATCCATGAAAATAAATGGAATATCATTGTTTTTCTTTAATATTAAAAAGCTTGTCTTAATGCACCATGTACACACATATGGGCACACATATGTGTATATATTTAAATGCTCTGTAATAGGAGACTTTGAAGGCCCAGTATTGTTGATCACTATTTTGCTTTTAGCTTTTAATATCTAACTTGATGGATATTGTAGCATGTGGAGACTTCCTTACTTTGTTCAATTTAGCAGTAGCAGCAATGGAAGCAGTCATTGGGGAACAACCAGAAATCCCAGATCTCATAAAAACACTGAACAAGCCTTGTTCAGCCTCAATTTCTACTTTTCCCACTCAGTGGCTTCTACCTTCAAGGCGAGCTATTTTTCCACTTTTCCCTTCCAGCTCAAAGAAATACTCACAATTCTTGCTGCAGAAGAAATGTAGCCAGTCCTGGCAGCTTGACCTGAGATTTCTCATTCCTCATATGAACAAGAGGAGAAAGTTCTCTTTGAGACCTCTACCCAAATGAAAAACTACTCACAATCCTTGCGGCAGAAGACTCATACCTGTCCTAACAGTCTGACACTCAGATTTCCTGTTCCTCATAGGAACAAACAGAGAAATTTCTCTCTATAAAACATCTACTCAAGGGAATAACTCTGTGCACTTGGAAAACTCAACTTTTTTCTACAAAATACCACTATTTTGCACTCTCTTTCAACCACAAATAAAAGCTGTTGAACAGTTATTTGAAGCATTGGGTTTGTTCATTCCACTCTATCTGTGTATGTGCACACACAAAAACACACACGCACACGCACACACACACACACACACAACCAGGAAAATCTCTAACAGTAGGTGCCTTAATCTTTCTCATGATATTGAACATTTTCTTTATACACCTGTAAACTTTTACTGAAGTCTGAATTTTTTTCATCTTGGTGAGTTTGTTTTATGTAATCATTGACAACTCTTGCAAGAGTATAAAATGACCATTTTAACAAATAGCTCTTGCCAGCTGTCTGATGATTGCATGAGAATGCATGAAACATTTGTTGTGCATCTCTAGCAGATTCCCTTGTAGTTGCTTATTTTACTTAAATTATATATATATATATATATATATATATATATATATATAGATAGATAGATAGATAGATAGATATAGATATAGATATTATTCCTTCATTATAATTTTATCATATGGACAAAATTCGTTCTCATCGCATCGGATATATATATATTGATAATATTAGTGGTCAATATATATATATATTTCCAAGAGGATAAAATCCCAACAGAGCTCTATGTACAAGACAGAGCAAGAATATAATATAAAAGGCTCAAACACTAATATTTAATGGTTATAATTTATTACATTGGAATTGTAATCATGACCCAATTCATCAAATCTACAAATTGAAATATTAGTGTTTGAATCTTTTATATTATATATATATATATATATATATATATATATATATATATGTAAAATGTGTATGTATATAAGTATATATATATATGCATTTTTTATATATATTATTTATACATGATATATGTGTGGTATTACCATTACTACTGCATCACAATTACCACTGCCACATTTGTCCACAATTACTACCACACCACAATTACCATTACTGCATCTGTCCATCTTCCTTCCCCCCACACAGCAAAATTAATACCACCGTATAAATACTAATAAGTATTATAAATTGGAGTTTCTATTATTTGCATAAGTGCAATCACCAAAAACAAGCAAATAACTGGCTTTAAAATAAGGAAACAGCATTAAAAAATTAAAAATAATAACAATTTTACCTACCATAGTCTTACACAGACACCATCTTAAGATAAAAAAAAACAGATAGATAGAAGATGTGTGAATGCATGTGCATATGTATATATGTGTGTGCAAGAAAACATTATTCTGCGAACAAAATAGATGAAAGGTCTGTGTGTTGACATTGTGACTTACAAAAGAAGTTCGCTGCAGAATCCAACATTGAATACAGTGACCAGTTGCATATGTATGTACGCAATGACACATGGATGCGCATATACGCCCAGTCGCACACTGTTCATATATGTTTGTTTGTGTGAGCTGCAATGCATGAATGTGCATGTATGTATGCCAGCGTACATATGAGTGGCATTCCGATGACAATTTTTTCTCCTGCTACCATAAAAATACCGGTATATGCAACTATATATAAATCCAAAATTTAAAAAGTAGTCAGTTTGTCTGATGATCACAAATAGCATGAAACCCAGGGTCACAAACTCACATCAATCCAACTATATATATATATATATATATATATATATATATACAATTTTAATTTTTAATAATTTTTTAATATAATATATTGGTTGTTTTTAAAAATTAAAATGTAGTGTATTAATTTAATTTCCATGTACAAGAAATTGTCTCTGGTTATAAACCAATAATCTACATTGGACACACAACAACAACCCTCTCTTAAAGGATGACAAATCATTGATTGTGTTAGAATGCATGAAACTTTTAGTTGTGGCTACTGTTCACTGGAAATTTATTTAGAAATGTTAAGGCTCTGCCAGTTAATATGATATTGAGCTCTCTTTCTCCAGTGTCTCTAGCAGACTACCATAGAAGTTGCTCACTTTATTTGAATTATATATTCTTCATTGATTGTTTTTGTTTATCATGGAGGTGGTGGGGAGCATCACCCCCGCACTCCAGGCAACTGGCTAGCTGCACACATGACAGTTCTTGATCTGTTGATGAACTTGCTATAATACTAGTGGAACAAACATTTTTGATGGGATTGCCTGTCATCCCAACTCAGATTTTAATGGCAATTGAGGACTCTGTGATTTCCACACTAAACAATGGTACCATCACATTGTTTACATAAAAGGTTCATCTGCCAAACCACATTATTTGGCCATAGCTAGGACCTGGGAACAACAGTAATTAAGTAGTAGTTCCACGCTCCTCAAAATCTTCAATATCCAGATCAGAGACTTTACTACCAGATGTAGTTTATCATCATACCCAGGATATATATATATAAACTATTATTTAAATGTAATGATTATTTTTAAAAATTACCAATGTAGTGTATTAATTTAATTACCATATACAAAACTTTGTCTCTGGTCATAAACCAATAATCTACATTGGACACACAATGACAACCCTCTCCTCAAGTTCAACATTAATTCTTCTGCCACGACTTAATTTAAAGACAATTTGATGTACGTAGGTCCTTACTTTTCGTACAAACAATTATTTTTATTTCATATGTGACCATCACTGGATTTTGCAATTAATTTTGATTATTTGCAAATTTATTTCTAAGTTATAAAAATTGTTTTCATACAAAAAAATGTATTTTTCTTCTTCGAGCAAATGATCCGAGCTGCACATTCTTAGAACTCTTTGGTAAAATTTGACGATTATGCCAGATTTTATTTTGTTGTTATGATGGGAATAGAAATTTATTAGGTTGTTTTTGTTGGTTGCTTTCCAATGAACACCGAGATTTAAACTGTTGTTAACACGGTGTAGCTTGATATCTAGGAACGGTAAGAAATTGTGTTCTTCCATTTTGTAAATTCTATTGTGTGTTTGACTTTGTTTAGTTGATCTACTAGGTCAGGTAATTGTTTAGTTGATCTACTAGGTCAGGTAAATCAGTATCACAAGAATATATAAGTAGAACATCATTGATATGACAAAAGTATGTTGATAGTTTGGGTGAAATGTTTTGGAAATGATTGGATTTGAGAAATTCTAAGAAGATATATGCCATTGTGCGAGTCTTCATGCACATACATACTTACAAATACAAATCACATACAATGCCAAGCATTCATTGGTTAATTAATCACCACTATGTTATTATAGACAATTTACAAATTGCAGCAATGCAACAATTTTGTAATCGCTCTATTTGTATGTAATCAGTTTTGTGCACTTTTGGGAGAAACGGATCACAGGAGCTTTCTTGAGTCTCCCCAAAGGTTGCTCGCTGATTGGTCTATGCCAACCAATCAGATTGTCCACATGTGAAGAATAATTCTTCCCGTGCAGCGATCTGGAGCCTATAGTCACTTATTTAAGCAAGAATTTTCTAACCCATTTTTAGTAAGAATTCAGCTGCCAAACGAATTCACGACAGTTGAAACCATGCGCCAACCTTCTCACTCACACACACCACTCACATGCTGATTATACCTTGTATACACTCACATAATCTTTTCTTACACAGCAAAGGCTTTCAAGAACAAACATTACAAAAGACTCTCATGAACATTCTTCCAGTGAACTCGGAACACTAAAATAACAGTTAAAGAGAAATAACTCCTGTTTTATTCAACCTTTTCTTACTTAAATGCATGCTTTCTTTCACGTTGTTGTTTGATATTGTACATCTTGATAAATACATATTTTATGTGTGACAATGTCTTTGGCTTATCCTTTTCTGTGTCAGCCTTGTTTGCTAATCTAAAGTTAAATCATTAGGTTGGTGCAAAAATAATGACATAATAATGTCGTTTTTTGACGTATTTTTTAACGTCAAAAAACGACATTATTATGTCGTTATTTTTGCACCAACCTAATAATATGTTGAAGTCCGCCACACTATCACTTTATTTTACACTATTTACAATGGCCAAAATGTAGTGTGTACTTGGTTTCAGTTGAAGAAGGGTGAGCAAAAACTAAGCAGTACTAAGAATAAGAACTAGACAAGATATCTCTAGACATGGGGGACAATGGAATGGAAACAGTCTATCACTGTAGATTAAAATTATAAACAAAATAAATTAACACACACCATAAAACAATACATATCACCCATTGATCATAGAAAACGTGTAAAGTTTACTATATATTATTGAAGACTAAAAGCTGCTTGCCTCATAATTACCAGCAACAAGATGCCTATCAAATCCATATTTCAGATCAGCAATGTACTTCATTAATTTCATTGTAACATACAGAACTGTAATTCTTGTAATAATCGGAAAACATAAAACATATATCAGTTATGTGACTATCTTGTTAAGTGACAATGTATTTGCGGCCCTAATGTTGGTTGTTTGATTTCGTTTAGCATCATATAAAACTATTGTTCATTTAATGCCGAAATCTAAATATTTTGAATGCAGTTGTATGCCTTCAACAAAGATATATTCACCTTGTTAGCTAGGGTTGTATAATACACTGACTGCACCAATCAAGAGGGGAAAGACCTTAAACTAGGTGTAATTTAATGAGAGTTATGAATTTGAAGATTAGGCACACAATTTTAAGGAGATAACAATTGACTTATTGTGTTTGGATGAGGGTTTGATTTTTCAAGTATTTCTTGAAGTAAGTGAGTCAATTTTAGTCCCGTGTTATTTTCGCCTAGTTAACCAATATTTCTGATGCAGTTAGAATTGATTTGATTTGTTTAACAGAATATCAATTCCTAATGGATTATTTAATGCTGAAATTTAATTGAAATATTTTGAACACAATTTTATGGCTTCTACTAAATGTGTTTTATATGCAATTGCATGCCTGCAGCTACAGATAAAATGTATTGTTGGTCATTTTGCTATAAAATATATTGTTGGTCATTTTGCTATAAAATATATTGTTGGTCATTTTGCTATAATATGTATTGTTGGCTATTTCACCATAAAAAATTATAGCTGGTAATTTTACTATAAAATGTATTGTTGGTCATTTTGCTATAAAAAGAATTGTTGGTCATTTTGCTATAAAATACATTGTGGTTCATTTTGCTATAAAATGTATCGTTGCTATAAAATATATTGGTTGTAATTCTAGTATAAAATATATTGCATGACATTTTACTTTAAAATTATATTTTAGGTAATTTTACGATAAATATTTTGTTATATTCCGTGCTAATAGGAATATATACTTGAAAAACAAGGTGGATAAAATAAGTAAAGGTTTATTGTAAAAAAAAAACTAGTTCAATAAGAATAAAGGTTACAGTTATGCACAAGGTTGTCACAAATCAGTCCAGTAGTGAGTGCTAGTATTCTAGCGTAAGTCTCAGTCATACTCAGATCCCAGCTAGTAATATTTACCAATCTCCACACGGAGTAGGATGTGGCACAAGGTCGAATTTAATGTAAGCAGAAAGCCAAAAAATATTTCAGCTAGTTGGTATTTATTAGCCCCCCATGAGGGTAGATGTGGCACAAAGCCAAGTTTAATGTGGGACATCCGAGCCTTTAGGCTTGGCCAAAATTTCCCCGTAGAACCTGCATAAATGGGATCCCCAAACGAGACTCTGCCCTTCGGCATAGCCTCAATCAGGCAGAGAGTTCAACCATATAGCTGAAAAGATTTCAGCTAGTGTATTTGGCAACTGCCCCACGCTGTCACATGTAGCACAAGGCCGAATTTAATATGGGGTTCCCGAGCCCATAGGCTCGGCCAAAAAATCCCCATAGAACTGCATAAACCTATTTACTAGTCCCTCCATGAAGGTAGATGTGGCACAAGACCGAGTTTAATGTGGGTTATCTAAGCCCATAGGCTTGGTCAAAAAATCCCCATAGAACCCGAATAAATGGGATTGGGTCAGTCTACCTCCCAGAATGAAACTCTGCCCTTAGGCAGAGCCTCATCCGGGTTCCTCGCTGCCTGAAGTCAGAGTGTTTGTTTCTCTAGCTGGAAAGATTTCAGCTAGTCACTATCTACTAGCCACCCCAAAAAGGGTAGATATGGCACAAGGCTGAGTTTTACATGGGTCTTCCGAGCTTGTAGGCTCAGCCCAAAATATTCCCTTTCAAACCTGTATAAACGTGTTCAGGATCAGTCTACCTCCATGAACGAGACTCTGTCCTTTGGGAGAGCCTCGTCCAGATTCCTCCCCGCCTGAAGGCAGAGATTTCAACTGTATAGCCCCAAAAGATTTCAGCTAGTGTATTTAGCCACCTACTATAGTGCAGTCATTCATGGGGTTGACAGGTTATTCCATTACATTATATTTATTGTTGGTATTTTTTCATATAAATATGTATTGATGGCAATTTTACTATAAATATGTATTTTTATACTTTCATAATGTTTTTGTTTGGGCATTCACTATTTGCTCATAGGTCAGATTGTAGCAGGGGATACCACTCTCCTTAAAACCTCCAATCTTTCAATCAGTGGACTTGCTGCCAAATGTAGTTTATAGTTATACCAAGGACATCCAGGCCCTAATCAATGCCAGACCGGTTAAGTATCTTACTTCACATAACTTCCTTTTTGACAAACAATATGGCTTTCAATTCACCCGGTCTACTGCTGATGTGTTAATGGTCATCTTCAAAGTTATCTCTCAAGCTTTAGATAAGACTGGTAAAACTCATGCTGTGGTTCTAGATATCTTGAAGGTGTTTGACAGGGTTTGGCACATTGGCCTTCTACACACATTCAAGGGTGATGGGTAAATTGTCAACATTTTATATTTTTAATTTTGTATATGTACATAATTTGTTTTTGATTTTGTCAACTGCACTGTATAAGTTCAGTTGGGCATCATCTGTGAGAAAAAGAGCACTGTGACGCAATTCTGTTTGCCAGAAATTTGGAAATGACATGCTGTACTGCTTGGCATTCATGCCAGAAGCTTCAATACAAACATTTCAGAGTGTTTGGGTGTCAATCTGAGGAAAATGCAGAGGATTCAGAAAGAGTTGGATGACTCTAATGGTGATTATGAAGGTATGGCAGCCCCAAAACTCACTATGATCATTCTGATAAGGAAAAAACTCTTGAATTTGTTGATGAGGGTCTCAGACTCAACACGGAGGCCTACATCAAGTGCCTTGAGGAGGCAGTGCTGCCCTGGGTCAAGAGGGTGGCTGCTGGATGACCCTATGTCTGGCAACTGAACTCTGCAGCATGACACACAAGCAGAGCAACTCGGTCATGGCTGTTAGACATTTTCCGCAACCACATCACCCCTTACATCTGGCCACCTAATCCCCAGACTGTAACCCCCTTGATTATTATGCATGAGGTGCAGTTCAGCGAGAGACCAACAAAACTCCTTGTAACATCAAAGATGAACTGAAGGCAAGGATTATGGCAGCATTCACCAACTTAAACAAGGAGACCATCCAGAAGAGTTGCTGGAGATTCCAAAGTTGTCTGGGGACTGTGGTTGAAACTAATGGCAATTTTATTGAACAAATTTACTCTTTAGTATTTCAAGATCTTTTTGTGTAATTTTGCTAAATATATCTGTTAAAATGAGATGTCAGTGTTATTTTCATTTTTGTATTATTTAGATGACAATTTATCCATCGCACGCTGTATTTGGCTTAATTCAATCATTCCAAGTAATGAAGGTTATATTTGAATAGGCACACTTCCAGATCATTTCATACTAATGCAGGAGTTTCTCCAGAGCCCTAGTCTTGCATCGGCACCGTTTCTGATCTTTATCAATGATGAACCTGATGTCATTAGTACCCATCTAGGTATTTATGAAGATGACACTACCATTAACTCCTCTCCTAGTAGCAAGTCCAACAGATTTGACAATGTAAACCTGGCAACTACTCTTGAAAAGGATCTCCAATCAATGGTTATCTGGGGCAAGAAATGGCTTGTCATTTTCAAGACCTCCAAAATAAAACTGCTCTCATTTAATCACCATAGAGAGCTGTTTCTGCCGACTATCATGACGGCTGATGCTGAACTGTGGGAAAGCAATACCCTACACCTTCTTGAACCAACATTTTCCATTGACATAAACTGGACTGACTGCATTGAGTCAATTGCTACGTTGACTGTGAGGATGGTTGGTTCACTGTGTCATGAAAAATGATTTTTTTCATCAGAATCCATATTGCACATTTATAAACCTACTATTTGTCCGTGCATTGAATAATGTTGCCGCCATATCTGGTCTGGTGCTTCTACTGTGCATCTCGAGATTCTTAAAAAATCCAGAGAAGGGTCTGCAATATTATCAGTCCTGACCAGGTATCTCATCTCTAGTCACTTTCTCACCAATATGACGTAAATTCCCACTGTCTTACATAGATTTTCATGCCAATTTCTCAGATAAGCTTTTTTTTTTTTTTTAGTGCCCGAATTACATGACTTTAAGTGTGCTACTAGAGTTGCAACTAGGTCTCACTGTTTTACTGTTGAACTAGTTACATGCAAATGCCACTTCTACTCTAACAGTTTTTTCTTGAACTTCACCCCTGTGGAACTCCCTTCTGATTTCTTCCTTACTTATAAGTAAAATTTTAAAAAATTTAAATGCATCATCAATTGTCATCTTCTGTCTTCATGAACCCTGTCCTTTTTTGTCCTTTCTTCAGTCCTCCCCTTTTTCAATCTTCTCATTCACATTTTTTTTCACTCCCTGTACCCCCCTCACTGCATCCTAGTGTCATTGTTGCCTTACTTGGGATGAAACAATTAAAAAAAGAAGACTGACAACTAACTTAGTTCAGTAAGAAAGCAGTTAAACACTTATACAAAACTACCTGCTTCGATAAGAAAAATCCTTAAAAAATATTTAATTCTAAAAAATGTTTAATTATATTTGTTATGATATGAACATGAGATTTCATGTTACTAAGCATAATGGTGGCAGAAGAAAAAGAAGAAACAAAATATTTAAAGCTATAAACATTTGCATTAACATAAAATACAATCAATGAAAAATCAGGATCGATGTCTGTCATATGAAAAAATAGATAAGTGGAGTTGTAAAGGTATCCGGTGAGGCATATGGAAGGTAAAGGATGTTCAGTTGTGACTTATTTGGGTGATGGCGTTGGTGAGCTTGTTGGTCAACAGTGTTAGTGAGCTAGTAGAGTCTGATGTCTGGAGAAAGGAGATTGCTTTCTGACTAATAAAGAGATAAGTGGAGTTGTAAAGGTATCCGGTGAGGCATATGGAAGGTAAAGGATGTTCAGTTGTGACTTATTTGGGTGATGGCGTTGGTGAGCTTGTTGGTCAACAGTGTTAGTGAGCTAGTAGAGTCTGATGTCTTTGGAGAAAGGAGATTGCTTTCTGACTAATAAAGAGATAAGTGGAGTTGTAAAGGCATCCGGTGAGGCATATGGAAGGTAAAGGATGTTCAGTTGTGACTTATTTGGGTGATGGCGTTGGTGAGCTTGTTAGTCAACAGTGTTAGTGAGCTAGTAGAGTCTGATGTCTTTGGAGAAAGGAGATTGCTTTCTGACTAATAAAGAGATAAGTGGAGTTGTAAAGGCATCCGGTGAGGCATATGGAAGGTAAAGGATGTTCAGTTGTGACTTATTTGGGTGATGGCGTTGGTGAGCTTGTTAGTCAACAGTGTTAGTGAGCTAGTAGAGTCTGATGTCTTTGGAGAAAGGAGATTGCTTTCTGACTAATAAAGAGATAAGTGGAGTTGTAAAGGCATCCGGTGAGGCATATGGAAGGTAAAGGATGTTCAGTTGTGACTTATTTGGGTGATGGCGTTGGTGAGCTTGTTAGTCAACAGTGTTAGTGAGCTAGTAGAGTCTGATGTCTGGAGAAAGGAGATTGCTTTCTGACTAATAAAGAGATAAGTGGAGTTGTAAAGGTATCCGGTGAGGCATATGGAAGGTAAAGGATGTTCAGTTGTGACTTATTTGGGTGATGGCGTTGGTGAGCTTGTTGGTCAACAGTGTTAGTGAGCTAGTAGAGTCTGATGTCTTTGGAGAAAGGAGATTGCTTTCTGACTAATAAAGAGATAAGTGGAGTTGTAAAGGCATCCGGTGAGGCATATGGAAGGTAAGGGATGATCAGTTGTGACTTATTTGGGTGATGGCGTTGGTGAGCTTGTTGGTCAACAGTGTTAGTGAGCTAGTAGAGTCTGATGTCTTTGGAGAAAGGAGATTGCTTTCTGACTAATAAAGAGATAAGTGGAGTTGTAAAGGCATCCGGTGAGGCATATGGAAGGTAAGGGATGATCAGTTGTGACTTATTTGGGTGATGGCGTTGGTGAGCTTGTTGGTCAACAGTGTTAGTGAGCTAGTAGAGTCTGATGTCTTTGAATTCAGAATGCTACAAATTATACTAATGTTGGTTTAAAGAGTCAAAGTGAAACTTTATTAACCAATGAAAATCAAACAACACAAAAGTAAAAATACCAGAATAACTTTCTTCTTTTTCTCCATATCTCATTCTCTGATGAAGCTTTAATAAAAATGAAACATGTTAGATTGATAAATGTCTCATGTTTGTTCTTTATGTTATTCTGTTGGCTTCCAATCCATATTTTATTAATATTTGATCTCAACTCATGAAAGCTAAATCCCTAAAAAATTTAATATTGTAAAAATATTGTCCAAAACGTTAAGACAAAATTCTAAAAAACTCAGAAATTACTTTTTGTGGAGAGTTGCTGATATCTAATTTGAGTAAAATATAATTTTTTTTCCTACTGGAAAAATCTGATGCACAGTTTGTGAAAAATGGAAATCTATTGTTACAGTAAAAGATTTTAAAGATCTTTCAGATTTTTGTTGTTGATAATAAAATTGATAAAAAATAAAGTTGTGCTTAAAGAATTGAAAAATGTAAAGTTTGCCATTTTTGAGTGTGAATTTTTTTTTTAATTATTTTATTTAATTTTTAACTTTACAACTGTTTGATTTTTTTATTTTATGAATAATCAAAGAAATAAAGTTCTGAATTATGTCCCTTGACATGAAAAAATACCAGACTTTTTCAGGACTACCAAAAATTATTGAAAGATTTTACAAATTTACACATGCTGATAGTATTTTTGTCTCTTTCATAAAGTTCTTGCTATCATTATAATCATGTTAGAAATCCAGTAAAGATAAAGAAATCATTTGATTAAGGAGACAAAGTTTTCTATTTTATGGGCTTCCATACATTATTGATTTATGCCAAAGACTTTTTAAGTAGGAGCAAGGTTGTAACATTACAATTGAATGTGAGGCAATACCCTGCATGGAAATTGTATTTTTTATTATATTTTTTTGCAAAAAACAAGTAATATTCTTACAAAATTTAATTAATTAATCTTTAAAGTTACTATTTTTCTTGAAAACAAATGTTTGGAGCAAATATTGGATTTTGAAGTAATTTTTAAAGTGTTTTAATTTTTCTTTTGTCATTGTTCATCATATTCACTCATCAAACTGAGTGAATGTGTTTTCATTATTGGCTTTAGAAATTTTAACTTTTTTGAGTTAGAAATGTGTAAAATCTTTATTTAAGGATTTAAGATAACTTTTCTTTTTACAGATTAACTGTAGGCTATTATCTTTCAAATAAAGATACCATTTAACTTTAAAAGAAATTAAGTAAAGTGCATTTTCAGATTTTTTATAAAATACATAACGAACATCTAGTGTGATGCAGAAAATTTGCATTGAAATGCTGCATTATCATATATTTTTTCAAAATATCTAACAAATTATGCAGGGATAATTTCTGTATATATTAGGAATAAAAATTGATTCCTCTCCTTATGAATCTGTATTTTTTTTTTCTTTTATAATATCTGTTTTATACCTTAGGTGTTTTTAAGATTTCTTAAAACTTAAAAGCTCTTCCAGAAGATAGTGAAAGAAAGCAATAAGAAAGGATTAAATATCAACTGCAAGAAGACAGAATGCATGGTTGTCAGCAAATGGATGAGCCCAAAACAAATACAAAAATTTAAATATCTGGGAAGTATTCTAACAGAGAACAAAAAAACATGACACTGAAATCCAAAGAAACATTTAGATAGCCAAAGATTCATTCCAAAAGCTAAACAGTGTATTAAAAGACAGAAAACCTTTTTTAAAAACAAAGAAAAGGGTATGGAACTATTACATGATATCTATCCCACTATATGGCAGCGAATGCTGGGCAATTTCCTCAAAGATGAAGAAGAGACTTGAAGCAACAGAAATGTAGTTCTACAGAATGATACTGAGAATATCATGGACTGAACACGTAAGTAACAATAAGGTTTTAAAGAATTTGAAAACAAATAAGAAAATTATAGAAACATGAAGAAGAGACAGTTGAAATTTCTGGGGCACATAATGAGGAAGGAGGGCTTGGAAAATCTGATACTCACAGGACAGATTGAGAGCAAGAGGGACAGATGAAAACAGCACCTAAAATACTTGATGATTATTGATGACAAAACCAGGTTTAGGAGAAATAACGAAAAAAGGGAATTTGTGTAGTGCTACAAAGGATAGGAGATTATGGAGAGCCATGATCACCTACATTCTGAGGGGGCATGGCACATAAGGAAGAAATTCTTGTACTAAATAGTTTTTCCTACACACTAGATTATATTTTCATCTCATATTTTTTTAGGTTTAAATATTTTATTGGTAATTACCAATGACTAATCTATGAAGAAATGTGTCTGACAAACATCCACC
>OZ010579.1:116333009-116428009 GCA_963932145.1 Acanthosepion lycidas
GTAATTTGAAATTGATAGCTATAACCTGATTTATATGATCCAAGAGTGGCATCTATCTCATATCCCAGTTATATATATATATATATATATATATATATATATATATATATATATATATATATATATATATATATATATATATATATATACACAGTGTGCGAAAATGAAAATAACACTAACATCTCATTTTAACAGATAATAATAATAATAATAATAATAATAATAATAATAATAATAATAATAAAGTAATATCAAAATGTATGAGTGGGAGCTTCACATAATAATAATCATCTGGCAGACATAATTTGAAACTGATAGCTATAACCTGATTTATATGATCCAAGAGTGGCATCTATCAATATATATATATATATATATATATATATATATATATATATATATACACACACACACATGGTGATATATACTGATATCTATATATTTATACAGGGTGCAATGGGTTAACTGTCACCATTTTATATTTTTGATTTTGTACATGTATGTTGTTTTTGATTTTGTCAACTGCGCAGTATAGTAGTGTCAGTTGGGCAACATCTGTGAGAAAAAGAGTACCATGTCGCAATTCCCTCTGCCAGAAATTTGAAAATAGCATATTGTACTACTTAGCATTCATGCTGGAAGCTCCAATATGAATGAACTCCAGAGTTTTCTGTGGGGTCAATCTGTGGACAGTGCAGAGAATTCAGAAAGTGTTGTTTGATGTATCCAGTCAACATCAATGGTTTTTGAAGTAATCACTGGTGATGATGATGTTATGCCTCCAGTCATCTTCCTACAGGGCTTCAGACCCAAATTGCAGGCCTACATCAAGTGCCTTGAGAAAGTAGTGCTGCTCTGGGTCAAGATAGTAGCTGTTGGAAGACCTTACATTTGGCAACAGAACCCTGCACCATGCCACACAAGAAGGAGAACCCAGTCATAGCTGTCAGCCATATTACCCTTTACATCTAGCCACCTAAGTTCCTGGAATGCAACATCCTTGACTATTATGTGTGGGGTGCAGTTGTGGGAGAAACCAACAAAACTTCTTGTAACATCAAAGATGAAATAAAGGCAAGTATTATGGCATCATTCAGTCATCTGGAGGCTGTAGTTGAAGCCAATGGTGAATTTATTGAATAAATCTACTCCTTAGTATTTCAAGATATTTCTGTGTAATTTTGGTAAATGTATCTGTTAAAAGGAGATATCAGTGTTATTTTCATTTTTGTGTAAATTGGACGACAATTTATCAATCGCACCTGTATGTATTTGTTTATACATATATATATATATATATATATATATATGTATGTATGTATGTATGTATGTATGTATATATATATATATATATATATATATATATAGTTTTAATGAATTTTAATTCTAATCTAACATTATTTCTCACTGCTTTAAATGTTATATATAGTTGGGATACAGGTTTGTGCACTGCTGGGGGTGGGCTTAATTACTTTATTAAGACACTTGAATGCACAGGTGAAATTTACAGTTTGAAAAACAGGGTATCTACTCAAACATGCACATCCACTAAATTTAACATTTAAATAATGAAAAATATACATACATTCATACACACACACACATACAAACACACACACACACACACATATATATATATATATATATAAAATATATCTATAAAAAGAATGTATAAACATAAAAATGTCTTAAAATATATATATATATATATATATATATATATATATTTTAAGACATTTTTATGTTTATATATATATATATATATATATACATATATATATATATATATATATAATTAATAAACAATACAATCCCAAATTACCTCATATAGGGAAGAGCCTGTTTCAAAATAGTCTATTCCCCATATGAGGTAATTTGGGATTTTATTGTTTATTAATTATATTGCTCTGTATTAATAAATACATTGTGATCTTTTTGTGGATCAGTTTTAATGAGGATCCACTTGGATTACATACCAACACATTTCTTATCTTTACGATATATATATATATGTACTTTTGAATTTGTATGTCTGATGAATTGGATCGTATTTATGATTCCAATGGAATAAACTATGACCATGGAATATTAGTGTTTAAGCATTTTTATTATATATATATATATATGTATATTTCTATATATGTGTCTGTGTCTGTGACTGTGTGTGTCTCTGTGTGTGTGTGTGTGTGTGTGTGTGTGCATGCATTTATATAGCAAGATAAAGTACAGATCTAGATGCTGAAATTGAATCATAACATTAGTGCATCTCATTCTCAGATAAATTGCAACAAATAGAGAAAGAACCCTCAGGTGAAACAGATTCTTGAAATGATAATCCAAGAATAAGGTCAAAGGAAACTCTTTCTTTATTTTATAATCCATTCTCTTGGATGTTTATACTATTCCTTCAACTGTGTTTTTTTTTACAGCTTTATTCACCTTTCCTTTCAAATTTTACTCTTATCTCAATTAAAAGACAAAAAAAAAACATACAATTTTCCCTAAAGGTTGGAAATGGTATCACTTGGTGAACAAACATCAAAGGCATTTGTTGTGAATCTTGATAGAAAAAAATTAATTCTGTTCAAAGTTGAGGTCAATGTAAAACTAGTTCTTCTTATCTTCTGAGAATATTGCAACGTTTATTTGGTAAAGACATTGAATTTTTACACTACTAGACAATTTCCTCACAGACAAAGAGGAGACGAGACAACACAGAAATTTGGTTTGATAGAAGGATGCTGAGAATGTCATAGAGAGAGTATGTGAGCTACAAGGAAGTTTGAAGAAAAATAGGAACAAAAAGGTGACTCATTTTCAGAATCATAAAAAGTTGAAATTTCTGCTGCACATAATGGGGAAAGGGACTTGAAGAATTTTACACTCACAAGATATACTGAACACAGGAGAGACGGGGGGAATCAGCAATTAACCGACTTCACAAACTGATTACTATTGAGAATACCATGGGCTAAGTATGTGAGTAATGTGGAAGTTTTTAGTCTAATGGTAACAAAATGCCACTTGTACTTAAAATCAATACTAAACTGCTATGTAATATTTAACCTCCTTTATGGTAGTGAATACTGCACAGTTTCCTTATAAATGAAGTGAAGACTTGAGAAGTTGTTATGCACAAGGATGATGAGAATATTATGGATGGAACATGTGAGCAATGAGGAAGTTTTAAGGAAAATGAAAACAAAAAGAAAACATAGAATCAAAAAGAGTTGAAATTTCTGGTATACATAATGAGGAAAGAAGGGTTGGAGACTTTGACATAACTCATCCTGATTAAAGGTATGTGTGTATGGCAGTATATCATGTGTTTGTAATTTTGTATGTCAGGAGGTTTTCTTTCTATTAATGTTTAAGATTGAAAGTAGCAAAAATGAATTAACTATCACTTGTAAAAAGACAAAATATATAGTTGTTAACAAGAGGCACAAGCAAAGTGAGAAGAAAGTACTATCAATTTTAAGAAGACAGAATGTATGGTCATTAACAAGATAAACAGCCCAAGATGCCAGCTAGGATTTGGAAATTCCAAAATCAAGCAAGCATATATATTTAATTATCTGGGAAGTCTTTTAATAGAGGTCAGAAAATGTGACACTGATGTGACAATATAAAGGGTCACTGGTCGTAGTTGAAAGGAATATGACACTATTGTGACACTGGTGTGTTGCAATTATAATTGAAAGGGCTTCATGTAAAAACCCTGTACAGAATTGGAGCTTTGGAAGGGTTAAGAAAAAACAGTTAAACAAGGAAACGTAAAGTGAGAAACAGGAATTGAGGAAAAAAAATTAAATGATTTTTATATAAATTAAAACTCGAATAAGAATTGTCAACAATTGAGGGCTGAAATGTGAAATAATAATAAAAGGAATTTTGTTTTGGATGATGTGGAGTAAATAAATTTTTACATAAAGAATGGTTGGTTGTCAGCAGAGATATTTAGGTTGTATTAGAATTCGGCAAACAAAAGAGAGGTTATTTTGTTGACTGTTCAAGGTCAGGAAGTGAATGTTGGTAAAACAACAAAATGTAAACAAAAGAATTTTTTGAGGTCAGGATTTGCTACATTGATAACCAGAAGAAATTACTGATTTGAAATGAAATTTAGTGATGAAAAATTATTGTTTAGAAAAAGAAAGGAAAACTAAAACAGGGAGAATTCTTCACCGATGTGAAATAAATTTTTAAACACAAAAATTTAATAGCGTAAACCATAATTGTTGGGTATGAGGTATGTAAAAAAAAAATTATTGCTTTGGAGTACCAGACTATGGTCTCATGATTCCAGTTTTGGAGAAAATAATTAATTGGTGAATATGTAATGAGCTTGCTGGGGTAGTAAAAGTTAGGCAAGATGCATATAAACTGAACAATCAGTTGAAGCTGGCAGTAGGAGTTGGTTGAAGAAGGCTGAGACCAATCAGCAGCAGTGAGTAAGCTGTTGAAACCATTTAACGTGCTGTTGAAGTCCCACTGACCTAACATCTTATGTGCCTGTTTAACCCATCCCAAGTTTTACCAGCAAGAAATACAGTGTTATGATAGTGAGTCAGATGGGAAGGGTTAATTCTGTTGTATCAACACTTGCATAAACCCACTAAAAATTAACTCGGCGGCCTTCTTTGTTCTGATCTTCGTGTCTTCACTGGCAAAAGCATTCTTGTTTTTCATAGCAAAGTTCCACCAACTCCATTCAGTGCTTAAGTGCAGATAAAAATTTGATCTTCATTGTACTGTGATCAAAGTACACAATGTGGGACAGAGCCGACAGAAGAACAAAGTGGTCAACAGATAACCATCAGTTGACTGGTGCCAATACTGACCAGCATGGGAGATACCCTGGATTGAGCTGGGCCAGCTGTGTTATACTGAAATCCAAAAGTGCACTGGAATAGCAAAAGATGCCTTCCAAAAGCTAAACCAAGTATTAAGAAACAGGACAATTTAATGAGAAACAAAGACTGCTGAACTGCTCTGTAGAACCAATCCTCCTATAGAGTGATTTTCTAAGCATAACTTAGATGTGGCATAATGTCAAATGTATGGAGTAGCCAGTGAGTGTCAAACTCACTATTCAGTCATAATTGATCTAGCAAGACAGGGTTGCTAACCATTACATCATATAACATGAGAATTTCTTTATAGAAGAAGAGGAGAGTTGAAGTAACAGAGATGTAATTCTACAGAAGGATACTAAGGATACCATGGATGAAGCATGTAAGCAACAAGGAGGTTCTGACAAAAATAAGAATGAAATGGATACTTATACACAGAATCAGAAAGATGTAGTTGAAATTTCTGGGGCATATAATGAGGAAAGAGGGCTTGGAAAATTTGACACTCATCAGACATTGAAGACAGAAGAAAACAATAAATAACATATCAAACAAGCTTGTGTAAATGGATGTCAGAAGGAGTAGGACAGATAGTAAAAGGACAAGTATTTTATATTAATGATCCTCTCTAAAATCTACAGACTTCATTTACTGGAAGCCATTTTTAATCACTGATCTGAGAAAGTGTTTATATCCAGGTGACACTTTAGATATTTCTGATCAAGTTTGATGACATGCATGACATCCACATGATAGTCTTGATCTGATGAGGCTATTTAAGAACATCTCACAAATTTTTAGGTTCATATATATTTTTTTATGGTAAGATTCCCCATGTACAATGCCTGGGGCCACTCAAGGTAGAGGGTTAGGAGAGGAAGATAATAGTTAACTCCAGACTTCAACAGGTTAAGATTGTAGTGATCAGGGAAACATTCTCTTAGGAGTCTGTTCCACACGGCAGTGGTTTGCAGGAAGAAGCTGTTTGAGTGGAATTTACTTCTCACCAATGTAATACTGAGGGAATGTGGGTGGTTTGATACTATGTAAGTGGTATCATGGGTCCTAGCTGTGGAGGTTAAACCTGGTTGAACAAAGGAATGTAGTTCGTCCGAGCACTTTCAATTGAAGTAGCAATAGAGCAATGAGAGACTTGCCACATCCCACTTGTGAGAAAGAGGTTGTAGATTGGAATATTATTCTTCTCCAACAAGGATTTGGAAATACTTTTGAATGCTATCTAGACTGGAAAGTGAGGACGGAGCAGCTCCTGTCCAAATATGGCAACATTACCCCATTTTCAGCCTGATCAGATAAATTAGATTAGATAGACATAAAACATGACATGCAAGAGAAAAACAACCAGATGTTTTATGAACGTGGTACTGTGCATACAGAGAGACTTTGTCAGTGATTACTTCAGTCAGTTTCTCATAGAATATTCAGGTCAGTGGATGAAAATAAATAAAAATACTATTTAATAAATAAATGGAATGTCTACTTAAATATGGGTATCTACTAAAAATAACTTGTAAGTAATAATATATATATATATATATATATATATATATATATATATAGATGCATGTTTCATTATATAATATAGACAAGTTTTGTTTATTTATTTTAAGCAAATTCTTTCATATCGTCTGATAAGCTTAATAACATTATCATTGAAAGATGAAAGAAAATCACCATATTGATACATGTTTTTTAATTCTATCTCAGCTTTTGGCTTATATAAGGCATCATCAAAGATGACAATAACATTACAATATATTAAACAATACACAGACATGGCAATAATGATAGTCTGTTTTTTTTTTGAATGGAAGATTTCCAAGTGAAAATCGCCCCGCAGCTCATGACATCACACATGACCACGTGAGAGTGAAAACGAGAAGTATTAAGTATGGGAAGCTGTTGGTATAAACCAATGGCTTCTGTTATCAATTATAGGCATTCGAGTATATTTGTGGAGTTCTCATAGTTTATTTTGTTCGGGTTAGCTTTCAACTGTTTTATGTATATAGCTTCAAGAATTTTTAGATTTTGTTTATTGTTTTCACGTTTAAGTATAGTTGTGTTTTCCACAAGGATTTTCCAGAATTGTGTATGTGGCCAGGCATGTTGTTTTAAATGCCTAAAAATGTGTGTATATATATATATATATATATATATATATATATATATATATATATATATATATAACATCCACTTCTTGATAATAACTGAAATAGTTGAAAGTTCTTGAACAAAAAAGAAAAAAATCATTAACTTTTGACTGTGGCTTTATTGCCTTGCTTGGTGTAAAATGATTAAAATAAAACCTGGTTTGGTTCTTCTGCTATATATTTTGAGATTCTTAACACAATGCAAAGAAGAATCTGCAATGTCTTCAGTCCTACCTGCCATCTCAGCTTCAGTTATTTTCCTACTACTCTAACATAGTTCCTCTGTGCCTTTTTCTATAAATATTTTCCTAGCAATTATTCTAATGAGATGTTCTTTCTGTTTAGATTGTTAACTAGGTCTTACTATTTTACTTTTTTAATTGCTAGATGTAACTATAAGTTTTATTTTAATACTTTCTTCTCTTATACTTCTCACTTGTGGAACTCTTTTCTGGACTCTCACTTCTCTGTCGACTAAGAACCTCGAAAATTTAAATGTAATGTCAATTGTCATTTGTCTCATTGAATCCTGATTTTTTATTGTCCTTTCTTCTCAATAATGTTTTCTTAGTTTCTTTTGTGTTCAATATTTCTTTTGTATCTTAGTGGCTTTATCACCCTGTTTGAAATGAAATGATTTGTCTGATGTATTTTCTGTATTAAGTGAACTTGATGAAACAGTCGAGTCAAGATTAATAATAACTGCAAACCCTATTTGAACCTGGGCAATGGCAGGTAATCTTGAAGATTGGTGATGTGTCATATTGATGGGATGAAAATAAAAGTGAACGAGAAATTCAGAAAGCAACAGAATTAGGATTGAAGATTTTGTAAAGCATGGAATGTGGGAGAAAAAATTTCTTTTGTAACTTGAGATTTGGGAAAATCTTCCAAAGTCTATTAAAAGAACAATGCAGAGAACTGGAATCTGTGCTAAGACAGGAACAATTCACAAGAATGGATTCCTGAATATAGCAAAGATTCTGAGAAGAGCTCTTGAGAGAAAGATTGTCATCAGGATTTCAAAAATATTTTTTATAATTTTGATTTGAAAAGAAATAAAAATATTCATGCTGATCAATATAAAATCATTATAAAATTAACAATAAAATTGACAATAAAATTGACAATAAAGTTGACAATAAAGTTGACAATTAAGCTGACAATAAACATAAGTTCAATAAGTAGAAATACAAAGTATCAGTCAGTCAGTAATGTACCATGTGTGATACATGCTTAGGCGATCATGTATCTTTCAATACATGACTGACGAGGCAGATTTTTTCCTACAGTAGGTTGCCATTTCTTTCTGCAGTAGACCAGTTGCCATCCAAGGCTATAGAACCCGGTCTGTCCTGCTATGTACCCATAGCTGAAAGAAGAAGAGGATTTATACATTTCCCAAGGATATTAGCATGTAAGTAAATGTATTGGATTCAACTGGAATTCGAACTCAGCTCTCCAATTCCTCAATCTGAGCCGCTATCCATAACTCCACCGTGCCTCCTAAATGCAAAGTATATAATAAAAGAATAGAACTGTCTATATTATTGAATACAAGAATATTTGTTAGGATATCACAATTTGTCCTTATCTATTAGAAATCTGGATATAAACATACGATTAAAAATTTAAACAATATAAATATCAATTTGTTGTATAGAAATAAAGTGTCACTGCTGACACTGGAGTTTGAACACAGATCACCAGAGAGCAAACACAGGTGATCCCATTTTGAATAAGTAGATCATATGATGGTAAAGGAAATGTGTATATGGCAATTAGGATGGTGTTTAAGTGATCACTATATGGATTACTTTGGAAGTGTGTTAGTCAAACTCTCTGCTTCTGGGCAGAGAGGATCTCCAGACAAGGCTATGTTGAAGGACACAGTCTCATCTCAGGAGACAGCTACCTGACCCCATTTTTATGGGGTCTATGGGGAATTTTTGGCCAAGCCTATGATCTCAGATACCTCACAATAAACTTGGCCTTGTGCTGCATTTGACTGTGTGGGACAGTTAGTGAATATCATAACTATAGAGATTACGATTCAGATCACTAATATGTGGTTACTATTCAAGCGAGTAATATCAAGCAAGTACTATTAGTGCAAGTGTTCTTTGAATGCATCTGACATTAGTATTGTTCTACGGCATTACTATAGTTGGTATCTGTGATTACACAGTCTCTACTACAACGAGCATTATGAAAGTGACAACGAGTATTTGTTGACATCACAAAATTGGTAATGGGTGTTCGTTGACATCACAAAAGTGGTAACAAGTGTTCGTTGACATCACAAAACAATTGCAAGAAGATAGAATACATTGTTATAGCAAAAGGAACAATACAACAATCCAACATGCAAGTTACAACTTGGAACATCAAACAAATACAAAAATTTAAATATCTGGGAAGTGTTTTAACAGGGGACAGAAAGTGTGACACTGAAATTCGAAGGCGTTCTAGAATAGCCAAGGACGAATTCCAAAAGATAAACAGAGTTTTAAGAACAAGAAAAACTTTGTTAGAAACAAAGAAAAGAGTACTAAACTGTTATGTGTTATCTGCCCTCCTATATGGCAGTGAATGATGGACAATCATCTTGCAAATGAAATAGAGACTTGAAGCAACAGAAATGTTCTTCAGAAGCATTCTGAGAATACAATAGACTGAGCAACATTGAAGTTTTAGAGAAAGGTCTAAACAAAACAGACACTTGTACTTAACATCAGAAATAGACAGTTGAAATTTATAGGGTATATAGTGTGGAAAGAGGGCTTGGAAAATGTGATACTCACAGGATAGATTGAAGGAAAAAAGGGAAAACAGAGGAAAATGATGTATAACCTACCTAGCAAGCATAGGTAAACAGATGGCAGAACAGGGTTTCAGGGAGATAACAACAAGACAAAATTTATTAAAAGCTACAAAGGACAGGAAATTGTGGAGAGCCATGACTGTCAACATTCTGAGAGGACATGGTACATAGAAGAAGAAGGATATATCACTTAGAAAAATAAGAAACATAGTTGATGCTGCTGTTGCTACTGCTGCTGCTGATGCTACTAATGAGGAGGAGTAGGAGGATGTTTAAACCAATAAACAAGGAAAATATTGTAAAACTGATAGGCCATAGATTCCAGGCCCATTTGGTACACACAATAACAAACGTATGATAATAAAAAATTCTGCTTTTATATGCATCTGGATGACAAGTGCATACAATAAAATGTGTCTTTTTATCAAGTGTCGTGTTAAGTCAACAAATACCTTTTTAAAAAATTGATAAATATTAGAGGTCTTGAATGAAATACAAATTAATCTGTAAAGCTGAAGAAATAAACAGATTTTGAAAAAGAACACCACAAACAAAATGATGGAAATGAGAAAAATGACACTTCTTAAAACTGCATATTTCAACCAACAAGTAAGAATTATTAAGACATTTTTAAATGGAAATTTAACTAGAATCTATTTTGTATATAAAAATGATGACGCTTAAAAAAAAAAGGATAAAAATGCTCATGATTAAAATAGGTAAAGTCAACAACAATGTTGTCAAATAAAATTCTAGGATATTTGTAAAAGTTTTATGAAAAATTTAAGATACAATATAAAGATGGTGATACACTTTACAACATATTCATAGAAATGATTTACTTCTGGTATTCATGAGAGACAGGTAATGAATACTCTTTGAAATGAGTTGAATACTTACTCAGATGAAATGATTTAATGAGTCATTGAAATCAGACGAATATGAGTTGAATACTTGATCAGTTCAAATGAGTAAACGACTCATTGAAATGAGTTGAATATTCATTAAAATGAGTTGGATATTTAATCAGTTCAAATGAGTCAAATACTCATTTAGTTGAAATGAGTTGATACTCAATCAGTTGGAATGGGTTAAAGACTCATTGAAATGAGTTAGATATTTAATCAGTTGAAATGAGTCAAATATTCAGTCAGTTCAGTTAAAATGAGTTAAAGACATATTGAAATGATTTGAACTGTGCCTTGAGTAACCTTTCTCAAAGCTGCAAGTCATAAGAATCTAAAACAAAAATATTTTAAAATAAAAATTAATTTTACATTCCCTCTGCATATTTAAAGAAGACTGGATTTATGCTGAATATTACATGGTCATTATATATGTATGAATATAACTGTCTTTAAATAACTTTTATTTCATCAATAATATTTTTCTCAGTGATAGACTGGGTTTTAGAAGAATATCTACAAAGAATAATTTATCTGGGATTTTATCTAACCAAAATTATTTATCAATTCCAAAATGGGTCTATTAATTCTCCTTTTGTTTTTCTCACCCAAACCCCTCCCCATAACCATTCCCTTTTCTCTGTTAGCATCAATCTTTTCAAAACAACCAGATATGATTTGATTGTTTTATTTTTAGCCTTCGTTTGCTGTCATTGTTCGCTGTGGCCAGAATCAATGCAATGTTACAAATCAGGAATTCTTCGGCAGAACCAGGAATTACAAATGGCAAAGTTGTGTCTGAAACATGATGTTATTTCCCTTCTCAAAGCACCTGCTTTTGGCACTCGAAAGAAAAAAACAAACAAAAAAAACAGCTGATTACATAATCTTGTATTTTTTAAAATTGATCATTCCTTAAGTGGTAAAATTTAATTAGCTCTAAGACTTCCTGCCAAGATTTCTGTTGCTTCTTCTAAGAAAGTGGCACTACTCAAAAGAATTGGTCATTCTATTAATTATTTGCTAATCTGTGAGTAGGAGACAGGTACAAATGAAAAAAAATAATTATAATGAATATTGGTAAGACAAAACATATTTTAACTTGTAAAATCTGAAATCCTCACATCTGATTGTGGGTGACAGATAATTATTTCAATACACCATTAATATTGCAATATAATCTGACTGATAATTTTATTATACAGTCCAGTCAAAAAATTAATGCTTTTTTTTACTAAAGTTCACCCAATACAAGGTGAGAGAGTCACTCAAGATAGAGGATTACTGAATGAGAAGTGGGATATGAAAGTAAAAGGAAGCAGAATAATGATAATAATTGATATGAAGTGGGTAAGATTGTAGTGTTTGGAGAAGCATCCATACAAGAGTCTGTTCCAGAAAGTAACAGTTCTTAGCAAAATCTGCCTGAATGGAACTTCCTCCTTACAAATGGAATATAGAGAGGATGGGAGGTGATTCTACTTTATGAACATAGCATGGTGTATTCTAGCTGTAAAGGTCTGAAGCATTGGTGTACTCATCTGAACATTTGTTCTAATTTAATTTTAAAAGTTTTAGAATTCCTAGGGATTTATCTATAAACCATAAAGTTTCTTAAAGCCTATGAGAAAGATGTCTGATGCTATCATTTGTTTTCCTATTTGTAATCCACTTTCAAAATGACTGCAACCATGTGCTCATTGTAGAAAGCAAAGAGTTGTTATAGAATTTCTGTTTTTCAAAGGAGAAACAGTTGCAAATATTCAAAGGAGATTTGTGAATGTGAAGTTGTTGGGATCTGTCTATCCAGGTTTTTTGTTGTTATATGAGTGTTGGAATTCCAAACATTTAACAAAACATCATCAACAGATCTTTTAAATGAAAGATAAAAAAGGTTATTCATTGAAGGAAAAGTAGGAGCAGAACATCAGTTGAAATAACATTTCTATATTCTTTTCAGAAATATCCAATAACAATAAAATGTTCAATTTTCCTTGCTGTGAAGTTTGTTTCATAAAGTAATTAAGTGTTCTTAGTGTTGTGTGAATGAACTTTATAACTTTTCAGTCTAATGTGTTTTTGAGTTCATAGACTAAGGCTTAGTAGGTCGTTGCTGGTTAATCCCTTCTATTGTGCATGTGGACAAAGCTTTAGTCAGTGGCTGCTGGCTGTCTCTCTTCCATTGTGTGCATGTATGTGGGTGCATGTGTGTGTACACACATGTAGATAAAAATGGCTTCCAAAATTGTTTTGAGCGTTGAGAGAATGTATGCTTCTAATTTTATATCTGTAAGGAGATTCAAAATAGAGATGTGAACTTTTTGAATACAATGTTTTCATTGGTTAGAAAATAATTTCTTGCTGGCTTGTGAAAATCTTTTTCTTGAATTTGCTGGAGTGGTAAATCGAATTATTATTGATATTTTCTAAATGATCAAAAATTAACATGTGGTAGGTCTAGAACTATGTCTGCAAGTATTTTGGCATATTTACCCTTGTAATGATTGCTTATCAAACAAAACTTTCTGATGGGATTTTATTGGTTGAAAAATATATATAGGATTTAATTCCTATAAAGCTGATAAACAAAGTGAAACTATTTGGACATATAAGAATATCTAGTGCAGAGCTTGCTAAGTTGTGTCTTGAGGGTGGGTATGGTGCCTGGAAAAAAAAGTAGAGGGCAACTAAAACAGCAATGGAAGGATAACATTGACTAATTATGGAGTTTTATTTATAGAATTCAGTTCAAAGTGAAACATTGCAAAACCACATGATTCAGATTAACACAGATCACAAGCAGATAGATAAGGTGAAAAAAAACACTCTTAGAAATGTAAACGATTTGCCTCAACTCTTTGATACAATATGTACCAAATCTTTGAAATAACTTGGATGCATTAAAAAAATCAATTGCAGGGCTTGCTAAGCTGTAGGTTAAGGATATGGCATGCCTAGGAAAAGAAATAGAAAAAAAAAAAACAGAAGTGGAAAGATAACTGGGGTCACCAACTAATCACTGGCTGACACTAAATATATTTAATTAAGATCATAATAAATGGAGGGAGATAAGTTATATTTATTCTAGAATATATATATATATATATATATATATATATATATATATATATAGATAGATAGATAGATAGATAGATAGATGAGTTTTATTAAATTCAGCAAATAAGATTTGTTTAACTTTTGATAATTGTGTTCATAAGTAGTTCAAAACAAAAGCATAAACTTCGGACAACAAACCCAAAATTGTAATTGTTGTAACCTAGGGAAGTGTTGTAGCATGCCTACAGACAATAATGGCTATCCTGACTCTTATGTGAGTACATTTGTAAAACTTACTGTTGCAATTGCAAACGGTTGTAACTGAATTATCAAAAAACACTGTAGAAAACCGGAATTGGTTTAACAACAAGTTTATTATCCTTTGGTACAGGGAAACATAATGTCAAATAGAAACTAGGGAAGAGAATGTTTAGCCGTGAATGACTAACTGTTTTCAGCAAAAGCTACTGCTGCTACTGTTCCTCCTGATACTCCTCTTGATGTAGGTGTATTTTTGTCTTTCATCTGATGGCAGAATCCAAACTTATTGGGAAATATTCTTCCTCATAACACTTACAGGAAGGCATCATTCGAGGATGAGCAATGTGTTTTTGCAATATGGTTCTGCAGCAGTTACTATATTACATGGCATGTCAACATTTCGTCATCCCTCTATAGTTCTGACCTGTCAACCTCTACAAAAATTTTCAACTGTTTGAGTTCATGACTGAGGATTTGTTCTCCAATGATGTGGAGATATCTTACACATGACTTAAAAAAAAGAGCCAAGAAGCTTTTATGTGGCAGCTATACATACCTCCATTCAAAGGTAGAATACTATTATTGAGAAAGAGATAATGTTGCAGACTAGAATTAAATTTTATAATCTTCATGTAACATTCTTTCAAATAGAGTTGAGCATATTTTGTTAAATATGTGCATACTACTATGTCTACATGCCAGGTATAAATAAAAGGAGAACATAAGTATTCAGTTTGTGTGATAGCCTGAGTAGCAGTTGAATGTACCAGTTTGAGTTGAAGTAGTAAGAGGATTCATTAAGAGATCTTCCTGCATCTAGTCTATTTCCTGTAGTATGAAAATTTTATATGAAATTTAACTAAAAAAAAAAATATTTAGTTAAACACCTCAACAATTTCTGAAATATAAAAATTATGGACATTATTTACATTATTCAGACTATTGTCCTCATCTTTGTCACCATATTTATTACAATGTTTTGGCTGTTGTATGCTCTGACCTTCTTCAGGTGGTTGGAATGTCGAACTGAACCTTTTATTTCACTCACTGGGGTAGACTGTTCTAGTTCCACGTGCCATGTTTAATGGATATGAGTTGTCAGTTATCTCCTGTTAATTTCCCTCTGAAAGTTCTCCACTGCCTTAACCGGGTATTGAACTCACACTCTTTGGGTCCTGTCACTGGATCTATCTAACGCCTTTATCCATTGTACTATGTGTCCTTGAAACATTGTAATAAATATGGTGAAAAAGATGAGGACAATAGTCTGAATAATGTAAATAATATACATAATACCCCATCTCAGAAATATAGACAAAAATTATGAATTTATGCTTTATCTGTTTTCTTATTTTTATTTCTTTTGTTTGTGGGTGAGTTGAATATCTTTCACTCCCTCAACCTTCCATAAATATATTTTATATTCTTGTCACAAAATAAGATCTACCTGACCAAACAGCTATTAGGAAGTATTGTTTCCTTAACCCTTGCAACAATATATATATATATATATATATATATCAGAACCTATCAGGTTTCTCATGAAGTCAAGTAGTCTTCTGTTTTATGTTGTAGTAAATTTAAATTTATTTTCCTGATGCAACCACTATCACCTGCTGTAACAATTCTTGGACCTTAGACTAGCTTCGATTTTGATTTAAAGGATCATCATATCATTAGTTCTTTACTTAGCATTCTCCTCGCTGGACCCATTATAATTATTTAAAAATCATTTCATCCCAAATAAAGCAATAAAGCTACTACTGAGTGTGAAAGAATGAGAAAAAGAAAAAGATTCTTAACAATAAATAAACAGGAATCAAAAAAACAGTAGATAATGATTGGAATTGCATTTAAATTTCTGCAGACCAAAGTTAGCTGGAAAACAAGAAGCTTGAAGAGAGTTCCACAAGTGAGAAGTGCAATAGAAGGAACTGTTAGCAAAGAACATAATGTTACATATAGCGATTTCGGTTGTAAAATAATGAGACATTTCAACTAATGTAGTATTATGGTTAAATTTGTAAAGTTTAGGTATCAAAGAGGAAATCATCTAAACAATTACTATGAAAATATTTGTAGAAAAAGCACAGGGAATCTACATTAGAGTAGTGAGAAAGTGAGATGCTAGGTCAGGACCAATAGTATTGCAATATTCTTCTTTGGATTTTGTCAAGAATCTCTCAATATATAGCAAGAACACCAGATCAGATGTAGCAGCAATATTCAATGCAAGGATGAAAGTTAGACTAAATATGTAAAATAGACATATTTTTCTAACCAGAATCTATCACATCACAGTGAACCAACTTTATAAACAGCAGACTTAGCAATTTATTGAATATAAACTTTTCACTTCATGTCAGCAGTAAACAGTCACTCTCCTTGAGGTTAGCATCAGCCATACTGATAGATGGCAGAAAGGAATCTGTTAGATGATTGAGAGATAACAATTTTGTTTTGGAGACATTAAAATTAATGAGCCATTCTTGTTCTAGTTTAACAGCAGGTTTTAGGCCATTTTTGAGATCGCTGCCAATTTGATTGATCTGACTTCATATACTAGATAATCACAGATATTGAAATTTGATATAAATGTTAATTTGGATATCTATAGAATTCATAACAGAATTAGACCAGAAGGAGAGAAAGAACCAGGAATGGAATTTTCATGGTTAGAATGCTGTCAAAATGAGAAACAGAAATGAAGAACTTTTAAGGAAGACAAGACTTTAAAAGAAACTCCAGAAAGTGATGTGAAATTTATTAGAAATATAACATTTGAAAGCTTTGAGAATTCAATACTCACACGAGCATAACAGCTGGTTATCTTCTAATCTTGCTCACACAGCTTGTAACATTCCATTACCTCGAAAACCCAGCTAGTAATATTTCATCATTACAGAGCAAAACCTGAGTTTTCTCCACTCAAATAATTGTGCTCTCAATGAGGCTCCTTGCTTGGAATATCTATCAGGACTGAAGCTCATTCCAGACCTTAAGTGAAACTCATATATATGATCCATTGCTAAAGATATTGGAAAAATGTCCATTTCTTTTATTGCTCTAGAAATTACCTGATTCCTTTTCCAAAAATGGAGTATTGCTGCCATATTTAGGTTGGAGTTACTAAATCCTCACTTTCCAGTGAAATGTGGGAAGTCTGAGAAAAGAAACTGTTAGCATAGAATTTATGGTTATGCCAAGCCATTTCACATCTAAGATGATGTGACTTTGCCACCAATCTAGTGGTATGTTTAAATTCATAAAATCTAGGTCCCAAAGAGAAAAGGTCATCCGAACAATTACCATGAAAGGCACAGGGAAGCTACCTTACAGCAATGAGAAAGTGACTGAAGCCGAGATGCCAGGTCAGGACCAATAACATTGCAGATTCTTCTTTGGATTTTATCAAGAATCTCTAAATATATAAAAGGAGCATGAGATATTGTGGCAGCAATATGAAAGCATGAAAGGTAGATTTAAAAAAAAAATTGAAAAAATGTTTATATAAAAGGCAGAGGGAAGCTATGTTACAGCAGTGGGAGACTGACTGAAGCTGAGATTCCAGGTTAGGAACAATAACGAGCAGTAAATCTTGAAATATTGACCAGGATAAAAATGCTGATGCTGCTGCATTTGCTGCTGCTGCTGCTGTTGCTGCTGCTGCTGCTGATGATGATGATGAGGAGGAGGAGGAGGAGGAGGAGGAATTCAATGTCACAAGTGCAGTTGTCTTTTTAGAGAAAGAGAAAGAGAATAAAAACCATTGCATAAGGATATATTGAAGCATGGATATTATAATCTTGTAAAAATAACATCACATATTTTTATAGATAGAAAAGAGCAGAAAGAAAAGAAAGAGGATATATTGAATAAGTTCAAATTGATTGAATGGATCACAATGGAAAGCTTCTTGAAATCTCAAGGACCCACAAAAATGATTTTTTTGTTTCCTGAACAAATATATGAGCAATTGATTTGTGCTTTGATCCCTTACGTAGATAGAATATATATAGATAAGTATACATGTATTTATTTCGAAATTAACTAATGATATTCTCCATCTGGTAAGTAGTAGTTTCTGGAACTCAACAGTAGTAGACTAACAAGGAATAACTGGGGCAAGAAAAGAGCGAGAAAGTAACAGGCATGTGGAAATAGATATATAAGAAAAGGAGATGGATGACTTTCGTCAATAAACAGATTTTATATCAAAAGTTTGCAACTATTCCCCAACAGTGGTTAATAAAGTTATGTGTACATGATAAGAGAAGTTTATTTCTTTTAATTATTTCACTCAAAGCAAGGCAATAAAGTCACTAAGATGCAAGTGACTACTGTGAGGGAAAGAATTAATACACACAGAGTCAGCAGTAGGGTCTACCCATGAAACTTTTATATGGCCCCCACTTTCAATTACATGTTGAATTCAAAATTTTCACAACCTGGAAGCCACAAACACTCAAAGGAAAATTGGGGAGGAAGGACCGTGCTTTTTTTAAATTAGCAAAAATCAGAGAATTATCCAATTTAAATGTAAATTTCAGTAGATATTGACTACATTATTTACATTATTTGGACTATTGTCCTCATCTTTGTCACCATATTTATCACAACGTTTCATCAAGGACACATGGCGCAGTGGATAAAGGCGTTGGTTAGATCCAGTGACTGGACCCAAAGAGTTCAATACCTGGTTAAGGCAGTGGAGAACTTTCAGAGGGAAATTAACAGGAGATAACTGATAACTGACATCCATCAAACATGGCCCGTGGAACTAGAACAGTCTACCCCAATGAGCAAAAGAAAGGGTTCAGTTCAACATTCCAACCACCTGAAAAAGGCCGGACCATACAACGGCCGAAACATTGTAATAAATATGGTGACAAAGATGAGGCCAATAGTCCAAATAATGTAAATAATGTACATAATACCTCATCTCAGAAATATAGACAGACTCAGATATTGACTAATTATTTCCTGTTATAATGAATAGGGTTTTTTCATTTAAAAAATCGGAGAAATTCTTTTTGTAATAACTACCAATATTTTCATGACTAAATTTTATTTGAAAAAAATGTTTATGTCACAAACTTTTACATTTCCATAAAGATTAATTACCAACGCATCTCTGCTGAAAAGATTTTGCAAAGATTCCAACACAACACAAATGGGATTGTCTTAAAAATTTGTTTTGAAAACAGTATTTCAGTTTTCAGGAAAATCTTTCATGTGTTAAAATCTTTAAATATTTTTATATTTAAGCAATCATTTTCTCGGTTTTATCTTTCTAGAAATGTAAAATGAAGGGACTAGAAATTTTATTTTAATTATTAGTGATGGACATCTGGTAAGTATTACTATTAGTAAAAAAGAAAAACTTCAGAGATCCTCCTTAGTAGATGATCTCAGAATAAAAAATGATTTTTCCGAGATATATTACTCTCTTAATTGATTTAAAAGAACTGTTGAAAAAGAAAATTACAATTTAAAAAAAAATCAGCACTAATAAAATTAGCACTTCTACCTTCCCACCTCCCCAGTAAGCATGCTCCCCCCATGCAGTTGAGAGGTTTGGGTGAGTAAACACTGGCCCTGTTGATTATTATGGTTGATGATTGACAATATAACTTAGGTAGAAAAAACAGAAAAAGTGAAAAAAAACAAAAAAACACTGCTGAAATTAGCCCTTTTGGGGCTCCCACCTCATCGGGGGTTCTTGCATAGTATGTACTGCACCAGCCATGCATTACACCAGCAAACAATGTATATTATTAGTTTCTGACTGACAATGTAATTTCAGTTTAAAAATAATTAAAAAAAATGGTAGATGGCCATAAAACAGTACTGAAAAAATAGCAGAGACCACAAAAGGACCCCCCAAAAGCCCCCCACCTCACACACACACGCACACACTAGTCTGAGGTTTTGTGGGTAAGATGCTCTGGCTCTGAATACACAGAGAGAGAGAGAGAACAATAAAAGAACAGAATTCAATAAGGCAGAAGATAATGGTTGTCATTCCATTTAAATTTTCAAAGATCAAATTTGAATGGAAACCAAGAAGCTGGAAGATAGTTTTACAAGCGAGAAGTGTGAAAAAAAAACTGTTAGCATAGAACATGATGGAAGGTAAAAAAGGTTTGAGATATTTAAAGCAACAATCCAAGCTTCACCATTCTTATTTAAAGCTTGAAAGGTTCTTTCAGGAATAGTTAATGGGCTTTCTATGTAACAGAATTTAGTGCATAAATGTTTGAATAAATTGTTCAGCATTAATGAAAAAATCTCCTAATGTTGGTTTGTGTGGAAGAATTGTCATTGAATTATAGAGCACTCTTCATTAATTTGTGTGAGACAACATGAATAGACTTATTTGAAGCAAAGCAACCAAACTCATGAAAATTTTCCTCTTTGTCTGACATATATAGATTGTGAGTGACCCAAATCATTATGTTTTTTGAACCTGCAAAAGTTCCAAAATTGTTATCTATTATTTAAATATTTTTCTAACATAAACTGAAATAATGTGCTGTGCCTCTGCATGGAAGACACATTTAAATATTTCTTTCATTTACACAAAAAAATCTTAGTCTCCAGCAATGTATTCCAAGAAAGTGTTTGGAAGGCCCCTGGAGGGATGCTTAATAGTTGTTCAGATGGTTTTTCAGCATATTCATCTGCTCAGGTACTTGCATGCGAATAGATCTTGTATTGAGGATTAAAGCAAAAAAGAAAAATTCAAATGACTATCGTCACTGCCAAAAAGAGATAAAATTTGGAATATACCAAAGAAACAAAGTAACTGGTCATATATTCCCATGAGCCAATCAGAAACAAGATCTGCTTCTAACAAGAATATGAGCTCAAAATCTCACAAGTCAATTGGCTATTTCAAAATGCATCTTTTTTTTATTCAACAATATATAAAGAGCTATACTTCACATTCTAAGCACAGCTGGGCTGAACACCTGTTTAGTTTTGTGGGGCAACCACTGGCTATAAAGCCACCTTCCAATCTGACTCTCTGATACACCTGACTACTCTGCTGCTCTGGTATAACACTGAGTGCCAAGTTTATTTTTGCATTTCTTAGTGTGAGTCCAGTGCATATGTCATTGCAGACAATTCTTGTCAGATGCCTATGGTTATGATCACTAAGGACTTGTGGTCAGCATCTGTGCTGTCCATGGTGGGCTGTATACCATCCATCAAGTATTCACAGTACACATATGGCACCACAGATCAATTTCTATGCAATTTTGTGAATGAAATGCGTTCCATCTATTTGACACTCATTATCAAGCTTTAGAATTAGCAATGTCAACCTGGTCGATCTTAAATGATCATGAAATCTAAAAAGAGCTTAAATTGTCAGCTGGATATGTGTATGGCACCTCCTGCATTGAATATGGATATCACTCAATGGTGCTTGTCTATCACTATGAGTGGTCTGACCAGTGTTCCTACTGACTCATCAAATGTCAGAACACAATTGGTGTAGATTTGGGCATTTTCTAATGACAAGGTGTAATGTTATTATTGCAATGACTAACAAGACAAACACCTGTTTATTTATCTTCAAGCTTCATCTGTTTATATCAGCATGTGGGTGTGTGGCTTTAGGGATTTCCTCTGAACATAGATCTTACTGTTAAATAATAGCTTAGCAGGCTATTATTTTTTTAGAGGAAGTGTATCTCTGCTCAGACTTCATCAGGTTGACCTTAGGGGTCAGATTGAAGACAAAATAAAGAAGATGATTTTGATTGGCTGAACGAGAATGATAGAGATATAGAAAGGTTTTTGAGTGAGTTGTTTGAACAATGTAGACATGTTTTCTTTCTTGTCTGAAATGGCTCCCCAGTGGGAGAGTGACTACACTGGATGGTTAAAGATGTATAAGTCGACATTAAAAACTGGCTAAGTTAAAATTCCCTATGTTGAAACTCCTGAACCAAAACAACTAGTGATCAAGAGAGAAGAATGCAACTTTATTATTGAGTAATCACCATTGCCCAAGACCACCCCTCAGGATGTGAAAGAAGATATACAACATTACAAAGATGTAAGAGACTTTCTGTCATTTCCCTCTTGGGTGGAGTGCTTATATATTTTTTATTATCTGGTTGTCCTACATGTACATATCCTAAGTACAGCTGGATTGAAAACATGTTTCCTTGTTGTAGGGAAGCCACTGACAAGCTGTGAGTTATAAATCTGGACCTGGTGGCTATGAGGCTACCTTACAGACCAACTCTTTGATGCATTTAGCTACTCTACTGCTCTTGTATGACATTAAGTGTAAAGTCTATTTTGGTATCTCTTAGTATATATTTGGTATTTCTTGGTGTGAATCATATACAACAATGGCACCATTGACAATAACCTTTATATACAGCTTTTTGAAAGAATTACTTGTTTTATAGCTGAGACTGTTAATCAAATTAGCAATGTACACCTGCAAATTTAAGTTGCAAATTATTCTAATATGACAAATTTATAAAAAAAAAAAATTATTTAATTAGGAGAACCTAGAACTTATTCTAATTAAAACATTTTTTTTATTATCAAATTATTATTGATTATCAATCCTAATATTAATCTTAAAAATGATATCTCAAAATAGGTTCAGTATTTTGGTGGAGGAGGCAGAGTGAAGTAGTGGCTTATCTTGAGGAATTGGAGAGCCAAGTTTGAATTCCAGTTGAATCCATTACATTCACTTACATGTTAATACCCTTGGGAAAGATATGAATCCTCATCTTCTCCCTCCAGCTATGGGTAAATAGCAGGACAGGTCAGGTTCTATAGTCTTGGATAGCAACTGGTCTAGGAGAAGGACAACTTTGAATTCAAAACCTGCAGAGGGTCGTTTGGGGACTTTGTGGCACGTAGTGCACCAGGTCTCTGTATTTATCATCTGAATAGAAAAAAATTATTAGATCGCATGAGAAATTGTATAAAAAAAAATAAACAAAAGCACCTTGTCAATGAAATATATATATATATATATATATATATATATATATATATATATATATATATATATAACCGTTTAAATGTGTCAATATCATGTCTTCTCTCTCTCCCACCTCACGTCCTCACTTCATTAATATGCTTTATAGATTTCCTACATAATTTTTTTTTTGTAGTTGATAAATAAATGACTTCTTTAAGAAAATAGTAAATAATTTAAACATGGAATTATTTCATAAATTAATATGCAACTGTTGAATAAAGATTCTTCATATAACATATTAATAACAATAACCAATCAATGTAAAATGTCAATAAATAGCAACAAAATACCAATAAATCTGTACAAGACGTTGCTAATACTATCAGGAAATTAATATGAAATTATTAATTAAATTCAGATTAATTTTACAAATAGAAAGATAAGACATATATAGTGCGATGAAGTACAATTAATATATAAGAAAAAGGATAATCAAATTCCAAAGTTTAACTAAATTGTAAGGTAAAAGGTAAACTATGATTACAATTTACTATTAATTCACTTTGATTTAATAATAAATTTTTGTCAAAAAATCTGATGATTTCGAGTTTTTCATGTAAACACAAAGAGCAGGAATCATATAAAGATCTACATATACCTGGCATTTTTTAAATTTTCTATTGAACCTTAGCAGTCTTAAAACTTCGAATAATTTTTAGAAAGTGATGTATTATTTCTGTATGTAGTATTGGTAAATGAGAAGATATGTTGATACCTCCTAGTCTGTGGTTGTAAAGAAAAGAAACGAAAAGACTGTCAACTTATAGTAGAAACAAACATCTGCAATAGATTTCTTCTGTCTCTTGACCACAACACTTGTAGCCAAAGCAAAATTCAAACGATAGTCCGTCAGAACAGTCCAACAGGCAACGTAGAAACGTAGAAACGACTAAGTGGGGTCACATGTCCAACCTTCACTTCTCACCAGCAAAAATGCGTGTTCGTCCACCAAGCTCAGAAAATCTCCTGCCTTTATAAACGAAGAACAACGGCTTTTATTCACCGAGAGATCTTTTTGAGTGGTCACGCCATTTAGGGTAGGGAAGAACATTAGCATAGATTCTCGTCGTTAAAGTAGATTTTTTTGCTAACTACTTTTTGGTAATTTTTCTTCGGCAGATCGCAGACAAAACACGAACTCTTTTTCGAGGTAGCTGATTATCTCTTTCACTACACTCCCCCCTGCCACATAAGTGACACTCAGGGGCGGGCCTTTTTATTCTTGAGCTTCTCCGGAGCGGGGGGACTGTTGGAGGGGATCGTGTGTTATGTTCTGAAGACTCATCTTCTGGGGATTTTTTCTGATCTGACAACCGCACGCACAGAGTCTTCGCCATCTGAAGAGTTGCTCGACCCTAACTTCGATGGTGATTATTCTTTCACTTCCTGAGCACTCACTGCTAATGTCACTTGTGGAAGTATCTGAACCTACATAGGGACGCAAGTCTTTTACGTGTCTTGGCATTCCATCAACCAACACAGAGCGCGAGTTACTTATTCCAGTGACATGCCCCACCCGGTACCGAGTTATACACCGGCTATGTGGGGCTTTTACCCACACGCGCTCGTTCTTTTATTCGTTCAGTTCAACGCGTCGCGTCAATGCCTCTTAGCCGGACTTTGTACTGGTAAATCATGTTGGCTGGCGCAGTTGAGGGTGATACATTGTCTTTAGGGGTAACGTTGTGCCAATACACCGCTTCCATTATGGAACACTGCTTCCTAGCAGTGATTCTCTTGACGCTCCGATGGCTTCGCTCGATTATGCCATTTCCTGATGGGACATATGCGCAGCGAAATCTGAGGTGGATTCCCCACGAATCCAAAAAATCTTTAAGAAGTCCACTGCGGAATGCAGTGTCGTTGTCAGTGAGGAGTTCCGTTGGAGGTCCACGTTCAAATAACAATGACCCCAAGTGGTCAATCACGCTTGCAGACGTCGACAAATAGTGAACCGGGTTGGGTAACAGTCAATCAGGGTTAGATAGTGAGTTCCATTCTGATGGGTGATGTCCATTCCAACACGGTGCCACACTTTGCTCACCATCAGTTGACCTTTTGGCCATTGCACAGGTGCTGGGTCGATGGACTGACACTCCTTGCATTCTCTAACCACTGCCCTGACAGCAGCTTTCGATATGGAGGGATCAATCTGTCTCACGAAATATAGAGCCCGTTTTACACCGGGATGTCCGCTTTGGCAATGCACAGATTTTAATAAATCTGAGTTACGGTCTCTCGCTGATGTTGCACAGACATGTCCTACCGTCTCTACCTCTTTCTTAACAGCATCAAGTCATCCCTGGTGTAACCTTGTTAAATTATCTGCCTTTTTCCGATTTCATCTAACCAGCTGTATATACACTGATAAGTTGTACTCACTTACCAACTTTCCCAGTGTGTCTATCCGCCTTCGAATGAGCATTTCGTTTGCTGTCTTTGTACATATCCTGGCCTTCCCCCTAAGAGTGTCTACTATCCACTTATGCACGCATGCGGAATCCGTGAACAAATGCAACACATTTGCATTCAATTGAAGGTCCGCGGTTACTCCTTTGATAACGGCGTCCAATTCCGACAGGTTGATGTGTTGTGTATCCTTCTTGGGACGCAACCAACACGCGTCTTCCACGACAGTTCCATCTATTTCAAGAGACACTCATGTTGCAAGGGAGCTCGTGTCGACCCAAACGTCAAATTCACATCCGTCAACGCACCATTTACCATGTATGGGGTCGTCTTGACACACCCTGGTAATGACTTCTGCTATCATGTCTCTAAGGGGAGCATCATTTGTTTTGTCATCCCAGCCGGAAGTGACAGCAGTCACCCTACGTTTGATAAATGCAGCTGCAATGCGGATCCAACCGCCCACAGGAAAATGTCCCACCAGCTTTCCACAAAATGAGAACACGCCGCGTCGGTTCATGTGTCTGGGAATGTTTGGGAGCTCGCTTCCACGTTTCCAGTAAAATACGTTGTGCTCACCCCAGACCTGCAAGCCGAGCACACGAGCACCGTCCTCCAGTCGTTCTGAGTTCGTACATTTGAGCCCCAAATCAGCAAGATGCTTTCTCACCTGTGCAGCGGGCACTAAGGTTTCTTTGATGTAGATTTCATCAATGTAAGCTGACGTCGCTTGACGAATTGTCTCATCCTTGGATAACACAGCATCCCTGATGGCTTTCAGGATGACCGGCGCCACATTCAGCCCGAATCCCATTCGCGTTAGGCAGTATCTCCTCCCATTAAGGATCACCGTCTGAAATGGCCACAGTGACCAGTGCACGCGTACCTGCAAGTAGGCCTTTCGAAGGTCAATCACAGAGACATTGAACCCCTTTCTTCTCCATTCTCTCAATTTTTGTACACACCCATCAGCATGAGTCGTGTATGTGTCTATATGTTCGTTCAGTTCTCTATAATCTAGTACAGGGAGCACCTTTCCTTTGTTCTTCTGTACCACGGCCATCAACGGGATGAGGCCTCTTGGAGGACCAAGCTCCTCCTCAGGATAAGGAGTCAGCCATCCATTGTCCAGCCACACCTGCAATTTGCGCTGGTATTTTTCCTTGGCGCGTTCGGGCACCGAGTACTCTGACACTCGGTTCTGGAGCTTTTCTGGTGGGTTATTTTCCGACCATTTCCACAGTGCTGTCCATGTCTTCATCCTTTGGTCGAACTCTGCGCTAAAGTTAGGCCTGTTTATCCTCAAAGAAGCACAGATGGGCGGACTAGAAAATTTGACTTCGCCCGCCTCTGTGATGCTTAAGCTGCCCAGCTCCTTAATAATGGCCATCCCAAGGTCAAAACCTAATAACGCGCTGTCCACGACCAACACACTGACTGTGACGGGGTCACCGTTGTTGATACTGAGTTTGATGTTTCTGACTCCCCGGCTTCTGAGAGCTTTTCCATCAGCGTTAGTACGTCCATCTTTTGTCTGTTCCATTGTCGACAAATCGAACCATTCGTGAGTGACCGAGAGCAGCCCGAATCTACTAAAGCGGTACGCGTTATTCCATTGATGCGCACCTTAATCACAGGAAGCGCCTCTTTCGGTGTGGAGAAGAGACCGGCGCTGATGTCGTTCCCTCCATTCCATTTCCCGGGAAATTAGAGGAAATGTCACCTACTTTATGACATTGGAAACATCGTAGATCGAGACGTACCTTTCGCGCCGAACCGCTGCGTATTTCTTCGCGTTGATAGCGGCAGTCTTTGGCAAAATGATTCGACTCAGAGCACCGATAGCAGGTGACATCGCCATGGCGATGGATGGCTGGGGTCGGATCCTCCTTGACTTCACTTGGTTGAACGACTGCAGCCACTGGTTCATCAGCCTCTTTTTCGTCGATCATGATAGCACGGGCTCTGGTCAACAATTGGTTGAGCGTCATGTCTTCCATTCAGGATGATGTGCGGAGTATCTACTTAACATGACTAGGCAATCCAGACACGAAGGCACAGGTCATCCACTCTTCAGTAAGTGGTGCGATCGGTACGGCGAGCTTCTTTAATTCCGCCACATATACATCTACTGTCTCACCAGGTCGCGTACGCCGCGCCTGGAATTGGTCATAGGCCACGAACCAGTCAGTTCCACACGCGGTTAGTAGAGCGCGCTTTATTTGCTCAATGTCACTTTTCTGTTTTTTGCTCAGCTGCCTATACACAGCAAGGGCACCGCCTTTCAATTGCAGTGGAAGAATCCGTTCAATCTTCGTGATCTCGCATAATTTGCAGACCAGTTCCACATATTCGATCCATTCAAGCACAGATTGTCCACTGGTATCACCACTGAATTCGGGGATCAATTTTATGTCGAACGGTCTTGCCGCCATCTTACTAAGTAAATTCCGAAATAGCTTGTGGTTGTAAAGAAAAGAAAAGAAAAGATTGTCAACTTATAGTAGAAACAAACGTCTGCAATAGATCTCTTCTGTCTCTCGACCGCAACACTTGTAGCCAAATCACAATTCAAACGATAGTCGGTCGTAATAGGCTACGTAGAAACGACAAAATGGGGTCACACATCCAACCTTCACTTCTCACCAGCAAAAATGCGTGTTCGTCCACCAAGCTCAGAAAATCTCCTGCCTTTATAAGCGAAGAACAACGGCTTTTATTCACCAAGAAATCTTTTTGCTTGGTCACGTCATTCAGGGGAGGAAAAAACATTAGCATAGATTCTCGTCGTTAAAGTAGATATTTTTTTTTTTTTGTTTTGTTAACTACTTTTTGGTAATTTTTTTTCGGCAGATCGCAGACAAAACACGAACTCTTTTTCGAGGTAGCTGATTATCTCTTTTCACTACATAGTCTTAAAAGAATTTATAGTACTTCTAATATAGAATTTTTCAACAGTCAGATTCTATATTATAGAGATAGTACTAAGATAAACTAAAGATTTAGTTAAACATTTGTTTAGCAATGGGCATTGATCAGAATTCCTACAATTACATTGGCCAATATCATTAATACAGGTCAGTGCCATTAAGCCAATTAAGGTGTAATGGCCCCCAATTTTTTTTGTGGTGTTCATATTAGAATCATAATCATCAGTGGATCCCAATTTGAAACATATTCAAACTTGATTTTCACACTTTTTAAAGTCTGATGGGTTTTTTTCTGTATAATCTTTTATTTTAATCAATTCATTAAATTGAGTTTTAATACCTTCCGTATATCCAAAATTTATTTTTATTTTCAATTACATACATGTAAATTTATTAAAAATGTTTCGTATTATTTTCGTAAAATTTGTATTGTATCATTACATTGCATAGAAACCTATGCTTGCATGTAGATGTTAATACATTGCATTGTTATATTATTGTTATTAATACATTACAATACAATGTATTTTGTAATGTTGTATAGATGTCAGTTATCAGTTAAGAGGACACATTGCACAGTGGATAAAGGCGTTAGTTAGATCCAGTGACAGGACCCAAAGAGTGTGAGTTCAATACCTGGTTAAGGCAGTGGAGAACTTTCAGAGGGAAATCAACAGGAGATAACTGATAACTGACATCCATCAAACATGGTACGTCTAGAACAGTCTACTCTGGTGAGCAAAATAAAGGGTTCAATTCGACATTCCAACCACCTGAGGAAGGCTGGAGAGTACAACAGCCAAAACGTTGTAATAAATATGGCGACAAAGATGTGGACAATAGTCCGAATAATGTAAATAATGTACATAACACCTCATCTCAGAAATATAGACAGTTAATAATTTTTTTAATATATTTTCATCTTGTTTATAATTAATATGCATTTGATTACGATATAGGAGATTAATATGTTTGGGATTAATTCAAGCAGTATTATGTTCTATTTACTTAGTATTGAGACTTCTAAGTAAGCATCTTATTTGTTCATCAACTATATAGTTTGGAAAGATATTATTATTAAGTGTTTATTTTATATTCTTTAGTCCACTGTAAAAAATCTGTTTTGTGGATGAATTAGTTTTTGCACAATGCATTAGATATTTTTATAATTGCTATATATATATATATATATATATATATATATATATATATATATATATATATTTCTAATCATTTTACCTTAAGCAAGGTGGAAATACCACTAGTATGCTGAGGGTTATAGGTAGTAAATATGAATGAAAAGACTGAGTGTAGGCAGTATGGAGGACAAAAGACAAACAGGATTTAAGAAGATGGCAATTGACATTGCATTTAGATTTTTGAAAATTGCAGTTTATAGTGAAGGAAGTAAATGGAAGGGAGTTTCACAGGTGGGAAGTATGAGAAAAGAAACTGTTAGAGTAGAAGTGGCGGATACATTTAGCTATTTCAACAGTAAATGCATAGAACCTAGTTAACCAAAATGCTCCTCTGTGGCAAAATCGGTAAAAGCACATCAGGCTATATGATGGTTCCCTATAGGCTACAGGCTTGATTCCTGTCGGAGGACACATTTCTCAGACATTCAGGCCGGTAAATGTTGTTAATACTGTTTATTATAAACAGAGCATTTACTTAAATATTTGCATCTATAAAAATGAATGTATAAACATAAAAATGTCTTAATATATATATATATATATATATATATATATATATATATATATATATATATATATATATATATTATACAGTACACTGTGTATATACTGTATATGCAGTAATAAAAATATGCAGCATGACACACTTACGAAGAATAGCATCAACAGTGCCCTCTCTCTCTTGAAGAGAATAATCTTAATATATACAGTTAAAAAAATACAATAACATTATATTTATAATAGATATTAAAATGTACACTACAACTAGTTAAAGTATAATTACTTGTGCATATAGGGGAAAATGGAGTTTTTTTCTGCAGTGATCATATATTGGGGATACAGATTGGTTTATTATTTTTAGTCAGAGAAGCTATGAAATTCATATGAATATGCCACTGGTAGCGACTACAGGTATCTGTTCAGTGCTGGTGTTTGGGGGTGCTCTGGCCAGGTGTTGGAGAGACACTTGGGGTGGGTTTAGGCTTAAAAAATGAAGCCAACTTTAATTGCTTTCCACACTTATACTGTTCATGAATTATTAATTCTCTTAATGTACAGAGGTGTTGATAATAAGCTTGAATGGAAGGGATTATCTGTTGTATCAACGAATTGTCAATGTCAAGAGAGTGTCAATGAAATCTTTACACTGGACATTTTTGCTTTCACTATCACCTCTTCCTTCGCGTCACTTGAGATCTCAACTGAATCATCACCAGCCAGAACTGATTTTTTTATTTCTTCCACAGAAAGAACTTAGTAACTGGTACTGAATGTACAACTTGTACACCACTTTTTCGAGTTCCTTCTTTTTGTTTCTTTACACCAAACACCTTGCGTATTTTTGCTACTGAAACTCAAGCCTCTAACTTCTTTGTCACTGATACTTAGCTTTGTATGCTTCCTTTTTATACTTTCCTTCTGCTTTGATGCCATTATGAAAGCAGAACAATTAATATATTTATCAAAATAATAATAGATTTCTCACAGCTACTTTCTCAAGTATGCGATAATGTATTGTACTTTGTATACTGTAGACACGTATATACACTTTACTATACGTATAGACACTTTATATACGGTACACACATCTCTGTTTATAACTAAAAGGCTTGCCACTGTTGCCAGGCAGTAAAATTTGAGAACTAATATGACTTGTTCTGCCAGGCCTGCAAATTTTGAAATTCATTGCTGATGAGTTGGAAGTTTTTCTTGGAGATTTTTTTATTTTGCCTGCAGATTTTGTCCGTCGCAACTGAAGACCTTTGATTGATGGGGGTAGCTGTAAATGAGAGGTTTGTCTGTGTGTATATATATATATATATATATATATATATATATATATATATATATATATATATATATATATGCACACATACACACACATATATATATATATAAATATATATATATATATATATAAAGATATTTTTGTAGGTACAAAATTTAATGATCGAAATAAAAGTATAAAACTTAATATTACGAGACATATTAAAAATGGGCAAAGCAACCGGTTTTGCTCCCGCTCTTCATGCTTCAACGGGAGATTTAATTTAAAATTAACACAGAAAAATGTACAATAAAACAAGGCTCAATGCAGAGTAGGATTTTTAATGTTTTTGTTTTAATCTCTGATAAAAAATCATATATATATATATATACACATAGTGTGAAATGTATTATATTTATATGAGAAGAGTGCTCAGTATTGGAGATAGAGCTTTTATAAATATAGACTGCATATATATGAAAATAAACACTATACAGAGTAAAGATTACTGGAAATGTTCTCTGACTGCCAGATTTTATAAATATTAATAAAATGACAAAATATTTTATTTAATCTCATCTTAGTTTGGCTGATAACTTAACAGCACCTGATTCTATATAGGTGTATAAATATATATATTTATTTCTTCATACTAGAAACATTCAGTCTAGGGCATGACAATAAATTACATTTCGCAGCAAGGCCTCTGGTCAGTAGATTGGAGGTTATGAGGAGTTTTGTTCCCAGATCCACCCTAATCCAATCTGTTAGAACCTGTTAGGCTCCCAGCTTGGAACAAATTATGACCCTCATGACACAAAAACAAATCACTATGAAAGCATACATTTTTATAGTAAAAATACTAGCAGTATACTTATATATATATAAAAAAAATGACCAACAATATGTATTAGGTTGGTGCAAAAATAATGTCGTTTTCTCACATAGTAACATATCTGAGAAAACGACATTATTTTTGCACCAACCTAATATTTATAGCAAAATTACCAACAATACATTTTCTCTGTGGTTGAAGGCATACAATTGCATTCAAACTATTTAGATTTTGGTATTAAATAAGCCAGAGAGGTTTATATGCCACTAAACAAAATTGACCAACAATGTCATTTTTTTTAGTTGGTAAATATGTTTGAGTTTTTTTTTTTTCTTAAACAGTGAAATTAATAACAACCAGACTAGATCAAGAAGTTTAAGTACAGAAAAATTGTGTCTCTTAACAGAAATCAATCCTTTATCCCTTGTATACATGAGGGAACCCCGCTCCTATAGCTGATGTGTGCTGCTAACAATTTGGCCATATGAAACCATCAAGCAAGGTTTAAATTACCTATTTTATTTATTACTTTGCAAGTAAATGTCCAAGACAAGCTAGCAACTAAGATTACATAAAAATCTGGCAACTGTCAGTACAAAACGATCTAGTAATCAAAGATGCTAGACAAGATATTCTAGTAATTAAAAACACAATACAGTATTACAATTTAAATATTCTATCATTATTTTAACAACTGTAAAATATTCTCCAAATGAATGAAAAATATTTTTAAAACTTCATGAAACCTTTGCTCTTGTTTGTAATTAATTCAACTAATTGCAATTAAAAACACTATGTCTTACCTTTGCTTACTTCTGGCCACATAATGTAAAATGTAAAACTAATTAGAGACTTTAAAATGAAAGTATGTAATTGTTTGGCTCAGTGGTGTAATTTGTCTCTAATTATTGATGCTTAATTACAACCATATTTAATTTGCCTTTGCTTTAGTAAATATATAATGTTTATAAGTTGATTCTTTGACTGAAAAAAGTAAGAATCTAATTTTCAAGCTAAATTGGAAGTTTATACTGAAAATTTGTCAAGCTGCTAATTTACAGATTATTTTAAAATTGCAATTGAATAAAAAAATCTTATACCTTTTTAATAAAGAATAATAACATTTTTTGTAATTTTTCTCTCCAGAATCTATTTTACGTATTTATAAGTCTATTATTCATCCTTGCTTTGAATATTGCTACCTCTTCTGATATCAGGTGCTCTTGTTATATGCAGAGTGGATGACCATGGGTAAATGTAAAATAAATGACAGAACTGTCCAACAAACAGAATTGACAAAATTTGAAATAAACAATAACAAGAAAAAGAAATAAAAAGAACAGAGCAAACAATAATATAAAGCAAGCAAAAAATATATGCAAGTCAAATTAACTGTAATAAGCTAAAGCAACAGTAATATGGGAAAAAGTTCACAAACTAAGAATTAGGGTTGACATACAAGAGCAAATTCAGATAAGTAAATATAAGATTCTGTCTTCAAGGCAGGGCAGACCAGGACTGAGTCAGATGAAACTGGCAAGTAGCTTATCTTCTTGGCAAGGAAGGATTCCCAGCATGCAAATGTGTGCTTTTGCTTATAAATTGGGGAGACGAACGTGTCTCGAGAACATGGTTTTCAGACAATGATGATGTAGTCCAATGATGTGCTGAAAAAAATGAGATCAAAAAGTAAGTGGTAATGTTGACAGTGGAGAGGAAATAAATGGAAAGACACTTTTACAGTTTTCCTTCCAGACAATGATTTTAAGGAAAAGTCAAGAACACATCAGGATATTTGCTGTTATCACAGAAGATTCAGTGAGCAGCCTACAAGTTGCATTAACTTATACAGTCACAAGTTTCAGGAAAAGAAAAGAACAAGGCAAAAAATAATATAAAGCAAGCAAACAATATATCCATGGCAAATTAACAATAATAAGGCAAAACAACAGTAATATGGCAAAATGTTTGCAAACTAAAAATTGAGGCCAACACACAAGAGCAAGTTCGGAAAAGTGAAAGCAGTGTTCTGACTTTAAGACAAGACACACTGAGACTAAATCAGATGAAACCAACAAGTGGCCTATTTTATTGGCTAGGAAAAGTCCCAGCATGCATTTGTGTGCTTCTGCCTATAAATTAGGGAGGGAAAAGTATTTTGCAGTCATTCCTATCGTTATCTTCTGTCTTTTTAAGTCAATCGTTATTGTTTGTCTTCTTATTTCTTGTTCTTAGAGAATGTAAGAAAAACTACAATTACAGGGAGAGGATAATTCACTCCATAATTGTAGTTTTTCTCATATTCTCTAATACTCAGTAACCCTTTGTTTCCTAGTGGCTTTATTACCTTGCTTGGGGTGAAATGATTTAAAAAATTCTATATTTATGGCAAAAGTACCTAATATCAATGAATAAATAAACAAATTAAGTAAATACTAAATAAATTAATAAACTATGAATACATTGATAAACACAAGTAAATCTAATAAAAATCAACAACAAATAAATAAGTAATCAGTAATAAATAATAACTAAAAAGTTAACAAACAGAGCCATACATTAGTTACAAATAACTGCATTTGGATTCACAATTATTTCTAATCAATAGTTTCTTGAATAATTTGAAATGCAACTGTAACCACCAATCCAATAACCATTAGGATAATACAGTAGACCTTGCTACACATAATGCACAACTGACAAGCATCTATAAATTTATTGAATTAGCATGCAACACACATGAAGATTGAATTCAAGCACAAAACAAACTGTTGCCACTCTGTATTGACCAATGTATCCACTTTTAATGACTTTCCTAATTACATTGTCGATGAACAAATTAGACAAGCTATCAGGAATATTAACATAAATAAAAATGAACATAATACATCATTAAATAACTCTAAACATATCAAATTGCTATACCATAATCAAATGCATTCTAACTATAAGCAGTTCTTCTAAAAGAGTCATAAACACTAATGTATCCCCCACAGATCCAGGTAAAAAAGTAAGGTTGATTGTATACTATACTAAATTTAACATAACCAACCTAGTCATCCATAACAGCTTTTTTCTGTTAACTATCATCTTATAAATGACCAACATTGTATATCATTTTAAATGTTCTTTGGAAGATTGTATCAATGACACATGGCACAGTGGATAAAGGCATTGGTTAGATCCAGTGACAGGACCCAAAGTGTGTGAGTTCAATACCTGGTTAAGGTGGTGGAGAACTTGGAGAGGGGAATTAACAGGAGATAACTGATAACTGACATCCATTAGACATGTTACATGGAACTAGAACAGTCTACCCCAGTGAGTGAAAATAAGGGGTTCAGTTTGATATTCCAACCACCTGAAGAAGGCTGGAGTGTGCAATGGTCGAAACGTTGTAATAAATATGGCGTCAAAGATGAGGAAAATAGTCTGAATAGTGTATTTGTTTGAGATTCCATGGAGCCAGTCCATGAGATCTGAAGGATCCACAGTTTTCATTTACTTGAATTTTTCTTAATTATTCCACACCAAGGAAAGGCAATAAAATCACTCAGATGCAAGTGGTTACAGAGTGTTAGAGAATAATAGAAAAAAAAACACTATTAAGAGGAGAAAACAAAAATTAAGAAGATAGAATATAAAGATCGATATTGCATTTATATTTTTAAATATTGTGTTGTTCTATGACACATGATCAGTAGTCAACATCTTGCCTGTCTCTTTATATCTCTTCTACTTAACATATGCAAATAGATACAATCCTATTTACCAATCCACTACACAATTCTGTACTGAAGAGGCTTAATGCCTTTTGTTGTTCTTGAACTTCTACAAATATCAAAGTTACTTGGGAAACAAGAAGCCAGAAGAGAGTTGCACAAATGATAGAAGAAACTATTAGCATAAAACTTACTGTTGCATGTAGCCATTTAAACTGTAAAATGACGAGACCTTGCCACAAATTTTATTCGAAATATTTCTACAAAATTAATAAAATAACTACCAAAAAAGTTCTGTAAAATTTTATATATATATATATATATATATATATATATATATTTTCTACAACATAATGATTTTTAATGCTAAGCTCAAGGTAGGGATTGTCCAGACTGTGTGTGATGGGAAATACAGTTTGTTAATGTCTTATTTCAAACTCAGTCAAATTGTGTGTGTACAGAGTGCGATGGATAAATAAAGAACAAGAATTATGGCAGAAGTTAATGATTGATATTGCACTTAAATTTTTGAAGATCAAAGTTGAATGCGAAGCAAGAAGACAGAAGGGAGTTCCACAAACGAGAAATGTAATAGAAGAAACTATTAGCATAGAACTTGCTGTTACATGTAGCCATTTCAACTGTAAAATGACGAGACCTTGGCACCAATCTGGTACTGCACTTAAATTCATAAAGTCTAGGTACCAAAGAATGGTGTTCATCAGAATATTTACCTTGAAAGTATCTATAGAAAAGGCACAGGTAAGCTACATTACTGCAGTGGGGAAGTGATTGATATGTTTTAAATAATTGTTAATTTTCCCTGTTGGTTTATCATGTTTGTTTTAATTGCTGTTATTAATCTTTATACTCTTTTGAAAATACTTAATTATGATGATGGCTTATGGTCACTTCATGATGAAACACCAGTTCCATACAATCAATTTAGATGGGTGACCGTTTGAGAATAGCACGTGCTATAAGCTTGCATGTGCAGATGGTTTAATTGATAATGGTCTGGAATTGTTAATCAGAGTCAAGTTCCAATTCCTGCTGTGTTCATTATATTAAATTACATGCAAATACCCTTTGAAAGGCATGAATCCAATTCTTTCCCTCCCAATTATATGTTAATTAGTAAGACTTGTATCACTGAACCATTATTATCTCCAAAAGACATTCTAAGAATCTAAAAATATTTTCTAGCTTTAAATAACCAGCAATGGGTTGCTAAACTGTAGAAAACAAATCAATCAAATACTGATTAGCTAATGTGTCCAGAAACTGAGGGTTCAGTTTATATTTTGGTTGTGATATAGAATTGATCCCCCACTTTATATTCAAATTATAATTTCTTCTTTGTTTATCAAATTCTGATTAGGTATGAATTCACATCTTCTTTTCGTGTGCTATGGGTTAATTAGTAAAACTAATCACTAAATCATTATTATCTAAAAAAAAAAAAAAATTCTTGCAAGCTAAAATATTTTCTGGCTTTAAATAACCAGCAATGGATTGATAAACTGTAGAAAATTAATGAATGAATCAATCATAAACATAATGAAGTTTAATCTATTGATCCCTCATTCTTTCATTCTTTTTAATTGATTTTGTTGTATCATTGAATTTTGGAGCAACAAAAAGAGCAAATATGTTTTGGGCCATTTGATATCATTAGAATTCCCCAAAAAATAACTTTTTTTCAACCTTTTGTCCATTATGAGACCTGGAAAATAAAAAATGAATAAAATATCACTAGACATGGGCAACAGAATGAGAACAGTCTACTATATAGAGTAGATAAAAAGTTTCAGTTCAAAATTCCTGGAATTGACAGACGCCTGAAGAAGGTTGAAGGGCACAATGGCTGAAATGGTGTTATAATAACAACAAAGATGAAGATATTAGCCTGACTGTAAATGATGCAAATAATAATACCACCTCATCCTAGAAATGCAGACAAAAATACGCCAGTCATTTTAAAAAAAGATACTGCTTTGATGTCGTAATTCTATTATAGTAGGTGCAAATTGAGGCGTTATATAGTTTTTGTTTAGCAGAGAAAGGTAACCGAGCTTGGTTGGTGATTAGTGGTTATATTTGTCCAGGAAGAAAATGTTGCATTGTCTCCGATGTAATGAGTGGGGCGAATTCTGAGTGACGTTTTAGAAAAACCGAGAAAATCAATAATTTATAATGCTCAAAGGAGAAGAGTAGAAGTGATGAAGCACAAAGGAGAAATGGACAACTGAGAGAGAGACAGAGACAGAGAAAGAAAGAAAGAAAGAAAGAAAGAGAGAGAAAGAGAGAGAAAGTAAGAGTGTGTGTGTGTGTGAGAGAGAGAGAGGTGAGGGTAGGAAAAGGTAGGCTAGGGAAATATAAAGTAACCAAACAGATATGGTCGGGTAGAGAGTAAAACAACACTAGTGGTACCATGAAAACAGACAAGGAAATGGCAGTGGGTAAGTGTAGAGGGGATAAGAAGAATGAATTGGTACAATGTGATGGAAAATGCATTTATTTTACATGACAAACATTTGTCAGCATAATCTTCTTTCTTGTTAATGCACTTAATCCAATATTTCACCATTAATTTGATAGGTCAAACATTATACATTGAAAATTTCAGCTCAAACATTAAATAATAACTATATTAAAGGTTACAAACTTATTGACCAATCACCATGGACATTCACAAGATTAATCTAATAAAATGGTATAAATCGAGCATGATATGAAAATTTCCTATATATATATATATATATATATATATATATATATATATATAATGCATAAAAGGTTAATGGTCAGAGTTGAATTGGAGGAGAAAACAGTACTATTAAAAAGTGCTCCATACACGTATGAAAAAAATAAAAATAAATATATGGAGGTTTTAACAAAAAATAAGAGATCAGTTGATTCTATTAACTTGGTTTCACCCTTACGGTATCCTCAGGCAGTTTTTATCAATTGACCTCCCAACGCTTTATTTTAAAAAATAAAAACAATGAACACTATATTATTTTCAAAAATAAATAAATGAACACACTACAGTGAGTGTGATAGAAAAGGAGGAAGAGGATATGAAGAAGGAAAGAGAAGAAGAAGAAGTGGAGGAGGAGAAAAGCAAGGGTATTATAAATGTATCAGTGGTGAGGGTAATTGAAATGCACATACTTTTTTTATCCAGACTCTTTAAGAGGAATTTTTCTTGTATGAATGCAATGGATCATGAATTCAGAATTCTTGTTGAAAAGGTTTTCTGGATCTGAAAATGTCATTATTGCTAATTTTTCCTGTTGGCAGAGGTTGCAAATATATATTAGGTTGGTGCAAAAATAATGATGTAATAATGTCGTTTTTTGACGTTAAAAAATACGTCAAAAAACGACATTATTACGTCATTATTTTTGCACCAACCTAATATATATATATATATATATATATATATATATATATATATGGTGGACTCTCCCGTCGTATTCAATGTATGAGGGTCAGGCAGCTCAGTTCAGGAACCGATAGCTCATACATCATCACATATGATTTAATTATAGTGATGAATGCTTTGTGCAGAACCAACCACATTTTTTGAAGGGTCAAATACAGAGACCTGGTGCACTATGTGCCACAAGGTCCCCAAACAACCCTCTGCAGATTTTTAATTCAGAGTTGTCCAAGGCTATAGAACCCAGTCTGTCCTGCTATTTACTCATAACTGGAGAGAGAAGAAGACACTACCTTGACTTAACCTCTTTCTGAAAGTAACTAATATGTTGATACAATATGTTAACGCTTATGCCCCTTATTAAAATAATTGTTTTCACTGTTTCCATAGAAATTACTATTACAAATGTATATGCTTATAAAGCTCCATAAATTTCAAGATTAGTTATTCCAAAATTCACTTTAGGATGAAACAGTGCTGGATATTTTAATTCAATTTAATTTTTATAATTAAATTGAAGTTTTTAACTTCTGTTTTTGAAACATGAGAACTCTTATGTAGCAATGGAATCATATTTTAAAAAATAATTGTAATATATATATATATATATATATATATATATATACATATATATATGTATATTATATTTTTATTATAAGAAATTGTAATAAAAACATTTTTAAATCACTACACAAAATCTTTCATATTTCAATACTTTGATTGTACTTCTTCAGGTGATGGCAACTGGTGATGAAATGATTTTTAAGGAAATTCAAAAACAATTTCCTTAAAAATTATTTTATCACCAGTTACTTAACATTGCCTGAAGAAGTACAAAGTATTGAAACATGACAGCTTTTGTGTAGTGATTTAAAAATGTTTTTATTATATTCTCTCATAATAATAATAATAATAATAATAATAATAATAATAATAATAATAATACTAATAATAATATATTACACTACCTTGTATTGAGCATTGTTTTTAGAAGTAAATGCTATGAAATGTGTATTTTTACTGCATTTGTTCTTTCTCTCATTTGTATATATATGTGTGTGTGTGTGTGCGTGTGTGTGTATATGTGTGTGTTTATGTGTGTGTGTGCATGTGTGTATATGTGTGTGAGGACTCTGCTGTTGTTTTCAACATATGAAGATTCTTGATACCCTACTTATGTTCTGTGTCTAAGATGACTTTCAAGCCCAGTTTGAGACCTGCACAACATTCCACATATAAGATAGGAAACAGAACCTCTATGAAGTCTGGAGGAATGTTGACATGGATCAGTATTCAATGTTGGACCTCTCAGTGCCTTTTACAGACTCACTCAAAAGATGCCTCAAAAGATGTAATGGATTTTATGTGCACACTCCTCCACTTGACATGATTGGAAGCTACTTCTTCAAAGGATGGCAAAAGGATGCCCAAACAATTTAGGCCTTGCTTAAGTTTATGGCTGTACCTCATCAGGGGACTTCATACTTTCTAAGTGAAAAAGGAAATTGCAAGTGCTTCCAGACAAGTGAATGAAGGAAAGCATAATGAAAGGACTACCCATCAATTTTAAAAAGATAGAATATATGGTCATTAGCAAGAACAGCTGAAGATTCCAGTTACAAAATGAAGATATCAAAATAAAGTATTTACTTTGAAAGTGCATTGGAGTAGCATAAGATGCCTCCAAGAAGATAAAGAAAGTCTTAAGAAAAAGGGAAAAAATGCTGAACTTCTATGCAATATTTAATCTGCTATATGGCAGTAATGCTGTACAATTTCCTCACAGATAAAGAGGAAACTTGAGGCAACAGAACTGTGGTTCTACAGACATGCTGAGAATACCATGATTAGAACATTTGAGCAACAATGACATTTAGGGGAAACATAGAGAAAAGAAGACTCAGAGAATCAGACACTCACAGGACATATTGAAAGCAAGAGGCAGACAGCAAGTAACCTACCTAATGAGCTTGTGTAAATGGATAGCAGAACATGGACTGGGAGAAAAGTTGTAGAGAGCAATGACTGCCCAAATCCTGAATGTACACAGCACAGAAAGGAAGAAGAAACACATATTATTATTGCTCTTATCTCTAATAAATAAGAGGTGTTCTGAAATTTTCTAGACCTAAGATACCCTTTTGACAAAATTCTGATATTTGATCCGATTATGGTAATTGGTTCAAGTCAAAAACCTTTCAGTACTCCCTCATCAATGTTTTCACATAAAAATCTCACTTGATAAAAACTGGAAAATAATTTAGTTTTATGAATTATTGAAATAAATTACTGCTAGAAAATAACCATTTCTCTTCAAAGAAAATTTCTTTTCTCAGTGCCTTTAAAATGAATCAAATTTGATTGAAAACAAATTTAATGGGAATTAATTGATCAGATTAATGGTCAAAATGCTGGGCTCTTGGCGGCTCAGAAAACTGTACAAAATTAGTGAAAATCAAAAATCAAAAATAATTCATATTTCTTGAGGTCAAACACTATTTCAAGAATCAGTAAAAAAAAAAATATGTCCAACTTTTTCTGGGGCTAAAATTCCACCCTGTTTTTATTAAGTTGTTGCCACAATTTTACAGATAATTAGTGTCTCAGCTTAAATGAAAGTTTTTCTTTATTTTGATGAGATTCAATGGCAACACAAATTCGTTATTGATTTAAACAGAAGGAGAGTTTTATCCCTTGTTCCCTGATTAGAATTAGGTTTCCAGTTTATTCTTTTTATTAATCATTTCACCCCAAGCAAGGCAGGAGTACCATTAGTAAGCAGGGGATTACAGAAAGTGAAAGTGAAAGTGAAAGAAAAGACTGAGTATAGGAAAGATTGAGAAATGGACAAAAGATGAACAGGATTCAAGAAGATAGAAGATGGTGGTTGACATTGCATTTAAATTTTTGAAGATTGTAGTTATCAGGGAAGCAAAAAACAGAAGGGAATTCCACAGGCGAGAAGTGCGAGAAAAGAAAATGTTGAAGTAGAAGTGGCAGTTGCATTTAGCTATTTCATCAGTAAAAGAGTGGCACCTAGATAGTAATCTAGTATCATGATTAAACCTTTGAGCCCTGACCACTGCTTTACAAGTGATAGAGAAAAATGATTTAATGTCCAGCCACTGAACAGTGGTAGAGAAAAATAACTTAATGCCCTGCCACTAGTTGAATGGTGTGTAAGCACTTGTAACTATTTTTATATTTGTCGTGAAACATTACATACCAATTATTTGCAACTTTTGACTCAGGAGCTCAGGCAGAAGGGTTAAAAAGGGTTTAGGAATGCAGGACTCAAAGGGTTAAATTCATGTCATTTGGGCACCAGGGAAAAAAGCTTGTCAGCAGTTGCCATGAAGATATTTGTAGAAAAGACAGAGGAAAGCTATGTCACATCAGTGAGAAAGTTACTGACATTGAAATACCAAGTCAGGATCAATTACATTGCAGATTCTTCTTTGAATTTTGTCAAGAACCTCGAGACAAACAGCAGGAGCACCAGACCAGATATGGTAGCAGTATTCAATGCAGAGGCAAATGATTGATTTGTAAATGTGCAAAATGAATTCTGATGAGAAAAATTTCCTGGCACAACACAGTGACCAACTTTCATTGCATTAGATGCAGCTATTGATTTGATGTCGTCACTCCGCTTCAAGTCAGTTGAAAATGTGAAGCCAAGAAGGTGCAGTGTGTTGCTCTCCAGGTATATATATATATATATATATTTTATTTTTTTATAATCATTTCACTCCAAGCAAAGCTGGAATACCACTAGTATGCAGGGGGTTATAGGGAGTGAAAGTGAAAGAGAAGACTGTGAATAGGAAGGATTGAGGAGAGGGCAAGAAATGAACAGGATTCAAGAAGACAGAATGGGGTGCTTGATGTTGTTTGAAGAACATAGTTTTCATGGAAGCAAATAAATGGAAGGGAGTTCCACAGGTTGGAAGTGCAGGAAAGAAACTGTTGGATTAGAAGTGGCACTTACATTTTGCTATTTCAAGAGTAAAAGAGTGGAACCTAGATGCCAATCTTGTAGCATGCTTAAATTCATCAAGTTGGGGCACCAGGGGAAAAAAGCTTGTCAGAGCAGTTGCCATGAAAATATTTATAGAAAAGACAGAGGGAAGCCATGTCACATTGGTGAGAAAGTGACTGAAGTAGAGATGTCTGGTCATGATCGAATACATTACTGACCATTCTTTGGAGTTTGCCAAGAATCTTGAGATCAATAGAAGGAACACTGGACCAGATATAGCAGCAGCATTCCATGCATGGGTGAATGGTAGATTTGTAAATGTGCATGATAGATACTGGTAAGAAAAATTTTCTGGCACAACACCTTCTAAAGTTTTTTTCATTCTTTTCCACTCCCAGTAGTCGCTTGCATCTAAGTGGCATTATGGCCTTGCTTGGAGCAAATTGATTAAAAAAAATAATGAGATATTCTACATATGTTTTAAAGAAGCAAGTAAAAGGTAAAAGAAATATACTTAAACAAGTTGCTTTGACCAATTGACAATCATGTTATCACAATGAAAGTAATCATTTTCCTGATTGAACAAAATGCTCAAGGCTTAGGTGTATTCTCTGCTAAAATTAAGAAACCTTATCTGTGTGTCTAGCTCGTTCATCTTCAGGATATGCAAATTTTGATCTGACCAATGAAGAAGAGACTTGAACCAACAAAAGAGTGCTTCTGTACAAGGAAACTTAGAATACTGAACATGTGGGCAAAGTTTTAGAGAAAATGGAAACAAAAAAGACACATACACTTAACATCAGAAAGAGATAGTTGAAATTTCTAGAGCACATAATGAGGAAAGAGGGCTTGGAAAATTTGATATTCACAGGGCAGATTAAAGACAAGAGAGGCAGAAGAAAACAATGCACAACCTATCTAGACAGATTGAGTAAATGGATGGCAGTTTAGGCGAGATAACAAAAAAGACAAAATTTATGAAGAGCTATAAAGGGCAGGAAATTGTGGAGAGCCATGATCATCAACATTCTGAAAGGATAAAACACATAGAAGAAGAAGATAGTTCCATCAGTTCAAGGTCCATGTGTGACTAGTGAATAAGGTTGTTCAATGGATATAAGAGGAGGAAGTAAATGCAAATTATGGGGATATAAAGGATAGACAAAAGTTGACCCAAGACTTTAAAAGGTTAACATTGTAGTGATTAGGAAGAATAGGGAATATGAAAGAAAGATGATTTGACTCTGTGCATGATGTGTGTAATGTCTGAATTGGTGGAACTAAGTAACTTGCCGAGACATCTGACATGGAAATAGTGATGGAGTAGTGATTGGTTTGGTGTGATTCATCTGTAGAAAAGGGATTTGTACTTTTTTTTTAATCATTTCACTCCATTCAAGGCAATAAAGCCACTAAGATGCAAAGGGTTACTGAGTGAATATGAGAAAAAAAACACCATTGAGGAGAGACAACATAAAAGAATAGAAATTAAGAAGACAGGAGATAACCACTGACATTGAGCTTAAATTTTTGAAGATCAAAATTTGCTGGGAAGCAAGAAGCCAGAAGAGAATTCCACAAGTGAAAAGTGTGAAAGAAGAAACCATTAACAGTTACATCTCATCATTTCAACTGTAAAATTATGAGACCTCACTGCCAATCTAGTACTGTGCTTAAATTCATAAAGTCTAAGCACCAAAGAGAAAAGTAATATTCATTTTGAGTAATACAAAAATGTGACACAAGGTCAAAAGGAGGTATAGGGGAAGGCTGGTCTTTAATCTGTCTTATCTTAAACTTAGCTAGCCTTGATTACTGACCCAAACATACCACGGTATTCCTTACACAAAATCAACACTTTCTTATTTACCATTCTTACTAAAGCCACCATAATACCTAAAAGTCTCTATATAATTCTAACTAGTTCTCATATGTACAATTTGCCTGTGTAGGGTGGAGAATAAAAATAATAAGATTTAAAAATGAAACCCCAATGAATATTTAGAAAGAGGAAAGCAATATTTATTTGTAATTATTTACAAAATGTGGCACAAGGCCAAAATGAGGGATGGAGAAGGAGGACGGTCTTCATCTGCCTTAACGTTAAACTTAGCTAGCCACAAACACTAACCCAATCATACAATAATATTCCTAACGCCAAGACAATACATTCTTACCATTCTTACTACATCTACCATAATACTTCCATGTCTCCTTGAAAGTCCTAACTAGTCCCCATATGTACAATTCATTGTCTGGGGGGGGTGGGGGGGGGATAAAACAACAATTTAAAAACTAGCCCCATTGAATATTTACAATATAAAAACAAAACTATTTCCAAGAAAAAAAATAAAGTAATGTTAGTAATACCCCCCCCTCCAATCCTTAAATGTGGCAGAAACATCATCAGTTCATTGGATGAAATCAGTGTGGAACTTTAATAATATAAAACATTCATTCATCCCATACACTCACTTAAACACACTCATTCAAACACGAGAATCGCACACAACACGAAAGGCGCCCTGCATCCACCAGAGAAATGACATCACTAACAATGTAGGGTGTGGAGGAATTAAACCAAAGAAAAATGGGGAGAGAAATAAAAGGGGCCAATGAGCATACATACCCTAGCTAAGTTAACTGAAATGAAAAAACTAAAGAAACAAAAACAACCCTAAACTAACTTAATCAGGGGTGGGGTAGCTTATATTCAACACAGGGAGAACAATATCCTGATACAAAGAGGAAAGTTCATCAAAACAGTTATGAAAGTATTTATAGAAAAGTTACAGGTAAGCCATGTTATGGAAGTGGGAAACTGACTGAAGCTGAGATGCCAGGCCAGGACCAATAACATTACAGATTCATTGCATTTCCTTAAGAATCTCTAAATATATAGCAGGAGCACCAGACTAGATGTGTCAGCAATATAATTTTGAAAATAATTCATCACTCATCAGGCTGCATAAGTAATTTTGAACTTTGTCAAGGTTGAAAAGTGAGGATTGGGTAACTTCAGCCCAGATATGGCAGCAATATGCTATTTTGTTGTCTGACACTTGTAAAGATAGAAAGAGAAGTCAGGTACTTTCTGGAGGTGTACATGCAACTGACCATTTTTTCAGGGTCAAACTGAAGGATAACAAAATCTGAGAGCATACAAAAATAGCTTGAACAAGTTTTTTTTTCTTTATATTATTTACTGACAGACTAATGTTTTCATATTTGCTTCACGCTATAGCTGTTATCTTCTCTATTGTTTCCTTCTTCAAGAAATTTCATGAACTGAAACCTTTGTTTAATCAACACAGGTAAATTATTTTTCTTCCATTGTTCATGTTCAGGTATATCTTGTCTTGTTATTGTTGATATTTCTCAGTTATTGCTTCTCAGTTAAATTCAAGTCTGTAGTACCCAACACATGGATTGAACTCACAATTACTATGTCATCAAATTCAGGAACCAAGACTCAACACTGTCTCCCATAAATTCATAGACAAAAAGCAATTTTCTTTTGTCTTGCCATTTCAAGTTATTTAAAGAAAAAATGGGAAATGAACAAGTGAATAAAAAAAATAAAAAATTATATTGTATTTAGTCATTTATAGATGCCCTTTATCAGAAAATAGTGCCATGAAGGTATATATTAATCAATACTGAACACAAAGCCATCATGTGGGGTTCCTACCATTATTAGATAGGCACCTGAAGGCAATACAAAGATATTATTCAAGATCAACTGAAAAAAAAAACCCCAAAGAACTTACATTTTTTTTTATCATTTCATCCCAAGAAAGGCATTAAAGCCACTATGAAACAAGGGGTTACTGAGTGTGAAAGAATAAGAAAGAGAAACATTAAGAAACAAGAGCAATAAAAGAAGAAGAGTCAAGAAAACTTTAGATAATGATTGACATTACACTTACAGTTTTAAACATCAAAGTTGACTGGAAAGCAAGAGGCTGGAAGAGAGTTCCACATGCAAGAAGTTTGAGAGCAGAAATTGTTAGCATAGAATGTACTTTTATATCTAGCCATTTCAATTGTAACATGAGGAGACCTAACAGCCAATCTAGAACTGCACTTAAATTAGAGGTGCATCTATAACAAAAATTTACATGAAAAGAAATAAACATGAAAAATTTCTATGTGGAGAAATATAAACTGAGACGGAGTAAAGAAGATATATTCATTTACACTATTTACATTGTTCAGACCATTGTTTTCATCTTTATTGTCATATTCAGGACGTTTTGCCCATTGTATGCTCCATCCTTCTTTTATATGTTGAAATTTCCCACAGCCCAGTGGCTAAGACAAGTAATCCAGTGACTTGACCCAAAGAGTTGTGAGTTCAATACTTGGCCACAGTGGAGAGGAACAAAAACTTGGAGAGTTGTGTTACTAAAAGGGAATTAACTGAAACTGAGATATCCAGAAAAGGCATGGTATGTGGAACTAGAACAATCTACCCCAGTGGACTAAATAAAGGGTTCAGTTTGAAATTCAAGTGGGAAGAAGGCCAGAGCATACAACAGCCAAAACATTAATATGACAATAAAGATAAGGACAATAGTCCAAACAATGTAAATAGTTACAATACTTCATCTCATAAATATAGAAATTATTTTGTTTTTGGTAAAATTCAGGTAGTTGAAATTACTTGTGTATTTAAGAAAGACTGTTTTGACCACTGTATGCTCCATCCTTCTTTTATATGTTGAAATTACCCAGAAAACAGAAGACCTTATTGTAAGCTATTACTGCGCTTAAATTCATAAAGTCTAAGTATCATAGCAGAAATTTCATCAGAATAATTACCGAGATGCCAGGTCAGGACCAATAATATTGCAGATTTTTCTTTGGATTTTATCAAGAATCTTTAAATATATATCAGGAACACCAGACCTGACGTAGCAGCAATATTCTAAGCATCATTGAATGGTAGATTTATTAACAGTTGAGATAAATTCTGGAGAGAAAAATTGTCCTGTATGACACAGTGAACCAAATTTCTTAGCAGCAGATATAATATCTGTTTCAATATAATCTTTCCACTTGATGTCAATAGAGAAGGTTAGCCTGAGAAGTCACAACAAGTCAATCTCCTGGAGGTTATCATCAGCCATGCTGATGGAAGGCAGAAAGAGGTCTCTCAGATGATTAATAAAAAGCAATTTAATTTTGGAGGTATTAAAAGTCACATGCCATTCTTTGCCCCAGTTAACAACAGTCTGTAGGTTGTTATTGACATCTGTCTCCAATTTAACCTTATCAAACTGATCAGATTTACTGTCAAGACAGGAGTAAATGGTTGTGTCATCAGCATATATACAAATTGGAAGCTGATGTCATCAGGAAGGACGTTATTGAAAGTTAAAAACAAAGTAGGACCAAGGGTAGAGTCCTGGGGGATACCAGCATTAGTACAAAAGGGTCTATGGATCTCTCAGATGATTGAGAGAAGTTTCTGCATTCAGTTGGTAGAGCATTGGACTTTTAAAGACACGTTCAATAAAAAGTCTGCTATTTTGAATATAATCATTAATTAACATGTTGGCTCCCATACAACCCACTGGAGGGTCACGATGATATCTCTGCAAGACTCACATGACCCTCCGGTGGGTCATTTTCCAATTTCTTGTCTATGAGGATTATTGGGCATGTCATACTATGAGTGATTGCTTATGAGATCATGGTACATCAGAACCACATTTTTTTCAAAATATTTAAATAATTAGTTGATAATTTGTCTTTTATTGTTGTTTTTTTGGGTCATTTTTTTATTTTTACATACACAGAACTATACATTTTTTTTTTAAAGCATTTCACTCCAATCAAGGTGGGAAGCCACTAGCAGACAAGAGGTTACAGAGAGTTGGAGCAAGAGCAAAGATGAGTGATAGAGGAAAGAATGAAGAGAAGGATAGTGGATAGATCAAGGCATCTGGAGACGTTGATTGACATTACATTTGAATAGTTGGAGATTACAGCTATCAGGGAAACAAGAAAAGGGGTGGGAGTTCCACAGGCGAGAAGTGGAGACATGAAGCTATTGGAGTAGAAGAGATGGCTACATTTAACAAGTTCGACAGTTAAAGGGTGAGAGTGAGATGCCAGCCTAGCTGAACACTTAAATTCATGAAGTCGGGGAACCAGCGAAAGCAGCTCATCAGAGCAGTTACTGTGAAAGTATTTGTAAAAAAGACAGAGGGAGGCTATGGCACATCTGTGAGAGAATGAGATGCCAGATCAGGGTCAAATCTCTTGATTTTATCAAGAACCTTGAGACAAACAGAAAGGGCTCCAGACTATATATGACAGCAATACTCCATGCAAGGGCGAATGGTTGATTTGTAGATTTGAAGGATCGACTCCATGCATTCATTCGGTTGGGTGGGACTCTAGGTTGTAAACGGACTCAGATACTGGTGGCACATGGGCAATAAATATTACCTATGATATCCTTGATATGGAACAATGTCAAAACAAAATTGCTTGCACCAAAATTAATTAAACTATAGTGTTTGGACCCTGGGACAACAAGGGCAATAAGGCTTGGGAGCCAATGTGTTAATAAACACACAGGTTCAAATCTACAGCTATGAATACATCCTAAGACAAAAGTATTATCCAGAGTCTGGAATGTCATGTCAATATTTGTGATACAGATTATCAATTTTCTTATTTCTTTATTTTTGTGTCCTCAATACCTTGAGAAAACTTAGGAGAAAGTGGATTGAACACTGCAGTCCAATTGTGTGGTGGGTATGCACCCCAGAATTTATGCCTCCAGATTTCTTTCTCTGTTGCAGTTTCATGAAAGACCTTCTTTATCATGAAAAACCTTATATGATTAAGAACTTTCATGAATGAAATCACTTCAAAATTTGTAGAAATTGCTATTAAAATCTGTCTGCGTGTGTACCAATCTGTACCTGCTCAGCTGTAATTTTTAATCGATCATGGGGGAGGGCACTTTGAACATTGAAAGTAAAACAGTTTGGTATAGTTCCTTAATCATTTTTCTAAATAAATGTTTAGATAAAATGTCTCATTTATTTATAATTTTTTGCACAATATAATACAAAAGAAACAATCAATTAACAGCCATAAAAACAGAAAAAATGCAGTGAAATTGTCTTACAGCAAAAATTCTATATGGCAAAGTTTTCTGCGGTCAAAATTCCTGAGGTGAGTTTTCCTACGGCAAAAATGTTTATGGTGAATGTTCCTAGAACTGAGCCAATATATCAATAAACACAAAGGTTCGATATACAGCTATGAATACAGGCTAAGACAAAAGTATTGTCCAGGTGTGTCGTGTAAATATTTGTGATGGAGATTATTAATTTTCTTATTTCTCTTATTTTTGTTCTGTCAATGCCTTGATGAAAACTTAGGAGAAAGTGGATTGAACCCTGCAGTCCAGTTGTATGGTGGGCATGCGCCACAGACCTTATACCTCCAGATCTCTTTCTCTGTTGCAGTTTCATGAAAGACCTTTATCATTAGTGCTGCAAGCTCCAATACATATATTTCTGAGTGTTTGGGTGTCAATCTGAGAACAGTGCAGAGGATTTAGAAAGATTTGGATGAGTCTAGTGGTGATTATGAAAATGTTTGGATTGATCACTAGTGATGGCAACATTAAGCCTCTAGTCATCTTACCACAGGGCCTCAGACTCAGAGGCCTACATCAATAGGACTCTGTACCATGCCACACAAGTAGGAGAAACTAGTCATGGTTGTCAGACAATTTCTGTGACCATATAACCCCTTACATCAGGCCACCTAACTCCCCAGATTGCAACCCCCTTGATTATTATGTGTGGCGACAGTTGAGCAAGAGACCAACAAAACTGCTTGTAACACCAAAGATGAACTGAAGGCAAAGATTATGGCAGCATTCACCAACTTAACCCATTACTTGCCATGAGCCCCATTTAGGAATCTGTTAAAATTAAACTCACTACATGTCATTCCTTGTATTTACATTGAATTTCTTATATACATTGCATTTGCAGCGGTATATTTTACAACACTTAGCCTTTAAAGTTTTTATTATTAGCCGTAAGAAGAGACTTTCTGTTGTAATTTTACATTCACGAGTAGAGAAATAATGACTATTTTGAAAAGTATTTTTTTATTATTTCTAATCAATATTATTTTTTGATGTTCTAGTTTCTATAAAATTGACAATGATAACTACTGAAATTAAACAAAAGGAATAAATAAACTCTTAAGACAATCTGTCTGGGCCAAAAATGCGCATTTACAAAAATATTTGACAGTTAATGAGTTAAACAAGGAAACCATCCAGAAGATTTGCAGGAGATTCTAAAGTTATCTGGAGGATATGGTTGAAGCAAATGGCAATTTCACTGAATAAATTTTCATATTTCAAGATAATTTTTTTAAATTTTCGTAAATAAATCTTTTAAAATGAGATCACAGTTTTATTTTCATTTTTGTATAATTGTGTAATTTAGACAATTTATCACTCGTACCCTGTATATATATATGTATATATATATATATATATATATATATATATATGTGTGTGTATGTGTGTGTGTGTGTGTGCAAATATGTAGAAACATAGGAAAGAACACATTAGGTAAATAATCTGAAGTTTTTTAGTATTTTTGTTTCTATTTTTAGAAAACAATGCTCAATACATAAGTAGAGCCTAAATTCTAATTATTTTTTTTTATTTTTATTTTTTATCATATTTTTAAAAAATAATTATAATATATATATATATATATATATATATATATAGTTTTAAGGTATATATTTATTTTGCTATGTCTGCATAATTACTTGTATTACTGTTTTGGTGTATATTCAATTTGCCTATTTTTGTGTACAAGTTAAGATAATTGTTTGTATACAAGATTTCATGTTTCACTATTGATCTATATAAATATTTATGTCTACAACTGAATATTTTCATCTTTTAGATACACATTTCAAGTTCTGTCTATATTCATATATATATATATATGTTTTTGACTCTCTGTGCTAATTTGTACTTCTGCATCTCTATTATGACTAAGTGAGTTCATGAAAGAACCATGTTGCTTGCTATGTTGTGCTGAATTCAAAGACAACATAAAAGGAATGAAGAATAAAAGGTCGTCTGTGCATGATTGGTACAGAAGAGAATCAGACCAACACAAAAAAAAGGCTGAGATATGGGTGTGTCTGGTGCAGGCAAGACTTCTATTCTCTTGAATGATTGGCTGCTTACAGAGGCAGTCTTTCGACAGATGGCATCACTGCTAAATTTGCATGTCAATCGGTGTGCTAATTTGAGGGAAATAGTGATGCTTGGTTGCCGAGAAATCATAGCCAATCTGTGCCTGTGGCTACACATATATAAGACAGACATTTCTTAGTGTCATCAGGTCAGTTGAATGGGGCTGGTATTTGGCAGATTTTTGATTTTGCTACATTTTGGATTCACAGCTACTCAGATTTTCAACTGTACTTTGTTTTCCATTGCTGGGCAGTGACATCACTTGCTATTTATACATATATGTATATGAACTGGGATCAATCCTATCATTCATATATATATATATATATATATATATATATATATATATGTATATATATATATTGCATATATTTTGGCAACATGTTTTCATTGAGACATGTTTCATTGAATAATTTAGACAAGTTTTGTCTACTTATTTTCAATTGGTTCCTTTCATATTCACAGGCAAGCTTTTTGGTGTCATTATTATAGGAAGAGAGAAAATTATCATGTTGATACATATTATTTTATTCCAAGTAATTTCAACATAGCACAATTTCATCATCAGGGTGTTGTTTATTTCAAGACAAATATTGTAGTCTTCATCATTTTCAAATATAAAATTGCTGTGTTCATCTGAAAGTTAAATTTTTTTTTTACTTGTGAAGTGAAGAACGCTGAGTGAGTACTATGATTGGCTTGAATAACTCTTCAGGGGAGGTAACTAAGTATGGCATTGTTGAGAGTTTTTGAGAAATAACTATTAAAACTATTAGTACAAATCTCAATATTTTAAGCTATCTACTGTAAACATTTTAAAATTATTTGGGCATATTCATAATTAATTTTATTAAGGATTTGGTTTCAATTTTTTAATATAAATAGCTTTGAGAAATTTTAGTTTATGTTGTAGTCGTAGTGTGGCCAACATAAATATTATTTTTTCTATCAGAGATATAATCTCCCAGAGGATATTTAAATTTATAAACAATGTTAGTTTTCTGCAACACTTTAGTTGGTGGGGAAGAGTTGTTACAAAAGATTGAATTAGATATACTAGATTTAGTATAGTTTATAGGGTCTATGGTGGAAATGGATATTTTTGTCTTGTTTATAATTAGAATGTATTTGATTGCAATATAATGATTAATACGTTTGAGGTTAGTTGAAGAAGTATCATATTCTATCTGCTTTGTATTAAAATTTCTGATAGAAGAAGGGAAGTTATTGTTAATAAGAGTTTGTTTTATATTTTTTTTTTAGTTCACTGTAGAAAATCTGTTTTGTGGATGAATTATAATTACTATTTTATAGTAATTTGGACATTCATTTCTATAGTTAAGAGTGCACAAATTTATGCTGATAGTTTTTAATATGGGGAGATAGTGAATTTATTGTTATTAGTGTTTATCAATATATCTAGAGAAGGAATTTTATTGCTATTATTAAGTTTGTATGTAAATTTATTATGGAAGCTTTAATAATAAAATGGAAGTCTTAATAATAAAAAAGAAAAAGCCAGAACCTAACTATCAACATGGCCACAATGTGCTGTGTTCAGAAAATAAAACATCTCTGTAACACACTGAAAACATACACACAATGCACACCCTCAATTAAACTTAAAAAATAAAATCATCCTTGATAATGGGTAAAAGTATAGCCAAAAGCACTCAGAATTATAGAACATTTGGACAGTTTCTACGCAATCTGCATCCCAAAACAATAATACTTGTTTGAACACAAGAAAAATTAAATAAAAAGTTTAATTGCAGTACCTTGTCTGTCATTTTTAATGAAACATGCATATATATATATATATATATATATATATATATATATATGTGTGTGTGTGTGTGTGTTTATGCATATTTTATTAAAAATGACAGACAAGTTACTATGGTTAAGCTTTTTATTTAATTTTTCTTGTGTTCAAACAAGAGCTTTCTTTTCTGGACAAAGAGTGCGTAAAAACTGTCCAAATGTTTTATAGTTCCGACCGCTTTCGCCCACACCTTTAGCCATCATCAAGGATGATTCAGTTTTTCAGCTTAATTAAGTGTGTGCATTATGTGTATGTTTTAGTGTGTTGTAGGGATGTTTTTAATTTCTGAATGCAGTTAGCACATTGTGTCCTTGTTCATAGTTAATATTGTTAAGAGTTAGCTTTTTCTTTTTTATTATTAAAGCCTCCATTATTTTTAATCTTTTTTTACAAATGGATGAAGTTATTATATTTGTGTTTTCTACTAGTATGTTTCTAATGGAGTCTGGTAAGTTTGTCTATGTGTTTAAATGGGTTCTAATGGAGCTATGATTAGATAGGTTTACACTGAATAGGATGTGCCGGTGGTATAATAGTAAGTAGCTCAGAACAAGAAATTATTAAACCAATTTCGAATTACAATCAATTTCACTACATTCACCTCCATGCAAATACCATTGGGAAAAATATGACTATATTTCTTTTAACTCTACCAATGGTTTACATAGCAGGACAGACTGGGATTTCTAATTGTGGTTGTCAACCATTATAGGGGACGAACAACTCTGAAATCCAAACTGTACCAAGCAGATCATGAAGTTAACAATTACTCTATTATTTTGAGTGTGGTCAACTTATGAGAGCAGTGATCTATTATTATTATTATCATTATTATTAATATTATAGCCAATCCATCAATGCCCACACATACATGTGCACAATGGTTGACTTATTAAATAAAGAAACTCATAAATATATATACAAAAATGGAATTGACACTTATCGGGGAAATCCATAAATTTCTACTTAGCATCTTTACAGATGTCGCCACTTGCACCAAATTACAAAAGAAAGTATGCAGCAATATCCTTTGGTTGTTTCCTATATTGGATCCCATGGGTTTATCCTAATGATTATTCTTACTTTCCATTTTCCTGTTCCATTATGCTTCAGTAGAATTTCTGCTATGGAGCCACCTGGATCTGTTGAACCATCAATATTTGTTTTTAAAAAATGACCAAGGTTTGTAAATAACTACTGTGCATCTTCTATTCAGATTCCTTTTACTACAATTGCTTCATTCATTGCAAGGTTTAAAACTCGTAACAGCGTCGAAAACCAAAGACGAACAGGTGCTCTGAGGAAGATTTCTCTAAGATCAGCAAGGATATTAGGGTTCCAGATCCAACAATATATATATATATATGTATGGAGGACACTCTCATCGTATTCAATGTATGAGGATCAAGCAACTCAGTTCCTAGGAACTGATAGCCCAGGCACCAGCACATATGATTTGATTATAGTCGTGAAAGTTTAGTCCAGAACAAACCACACTTTTTGAAGGGCCAAATACAGAGACTAAGTGCCACAAGGACCCTCTGCAGGTTTTGAATTCAGACTTGTCCTTCTCCTAGACCAGTTGCCATTCAAGGCTATAGAACCCAGTCTGTGCTGTTATTTACCCATAGATGGAGAGAGAAGAAGAGGATTAATAACTTTCCCAAGGATATTAGCACATAAGTGAATCTAATGGATTCAACTGGAATTCAAATTCAGCTAAGCCGCTATAATTTTTCAATAATTTATCATCCATTAACTGTTTGAAAAATCCTGTAAATTTAATTTTACAAGGTGAAAATGATCATTTACGTAATGGTATCTTAATTCTGGTTGTATGTTATATATATATATATATATATATATATATATATATATATATATGTATGTATGTATGTATATATATATATATATATATATATATATATATATATATATATATATATATTATGAAATGGACTAAGCCCAGCAAAGTATTTTAACATATTTTCTGTTTATACATTATTTTTATAGATACAAATGGTATTATATATTAGCAGAATATCTTTAAAAAGGATTGTGTTCTTACTACACTCTCATCAAAAACTATATAATATGGCTACATAATATATATACACTGCGTGCCAAATTATTATCACCGTGCTGATAACAGATATATAGCGCCAGTTTGTTTACATTGTGTAGATCAATACGAAAATTTCAGTGATTGCGCAGGTCAGTGTTGCCAACATTGTGTGAAAATTTTGTGTGAATTGATTGGACGGTTTTTGATGCGAAAAGAATGGAACAAAATATAAACTAAAATTTACAAATCATTAATTGAGAACTACAAGAAGAGGTTGGTTGCTGCAGAAGTGAATAACAGCAATTCTGCAAAGTATTTAATGAAGATTAAGTATTCTTTTTTTGTATTGTACAAATACTTTTTTCACCCATTAAATGGATAAATGGGATTTATTTCTATTAAATCAAAATTTTTCTGTTTTCTATGCATATTTAGTTATTATTCATCTGTGTACAGTTAGTTATATAAAAAGTATGTTTATTCATTAGTTGGAAATATAATAAGTTAAAAATTTGTATGTGTACAAATACTTATTAGCCCCTCCACTGTATATATGTATACATATCTGTATCTATCAGTAATAATAATGGTAATTAACTAAATCCAATCAGATTAATAAATGAAATCCATTACTTATTTAGAAAATTGCTTTGTTTACATTTGTATATAAAACTGACCAGATATGAAAATTTTAAGAGTCTATGATGAGAAGGATTTCATTTAAAGGCACTATTCTTCAGCCTTGCCTGATTGGCAAAAGTTCTTTGTGCCTCAGTTGTTTAGAGTATATTAGATCTATTGGCAGTTGCCTCTGGCTGGAGGGGCACAAGTTTGAATCAGAGAGGGGATATTTTCCTTTAATAAGATTTCTCAAATAATCAGGCAGCTATATAAAAATAAATAAATATACTGTTTAATTAATATATGTGTGTGTGTGTGTATGTGTGTGTGTGGCTGGTGTAATGAATAACAACACAATAAGAAATTGAAGAGCCATGTTTGAATACCAGTTGAGTTTGTTACATTTACCTAATGGCTCCTATGAAAAAAAATTAGAAAGAGAAAGCCAGAAGATGAAGGTCACATTGGCAAGATCAAAATCAGACAATATGAACGTCAAATTGAGCAAGAAATCACCAATCAGTGGGAATGAAGTGTCACAACAAATATGTATTGTAAGGCTTACAATACATATTGTAAGCCTTACAATACATATTTGTTGTGACATTTCAACTGTTATATCAATAGTGAAATCTGCACATCATTTAATTCAATCAAATACTGCATCAAATTCTTATCAAAGAGGCCAGACCAAGTTGTTTTTGTACACCCCGCCACTGAATTTTTTTTCTTTGATGTAAATTAAATTTAAATTTGAACAAGAGAATGACTCCTATGCAAAATATAGGAGAAAGCCAGTAGATAGAGGTCATATCAGCAAGATCATTGAGTAATACTGAAATGCATCATTTTTCTCCACAAATTATAACAATGATTTAAAATCAATCATCATTTCTTTAAAAAAGAAAAGTGTGACATGCAGCAAGGCATGGGTAAATTGGCTAGTATATATATATATATATATATATATATATATATATATATATATATATATATATATATACTTGTTCATTATCAGGATGTTGGCATCCAGCCAGCAGTTGTTATCCATAACAAGAATTTGACAGGTAATTTTACCTGTTCCATTTGTCAGCATACAGGTAAATCTCTGTCAGGACTTAAAGTCATCTTTATAGACATGCCAGGTTCATACCAACTAAACAATCATTCATTGTATCCCAGGCAACATTTCCCAGCACAAAATAATGAATAAGCAAAAAAAGAGTCTTGGTTGATAAGACAACAGCTACCATATATATATATGTGTGTGTGTGTGCGTGTGTGCGTGTGTGTGTGCGTGTGTGTGTGCGTGGACACTGAGGTCAACACCAACTGGACACAGTTGCTTTAACACAATCCTCAAGTCTGAAGATTGTGTTAAAGCAGATTGTTACCACTTGGCTTTGACATCAGTTTTCACACTTATATTTACACCTCATATAACCCTGATATTGAATACTGTTGCCCATAAATATACCATGCCTTGAACTATATTTTTTGTGTTATATATATATGTATATATATATATATATATATATATATATATATATGTATAAAAGGGACAAGAAAAAAAAAACTATTTTTAGCTGATGCATTTGTACTTGGATGGACTTTATCAAGGCAATGTAGGATTTATTTTATGCAAAAGTGAGAATGTCATTGGTTTATCAAGGATTTTAAATTTGAGATGTGTATGTGTGTGTATATATATATATATATATATATATATATATATATACACAGTGGGGGAAAATAAATATTCGTACACATGAAAAATTGTAGTTAAATAAAAAGTATTCTGATGTAGACACCTCCCAAAAATCTTTAAATATACGAACGAAAAAAATGCCGTAAGAATTTTACCCGTTAACAAAAAAGAAAAAATCCAGATGGCACGCTTTTAACGGATGTTAAATTTCATTGAAAAATACCACTACCAAAATGTAACAATAACTGATACATTAAAATATAGACATATTGAACACCCAGACACCCCTAGTCTAGCAAAATAGATTTATCTGTAACCTTGGAAACATGAATTTTGTTTTAGCTGTGTATTTAAAACCCAGTAATTTTTAAAGTTACTCCAAAATTCGCTTGAGGATGAAATGGAACTATTGTCTTTAATTTAATTACAAAATTAAATTTGGGGCTTTTAGCTTCCATTTTTGAAACATGGTTGGAACTGTGTAGCGAAAAACCATATTTTAAGTCTATTTATTTATAATATATATATATATATACATATATATATATATACACAGTGGGGGAAAATAAATATTCGTACACATGAAAAATTGTATTTTTATAAATGTAAAAGCCTTAACTAAAACAAATTTTGATACATTTTATGTGTAAAGATACATTTGATTAAAAAATAGTAATAAACTTAATTAATTCTAACAGAAATTAATTTTATTTTTTATTCATTTTAACTGATGAAAAAAGTATTTGCACAAAACAAAAAAAAGCATATTAACTTAATTTAATATTTTGTGGAATATTCTTTATTGAGTTCAACAGCTACCAGTCTACTCCTCTATGTCTCAAGTAATGATTTGCACACATTGAGTGGTATTTTGTCCCATTCTTCTTGGCATATTGTCTTCAAATTCTTGATATTTCCTGGTGCTCTTTTCCCAATTTCAATTTTCAAATATCGCCATAAATTCTCGATTGGGTTCAAGTCTGGGGACTGACTTGGCCATTGCAAGACATCAACGTTACTTTCAGCTAACCCTTTCCTTGTAGATCTAGCGGTATGCTTAGGATAATTATCCAGTTGGAAAACCCAATCAGGAGATAGCCGAAGTCTCTCAACAGAATGGATTAAATTGTCTTGCAGGATTTTCTGGTATCTTTTGGCATACATCTTGCCATCTATTATTGATATTCTGCCAACACCTTTTGCAGAAAAACAGCCCCAGATCATGATACTGCCACCACCAAACTTTGCAGTTGGCAACGTGTTCTTTGGTAAGTAGGCTTCACTGTCCTTCCTCCACACATGATTTTGATAATTATGACCAAACAACTCTATTTTAGTTTCATCTGTCCATAGTACTTTTTCCCAAAATTAATATTCTTTATCCTTATGCTCTCTAACGAATTTTAGCCTAGCATCTCTGTGTCGTTTCAAGAGGAGTCGAGTCTTCCTTGGGATGCATGATTTCAGACTGTTTTTGTGTAGTTCATTACTTATTGTATGCTTGGTTACTTTAATCCCTAATGCATACACATGTTCCTGCAGCTCTTCTTGGGTAACCTGTGGATTTTGTTGGATCTGGTGCCCTAATATCCTTGCTGATCTTAGAGAAATCTTCCTCAGAGCACCTGTTTGTCTTTGGTTTTCGACGCTGTTACAAGTTTTAAACCTTGCAATGAACAAAGCAATTGTAGTAAAAGGAATATTCAGGTTGTTAGAAATCGTTCTGTAACTGTTCCCATCTTTCCAAAGAGACAAAATGTGTTGTTTTTATAAAATAGTCAATTCTTTACCTTTAGGCATTATTGGAACCTTCTCGTAAGACTAGAAATTGCAGAATCCTCTGATAATGTCTAATAGCATTAACTATAATTACTGATAACATTACTGGAATATTCTAGAATATACTTTTTTCATAATTAATTGATTATTTTATTCTAATAATTGATTTGTACGAATATTTTTTTCACCAGTTAGAATTAAAAAGATGCATTAATTTCTGTTAGAATAAGAATTAATTAAGTTTATTATTATTTTTTAATAGTATGTGTCTTTATACATAAAATGTACCAAGATTTGTTTTATTTAAGGCTTTTACATCTATAAAAATACAATTTTTCAAGTGTACGAATATTTATTTCCCCCCACTTTATATGCGTGTGTGTGTATGCACGTGCGTCAGTGTGTTTGAAGGATGTATAATAGTATTTGAAACAAAACTGGAGATGAAACAAAGTGAAAAGATATTAAACGGTGTTTGTTGTCAACGTCTGTTAGTCTTGGCTTCTTTAATTCAGAATGAAAGACAAAACTGTTTGTAAGGAAAATGGACTTTTGAGAATAAAAGGGGTAATAAATTAAATTATTAGTTTGGTGCAAAATAATGTCGTTTTCTCACATAGTAACGTATGTGAGAAAACGACATTATTTTTGCGCCGACCTAATATCTTATCAGATCTGATAACTAGAACCCAGAAATTGTTTGTTTGTTTGCTTATTTTATATATATATATATATATATATATATATATATATATATATATAGAGAGAGAGAGAGAGAGAGAGAGAGAAAGATATATGTATTCTAGAGCTGTTGGTGTCTGTTAGATTTTAAATCAGCTGAGACTAGAAAGAATTTGTTTTTTGTTTTTTGTTCTATATCTGTTTATCTCTCTCTCTCTCTCTCTCTCTCTATATATATATATATATATATATATATATATATATATATATATACAGTGTAACCCGGATATAAGAGAGTTGTCGGGACCAGAGAAGAAGTCTCTTATATCTGGATTTCTTCTATATCCGTGTTTGGTCTATTTTGTTTAGGTAAGTGTGGCTCTAATTTGGGACTAGAGAAAATCTCTCTTATATCCGAGTTTCTCTTATATCCGGGTCTCTTATATCCGGGTTACACTGTATATATATATATATGTATATGCATATATATTTTAGAATCGTTGGTATCTGCTATTGCATTTTAAATCAGCCCACACTGAGTTTGTTTCAGTTTTTTTCTCTACTAGTTTGTATAAGGCATTTTGCTGTTATTGCTTTTGTGATGGTTCGCAATACTATGTAACTACTTGATATTAAGTTTCTTGTTGTGAAGTAAGTGTAATCTCAATACATTTACTTCTTGGTGAAGCCTTTTCTCTCTCGAATAGACTGGCATTTATTAAGTTGAAATTCTGGTCAGATGTATTATGATGAACAACCAGTGCATTTAAAGTGTTGTATGAATTGTATTATGTTATATGGCAGTGAGACCTTTAACCTCTACTCCAGACAGAGGAGATGCCTCAGCACCTTTCATCTTCACTGTTTGAAATGCATTCAGGGAATCAATTGATGACCAATGTCATATTTCTCACCCATGCCCAGTTACCCAGCCAATATGCCCCTCTTCAACAGTGCTGGCCTTGCTGGCTTGAACATGTACTTTGTATACCAGATGGGAGGATTCTAAAGGTCCAACTGTACAGTCCACTAGCAAGAAGGCATGAGGACAACCCCATCTCTGCTTGAAGGACATCTGCAAAAGGGACATGAGGGCAATGGACATTGAGAGGTGCTACATGTTGCCTGTGATTGCTGATGCTGGAGTCATTCTGTAGAGTAAAGAGAAGAGGAACAAAGGCTTACCGATGGGGAGAAACTTGCTTGACTGAAGGAAAACAACAAGGAGCTTCTCCTCAGTTCCTTAATCCTTCCGCAGGGGTCTCTCTTCCCTGGCTATAAATACTGGCTGACCCTTCGCCCTGATCTCTTTTTTCCTCAGGCTTTAGGCCTTATACCACCTCACAGATACAGCATTTCCAAAATTCTGGGAACACACTAAGAACAATACACATATGTATGTATGTATAGACACTCACCACAACACACACACATAATATTCACCACATGCACTCTCTCCATGTGCTTATAACCTGTAACTTATTATTACATATATTTGTTTACATATACTTATTGGTCTTGTTTGTTTTACTTTGTTTTCTTTGGACTTAATTAAAGTCCAACTTTCTCGTGTAGCTGGACTGGCTAGCAGGAAATTCTACTCACATGTGTTCTTCTACAATACATACTCATCACCCAACGGTCCACTACAATATATATATATATATATATATATATATATATATATATTGTTATGCTGTACCTATGCATATTACACTGCAACAATATAGGTCATAACTTTAAAATTCACCAATGCCAGCTTTATCAAAAAAGAACATAAGAGAAAATATTATGAAAATATATTTATAGTAACATTACCAACAATTAACACATGTTTAAAAAAACTACAGATCCATTATTCATGATTCTAACTTATCTCTTCCAAATACATAAAACACAATATACATACAAAATACACACAAGATTAAATTTTTTTCAAAACATCCTGCAGTGTCTCACTAACCTTTACACACTCTAGCATTCAGAATGTTTTCTTACACTTATTTGAATTATCTGTTGCTTCATTATATGTGACATATATCCAATCAAGGCGTCCTACTGCATTTAACATTTGCATACTTTAGCATTGAGAATGTTTACCACACATGTTTAAATGTTATTTGTTTCTTCATTACACATGACACGTATTTAACCAATAAGAAATAACTAATTTGATTTTATCCATTTTGTGTAAGAACAGCATGAGTGCTCAACATGTGAGGGAACTAAGTTATATATATATATATATATATATATATATATATATATATATATATATATATATATATATATTATATTTTATATGTGTGGTACTTAGTGGAAAGCACTAAATATCAGTGATAAAGCTAACATAATAAGTTGTACAGATATGTGTTTGTGAACCTGGGTTTCATGCTTTTGTGATCTTCAGCAAGTATCCTAAGTCAATCTTATCCATTTTGTGTAAGAATAGCAGGAGTGCTCAATCCATGAGGGAACTAAGTACCTTTCCACTAAGTACCATGCATCTAAATATAATATATATATATATATATATATATATATATAGTCCTTACATATTGTTTATATTTCTCATCATAAAAAATTTCAGTAGCGATTATTCAAATAATAGAAAATAATTTTTGATTCCTTTTCACTGAGTTGGTACTTTCTAATGTTGTATTAGCAGTCAAGCTCCTTGATAATGTTAGAATTATCCAAAGTGATCATCAATTGGTATTAACTTTGTGCTATGACTTAAAATTTACGACTATGAAATCCATTTTAAATTTAATTTTTGGTATCCACTTTATTTTTTTCGTATCCGCTTTATTTTTTGGTATCTGCTTTAAATTTTGTTTTTGGTATTAACTGAAGAAGATGACAAGTCATTCAATATTAAGGAGAAATATGCATTCATGACTTGCCTTATGGCCGCCAGTACCAAAGGAGAAATTTTTCTTGAGTTTGTGCTGATAAATCCAACAGTAGTACTGTTAACAGATTTTTGGAAAAGCTGAATCTATCTTTTAATGGACTTATATCAAGGTGCAGATTTTGTGATTTTAAATACTACTAGATTGGATTGTTAAGTTGTTGGGTGACTCAGGTGAGATGAGAGAAATCAAGAGCTCTGATGTTTTTCTAAACCTTACTCTCTAGGAATTTTTGCATGCTTGTGTTTTCACACATGGAGAGGACAAGTACCTAGTCAATTTGTTGATGTCTGTCCTCTCTATCTCCCCCCTCTTACTTCCCCCAAGAAACATAGGTTCACCTATTGCTTGACTAGCACTCCTCCCATGTTTATTGAATAGGAGTAGAGGTTTATCCCTTGTTTCCTGTTAAAGATATGGTTTACAAGTTATTTCTTCTTCCAAGGCCTTAATGTTTGATCTGACTGATTAGAGACTGTAACTTTTCATTATGAATGTGCCTGGTTGGCAGTCCGTTTGCTGTATCCAACTGGTAGCTAGGAGTCAAAATTCTTTGGTAGTGCTTAGAGGGGCAGCTTTGATCAGCAATTGCATAATACTGGAATAATGCTATGCCACACATGGGTTAGACATCCTTGTATATATTTCTGGTGACTAAACCTGAGGCCACATTATACTTTAGTGTTAGCCACATTCTGACCAGTTTGTATTGCCACTGATGATCGTGATAATTATTTTGGCCTTTATTTCCTTAACAAAACCTTCTCATGAAAGGTACACTGAAAAGAAATATGAGTAAACCAGCAAAACGTCACCTACGCCATCAACTTTATTTCCCCAATATTCATGGAATATGTTCCAATTACTTTCAATTTCTGCAGTGAATAATCTTCTCTCTTGAAACAGTTTCCAAACATCTTGGCACTTTGAGAAATTAATTTAAATTCTTCAGTTACTACCAATGCACTGGTTTTCTTGTTGAAAAACTCTACCATAGCCTCATATTTCTATCCAGGAAAATCTTCCAGTGATCAGGGGATTGTTGTCTCTTGAGTCCCCTGATGATTCTTTTCATGTACTTTCGACTTTTGTTATTGCACTCTGTTAGCTATCTCTTTTTTATTTATTGCCCTTCTTCATCTCAGGACTATAATATATTAGACAAAATTTCTGACAATATTGAAATGGCTCTCTATCTCTCTATTCATCTGCGAATATTTTTGTCTTTCGTGAATTTAACGCCAGTATTCAAATTTTGAATTTTTCCATTGTTCAGTCACTTAGTCAAATAGTGAATTTCCCTACTCATTTTCCAAATAAATCTGATCAACATGTTTCTTTACTGATTTTTTCCTTACCTCCTCTCCTACCAATTGGGATTCACTTCATGACTTTTTTCAATATAGCCCTTGGATTGATATTCTTAACCACACTATTGAGAATGATGACACAGAAGTTTCTTCTTGAGTTAAAGCTGCCATTGACACTTTTGTTCCTTCTCAGAAATATCAAATCAAACCACAATCTTCTCCTTGGTTAACACTGACCTTTTCTGCCACTATAGCTCACAGGAATCACTTCTGGATATTGCAATGCAATAATTCTGATCAGAATAGAAGCCTATTTGTATCTGTACATAACAATTGTAAACATGTCTGCAAAGAGGCAAAGTTTTTCTTTGCAGAAAGAATGAGATATCTCATTCTGTTTATATTTCCTCAAGGACACATGGCACAGTGGATAAAGGCATTGGTTAGATCCAGTGACAAGACCCAAAGAGTGTGAGTTCAGTACCTGGTTAAGGCAGTGGAGAACTTTCAGAGGGAACAGAAGATAACTGATAGCTGACATCCATTAGACATAGCATGTGGAACTAGAACAGTCTACCCCAGTAAGCGAAATAAAGGGTTCAGTTCGACATTTCAACCATCTGAAGAAGGCCGGAGCATACAACAGCCGAAACGTTGTGATAAATATGGCAACAAATATGAGGACAATAGTCCGAATAATGTAAATAATGGAGATATCTCATATCTTCTAACAAGTTTGGTTCTTGTGACTACTGGTGGCTCTGTAATAGCATGTTAAATAAGAGTAAGTCTTTTATCCCTCTTCTCTTCACTCTATTTGAGGTATTAAATTCTATTGACAAAGCATAATGTTTTGTTTGCAAATTCTCAAATTCTATTCTTGACTCATCTGAAGTAATTTTACCTGACTTTCCACAAAGAACTGATTCCCTATTGATTGATATGGATCTAACTCTGTCCATGGTTTCTGCTATCATCTCTAAACTAGATCACCTAAAAGCATGTGGAATTGCAATAGTCCTTAAAAATGTGCCCCTAAAATAGTTCCTGTTCTCTCTAAACAGTACAATAAGTGATGCCGAATCTTGCTTTCCTGCTTGTTGGAAATCATTTTCTGTAGTTCCTGTCTTTAAGAAATCATGTGATCTGTTTGATCCTTCTAACAGTCTATTAACCTTCTACCTCTTTATCACAAAATAATAAAGCCTCTAATCAACTCTTAATTGGTTAAGCATCTCATCTCATTGGGTTTTCTTTCTGATAAGTGTTATAAAATAAAATAAGACATATCTCGGCTGATTTGCAGGCAAATAAACTAACATACTCAAGAGCGAGAGCCGGATGTGAACGGGACAAGGCCTCATCACAAAATGACCATTATCGTCGTCTACGCATAAACCTGATGCATATGTTCTGGTCAAAAAATAAAATAATATTTCTATTTTTTGACCAATAAAAATGCTTCCTTCCTAATTATACTCACGTCGTTTTTTCAAGCCTGTTAAGCCATAAAAAATGCCATAAAAGGGTCACACTGGGAAGTACAACAGTAGTCAACAGGGGGCCAGGGAAGAGAACTGTCATGGTCAGCCAGCAGCAGTCAGCAGGAGGAGCGCCATGCCAACCAGTGTGAACTACTATGAGAGATCAACCCAGACCGGGAGCCGGCTTAGGAACTATACCACAAGGTAGCTGTCCCAAACCCACACGTTCCTATTGAAATAAATCACATAAATCTATTTCTGCTGTTGTCGTATTTCTTTCTTGCAACCATATGCTTGTCTATAAAAATAGTCACTCATGAAACTTAGGAAAATGAATATTTTTATATTAATAGGAACAATAAAAAATTTTTAAAAAAAATAATGATTAGTCCATTCAGAATTATTCATTTTCTTTTCAGCTCATTTTCATGTTTCGTAATTTTTAAAAAGTTGTGTCTCTCTGTGATAGATGAAGATTTTCATAAATTTTTTAGAAGTAATTTTTGCAGCATCTAAAGGGATTTTGGAATATTATAATTGTTTCAAAAGAGAATATGTTTCTTTCGAAGCAAGGAAGGAGCCTTTCAGAATTTTCAAAGAATCTATTTTGGAGCTCTTCAGTGTTAGGATTACAGAAAAGCATCAAATTTATAAGTGATTTTATACTTGGTGGACACTAAAAATGGAATTTAATAACAAAATTCTCTCTAAGTGGTACAATAAGTGATGCCAAATCTTGCTTTCCTGCTTGTTGGAAATCCTTTTCTGTAGTTCCTGTTTTTAAGAAATCAGATGAACTGTTTGATCCTTCTAACAGTCTATTAACCTTCTACATCTTTATCACAAAATAATAAAGCCTCTAATCAACACTTAATTGGTTAAGCATCTCATCTCATTGGGTTTTCTTTCTGATAAGCATAATATGGTTTTTGCTTCTCTAGGTTAACTGCTGATGTGCTAATGATTATTGCTGAAAGAGTCTGTTAAGCTTTAAATAAGATTGGTGATGCTTGAACTGGATCAATTTTTTGTTTGATTCAGTTTTTCTTATTGAATTGTGAGATGAAAGTTATCTTGAATGGCCACTCTTCTAGATCTTTTTGCCTTAATGCATACATCCCTGAGGGCTCTAGCTTTGGACCTATGTTATTTCTAATTTTCATCAGTGACCTTCCTGATTTCATCAGCTCCCTACTCAGTATCTATGCTGATAATACAATCATTTATTCCTGTCTTAGTGGTTTGGTAGGTCAAACTGGCAGTTGACCTAAAAAATGTTTTACATTCTGTTGGTAACAAGGAACAACTTCTTAATTTTAATGCCTCCAAATGAAGCTCTGAGAGAGCCTTTTTACCTTCCACCATCATGCCAGATGTTCACCTTCAGTAGAGTGACTCATTGCTCTTTCTCAGACCAATGTTTTTTGCTGACATGAAATGGAAAGATTATATTGAATCAACTACTAGGTCTACTGCTAGGAAAGTTGTTTCACTGTGTTGTGCTAGAAAAGTTTTCTTTCCAAAATCTATCTTGCATATTGATAAGTCTACCCTTCATCCATGCTTTGAATATTGCTGCCACATCTGGTGCCCCTGCTATATATTTAGTGATTCTTAATAAAATCCAAAGAATAATCTGTAATGTCATTGGTATTGATCTGGCATCTTGGTTTCAGTCACTTTCCCACCACCATAATGTAGCTTTTCTCTGATTTTTCTAGAAATACTTTCATGGTAATTGTCCTGATAAACTTTTCACTATTGTACGTAGACTTTATGAATTTAATCACAGTACTAGATTGGCAACAAAGTTTCTTCTTTTAACAGTTGAAATGGCAAGATGCAACCGTAAGTTCTATGCTAACAGTTTCTTCTATTGCACTTCTCACTTGTGAAACTCCTTTCCAGCTTCTTGCTTGCCTGTCAACTTTGATCTTCAAAAATTTAACTGCATTGTCAATCGTTACATTCTGTTTTCTTAATTATTGTCCTTTTCTTGTTCTCTCTCCTTAATAATATATTTTTCTCATATTTTCTAACATTCAGTGACTCCTTGTGTCTTAGTGGCTTTATTGCCTTGGTTGGGGTGAAATGATTAAAAAAACAAAGAAAGAAAACAATGCTTCCTGCTAAAATAAAGGAAGTAAAAAGAAACATGAAGAAAATTGATATTGAGTTTATTAATGCAACAGTGGAGTCTAACAGAGGAATTACAAATAGATCACTAGTATAATGTTCTGTTATTTTTATATAATAAAATTCATTATATGGTACTATGTATATAATAATCCCAGAACATTTTACTAACATTTTATTCTGAGCTGAAAAGGCATATTAAAGCTAAATAAATTCTTTAAACTTCTTGGTTTATTGGTTTCAAACTGAATATTCTGCTTACACACACAGAGATCATAAATGGTATTTAAGCTTAATAGTGCACTTCTGGGAATTATTAAAGAAGGCATGATCATGATGTACACACGCTAATAAATGTTGCATGATTAGAGGTTGTCTTGTAGACAAGTGAATGTCTTACTCTTGAATTGACTTTGTCATAGAGCCAACAAACTTGTTGCTGTCCAGTAATATGGGTTTCTTCCTATTCAAATGATTCAAGATAGGAATAAATCAAAGACAGAGTTCATTATCTTCACCTCAAGGGAAGTGCCTTTCTTCAATGATTTGTACAAACTTAAGTTATAATTGTTGTGCAAAACAAAATAGAGAGAGTTTATTCAAAGAAATACATCTGAACAATTACTACTTTGGTCTTTATTCTGGCTTGAATTTATAATCTCTTTAAATGTCTTAGGTGAATTGACTATATTAATTGATCAACAAAGTTTGCCACTTATTAACTTAAAAAAGAACATTATTTATTTGGGAAGCTTTATTCAGCTTCCTCAGCAGATATGGTGCCAAGCTGATGCCTTCTGTATATTTTTAGATGTACTTATGAAGAGTTACACGAGGGGAGATAATTACTGTGTCTTTTTTATCATCATGTTCTCTCTGACAATGCATTCATAGCAGATAAAGTATTTCCCAACAACCAGGTATCTTGCATGTTCTTTGGTATTCCCAAGATGGTTCATTTTTGGCAAAACTTTCTGGTAAATTTTCTACAGATTATAATGTTTCATGTCTGTCCAGTCTACTTGGGGTTTTAGGCTGATATGCTTTCACCTTCTTCACCATTTGAGCTGTTTATTTTCTGGAATGGAGATGTTGGTATCAAGAAGTGCTAAGTTTTTGAAGTACCAGTTGTTCATCTGCACTAGTGTCATAAGGTTCCAGGCAGTATGCAGAAGTATGCAGGGATTGATGCCAGCAAGGTTCTTTCTCAAAGATGTCTTAGGTATTGCAAGTTTTATTTGCAAGCAGTTACAAGTTTAGATTCATTCCCTGTGTGTACCAGATCACTCAGGGAGACAGTATCATGTCATCTATCTGGATACTGAACTTGTGCATAATGGGGGTCTGCCTCTATTAGCTTTACCTCAACCACTAAAAGGTCATGTTTACTGTGGTGGACATTGGTTTAGTAGTATAGTTCATGGTTGCCAGAGCAACAAGTGTGTCCTCGACTTTGTTGTTGTTATCACAATTCTTTGTCATGTTATTTTCAGCCATGAGGTCAAAACACATCAGATCTAATGACGGTTTCCCCTTGGGGAACACAGGTTCGAATCCTGCTGAAGGGCACATATTTTTCTGTAATAAGATTTCTCAAATATTCAGGACATGAGACAAAAATAAATAAATATACTGTTTAATAAATAAATGGACCATCTACTCAAATATAAGTATCCATTAAAAATAATGTTTAAGTAATAAAAATCTGTTGAACTAATAAATAAAAATCCATCCCTTCCTTTACCTATATTTATGTACAGTAGAAAGCAAAAAAATGATCACACCAATAAAAAGTCAATTTTTGTACTTGTACCAAAACTAGTGAGTACTTAAATTCATTTATTAATACAGGGTATTAATACAGGTGTAAATATATATGTTATACAAGTCAAAAAATGATTTAGTATTTTGTTGGGTAACCTTTTGCTTTAATAAAGACCTTAATTCTTTGTAGCATGTTATAGACTAAATTCTTTAGTAAGTCAATGTCCTTTGCCAGATTTTTCTAGCATTTCTTTAAATCGCGGAAAAGCTCATATTCTGTGTTAATTTTCTTATTATGGGCACACTTGTCTATTGTTGCCCAAGAGTTTTCAATTGGGTTATGGTCAGGACTCTGACTAGGCCCCTGGAAGAGTTGCAACTTACCCTTTAATCGACTTTCTATGGGTGCATCCATTTTTTTGCCTCATACTGTATATATACATACTTGTCAGGAATAATAGTGGAGTCATAGAATAAGTAAGATTAAAAAGAATCATGAGAAACAAAACTGGAAATATACTCTCGGTATCACAGATTGCATATTCATGAATAAAAATTATTAAATAATGTTTAATATTTTTGTTGTAAATTCTAAAGAACAAAAAATGTATGGATTCTCTTTCATATGTTTAGGCTTTATAAAAATTCTAATATAAAAAAAACATTGGTGAGGAGTGAAGGTAGTTAAAATAATAGCAGTGTCAAGGGAAAAACCCATTGTTTTGATACAATTTTTTTTGTGGGGCACAAAAGTTAAGTTTTGCTGAAGAGTTAATGTTGTTCTATTTAATGTTAATGGCTTCATACAGTTGGTGAGTGGTTGAAAATTATTTCCTGAATATTTTAATATTAGATCAATATTATATTTCGAGTTCAAATCTGAAATCTAACCAGGCCAAAATGTTTAGTAGCCATTGTAGAATAGGTTGAAGCATTGTCTTGTTGAAAATAACACCTGAGAAGCCAGTGTTTCTGCCATATTCTCTTGTTTTTCTGATTGATATATCACATTTTGGGTTTGGCTCAGCTTTTACTTTTTTTTGAGTCAGTAAATGATGATATGGTAAGTAAAATTGTGTTTGTCCTATCAAGGGACGTATGCGTGCGTCTGTGCATGTGTACATTCCTTTCACAATCTTAAAAGATTCTTTTCTCTGCTTGCAAAAGGCATTTATATTTTCCATTTTTTCAGAGTCAAAAATCAATTTAATATTCTGTTTTTTTTTTTTCATATAATTTTGAGCAAAATACTTTACAGACTTCACAATAAGTTTTAACTCAAGAGTCTCAGAGTCTTATCTTTCTTATAGCAACAAAAAATAAAATAACTGGAGTCAATAACACTACTATTTCATGTTTTATTTGGAGGTAGATATCTGATAAACAAACATATATTACCAAGGCATTTGCCAACTGTGTATATGATTAAACCAGAAATGTATGTTCATCATATATAAATCTGTAGTTTGATATGATTCTAAATCCTATTGACTGAAGTTAATTCTTTTCTTTTCAGTTCCCTTTTCTCTCTTTTTTTTTTTGTTTTAACTTGTATTTCAATTTTTAAGCCCCACCCACCGACCTTAAGCAGAGATCGGTGTCCATTTTTCTCTTTTTTTAAAAATTTTTTCTCTTACCCTAGGCATCCCATATCTCTGTCGGTGCGTGTATATGTACATGTTTGCTAATATCTCTCTCTGTCTCTCTGTCTCTCTCTCTCCATATATATATATATATATATATATATATAGAATGTACATGTGTATGTATCCGCATTGACAGGGATCATATTGTATTATATTTGTTTTTTTTCATGGCTACAGGTGTAATTTTCCTACAATGCTCTGCCCTTTGTCTATCATCTCTTTGAGTGAAAATTTTAAAATATATCTTTTAGCGGCTAGTAGGTTGAGAGATGACCAGAAAAGTATAACTTTTATTCCCCTGCTCCTACCCTTTTGTTGAATGAATTCTTTGATATTCCCCCCTACCAATCTATAGTATAAGTCCAGCTTACCCCATAAAATGTGATAAGTATCTGTCGTTGGCGGCAGAAAATTGAACATTTGTGGAAAGTCACTTGTGCCATGCAATTCACCTTCTTTCTTTTTTTTTTTTATGTCTATATACTAAAATCTAATTATCCCCCTTGGAGTGGTCACTCGGACTTATACTAAGTTAAAACTTAGTATTGTCTACCCCACTGAATACCATACACTGTTACGAACTATTCTAACTTCGATATATTGATAAACCCACAATCTCATTGTTTGGGCGTGCTCTTGGACCTTCTTCGAGACTCGTACTAAAGCTGGCAACCTGAACATAATGACCCCTTGGCGGTCAAGGTTAAAACGCATCTCTACCAATTTCAATGAATACGAATAATATTTCATACCGGATCGGCCGTCAACTGGGACAACAAGGGCCGCGTCCCTCAGAGAGGAACCAGTCTGAGGACGAAAAGTCTGTCACTGGAACAAACTCTTCCACACACGAAGAGACACTAGGTCACCAAACCCGGATTATCGCCGACCTTGGACCAAGTGACTCAATACCAAATCGACTAGTAAAAAGTAAACGAACGAAATGGAGCTGCGAAGAGTATCGACAAGTCATGACATCCTTCTTCACTGCACTCGAAAACCCAGCAAAGAACACCACCAATCAAACATACCAAACATGGAGAAGTATGATGGGAAATGATATGACCTAACCTCAATTCAAACATGCTTGCCAATGTCCGTAGGGATATCATGTGAAACAACAGACTCTCAAAGGCAGAAATAGATGAGATAAAATTAGATATAAGACAAAATACTATGACCCATCACTCAAACTCTATTGAGACGAATGTAGAAATAAGGAATGCGACAGAGGATGAGGTGGACGCTAAAGCGAATGAAATACGAAATAATCTCCCAGGAAATGAAACCCAAGACTCTACCTTAGACACAACCTGCAGTTCTCCAGAAATTGTCACTGAAGATGACTCCAGGTACATTAAGTTAGAATTCCTTGAAAACCATGAAGCTGAAATCACCGAAGTGAAAAATGACGTCATCTGAGTACTCAGCAGAATAACTTTCATACAATTGTCAGACAGAGACCAGCTCCCGAAAATCCATATGACGAATTCCAACAAGCACATCGTGAAAATATACAATGCTGCCCTGGAAACACTGTTAACAGATAAACCACCGGGAAACATCACAGAAGTTAACAACGTCATATACGCAACAGCTCTAGCAGTGACTCGGAAGCTTGGGGTCAAGACAATAAATAAAATTAACAGACACAGAGAACCACTTCATGGCCAATACTCTGTCCATACCAAACAAGCTGATGTAGACAAAACCCGTACCCATCAGTGGCTACGCAGTGCAGGGTTGAAAGCGGAAACTGAATGTTTTATCCTTGCTGCGCAGGACCAATGCTTGCTAACTAGGAATTATCAAGCACATATACTAAAATATTGTGTCAGCCCAAAATGCAGATTCTGTGATAAATATCCAGAAACGATTGATCATCTTGTATCAGGTTGCACGATGTTGGCACCCACTGAATATAAAACCTGACATGACAGAGTGGGCCAATATCTGCACTGGAAAATCTGCAACTTCTATGGGAAGGAAACTGAAAGAAACTGGTATGAACACCACCCAGACCCGCTTACGAAGATAGGACCTGTTACAATTCTATGGGACTACACAATACACACTGACAGAACCACCAAGGCCAACCGCCCAGATATTGTTATTAAAGACCACAAACAAAAATGGAGCCTCTTTATTGATATAGCAGTTCCTGCTGACTGCAATGTATCTTTGAAAATATTCAAAAAGCTGTCAAAATACAAGGACCTTGAAATAGAAGTCTCGAAAATGTGGCATATGGGAACATGAACAATCTCTGTTGTAGTTGGAGCCCTAGGACTGGTTGGAAAAGATTGCAGTAGTCTAATTGAAGTGATTCCTGGAAGTCCATGCCTCAAGGAGATACAAAAAATTGTTTTGACAAGTACTGCCCACACTTTACGAAGGGCTTTATCTATGTAATTTCTTTCTTTCTTTTTTTTTTTTTTTTTTTATGATGCCATTTCTAACCTTAGGTCCCTGGGCAGGACCTGGAAAGAAATGTGTAAACGCCAGAAATCAAAGAAAATAAAAAATAATAATGATAATAATTTAAAAATTTTCACTCAAAGAGAAGTCAGTAAAAAGGCAGAACATTGTCAGACTAGTACACCTGTAGCCATATGCAAACGGAGAAAAAAAAGTCAGTCAATATGATTCTTACCTATGTGCATACACACACGCACACACACACACATTGACAAAGATACATTATACCGAGTAAGAAAAAATCATGGAAATTTCTGCTGGATGTGTTGCGGAAAAAAGTTAAAAATATAGATAATAAACAAAAATTAGAAACAAAAAAATGTTAAATAAAGTCAAAGAGACTTAAAATGAAATTAAAGAAAAGAAAAAATGTAATTTCAAATAGTATAAACTTTATGATTGCTTACATATTGAAAGGCAGACACAAAATGTCATTTGACAAATGTTCAACTTTCCAACACCACTGAGAGTGATAGTTATCAAATTTCATGGGGGAGATCATCCCCCAACTACACTTTGGCAGAAAGGCCATCAAGGAATTCATTAAACGAAGAGAGAGAAACAAGAAAAAAAAGTAGATTTTAAATTTGGGGTCATTTCTGAACCTGCTAGCTACTAAAATTAAATTTTTCACTCAAAGAAATACCAGTCAAAAAGCAAAACATTGTCAGATTAGTACACCTGTAGCAAACAGAGGGGAAAAAATGGCTAGCAGGTTGAGAATGTGCATCACAGCGATGTTTTGAATAGATCCAACTTCGCACATATTTTTTTGAATATTCGAGTTCTAATTGGTCAACAAACATACAAGTGGGCATTGCTATCCACCTACATGCAAGTTTTTTTTACATTGTGTGATCAAGCTAAAATTTTTAGCACCAATTTCTCTGAACCCTCCCCAAGTAAATAAATACAGAACACTAACTCACCTTTCCAGTGAGCATTGTGACTTCAAACTATTTGCTACACAAACCTATGTCACTTTATCTGAAGTTTTCAAAGTTATCTGCAAACATATGACAAACTTCTAGAAATTTCACTCACTCATCAATCCATTCACCCAGCATCTCATAATCATTCCTACTTAGTGAATAAACATTGCAACTTCATTCAAACAAACCAAAGAACTTTTCAACAACAAAATCATCTTTCGAACTTTTACAAACATTCCAACTTCAAATCTCATCAAGAGCAGTCAAAAGAAGACAACTTTATTTGAACTAAATTTACACAAATTTAATGTGAATTTATTTAACACAAACTGTTTAATTTTCTTATCAACAGTTGATTACTACATCCTACTTTGTGAAACTTTCATCATAAATTTTGCAACACTTAACCTCTCAGTTAAACTCACAAGCATCATTCACATATACACACACACACACACATATTAGGTTGGTGCAAAAATAATGTCGTTTTTTGACGTATTTTTTTTTTATTTTTGCACCGACCTAATATATATAGAGTTTAACATTAATCAAACTAATAAATAATATGAGGTTTCAATCAAAACTCTACACTTATTACAATACATATCATTGTAATCTTCATACACAATAAATAAAAATTGATTGTTATTCAATATAAATGCTTTTGTCTTTTCTCAGTATTGTTGTATGCTTTTCTGTTTATTTTTGTTAAAGTATAATATAAATGTGTTGAGGAAAGATGTCTTTGAACATGCAAGCCAAATTTATTCTTTCAAAGTTGACATAACAAGTCCTCAACAAGCCTTATGCAAAACAGAGAATGAGTTGATAGTAAATTTGGAATCGCATAGCTCATTGTCCAAAAGATGTTGTCTAATTGCAGATTAATGTGCAGATTGTGAAACATGAGCGCAATTATGATGATTAGATCTTAATTGCACATATGTGTTGACCCAACCGAGTTTCCAACTGTAGATATATTATATATATATATATATATATATATATATATATATATATATATATACAATATTTGCATTCAGACTACTGTTCTCATATTTGTTTTTTTATTACAACATTTCAGACATTGTGTCATCCAACCTTAAATTGTATAGCAATGCAGGTAGCCTACATGGGATTTACCCTTTATTTAGTTTACAGGGGTAGCCTTTTCTTGTTTCATTGCTCATATTTATGAATATTTCATCTAGTTCTTATTTTTTAGTATTGCTCAGTTATTGCTCATCCTGTTTCCACTGAGATCTGGGTCCAGGGATTGAACTCACAATTACTATGTCACCAAATTCAATTTGGAGCCTTAGACCTAATCTGGCTGTCTGTTGATGAGTGCTGCTGATATTTACACTCACCAAAACATTTCTTTTGTTAGAGCCGCTGTTGCCTTTAAAGAATGTAGAATCAGAAGAAAGATGAAATTCATCATTTTGTATCTTAACTGAAATGGAAATGGAAATAAAAGAGACACTTATATTTAGATTGAAAACCTGCTGTCATTTGTCTGTCTTTATTTATTAGCAGCTTCCATATTATATTTATTTCTATGCTAGGCCTACTAAAGATATCATCATAGCCTAGCATATATGTTGATATCTAACTGTTCATGTTCTTCCTGGCCCATTTTTTTCATTTCATTCCACAGAGTATGATGGCTATCCTTATCCCTCCATACATGATCAGCCATGCCCAATTTCATTGTTCCACTACTCACTATGACTTTTTGATGCTTCGCCAGCCCTATTTTTAGAGGGGGGGTGCTTGTTTCACATTTTTGTCAAAGCGGCAATGAATGGAGAACACACAGTTCTTTGTCATGTTAACCCAATGTTAGACTTTATTTGGCAAAGTCGAGTCGAACTGCTCTGTTTTGAAGTATTGTCCTGATGTTGTATGGCCTGCAGATTTTATAAATCTTTTCTGATATATCCTAAGTCCTTGATGTAAGGCAGACAGACCATGGCAATTTACTGGTCCTCTTCCAGCTAGGGGATACACACACACACACATATATATATATATATATATATATATATATATATATATATATATGAAGAAATATAATTTTAAAGTGAGCTATATTTATGGGATAAAGTGCTCAATATCAGAGATAGAGCGTATATAAATATAAAAGTGAACATTGAAGTCAACACTCAGAGATGACAGGCTGTTTAATGCTGGTTGCAATTGTGTCCAGCATGAAACAGCCTGTTGCCTCTGAGTGTTGACTTAAATGTTCACATTTATATATATATATATATATATATATATATATATATATATATATATATATATATATAGCAATAATAAAAAGAAGATAATTAGTTTTCACTCCTTGTTTATAAGAGCTCAACTGGGGATGAAACATATAAATATGTGCACAATGGCTCCCCATTTGTGAGAGGAAAAATAATGCCAGAGAATTAGCACTGTCTTTGTGGCAACAGAGACATGGTTCTACAGGAGGATGCTGAGAAAAATATTGATTGAGCTTGTGAGCAATAAGGAATATTAAAAGAAAATGGAAAAAATACTTATATGTAGAATCAGAAAAAGACAGTTGAAATTGAATTCTTTTGGTCACATAATGAGGAAAGGATGCTTAAAAAATTTGACACCCACAAGATAAACTGAAAGCAGGAGGGAGAGAAGGGAAGAGCAAGTAACCTACTTAATGAGTTTGTGTAAATGGATGGCAGAACAGGGAAGGGGAAGGATAGTAAAAAACAAATATCATTCAGAGATACAAAGGATAGGAAGTTGTGGAGTGATATGATCGCCTACATCCTGAAGGGAAATGGTACCTAGAAGAAGCAGAAGATCAATGTATATTTGTTATGTTTATTAAGACATGAGTGTGATGACTGTGAGATCAAGCAGTGAATTTATCCTTTTTTTGTAGTGAGAATCCTCTGTTTCTTGTGTTTCCAATGCAAACTGGTTTTGAAATTGTTAAAACGAAAGACAATTTTTTGTTGTTACTATAAAATCAAACACTTCTTCAGTGATAAAAAAAACATTTCTTCACATGAAAAAAGGAATTAATCATACTAAAAATAAGGATGATATGATAGTATGTAGAATGTCACAGAAAAAGGTGGCAAAATTATTTAAGACTGGAGAAATTGAGTAATTATTAAGCACGATGAAGAAAGTGTATTCTGAACTGAATATTAGAAGTAAGCTAAAAAGAATATCTAAATTAAATGTCTCAAAAATGAAAATAGATGATTGAAAAAGGTTATAATTTTTATTTGTAAATTTTAACAAATAAACAATTTTTATGAAATGCTTATAATTATTAAATGAGAAAAGCAAAACATTTTTCCTAATTTTAGTTTGTTTTTTATTTTTTTTAGTGATTAATCAGCATTTTTCTTTTCTTGTTACTATTTTTATTGTCACTTTAATTATATGATTCTTCATTATCCATTCCTTCCTTCCATCTTCCTTTCTTCCATCTTCCTTCCTTCCATCCTTCTTTCTCTTTTCTTTTTATATTTCTTTCTTTCATTCCTTACTTCCTTTTTTGCTGCATTTCCATCCTTCTTTCCTTCTTTTTCTTTCCCCTCATTCATTCTTTCTTTTGCTACCTTCCTTTTGTGTTCCTTCTTTTTCATTCTGCCTTTCTTTCCTTTCTTCCTTCTTTCTTTACTTCCTCCCTTCCTTCCTTCTCTTTCTGCTTTTCATTCCTTCTTTCCTTCTTTTTCCTTTCTTTCACCTTTTCCTTTTTTTCTGTTTTCTTTTCTGTTTTTCTTTTATTCCTACTTTCTTTCTTACCCTCCTTCTTTCTTACCTGTCATTCATTTCTTTTGTTTCCTTTCTTTTTGGTTTCCTTCCTTTTCTTTCTTTTCTTCCTTCCTTTTCTTTTCCTTTTCTTTCTCTTTTCCTTCCTTCCTTCCTTCCTTCCTTCCTTCCTTCCTTCCTTCCTTCTCAGTACATAGTTTCCATCTTATTTTCATTCTTGCATTCTCTTTCATTCATTTCTTCTTCATTTCTTAATTTCTATTTTCCATTTTCTTTCCTTCCTTCCTTCTTCAGCCTTTGAGCTTTTTTATTCTTTTTCTTTTTCCCCATACAGCTCGTGAAGCAGAAGTATAAAGAAAACATTTTCTTTTCATGTTTCTCCTTTCTGCTACCATTCAACCAACAAAATGTGTGTACTCTAGAATTTGCTACTGCTGTATCAGAAAAACTAAAAGAAGCTGTATTTGTTCATTTGCCCTCGGAGAAAAGATTTATTTTTCTTTCTCTTATTCTTTTTATTTTAACTCGTTCATGCTTGATGCTTGCTTGTCTTTTTTTTTCCTCCCAGGCAGCAACAGAACATCCAATAGCCAGTTGTCATTTCAGCCTGAGAAAATGTTCACAGAATTTCTGTATAATTGTGGTTGGTCTCCACCCGCCACACCCAAAAATAAAAAAACAAAACTAGAGATCAGCAAAAACATTTGCAAAGATGATATCTCAACTCTCTCATCAAATTGGTTGAAGGAAAGAGAAAATGGAAGAAAAAAAATGATAAAAAAAAATGTTCTGTTGCTGCCTGGATGGATGATTTCTTCTTTTATGGAATCTGTCCCTCCAGGACATGGATGATCATGGCTCTCCACAACTTCCTATCTTTTGTAGCTCTTAACAATCTTTGTCCTCTTACTATCCATTCTACACCCTGTTCAACAAGCTCATTAAGTAGGTTACTCACTATTTCCCTCTATCCTTCTTGCCTTCAATATGACCTATGAGTGTCAAATATCTAAGCCCTCTTTCCTCATTATCCCAAAAATTTAAACTGTATCTTTCTGATATGAGGGCAGTTAAAATAATTATAGAGTAGTGATAACACCTAGAAATAAAAAAAAAAGAGTAGTAATCCTATATACTTCCCACTGTGGAGTATACAGTCACAGCCTCACAACACCATGGCCACAACCTCACTACACTAGACATTGCAGTTGTAGCATCTAAGTTTCTATTAGCTAGCCCCCAAACAATTTGGTTTAGGATTCAGAGTCGTTCCATCTATTCCCCCAGCTATGGATTAAATAGTAAAACATGTATCTGGAAAAGTCATTGTTATTCTCAAAAAAATTGTTAATGTAAAAAGATAATAAAAAAAATATTCTTACAATCAAAAATATGTTTCAGCTATAAATAAACCACAAAGGCATGAGATTGTAAATCTCAAGCCAAATTTGCAAATTCCTTTTTGCAAATAAAAATGTCAATGTAAAGCCATAAAAAAACAAATCAATAAATCAATCAAAGTTTTCCTTCTCCTACAATGGCCGCCAACCAATGCTAATGAGCCCACTCTGCCCTGAGATTAACCCCTTGCTGAGTGGTGGGAAGAAGAAATGTTATAAATTTATAAGTGTATATGGCTGGAATTTGGACTTTGGCATGCCAATCTTATTTTATATGCTAATAATCAGTTTATTGTATGCACATCCAAAAAAAAAATAAATAAATAAATAGAAGAAATGTGAAGGAGAAATGAAAAAGATGCAATAGAATAAAATAGAAACTTGAAATAAAAAAAAGAAAAAATGTACAGTGATAAGAAAAGTGAGTAAATGAATGAAAAAAGAATGAAGATGAAGAAATATTTTTAAATTACAAAATTTCATGGAAGAAAAGAAGTAATAAAAAGATTGTCCAGAAAGGAATCGGTAAATAAAAATGGAAAAGAAAAACAATGAAAAATTCTGGTAAATTTTTTAAAAAGCTAAAAGAAAAATAAGGCAAAACAAGAGATTCAATGTTGGCCTCTTTTAGGCGACAACCACACAAGGATATATTTCATCTACTATAGAAGATAAATTATCCTTTAAAAATGAATGACTGGCCACACATTGCTGGGATATAACCAGGGACATATTGCTTCTCAAGCTCAAAGAAGTGTACAGTTGTAAAAGATGAATGTGTTGCTCAGATTTTTGTTAAACAAGCAGTATCTTTGAAAATGTCATGGTTTTCCCATTTGAAATTTTCTGATGAATCATAATTCTTAATTTAATGACTAAATATGCTCTTTGTGAGTTCAACGACTATAAAATACCCATAGAAATTACTCTATTGCATCATTAAGTATCTGATCTTAACAAAATATTGCAACAATCATAAGTATGAGTCCAAGTCCAATTTAAAGAAATGGTAGAAATGAAAATATTGAAAATTCATAAATTTATTATTTCACTGAAGCAGACATTAAATATATGAGAGCATTATCATCTCTTCTATCTTCCTTTTCTTTCTTTCTTTCTTTCTTATAATTTATGCTTCTTTTTCCTCACTAAAAACAGTGTCTCTAATATATTTTTCTTTAATTTTCCTCACAATAAAAGTGGAATGGTCTACAATTTATCTGTGGCAGGGTGTAATGCATGCACTAACTTATTAACTTGCAAAAGAATTAGCAGAATTATAATATAAATCTTTTTCTACTTACAGTACAAAATAACTTATTTACATAATTCGGACTGTTATTCACATCTTCAATGCCGTATTCACAACATTTTGGTCGTTGTACGCTACAACCTTTTTCAGGTGATTGGAATTTCAAACCAAACCCTTTATTCCATCCCCCAGAGTAGATTGTTCTAGTTCTACATGCCATGCTTTTTCCAGATGTCACAGTTATTTCCCTTTAACTCAACTCTCCAAGTATTTTGGTTCACTGCTGTAGCCTGGTATTGAACTCACAACTCTTTGGGTCTAGTCACTGGATCTAACCAACGTCTTTATCCACAATGCCATGTGTTCTCAAGTGGATAAGTCACCTGAAGAAGGCCAGAGTGTACAATGACGGAAACGTTATGAATATGGCAATGAAGATGAATAATGTAAATAAATCAAGTAATCATAATACCTCATCCCAGAGATATAGAGGCCAAAACGTTGTGAATATGGCAATGAAGATGAGGATAATAGTCCGAATAATGTAAATAATGTAAGTAATCATAATACCTCATCTCAGAGATATACAGAGACAGTACAAAATAATATATACAGAATTTATTTTAATTCTTTCTTACTTACTGTCACTTGTTATTTTGAGGATCAGTAAAAAAAAAAAAAAAAAAAAAAAAAAGGTTGAAAAAATGTAATGTAACAGGATTATTTTTTGAGTGAGAATGGTGTTATTAGCTATTTCCTTATAAGGAAACATTCAGCATCCATTGACTGAGCAGCTAGTGCTACTTTCAGTTAAAATTTATAAAATCTTTCTATTAAAACAATTTTTCAGGAAAACAGTGTAATGAAAAAACAACACCAAACATAAATTTAAGAAGTTTTATTCAAAAACTGAATCATTAGTAATTAATCAGCCTTTTATACAAGGTGGTTAGTATTGAAATACGTATGATGGGATAAGCTCATTATTATCACAAACAGGATTTTGAGTCCAGTAAATATAATCATTCTTTCCATTATTGATGGGAGTTAAGGAAACTTTTGTTTAAAGTAATGTTGAATATCAACATCTTGATTATGCCATATGAGCTGTCCATTTTAGATATTGCCATTGTTATAAAACCTCAAGTGATGTGGTTTCTGTTTTTTAGCAAAGTTCTTTGTTTTTTTATTCTATAGCACCTATCCATAAAGATCAAAGAAGAAACTGAAAGAGAAGCAAAAGTCTTTAGAAGGAATTGGAAACCTAATCCCAAACAGTAAATAAAGGATAAACATTTACTGCTGTCAAAAAGACTGGGAAGGAGTATGAAATGGACAATATACAAACCCTACATTAATGAGAGAAAACTTATCATTAATGGGATGAGATAAACTGGCTTGTAATTTTCAATACCTCAAGAATCCCGCTAGCTACTTGACCCTAAATTCTCACCAGTCATGATGAATGGTTGCACTCTTAAAAAGGTTCCTTGCTTTGAGCATTTCTTGGGACTAAAGTTCACTTTTGACCTCAAGTGGAACACAATCCATTACTAAATACTGATCCAGAAAATACCTGACTATGCATACCATGTCCTATCTTTTCAAAAATTAGATCAGATCGAACATAGTCTTGCAGTCATATCTGGGCTGGAGTTGCGCAATCTTCTCTTTCCAGAAATTTTCCACCTTACAACTCCTTTCCCACAGACAAAATATCACAAGCCTATTACTATTCTATCACTATTCTATCATTATTTTCAGGGAAAATATTCAGACAATTATTCCACGAGCTCTTAAATTTATAACTAAGATCTACCATACCATGTACACGGGGATAAAACTTTTTTTAATTCTGTTTGTATTCCATTGGTAATAAGAAAGTTCCATTTGGACAACTTCTTTCAAAGAGCCACTGCTTTTTGGAAGAGACTCCCAAGAGGATGCTTCCCCAACCACTACAATCATAACTTCTTCAAGTTCAGGATATATCCTATATAATAACCTCATGTTCTATAATTTTTATGTCCATAAAGTAAACCCATCTAGTCACCATTTACCTTGAGAGAAGAGGGGGAGTAAGGGATAGTGGTTTGAATCTTTGGGAAAGGTATGAATTCATCTCTTCCTCCCTACCCCCAGTAAATAGCATGACAGACTGGATCTTATAGCCTTGGGAGCAATTGGTCTAGGAGAAGGTCAACTCTGAAATCAAAACCTCCAACGATGAGTTAAGTAGCCTCACCAACCTGCAATTGGCCAAATGTGGTGAGTATAGGCTACACTCCTGTAGACATGATCAATCAGGAAAGGACCTGGATCTGATCTGTTGTAATGAGCTTTCTTTCCTGGTACTACCTTGAGTGACTCTCCTTGCTTGTATTAGCAGTAGTGTAAAAAATGTTTAGAATACTCTGTTATCCAAACAATATTACAGTCTACAAGAACATTTCCATTCTGAATTGACTTCTGTGATTAGCAGCATTGTCTCTACTTGAAAAACATTAACCTTTTACAATAATAATAATAATAATTGTTAACTATGTAATTTTACTTTTCAGATGACTATTAGGAAGATGGTTTATCCTAATACTCCCAAGGACTGAACTCTTTGTCCTTGGCTAACAAATATTGTTGAATTACCTTGTCCCACCTGCTAATTAAAAATGTGCCCACCCTTTTCTGCATGAGTATCTAACAATTTCTTCAGAGGAAACGCTTTCATTTGCTTCAGCACTTCAATGTGATGTAATGGTTAACAAGCTTGTCTAGTTTAGATCAGTGATTCTCAGATGCCTTGCCAGAGCATGAAAGTTTTAAGATAACTTTGCTAACCATTACCTCAAGCTGAAATGCCAAATGAAGTGCCAAAGCAAAAAAAAGGACTGAAAAAAGGACTCAGTTCTAAATGATTTAGCTCAATGTTTCTCAACGTTTTTAAGCAAAGGCACACCAAGGAGAAAATGAAAATATCATGGCACATTTAGTAAAACTTTTAAAAGGTATACATTTAAATATTATGAAATAAAATCATAGATTTAGAAAAAATACATATATAAATATGAACTTACTTTATTTCAATGTTTCTATTCAACTATTTGTGCAGCTTATTTAGTGTGAAATCTGTGCCTGATGTTTTTCGAGATTTCTTCAATGTTTGGTAGAATGTGTGATAAGCAGACCCTCATTTATTCTTCAGCTGAGCGTAGTCATTCTTGCTTCTTATTTTTGATGTTATTTAGGGTTTAGAAGCCTAATTCACATAAGAAGTAGAAAATAGCAATAAAACTGATAAAAACTTTTGAGCTAATGTAGGATGAAAAGTTTAATACTTATTCAAATACTAACAGTGTACCATTACTATTTCTGCATATACATATATATGTATAATATTTACCTCATCTCCCCATTGAGATGTGATATGATACAAGGTCGGGTTTATTGTGGGAACCCAAGTACGTACACATGAGCCAATAATAAAAATTCCCCAAGCCCCCACAACTATTGGTTGCACTGGGTGAGCCCTGATCCCCCTTTTCTAGTGCAATGAGTGGGTTTGGACTCTGGCAGCTGTTCCCCAGGGCCGGGCAGCTCATAATATTATTTTCCTCAGTTGCACCTCTACACTGATGGGACCACATCTGCATTTGACTCTGCCTGAAGACGCCACTGAGGGATGATAAACCCTTCCCGGCATATGCCAGGTAAGTATATATGTATGTTGTAACAATATTTTGCAGTACGCTTAAGAGTAAAGCACTTTTATTTGCTTTGGCACTTGAATGTGGTGTAATGGTTAACAAGCTTGTCTTGCTAGAAAGCAATGACTGAGTAGTGTATTCAATTCTTACAGAGTGCTCTATATTTTTGGCCTTGTGCCACATCTAAGCCATGCTTACATTGATTGTTTGAATTGTTTTTTACAGTTTATCAACTCTCTGAAAGTTATTTAAAGCCAGAAAACACTTTTAGATTTTAAGAATTTTTTTGAAGATATGTGCAGTGTGGTTTACTGGATAACAGCTTGGAAGGAGAAATCAAAGAACAGAGTTTAAATTCCAGTCAGGGTAGTTATAATCTTTTACATACAGATACCCTTTAGAAAGGTATGAATTCATCTCTACTCCCCCTAGCTATGGGTTGAATAGTAGAACAGACTGGGTCCTGACACTTTGTTAGGCAACCAGTCTATTGCACAAAGAAATGGCAACTTACTTTGAGAAAATCTTCTGCTTAGTCATGAATCAAGAGATATATAATCACACAAGCATGTCTCACATATGGCAAAAACTGAATGATACAGGTCTTAATAATTAACCCATAGGTAGAGGAGAATATCTGGATTCATACCCTTCCCAATGGTATGCACAAGTGAATATAACAAACCAAACAAGATTATCATTATCCATCACACCACCTGCACATCCAAGCTTACAGGACCTGGTATTCCCAAGCAGTCACCTATCTCGGTCCTGACCAGGCTCAATGTTGTTTAACTTTAGTGATCGTATAGTAACCAGTGTTTCAAGCAATGCATAGTAAATTGCTACTTTAATCATCAGCAAAAGGAATTAATGTCACTATTAACTTGTGTTTTTTTTTAATTTAACTTTGATCCCAAAACAGTTCTGATTCAAATGATACTAACAAAAGATTCCAACTGTATTCCTTGACTCCATTTTCCCTGGCTAATTTTTCTATCCTTTAAGCCACTACCTCCATTTCCTTCGTTCATAAACATTCTACTCCACTTGTAATTCTATTAACTTTACAAAAGACCAGACATGATCTCGTTTATTAAACACTCTGCTATTTTAGCAGCTTCACTGATGTGTCAGTTGAAGCACAGACGATTGCCAAAAGAAAATGCCTTGTCTTATATATTTAAGCAGATCTACAATCTAGACTGATTGACTGAACATTTACATATAGATGGAATTTCTTTTTCTCCATTTTTATTTATTTTTCACTGGGACAAACGTATCTATTTTGTGACCTACTCCTCTGTTTTTCTTCAAAATGGTCAGCTGTCTGACCACTACTGTGATAAAATATGACAAAAGCTTTAATGTGCTGGTGTGAGAAATGTTAGGTTTGGATATTTGGGAAGTTCTCCATGGTGTATATTTTCAGGTTATCTCAGGGCAAAGCGTTGTGCTTGTTAACATTTTACTCACATATTAAAAAGAGAAATTAATTCAATTCCTGAAAGGTTGGTGTTGGAGATTCATTTGTAAAACATGTCTTTCTATAAGCCTCCAAACAAACCAATATGTATATATATATATATATATATATATATATATATATATATATCCTTGTGCAGGTATGCAGAAAATAGAAAAGAACACGTTGGGTGCATAATCCGGGGTTCCTTAGTATTTTTGTTTTTATTTTTAAAAAACAGTGCTCCATACAGAAGTAGAGCTTATATTATAATAATATTTTTTGTTTAAAAATATGATTCCTTCGCTACATAAGAGTTCTCATGTTTCAAAAACGTGAGCCGAAATCATCCAAATAATTAATAAAATTAAGTTGGATTGAGGTGTTTAGTCACGTTTCATCTTCAAGCGAAATTTTAGGAAATTTTAGGATTCCTAAAATTTCGCTTGAAGATGAAACGTGACTAAACACCTCAATCCAACTTAATTTTATTAATTATTTGGATGATTTCGGCTCACGTTTTTGAAACATGAGAACTCTTATGTAGCGAAGGAATCATATTTTTAAACAAAAAATATTATTATAATATATTATATATATATATATATATATATATATATATATATATATATATATATATCATGTATTTAGGCAGCAACCCTTCTTTTATGCAGGTTTCATTAAAAATGACTGACAAGGTGATGTGGTTAAGTTTTTTATATAATTTTTCATGTAATTATAATTTTTTTCTTTTCAGGACACAAATTATATGAAAATTGTCCAAATGTTTTATATATCCAAGCACCTGTCTATATTTCTGAGATGAGGTATTATGTACACTAGTTACATTATTTGGACTATTGTCCTCATCTTTGTCACCATATTTATTACAATGTTTTGGCCGTTGTATACTCCTGCCTTCTTCAGGTGGCTGGAATGTCGGACTGAATCCTTTATTTCGCTCACTAGGGTAGACTGTTCTAGTTCCATGTGCCATATTTTTAATGGATGTCAGATATCAGTTATCTCCTGTTAATTCCCCTCTCCAAGTTCTCCACTGCCTTAACTGGGGATTGAACTCACTACTAAATTATCAAACCACTGCTAAAAACTCATTCCGTAAATAACCTAAGCATTTCAAAACCTTTATCACCAGATTCTTTCAGCATTTCAACAATGATACCAGATGGGCCAGCTTGCTTTCCACACCATCTTGATTGCTTTTCCAATCAGTGTTGATGCTACAAATGGAAATGGAGGAGGACCTGCAACTGGTGCAACCTCAGGGTAGGCCAGTCGAATTCAACATTTAAGCAATCTACTATAATGTTCAACCTAAGCTTTCATCTTTTGGTCATCACTGAGTGATAGTTCTCCAGCATCATTCTGAATACACTTCTCACCAATGACAACCTGGTTGGTTCTGACCATTTGCATTGCAAGACAGAAGACTTTGTTGCCATGAGGTGATATATCAGTGAAAGTCTTCTGCTCAGCCTATGACTTGGCAAGCCATACAACTTGTTTGGTAATGTGCTTGCCGTCACTGAAGGCTGCCTTCACTTTGGCCACTTTAGCGACATAACCCTGTTTCATGAGAGCTCTGTAGGGCCTGTAGTGTGACCTTTTTTCAGTGACTGCATCATTTACTCAGCTATTCGACCATCAGGTCTCTGGTTTCCACTGATTATTCTTGGAAGTGTCACATACCTCATTGGTTCCCTCCAGCAAAGGTGTCTTCACCTAAAACCAGATCTCTTTCCCATTTGGTATAGCATCAATGTCAATCTGCAAGGTCTCCAATTTAGCATTTTAGGCTGTTTGGAACTTGCTTGCAATAGTCAGATCATGAAGACTCCAGGTTTGAAGGTGTGGTTTGAATCCTGTTTTTCCTGAGTTTTGCTATGGAAACTTTAATGTTGCAAACTAGCACCAGATATAACGTTGACATCCAAGAACTTTCTGAAACTTTGGTGATATAGGATATAGTTAATCAGTGATTTATGACCATCAAAACTGAAGGTGGCCAGGTAGGACTCTCTTTTCAAGAACTGAGTGTTGCCAATGATCAGATCATTTGTCAAGGTAAACTCAAGTATTCTCTCACCTTCAGTGTTTTGTTCCCTATAACCATAACTACCAAGAACCTCTTCAAAGCCACTGGCACAGGCAGCCACATGCCCATTCCAATCCCTAATTGGTAACGTTAATTCATATAAGTGTATAAGTGTGTCTAAGGAATGTCCATGGAAATCATCTTCATATATTTTAGTGAAAATGTAGCGAGATGTTGCAATAATTTTGTATTTGATTAGATTTTTATATTCTTGTGTATGTGATTGTAGGAATGTTTGTTGTTATCATCAGTGAGATGTATCAAGAAATTGTAATAATCATGTTTTACTCACGTGTATATTTTGAAAAAGATTTGTAAATTTTCATTATTTTATGTATTATATAGACATAAGTTAGATTCATGAATAATGAATCTGTAAAAAGATAGTGATGTTTGTTGTTTATAGTTGGTAGTAACGTGATAAATACATTTTCAAAATATTGTCTTTTTAAAGGGCTATGTTCTTTTTTAATTAGATTGGTATTAGTAAAATTGTACTTATGTCCTATGTTGTTTTAATCTAAGAACTTGGATCTATGAACACAAGAGAGACTTGTGTTTAGAGAGACATTCTAACTCTCTCATTTTTCATTGAAACAAATGATTGAGATATGTTTCCTATTTGTTATTTATTTTTTATCATCTTGTAAGATTCCTATCAATAGTTGATCAACATTTGGCCTTCAACTCATATATATATATATATATATATATATATATATATATATATATATATATATATATATATATATATATATATGTAAAAGTGAACATTGAAGTCAACACTCAGAGGTGACAGACTGTTTCATGCTAGACACAATCGTCAAGCAGCCTGATGATCACATCTACCATGAAACAGCCTGTCACTTCTGAGTGTTGACTTCAATGTTCACTCTTATATTTACATATGCTCCATCTCTGATATTGAGCACTTCATCCCATAAATATAGCTCATCTTCAAACTATATTTCTTCATATATATATATATATATATATATACACATAGATATTTATATATATATATTTGTGTATATATATATATATATATATATATATATATAGATAGATAGATAGATAGATATATATAGATATATATATATATATGCATATATATTCTGATATATATTTATATATATATTTATATATATATTTATATATATATGTTTACATATATATTTTTATCTCTCCTTCTCTCTCTCTCTCTCTCTCTCTCTCTCTCTATATATATATATATATATATATATATATATATATATATATATATATATATATATATTTATGTAAATGCTAATTTGTGCTAAATTTATATAAATGATAATTGTGTATGAAAAAATAAATTTTTTAAAATATAAGGAGTAAATTGCTGATACCCCTTGATGCACTGCCTACAAAATTCTGGAATAAATATAAACATAAATCAGCTGACAAATTTTACTCACATTAATATATGTTTATCTATCTATCTATCTATATATATATATATATATATATATATATAAAGACAATAGGAAAATTGTATTATTAGCCAGCACCTTTCCTCCAATGTGGTGCTTTTCAAGGCAAAAACGAAATTAATTTATCAAAAACATAGTAACTATTAACAACAAACAAACTGTTCTTAGCAACTAGAAGAATTAAGAAAATGCTATTGTATTCATATTGTTAAATGAAAATTGCATCAAGTACTATCATGGGTATAAATATTGTTTTTATTATTGTTTTGACAGATTCAACCATTTTCTTTTGATTTCTTGATACAGTTGTGGACGTTGGCTTGGGAGAGTAGTAATTCTGTTAGGAAAGGTGATATAGGGAAAAAGCCTGGGCATTATTTGGATAATATTCACTGATGGCAATCTGAGGATTTTCATTCTAAGTGAGTTATTTCATTTTTTTTATGAGTGAAGCATTTTTAAAATCAAAATTGTGGTTGAATTTTTTTTCTATATATGACTAGTGCATTAGTTAAGTTGTTTTTTGTGAGGTATCTTTTGTGCTCATAGATGTTTTTTATTTTAATTTTCTGCTTGTTTCACCAATATATTGGGAGGAACAGTTTTGGCAATTTATTTTATAAGTGTCCACTTCAGAGATATTATTGCTATTAGCATTTAAGGATCTGAGTATATCCATAATGTTTTTGGAAATGTTTGTGATTATTTTAAGATTATTAAGATGGGATAGGTTGTTCTGGATAGTGGACGTGACTGAGTTGGTTGGTAGTATTATGCATCTGTTTTTCTAGGACGTTGGTAAATAAACTTTCAACATCAAGTGAGGCTACAATATCATTATTAGGTTGTTTTTTTGAGAATTTGGAGTAGTTTGTGTGCTGATTTAATGCTGTATTTATAGGATATATATGGTGTAATTAGTTGATTAATAACTTTGGTTAATTGGTAAACAAGAATAGGGATTTGGGATATGATAGTATGGAGAGGTAAATTAAGTTTATGTATATTTATAGTTCTATACACGTATTGTCCTCATCTTTGTTGCCATATTTATCACAACGTTTCAACTGTTGTATGCTCAGGCCTTCTTCAGGTGGTTGGAATATCGAACTGAACCCTTTATTTCACTCGCAGGCATAGACTGTTCTAGTTCTACATACCATGTCTAATGGATGTCATTTATCAGTTATCTCCTGTTAATTCCCCTCTCCAAGTTCTCCACTGCCTTAACCAAGTATTGAACTCACACTCTTTTGGTCCTGTTACTGGATCTAACTAAAGCCTTTATCCACTGCCTTGTGTTGCTTAAATTACGCAAAAATGAAAAAATCTCTGACATCTTATTTTAACAGATATATTATCAAAATTACTCAAAAGTTTCTTGAAATAGTAAATCATCTTTGTTCTCAACCACTGCCTCCAGATGATTACAGAATCTCCTGCAACTTTTCTAAACAGTCCCCTTGTTTAAGTTGCTGAATGCTGCCATAATCATTGTCTTCAGTTCCTCTTTGGTATTACAAGGAGTTTTTTAGTCTTTTGCTCAACTGTGCCCCACATATAATAATCAAGGTGGGTGCAGTCTGGGGATTCAGGAGGCCAAAAGTAAGTTGGCAATATGGTCACAGAAATTGTCTGACAACCATGACTGGGTTCTCCTGCTTGTATGGCATGGTACAGTGTCCTGCTGATAGATATAGGTCCTCCAGCAGCCACCCTCTTGATCCATGGCAAGCATTTGAGGTAGATCACCGTGTTCAATCTGAGGCCATGTCAAAAAATGAATAGAGGCATAATGTCACCATCACTAGTGATCACTCCAAACACCTTTATAATTACCATTAGACTCACCCAACTCTTTTCGAATTCTCATATTGGCACCCAAACACTCTAAAATGTTTGTATTGGAGATTTTAGTATGAATACCAAGCTGTAGAGTAGCCATTTGCAAATTTCTGGCAGTAGAAATTGTGTCATGGTGCTCTTTTTCTCATAGACGGTGCCCAACTGACCCTACTATACTGTGCAGTTGCCAAAATCAAAAGCAAACAATGTGCATGCATGAAATTAAAAATATAAAATGGTGACAATTTACCACTTGCATCCTGTATATATATATATATATATATATATATATATATATATATATATATATATATATATATATATACAGTGTTGGATCTATTATGAAACTAATGAAGCTTAAACTTCAGGGTCTCTAATCCCTAATAAGGTAACTTTTTAATGAATCAATTTTTTAACATAATGTCTTATTTCAAGTATTTGTTATCAAAATAAAGTGATTAGTGATAGAATCATATGCTAATGAAACAAATTATACTGCTATTTTATGTGAGAGAGAGAATCTCGAACATTTATTGGGATAATAATAATAATAATAATAATTATAATAATAATAATAATAATAATAATAATAATGGCTTGTGATAGTATAGGAATATTATTATTAGAAATAAATAAAAATAAAATATAAAATAATAATAATAATAATAATGAAAATTGTAAATAAAATAAAACAATAGCATAAAAAGGTTGTATAAAATAAATTAAATAAAGATTTAAAATAATAAAAATACTCCCAGGATGCAACACAAACTGTTCCTGTCAGAAATACAGCAAAAGACATTAAATTCAATCTCTTTGCCACAAACCTTGGTACGGGTAACACATGTCCAACTTCTCTCTGTGATAGAGTTTGTAATACTATGGAGTAAATTTCTTCCTTTTATCACTTATATCATAAAACAATTGTAACCTAAAGTATACACACACACCAATACACACACACCAATACACACAAAAAAATATAAATAAATTGTATAAAATTAACATATAATTTACCATGTTATTTGTATAAATTTTATTTCCTCTCAAATATGCTTTTTTATCTCCTTGAATACAAGGCTAATTTCTGCTGCTATGATGTGAGTGAACACCCCCCCCCCACCACCACAGAAGAAATAAGTTTTTAGATTTATTAGGAAAGGAAAGACTTAAAAAAACAGTTAAAATTGAAAGTTTATTGGGAAAATAAATATTTTTGATAGAAAAAATGTGTAGCATTTATTGGAACATGAAAGACAATATGATAGATAGTCATGGATCTACCATTAAGCTAATGAAGCTTAAGTTTCAAGGCCCCCAATCCCAGAGAGGCTCTGAAGCAACTTTTTTTAATGAGTGAATTTTTCAACAAAATCAATGTTGTTTATTTAAGTGGCTGTTATTAAATAAGGGCATTTAAATAATAAAATCATAACCCAGTGGGTTGAAGTAGATAATGTTGACCTTAGAATGTGCTCTAATATTCATTTCATATGAACTCAAAATTCCCTTGTAATTAGTCAAATTTCAAAATTTACTTGGGGACTTGCAGCACTCAGACCCACAGCAGTATCGGTTCAGTGAGCATGCAAGAATCTATTCATAGCCTACATTTCAGCAGTTGGATCTTCAAATCTATTGTTATTAGTTGCAAAGGGGGCCCTCATATCTATTCAAACTTTAGGGCCCCCAAAATGTAGGTCAGCCACTATATATATAATTTATAATGAATGGAAAAACATATATTTTTTTTCCTCAGTTTCTTCTTTAAATAATTTTATAATTTTAAACTTAACATAGATTAAATTTAAAATTGGTAATTTTAAATTTTAAATTTTATAGTATAATTTAATACTTATTAGTTAGAATTCATTCTAATTTAGTCTAACACCAACATTAACGCATTAAATAATTATTATAAACTTAAAGTCCGTTATCAAGGTTTTTGAATTCTCAAGTACTTGTATTTTGATTGGTCATTCCAGCTTATGTAAC
>OZ010579.1:116433009-116445509 GCA_963932145.1 Acanthosepion lycidas
TTTTATGTACAGTGTAACCCGGATATAAGAGAGTTGTCGGGACGGGAGAAGAAGTCTCTTATATCCGGGTTTCTCTTATATCCGGGTTTGGTCTATTTTGTTTAGGTAAGTATGGCTCTAATTTAGGACCAGAGAAAATCTCTCTTATATCCGGGTCTCTTATATCCGGGTTACACTGTATTTATATTAATTTTAAATTAGAAACTATTATCGATACAGCAAAAGAAAAAATAATAATAATAAGTCAATTCATGAGTAAGCATACTACCAGTCATTTATGAATACTAACCAAAATAATACCAAAAGCTCGAATAAATCCCTAATGATAACATTAAAATGTTTATATGAAGATAATATAAGAAAAGAGGAGTGATTATTGAGTTGTGAAGTTTAGCAAGATTGTAAGGTTAATTCTTTTATATGTTTACAATTTACTGTAGTTTCATATCATTGATTTAATATGCCACTATTCAAGAACTTAATTATTTCCATTTTCTCCTGCAGACAGAGGAAGCGTGGTTTATTCAATGGTTTAGAGATTCTAGCTTGTTTGAGAATTTTCCATTTAACTTTAGGTGTTTTATTTTTCTCTTTCAATTTCCAAAATATTTAAAAAGTGAAGTTAAAACAAAATGTACAATTTTGTAGTAATTACTTACATGTTCTAATGTAACAGTGTATAATAAATATTTATTGCTCTACTCTTGTATTGTGCCCTGTTTTAAATTAATATTTTGAGCATTGTAATTTTATTCTTCATTCTTTTACATTTGTGTGTGTGTATATATATATATATATATATATATATATATATATATAAATAGGAAAGAACTGTTAGGTTAATAATCCAAAGGTCTTTAGTATTTTTGTTTTTATTTTTTAAAAACAGTGCTCAATACATAAGTAGAGCCTAAATTATAATTAATTTTTAAAAATATGATTCCATCGCTACATAAGAGTTCTCATGTTTCAAAAATAGAAGCTAAAAAAACAGCAGTTTTTCATCCTCACACGAATTTTGGAATAACTGATCTTGAAATTTATGGAGCTTTTTAAGCATATACACTTGTAATATTAATTACATGGAAACGGTGAAACCAATTATTGCAATAATTGGTGTAAGGGTGAACATATTGTATCAACATATCAACTGCTTATTACTGGAGCTATCAGTTGACAGACAATTGTAACTCCAGTGAAATTTGCAGCCATATGTGAAGCATTTGATGACATTGCTTTTAGTTTTGAATAAGCTTCAACTTTTGTTTGAAGATACTAGAATTTTCTTCTTACATCCTCTTCTGCTATTGTTATAATTTCTTTCTTTTATAGTAAGATTCACCCTTTACAAAGGCCAGGGGACACTCCAGGTACTAGTTTGAGGGTTACATTAAGGAGTAGTTTATACAAATAGGAGGGGAAGATAACAGTTAACTCTAGACTTAAACAGCTTAAGATTGTAGTGATTGGGGAAATATCCTGTTGGGAGTCTGTTCTACAGTGTAGTGGTTCCTGGGAAGAATCTGATTGAGTTAAACTTACTTCTCACCAATGGAATACAAAGGGAATGTGGGTGGTTTGCTTCAATGTAAGGGGCATGGTTCTAGTCATGAAGATAAAACTGGCGGAACCAAGGAATATAGTTTGTATGATCACTTTCCATGGAAGTAGCGATAGAGCAGTGAGAGGCTTGTCACATCTCACCTGTGAGAGAGAAGTTAGATGGTGGAAAATAGTTCATGTTGTATCCTTAAAAAAGTTACAAACAGACAAAGGTGGTACTTGAGTGGAAGGCAAAGCAACACAGGCATAGATAGAAGAAAGAGAGGTTTATTGTAAAAGAGAATACACTACTGAAAGACAGGGAGGCAACTAACACTTCCTGAAGTCAGTCAGTCAGATAGACAGACAGGCCTGGGTATGTCCTGTATACATTACATATATTACTGATATATTAGTCCACAATAGGTAATAGGGAGAGTGGAACATTCCATTACAACAGTTCATCATCCACAAAGACTCGGAGATGCTTTTGGACTCTATCAAAACCGGAAAGAGAAAACTGGGAAGCTCACAACCAAATATGACAACAGTAGACTATTTTCAGCTCTTATAAAGGTAGAGGGTAGCACGAGGAGTCAGGTACCTACTGGAATGGTACAAAGAGCCGACTGTTTTAACTACCTCAATAACTAGAAACTGAGAACGATGCCAGTTTGACAAGTCACCATAATACACATCATTAGTATCTTCTTGTCTGTTTTCATTGTAGGCACAATCCACATCTCTTTTTATCACAAATGGTGGAGTTGACAAATCATCGGAAAACTGTCAGCACATAATTTTTCTTAACTGTTTGGACATAGCAGGTGGTATTAATTCACCAATGGTAGCTTTCACTAGTCACTCATTCTCAGGTGTCAACTCTGCACTTTTTAATCCTCTGTAGACAGGTACCAGCTCTGATAATTATATTTTAGGGTCTTTTAACTTTGTGACATGACGATCAAAGTTGATAAGGTAGTCGGCTATTGACATGTCATTCTGTCATGGATATTGTTCAAATGAGTCATATGTCATAAAAGCTGACTGTTTAGCGTCCTCTAAAAAAGTGCATATCCAACTTTCCATATAATTTTTCCATTTTATCATCAGCATGTAATGTAGTAATATCCAGTTTCAATATGGCCCTTCTACATTTTCCTTCTAGGGATAAAAATACTATGAGTGCACTGCCTGATTTTTTTGATTCAGATGGCAAGTTACCTAACTGCATTTCTTTTATCCAAGTATTGTATTTATCCATGTTTAAAATAGGCAGAGGAATAAATTTAGAAGCCATTGTATTGATCAATATGCTCTTCTACCAATGTAAATTCAAAAAGAACTCAGGCACGTGATGGAAAGAGAATTCTTTAATTTGGACTACTTTGTTTTCAGTATGTGTGCCCTATAAAATGGCCACTCAGCCCTTCTAGGTAAGACTGACCATGCCTAGATTGAAGAGTATCCAAGGGGAGCAACTCATGAAGATTAACAGTTAACACATCAACAGCTGATCTAGGGAAGTGCAAACCATATTGCTTATCTGAAAGAAGATCCTGCAATATGAGATGCTTAACCAATATAGAATTAATTAGTCTTTAATACTTTGCCGAAAAGAGGTATAAGAATAATAGGCCAAAACTGGGAAGGATCATATGGTTCATCTGAGTTATTTTTTTAATCATTTCACCTCAAGCAAGGCAGGAATGCCACTAGTATGTAGGAAGTTACAGGGAGTGAAAATGAGAGAAAAGAATGAAGATTGAGGAAAGGACAAAAGATGAATTGGATTTAAGAAGATAGAAGATGGTTATTGACATGTATTTAAATCATTGAAGATTGTATTTATCAGGGAAGCAAGTAAACAGAAGGGAATTCCACAGGCAGGAAGTATGAGAAAAGAAATTGTTGGAGTAGAAGTGGCATTTAGCTATTTCAACAGTAAACAGATGAAACCTAGATGCCAATTTGGTACCATACTTAAATTCATGTAGATAGGGGTGCCAGGGGAAAAAAACTTGTCAGTGCAGCTACCATAAAACTATTTGTTGAAAAGACAGAAGGCAGCCCTGCCACGTTGGTGAGAAAGTGACTGAAGTTGAGATGCCAAGTCAGGACCAATTACATTGCAGATCCTTCTTCAGGTTTTGTCATTCTTTCTTATTATTTTAAACATTATTTTTAATGGGTACACATATTTGATTTGCTATCCTTGTTTTGTTTTTTGTTTTTTTCTTGAATAGTGAAATTAACAACAACCGGCTTAGACTAAAGAAAGGTTATGCCCCCAACAGGAATTGAAACTGAATCCCCTTTTACAATCTATGCTTCTATAGCTGAAATATTCTTTTACGAATTTAACTATAGAGGACCCATTGATTTTTACAGTAAGGTTCATCCTGTAGAAGGCTCGGGGGTCACTTGAGGTAGAGGGTTATGTTAAGCGGTAGTTTATACAGATAGGAGAGAAAGATAATTGTTAACTCTAGACTTGAAAAAGTTAAGATTATAGTGATCAGGGAAACATCCTCTTGGGAGTCTGTTCCACAGGGCAGTGGTTCATAGGAAGAAACTGTTTGAGTGGAACTTACTTCTCACCGATGGAATAAGGAGGGAATGTGGGTGGTTTGAAACTATGTAAGTGGTCCTAGTTGTGAAGGTTATCCCTGGCAGAACCAAGAATTGTAGTTCAGCTGAGCACTTTCCATGGGAGTAGTGATAGAGCAGTGAGAGAAAGGCTGGAGGGTGGAAAATAATTCTTCTCTAACAAGGACTCAGAGAGGCTTTTGAAAAAGGCTTGAATTACCCATTTGTGGACTGAACATCTCTTGTCAGGACTTCTGCGAATCTGTATCTTCTAGCTTCAGTTTTGTGCCCAAAACTTAAACAACAATAATTTTTCATATAAATATATTTTAAATAACATTTATAGTAATAAGAAATAATGTTGATAAAAAAAATCAAATAATACATATACTACTATCACATAAAACTAGTAATCTATTCACTTTGCTTTTGTTATCCAAGCTTTATTTTCGAGTGATTACAATACTCTTACTTCTTTTAATGTATGTAATATACTGGAAGATATATTTTCAGCATGACAATTGTCAGCTGGAGTATTCAAGACATCTATAAACAGAGAATATCTCCAGGTGATATCTTTAGACTGTTTACAATGTAAAGGTGACTTGCCTTTTCAGATAATGTTTTTATTTTTGTCTCCAGCACATTTTGACACTTTTTGTTTTTTTTAATTTAAAATCCATATTAAATCAAGATGCTTTTTTACTTATTTCACCTGAAGCAAGGCAATAAAGCCATTAAGATGCAATGGTTATTGAATGTGAAAGAATATGAGAAAATTTATTAAGGAGAGAGAACAAAAGAACTGGAATCAAGAAGACAGAAAATAATGATTGACATTGTATTAACATTTTTGAAGATCAAATTTGATTGGAAAGCAAGAAGCCGGAAGAGAATTCAACATGCAAGAAGTGTGAGTGCAGAAACTGTTAGCATAGAATGTACTTTTATATCTAGCCATTTCAATTGTAACATGAGGAGACCTAACAGCCAATCTAGAACTGCACTTAAATTAGAGGTGCATCTATAACAAAAATTTACATGAAAAGAAATAAACATGAAAAATTTCTATGTGGAGAAATATAAACTGAGACGGAGTAAAGAAGATATATTCATTTACACTATTTACATTGTTCAGACCATTGTTTTCATCTTTATTGTCATATTCAGGACGTTTTGCCCATTGTATGCTCCATCCTTCTTTTATATGTTGAAATTTCCCACAGCCCAGTGGCTAAGACAAGTAATCCAGTGACTTGACCCAAAGAGTTGTGAGTTCAATACTTGGCCACAGCAGAGAGGAACAAAAACTTGGAGAGTTGTGTTACTAAAAGGGAATTAACTGAAACTGAGATATCCAGAAAAGGCATGGTATGTGAAACTAGAACAATCTACCCCAGTGGACTAAATAAAGGGTTCAGTTTGAAATTCAAGTGGGAAAAAGGCCAGAGCATACAACAGCCAATTTTGTTCTTGAGACATATTGTGTCAACAAGACTTCTCAATTCAAAAGAACTTTTTGGGAGAATGCTCGCAGAATAAATGATGGTAGTTTTCTGAAGGTCTAAATCCTTGGTAACAGTCCCAGTTTTCTCTAAGTGCTTTTTAAAATTTCATGTTGGTGTTCCAAGTACACTGTTTACTACAGGAATTACTTTCTCATTCATGTTCCATAGATTCTTCAGTTCCCTAGTAAGATCCTGATATTTTTCAATCTTTTCAGTTTCTTTGGAGTTCACTCTTTTATCATATGTAATGCCAAAATCAATAATTTAACAATCATTATTCTTCTTATCTATAACAATAAGGATTGGTTTTAATGCTTCAGTGTTTATTATTAAAACTTAAAAGCTAAAAATATAAAATCATCATACTGGCTAAACTCACTGTGTACAGAAATGCTCAATAGGGTTCAGTTGCAAACATTGCATAGAGATTTGTTCTGTCATGAGACATAGAGTACTTTTTTCGTTTCAATGTCTGTTTTCTCCCCCAAAGTGGGTAAGTGGTTAATTTATTTATAAAACTATACACACACAGACACACACACACACACACACACACACACATATATATATATATATATATATATATATATATATATATATATATATAAAGAAATATAATTTTACGGTGTGCTATATTTATGGGATAAAATGCGCAATATCAGACAGAGTGTATGTAAATGCAATATATAATTGAACATTGAAGTCAACACTCAGAGGCAACAGGCTGTTTCATGCCAGACACAATCTTATATTTATATTTATATATATATATATATATATATATATATATATATAAATATAGATAGATAGATAGATAGATACCTTAAAAATCAGGAGCTCAGTTGAATCTGCTACTTTGGTTTCAACCTTACATTATCCTCAGGCAATTTTTATCAAATGACCTCTTAACGCTTTATTTAAAAAAAACAAAACAAATGAACGCATGACATTGGGTGTAATAGAAAGGGAGGAGGAGGATGTGAAGAAGGAAAGAGAAGAAGAAGAAAGGGAAAGAAAAGAAAAATAAGGGTATAATAAATGTATTGGTGGTGGAGGTAATTGAAATGTCATTTTTTTTTATCCAGCCTTATATGTGTTTAAGAGGAATTTCTTAATATGTAAGCTAGGACTCAAGACTGGATTTCTGGTTCAAAAGTTCTTAGGATCTGGAAATGTCATAAATGCTAATTTTTCCTGTTGGCAGAGGTTGCAAATATTGCTGTGGTTGTTATAAAGCTTTACATATTTTTTTAAATTTTCCAGCTTACAATCAGATAGATTGATATTAAATGTACTTATCTCTCACCTTCATACAACCAGAAATTTCATATGCAGCAACAGAGTGTTTGGGTGTCAATCTGAGGACAGTGTAGAGGGTTTAGAGTTGGATGAGTCTAATGGTGATTATGAAGGTGTTTAGAGGGATTCCCTAGTGATGGCGACATCATTCCTCCATTCATCTTCCTACAGGGCATCCGGTACTGCTTGGCATTCATGTTGAAAACTCCAATGCAAATGAGCTCCAGAGTGTTTGGTTGTCAATCTGAAGACAGTGCAAAAGATTTTCTAAATCTTTTGCACTGTCTTCAGATTGAGTTGGATAAGTTCAATATTATGGTGTTTAGAGGGAACACTAGTGATGGCAATGTTATGCCTTGAGTCATCTTACCACAGTGCTTCAAACTCAACATGGAGACCTACATCAATTGCCTTGAGGAGATAGTGCTACCCTGGGTCAAGAGGGTGGCTGCTGGATGATCCTGCATCTGGCAAAAGGACTCTGCACCATGCCACACAAGCATGAAACCTAGTCATGGCTGTCAGAAAATTTCTGTGGCCACATCACCCTTTAGATCTAGCCACTTAACTCCCCAGATTGCAATCCCCTTGATTATTATGTGTTGGATGCAGTTGAGCAAGGATTATAGCAGCATTTATCAACTTAAACAATGAGACTGTCCAGAAGAGATGCAGGAGATTGTGAAATCATCTGGGGACTGTAGTTGAAGCCAATGGTGATTTTATTGAATAAATTTATTTCAAAATATTTTTGTGCAATATTTTAAATATATCTGTTAGAATGAGATATCACTGTTATTTTCATTTTTGTGTATTTTAGAGATATTTCATCCATCACACCCTGTAGGTTATCAAAAATGATTGACATGCCTGCTGAATTAAAGCAGGAGAACCCAGTCATGGCTATCACATCATCCTTAATCTCTGGCCACCTAGACTCCCCAGACTTGCAACCTCCTTGATTATTATATGTAGGGCACAGAAATACTGACAAAATACTTTGTAACACCATAGATGAACTGAGCAAGGAATACTTGAGCATTCACCTACCTAAATAAGGAGACTGTCCAGAAGATGTCTGGAAGCCATTATTGATGCCATGATTGATGCCAATGGCAATTTTACTTAATAAATTTACTCTTTAGTAATTCAAGATATTTTTGTGTAATTTTGGTAAATATATCTGTTAAAATGAGATGTCAGTGTTATTTTTTATGTTTACATAATCTAGATGACAATTTATCTATCGCACCTTGTATATATGTATATTTTCAATAAATAAAAATTTACAATACTTATCTATCAATGATTAAAAGTTTTGTGATGGTGATACTACTCAGAATGGTATAAGAATATTGTATTTTTTACAGAATATATATTTTTATAAATGCTTCCTAATTTCAAATTTTCTATACTGACAGCTGAAAAATTAAAATTAAAAATAATTATGATTTTAAATACTTTTAATAAGATTTTTTTTATTATTATTTATTAGTTACTATTATTTCTTTCATTGTTGCTCAAGATATCCTTTGAGCCCTACACTAACAACACAGGATATTGTTTGATCACTGAAGTGTCATGCCTGATCAGTACTTGGATGGTTGACCTCTTGTGTACACTGGGTACTGTAAGCAACTTCCTAAAATCCAAAATGTGTTTTGACATTTAATAACCCTCAAATTGTTGATAATCGATAAAAAAACACAAATTAGTCAAACTATGGAACACTCTTACTGACAGAATTTTAATTGCCTTGACATACCTTAAAATATATAATTTTATATACATAAATAGATATTATTATTATAATTATGTGTGTGCGTGTGTGTGTATGCGCGTATGTGTAGACATTCTTCCCATGTTTCATATTTCAGGAAATAAACATGGGAAGAAAATCTACACAAATTTCATCGAACCAATCTTCAGAAATGCCAACATACAGATTAACTATTCAGGGTCCAATTCAGAATTCCAAAAATATCACCTGAAGAGGGTTGGAGCATACACTGGCCAAAACGTTGTGATTGTGACAATAAAGATGAGGACAACAGTTTGAACAATGTAAATAGTATAAATAGTTACACTATCTCATGTCAGAAATATAGACAGATGATTTGGTGTAATTTAATAATGAATTTACTTCTGTATGGTGTGCAAGGCTGTAAAGCCACTAAAACACAAGGGGTTAGAGGGTGTGGAAAAATTAGGAACAGAAATATTAATAATGAGTGTAAAGAGAAAAGAGTAATCAAGAGGACAGTAGATATCAATTGATACAGTATTTAAATTTTTGCAGATTAAATTTAGTTGGAAAACAGGGAGTTCCATAAGTGAGAAGTGTGAGAGAAGAAACTGTTAGCATAGAACTTATGATTACATCTAGCCATCTCATGTGTAAATCAATGAGATCTCGACACCAGTTTAGTACTGTACTTAAATTAAAAAAGTCTAGGTACCATAGTGAAAAGCACATCCGAACAATTGCCATGAAAGTATTTCTAGAAGAGACACAGAAAGATGAGAAATCAACTGAAGCCAAGTCACCAGATCAGGACCAATAATATTGCTGATTCTTTTTTTTAGATCTTATCAAGGAGCTCAAGGTAAATATCAGGAGCACCAGACTATAAGTTGCAGCAATAATCTAAGCACGGATGAATGATAGACTTATACCTGTGTAAGATAGATTCTGGAGAGAAAAATTGTCTCACTCGACAGAGTGAACCAACTTTCTTAACAGCTGACATAGCAATGGATTCACTATAGTCTTTCCACTTCATGTCAGCTGAGAATATGAACCCAAGAAGGTGCAACGGGCCACCTGGAGGTTAGCATCAGCCATGCTGATGGAAGGCAGAAAGGGGTCTCTCAGATTATTAATAGAGAGAAGTTTAGTTTTGGAGCTGTTAAAATTGACAAGCTATCTTTTGGCCCAGTTAATGATGGATTTGAGATCGTTTTGGACATCAGTTGCCATTTTGAACTTGTCAACCTGATCATCCTTACTATTGAAACAGGAATAAATGGTTGTGTTATCAGCATAGAAACCAAATTGAGAGTTGAGATTTCATCTTCGCAGATGTTTTTTTTAAGAAAATAAAGAAGAGATAATCTTTTATCACAGAAGATATCATCTAGTCTATTTTCAAAAGTTACTTTACATCTGAAATATCTGTGAAGACCTCTCTTGGTATGAATAACTACCTCTCTATATACTATTCAGTGATAATAAATTAAGCTTGATATTTATTCACCCAATATGAGGCCCATTAGCCACTCAAGGTAGAAGTTTTCTGAATGGAGTTCTTTTATAGATGTAAGAATTATAAAGTATCAGGATATGTAGGATAATGACTGTCCTTGGACTTGAAGCGTCCTCTCGGGAGTGTTCCACAAGCCCGTGGCTCTTGGAAAGAAGCTGTATAAAATGAACTTCTTTTTTACAGATGGAATTAACAGGTTTGAAGTAGACTTATGAGGGCTGGTACTTGTTTACACCCAACTGTTATATTTATTCTTCAGTGCAAATACAATGAAAAATGTGTGATTTAAATTAATAGAAGTAAGTAAAAAAAAAAAAGCAAGTTCGAAGATGAGGAATATTTTTCACTAAAAAGATTGTTTTTGTGAAATTCTTTAAAATTAAGGATAATGATATTTTTCAAAAAGTAATTTATAAATGAATATCTAAGATAATAATTGTTGTAATCTAGAGAATGTTACTGAATAGAATAATCGCCTGAAGGTTGGTAATGAATGATAATACTTAGGACAAGAACAACACATATAAGATTCGCCAGCGACATGTAGAAGAAGTAGTCAACTGCTACAAGTGAGTCAAGTGAATTCCACAATAAATCTCCAACTGCAGGATATCTACCAACCACCCCACGTGGTCAGATGTGGGACAAGGCTCAGTCAGAAATTCTCTGTAAACCCCGTATAAAACAGGGTTGCGTAGCTGTTTCCCGAGACAAGATTCTGCCCTTTGACATAGCTTTGTCTGAGGATCCTCTCTCTCCAGAGGTAAAGAGTTTGACCAACACAGCTGAAGATGAATCTCTAACTGTAGACCAACATACAGTATTTACTATTGTATTTATGCAAATGGGGACACACCTATTATTGTCTGTAGGTATGCTGCAACAATAATAATAACAGATCATTTTTATTTTTCATCTGTTTTATATTTTTCAAAAAGTAATTTGTAAATGAGTATCTAAAATAATAATAACAGATCTTTTTTTATTTTTCATGTTTTATTAAAACTTAAATATTTATGGTCGTTCTCTGTATATTTTTTACCTAAATTTCAAAATTAGACAATAGTAAATCTGTCAATGCTTGCAGCCATTATGATTAATGGCTTCAATATGATCAGTTTTACTTTGATTGCAGAACACTTGATCCATCCAATTTTAGCAAGACTGGCTAGATACAGAAAATAAAGTTGATTCCATTCAGACATATTCTGCTGTTGCCTTTGCAATGAAGTACCAATTTTAATCTCAGATAAAATACTGGCTCTAAAGTTGGCTAGCTGCTAAGCATTTTATTTTATTCTGTAGGCTCCTATTTGCTCCTTCATTTGCCTCATGTTACCAATATACTACTTTGAGACATTGGTTCTCATTCGATCAATGGACTAAGCAATGTTGAGCTTGGATGATAAGAAAGGATATTTACCTCACTGGCAATGTATACTTGACTGCAGATATGCCTTAAGTGTGAGATTCTTCTTATATGTCATGTCCCTTCAAACGTGGCTCTCTACATCTTCCTGTTCCTTGTAGTTTTTAATAAGTTTTGTCTTTTTGTTATTTCTCTCAAACACTGTTATACCATCCATTTACTCAAGCTCATCAAATATGTTGTGTGCTGCTTTCCTCTGTCCCTCTTGCCCTCAATCGGTCCTGTAAGTATCAGACTTTCAAGCCCTCAGAAATTTCAACTATATCTTCCTGATGTTACGTATAAGTTTTCTTTTTGTTACCATTTTCTTTAAAACCTTGTCATTGCTCACATGTTTGGTCCAAGGTATCCTCAGCATCTTTCTGCAGAACCACATTTCTCTTCTTCATCTTTGAGAAGATTGTCCAGCATTTGCTGCCATACAGGTGGACATGTATCACGTAACAGTTCAATACTCTTTTCTTTGTTTCTAACAAATTTTTTCTGTCTCTTAATACTCTGCTTAGCTTTTGGGATGCAACTTTGGCCATCCCAATACGTTGTCGAATCTCAGTATCACACTTTCTGTCCTCTGTTACAACAATTCTCAGATCATTTGTATCTATATAGTGATTTACTAAGCATAGATATGGTACAAGGCTGAAAGCATAGAGCACCCAGTGAAGGTCAAACTTATTACTCAGTTGTAATTGATCTAGTTTGCTAATATCACACATGTCGAAGTGCTCCATTTGTATGTATCTATATGGGAAAATACAATTTTAGGAAAATCTGTCATATCATTTTTATGTGATACAATTTTTCATTTAAATTTTAAATTTCAGCATTCACTCTCCATCATATTCATGTGCAAAGATCACTTTAGTT
>OZ010579.1:116450509-116453009 GCA_963932145.1 Acanthosepion lycidas
TTATATAATTTATCATCCGAAAAGAAAAAAATTATTAGATCACATGAGAAATTGTATAAAAAAAGTAAATCAATTTATCTTGTCTGTTGTATTCAATGGAATGTACATGAAAGAAGGATTGCTGCTTAAATACACAAATATACATACATACATACATACATACATATATATATATATATATATATATATATATATATATATATTTATATTTATATTTATAATAAATGTACATTTTGAGGAAAACAATATATATTTTATTATATTTTTTAGCTCTGTTATACATCGGGTACTGTAAGTAAATGCATCTTATCTTATCTTATAAATGTACCTATCTTGTCTATTTTCAGCTTCTCATTCAAAATTTTGGCCACACACACACACATATATATATATATATATATATATATATATATATATATATATATATAACTGTACTTATACCTACCATATTAAGATAAATAAACTGCTAAGCTTATCTTTCTTGGCACATACATTGTGCATGTGTAGGTGCATGTGTGGGTGCATGTGTGGGTGCATATGTATCCCGGGGGGTCTATTTTACATTAGTTTTTCCTTACCTTTTCTTTTTTTCTTCCTATTTCTTTACTTTGGAATTCTTTGCTTCTTTTTGGTCATGCTGATGCAAATTGATCCTGATGTGGAATGTTCTAGAAGATGATGCAGCAATTAATGCTAAAAGCATGTTCCTGAAAATAGCTTGAATATTGGAAGAAAAGATCCAGTAATGGTGGTCAAAGTCTACACACCTCTAAGTGACCAGTACAACGAAGACTTCATGGAATTTTTATTGTTTGATTTATTTATTTTTTTTTTTGTTTTTAAACCAAAACTGATTTTCATAAGGAAACATGGGGATTACAGAATATGCTCTTTGAATTCTAGAGTTTTATTGTTTTGCTTCCTTCCATTTACCATTTTGGTCTTATGGAAATCATCAGGATGATAACTTTGGAGGTGAAGGAAAGTGAATGAAGAGAATAAAAGAGAAATAAATAGGAGGAAAAAAAATCCAAATAAAGCAATAAGAAATAAGGAAAGAGATAAAAGATAAAAAAAAAAATGAGGATGGGAGAAAAAAGGAGGAATAATTGGACAGAGAAAAAAATGAAAAAGAAAGAAAAAGAATGAAGTGAATAAGAAAGAAGCAGAGGAAAATGAAGTAGAAATAAGGAAGAAGAATTGGTGTTCAATCCCAAGTAACAATCTCTGAGTGCGGTTACTAATTCCTAAATCATGCCGGGCTTTCTAACTTAAATAATCTTGTTGCCAATAACTAAATAGGAAAAGAATGAAATAGAAAAAGTGATGTAAACAAAGCTTACAGAGAGCCAGGGAGTAAACAAAGAAAGAGAGGGAATTTGGAAATAATAATAATAATAATAATAATAATAATAATAATAATGGTGGTGGTGGTGGTGGCAGTGTCATCATCATCATCATCAGCAGCAGCAGCAACATCATCATCCTCATCTCTTTCTCTAAAATGTAGCACATGAGTGCACATTAATAATTCCAGTTGTAGTTGGAGCCCTCAGATTGATTGAAAAAGGTTCTGATAAACTTATTGAAGAGATTCCTGGTCACCCATGCCTTAAAGAAATACAAAAAATTGTTCTCACAAGTACAGCTTACACATTACGAAGAGCTTTATCTATGTAAAAATCAAAGGAAATAATAATAATAATGCTGATGATGATGCTTGCTAACTAGGAATTACCAACCACACATGCTAAAAGATTGTGTTGACCCCAAATGCAGATTCTATGAAAAATATCCAGAAACAATTGACTCTCTTGTATGTGTTAGCACCCACTGAATATAAAACTTGGCATGATATCAATATTTATCAATATCTGCACTGGAAAATATGCCACGTCTACGGGAAGGAAACTGCAAGAAACTGGTATGAACATCACCCAGACCTGGTTACAGGGATAGGGCCTGTAACAATCAAAGCTAATCACCGAGATATCATGATCAAAGATCACAAGGACAGAATGTTATTTCTTATTGGAATGTATCTTTGAAGATCTTCAAAAAAATCTATCAAAATACAAGGATCTTGAAATGGAAATCTAAAAATGTCACACATGAGGGCACATCAATAATTCCAGTAGTAGTTGGAGCCCTCAGATTGATTGTAAAATATTCTGATAGATTCATTGAAGGAATTCCTAGTAGCCCATACCTTAAAAATTACAAAAAATTGCACTCAGAAGTTCAGCTTACACATTACGAAAAGTTTTATCGATGTAAAATATGTGTGATCTTAGGATTTTTGGGGGGATAGGGGTGTATACAAAGATGATCAGTGGAAAATGCCACGAATCCATTTCTGACCTTAGGTTTCTGGTTGGGATCCAGAAGGAAATATGCAAAATGAGTGTGTTTTTTCTTTTCCATTTGTCTTTTGGGTCTTTTTCCAAAAATATTAGTGAAAAATGTCATGATACCATTTCTGACCTTAGGTCTCTTGTTG
>OZ010579.1:116458009-116510509 GCA_963932145.1 Acanthosepion lycidas
GTATATATATATATATGTTCCAGTATATATATATATATATATATATATATTCCAGTATATACATATATATATATATATATATATATATATATATATATATATATATATATATATATATATATATAAGTAAGCAAATATATGGATATAGATCTGACAGTATGAAGAAAAATATACGGAAAAAACAAACAAAAATCCTTATATGCAATTATGCTGTTTTAATGTTAATATAAATGTCAACGTCGGATAAACCATCTTCAGGACATATTCATAAAATATAATTAACATTATCAATTCAACATGACAAAGATGATGGACATAAGAACAAGACTTATCCAAACAGATAACTGAAAGTTTTATATAATCAGCGTTTCATTTATATATATATAGTATATAAATATATATATATACTATATATATACTATATATATATATATATATATATATATATATATAGTATATATATAGTATATAAATATATATATATACTATATATATACTATATATATATATAGTATATATATAGTATATAAATATATATATATACTATTTATATACTATATATATATATATATTTACTAGCTTAAAAGCATATATATATAGATATTCTAGTATATATATATATATATATATATATATATATATATATATATACACATACATATATACATACATATATATATATATTTATATATATACATATATATATATGACTTTTTAAATAGATATGATTCATATATCTGTCTTCTGCTAAAGTTGGCTTCTGCAAGAATGCCGGATAAAGAATGCCAACGCAACTGCCCATCAATGTTTTTATTCCTGCGCTATATATATATATATATATATATATATATATATATATATATATATATATATTCTCCGCCTCTGCCAAAAATTGAACATCATCATGTACGTCGTTCCATCAGCTGATGAGGATTAGAAATAAGAAAAACCTGCCAATACTTTGGATGATAAGTATGAAACAAAAACGAGTTACCCCCAGGAGTCATGAAACAGTTATGCAGTCTCTAGTGGATGAATAGGAACAGTGCAGCCATCCTGATCAATAAACTATAACTTCATTGATTAAATCTTGAATTAAGAAAACAAGTACAAGCAAATGTGGAAACATTATATTGTAGAAAGCAGATTGGCAAATGCCCATAAATAGGCCATGTCAATAGTGAATGAATTCTACTTAAAGTCTTGATGATAAGACATATATATATATATATATATATATATATATATATATATATAGACTCCAACAACACGTGTGTGTGTGTGTATATACATATATATATATATATATATATATATATATATATATATATATATATATATATATATATATATATATATTCCAGTATATATATAGATATATATTCCAGTACATATATATATGTGTGTGTGTGTGTGTGTGTGTAAATTACTTTCAGATAGAGTTAATCTGTAAAGGAACAAAATGAATAACAAGGGGCAAGAGGAAAAACTATTCTTAGCCGACATGTTTCGTCCTCTGAGGGACATTATCAAGTCAATGTAGGATTTATTTTGTTACACATGTTAATATACAAAAGTGAGGATGTCATGATTTATCAAGGCTTTTAAATTTGAGAATGTTCATGAATGTTCATCAGGTAGTTGAAAGGTCAAAGTTCAGTCAAAACATGTGGAGGATACAAAATGTCATAATTCAAAGACTGGTAAGACAAAATATATTCAAGAAATTTTATTTATTTATTTTTTTAAATGAATATTGTTTATATTGTGATTAGGTTATCATGCTATAAGATGGACATATGTGCTGTACATCTTCAAAGGCATGAAATGATGGATTTAACTGTTTTCTTTTGATTTTCCTACATATTTGTGGTTGTATATAATGGCTTGGAAAGTAGTAATTCTTTCAGGAAAGGTGATATCAAGAAAATGCAGGGACACACACACACACACACACATATATATAGATTTCATAGGTTGTGTAATAAAATTGATATTTATTATTGATATGTCCTGGAAAGTGATATATTTGATCGAAGTACCTAAATGGGTTTGGCTACTGTAACCAAGTAGTACATGGTAGGAGTAATTGACTGGTACTCATCGTAATCACAGGTAATAGGTGTAGACCAATAGAATAGCCAATGGTGTAGTCCAATGGGCGTGGTCATAGACTTAAACTCTGTTGTATCTTCACGTCTGTCTGTATTTATGACGAACACCAGCCAATCATATTCCAGTGAGGGGGAACACAGGTGTATGCATATTCCATTATATCAATTATATATTAACCTTTTGACTCAATTGAAGAAAGAAGAGATAGATTTTAATATTGGAATTTCTTTCATTTTAATCATATATATATATATTTCGTAAAGTATATCTATTGGATGCTTTAGTACACATCATCAGTGATGTTTCTAGCTGAGGTTCATTAGGGGTTTCGGGTCTTTCAACATCATACCTCCACTTCACGTCGACCCAGCTGATACTGATCGGGTATCGACTTGTGCACCTTCCGTCAGCTACAATTTTTTCCATCTTCCAACATGCACACCATGTGACTCTTCTTGGCAATTTATTGTCCAATCCCAGGTGACTTCTGCTTCACCAGCAGTCTATGCTCTTCCATAAAAAAGGAAGGAAATACAGCCACAATTTCTATCTGATCAAGAATATGGCGGTGTGTTTGGCTTGAAGTGGTAAGTACAGGTTTGATCCCCCCCTCACTGAGACATACACATGCACACACACACACACAAACACATTCAAACATCACATTCCACTTACACTTATCCCGATTTTCATTCATGTAAATCATCCAGTGAATTAAAAGGAGAAGATAAAAAAAAAAAATTATCACCTGTTCCTTCTTCCTGGTTTTTTCCCACCCTCCACCTATATAAGTTACACACACATGCATACATATCAATGCTGCCACACACATGCACACACACACGCGTGAAAAAAACCCCACTAAATACCGTAACCCTGTTAGGGGGGCACACAGGTGCTAGATTTTATCCAGGGATCACCTGTAAGTAACAATGGTTTGGGGTACCCTAATTCTGTCCCCTAGTCAAGACTCCATTGTTAGATGTAGTTTTAGGTCATACCCAGGACCCCTAAAATCAATAAATAAATAAAAATAAAATAAAATTATATATGTTATATAAAACGCAACTTCTTTTCATTTCCTTACTGACTGCCAATCACTTGATCTTTAAAACCAAAGCCATCTAGAAGCCTCTTCTGCTTCCAATGTTATTGAGCAAACAGTTTTGTTTTTTGCCAAACCTGTTACACCTAATTTTGGCAATATCTTATATAGAGACCGCCCAGCAAAGCTTCTGCAACTGATTTCAATCGGTTTGCACTGAGCTCGCCAACTGTGTCTTTTATATTCCTCTACAATCAGTAAATATTTCACAAGCTTCCTTTCGTGGGCTTCATCCATATTTTCTTCCCAGGGGACTGTTAATTCCAACATAATCATTTGCTTGGTCTTTTCAGAGTAAATAACCATATATATAAGGAAGAGGTTATAGTTTTTCCAACAAGAGATATATTGGCATTATTTTGCACTTACCTCGATCACATTTTGTTCTTGTATTTGTAGGTAAAAATAGTTGCCTGTTTGATATATTGGTATAATTTTAAATTTCTCTTGATTACATTTGTAGATGTGTTGTGATACAAAGAGTTTTCTGTTGTCTGGTAATTTGATGTTGCTTTTGTGAAGGGAAACTCTGTTGTTTAGTGCTTGGCTGATACCTATATATGACTTCTTGCAATTTGTGCATTTGAGTGCATATATCACATTTTTGGAGTTGCAGTTTAAATATTTATTTATTGTGAATGTTGTTGTGGGGTTTTCAAAAATGTCAGAGTTTTCTTCTATAATGATATCACAAACCCCACATCTTTTTTATTGCATTTTGTTACCCCTCTGTATTGTGCTGGTTAAATTTTGATGAGGTTAATATGTGTTTCAGGTTTTTTGATTGGCATTTGTTTTTAATTATTTTGGCTGTTTTTAGTAAATTTTTCATTTTGCCATTCTTGTTAAGTAGGTCTAGATATTTTGTAATTTCTGTAAATAGTTCTGGATTGTTCTTGTTGCATGTTGAGACATGCTATACACACACACACACACACGCGCGCGCACACACACACACATATATATATTTATCTTATGCAGTGTTACATTAGAACATGCACATATCCACTACAAAATTGTACATTTTTGTTTCAGCATCAAAAAAGGGAAAACCTTTTTTAGACATCTCATCATGTGGGTAATTATGGTGTTACTCTCTCTCTCTCTTTCTCACTCTCTCTTTCTCTCTCTCTCTCTCTCTCTCTATATATATATATATATATATATATATATGTACCATGACAGAAACACAATACCTAAAGTTTAAAATGAATTATTAAAAAGGAAAAATATTTCTTGAATCTTTTATTTTAGTTTTAATTTCAAGATAATTGATTTAATTTAATATTTCCAATAAGCAAAATACTTTGCTGATATTTCAAATCTATTTTAAATTAACTGGATATAGTTTTCATTTTGAAACTGCTAAAATTCTTGATTTTAGTGCTATTTTTAACGATCTTGCATTACAATGGAATTATATTTATTGAAAAATTCTTCAAAATTAAATTTACTTTTCTGAAGCTTTTTTTTATTGGATTTGAAACAAATATTAGTTAAAAATATCACAGAAATAGAATTAGCTGTTTATTTAAGGTCTTGACAGATTAACTGCTCGACTGACTGGCTGAATTGTGTCTAATTTCTTTACAGTGGACATATCTATAAAATTTACTTGACGAATGTAATGTGAGCACCATTTTTATATAATTTTTTAACTCCCCAGTAAACTTAAAAATTTAGGAGAATATTCTCTGTATATATATTCTTTATATTTATATATATATATATATATATATATATATATATATATATATATATATATATATATATATATATATGTATGTATGTATTCTATAGGTACTTTAGCTTTAAATTCACTATAGTTATTGCTCTTATTTTCTGATGATATTGTGTATTGGTATCCAGATTTACAAAAATCAACATGTTTATACATGCAAAAAATATTTCAAAATTCTTTTGAAAATATTAATACTAAGTTTTTCCACTTATGATTAGTAAATATTGTTTTTATCTAATAATAATATCACCTAACTAGGACTAGATATAAAAATTTAAATAATTCAAATTTTTGTAAATTATTATAATTAAAATTTAAAAAAAAATAAAAACAATTCTTTTAAAAATTCATTATTCATCAAAAAAATAATTTCTTAGGACAATATTGTCCATAATATATCTTAATCATAAAAGCAAGTAAAAGCTTATTGAATAATGTCTTAGTTTTTTTGTATTTTTTATTTTATGAACTAGAGTAGATTTTTGGAATCTGGCAGTCCTGTTTCATTAAAATCTGAAAATTATTTGATTTTTGCAAGAATTTCCAAATTGGTGTGTTTTTCACCACAAAAAAAATGATGCGAAAATTTCCTGTACTAATCTTTGTCCCCCACTATATCTGACACCAAAAATTTTATTTTATAGATTATGCAAAAGCATACAATAAATAAACCATGAAGACTTTTTTTGCTTAGCAACCTTGACATATTTGGGAAAGATACAAGAATAATCAACCACTATACTGGCAGCAAACTGCTTGCATGTGGATAGAAAAAGAGTTCAGCAGATATACAAAAATAGAAATGTATGTAAGACAAGGATGTGTCTTTTCATCAGATTTATTGTTATATAGTAATAAAGTGTCACTGCTGACACTGTAGTTTGAACATAGATCCCCAGTGAGCAAATACGGACAATCCCATTTTGAATAAGTAGATCACATGATAGTAAAGGAAATGTATAAATGGGAATTAGCATGGCGTCTAATTGATCACCATATCTACTATCCTCTATTTCTATACAGATCGCTATTTTTACACTATCCTCTATTTCTATACAGATCACCATTTCTACTCTATCCTCTATTTCTATACAGATCACCATTTCTACTCTATCCTCTATTTCTATACAGATCGCCATTTTTACACTATCCTCTATTTCTATACAGATCGCTATTTTTACACTATCCTCTATTTCTATACAGATCACCATTTCTACTCTATCCTCTATTTCTATACAGATCACCATTTTTACACAATCCTCTATTTCTATACAGATCACTATTTTTACACTATCCTCTATTTCTATACAGATCACCATTTCTACTCTATCCTCTATTTCTATACAGATCACCATTTCTACTCTATCCTCTATTTCTATACAGATCACCATTTTTACACTATCCTCTATTTCTATACAGATCACCATTTCTACTCTATCCTCTATTTCTATACAGATCACCATTTCTACTCTATCCTCTATTTCTATACAGATCACCATTTTTACACTATCCTCTATTTCTATACAGATCGCTATTTTTACACTATCCTCTATTTCTATACAGATCACCATTTCTACTCTATCCTCTATTTCTATACAGATCACCATTTCTACTCTATCCTCTATTTCTATACAGATCACCATTTTTACACTATCCTCTATTTCTATACAGATCACTATTTTTACACTATTCTCTATTTCTATATATATCACCATTTCTACTCTATCCTCTATTTCTATACAGATCACCATTTCTACTCTATCCTCTATTTCTATACAGATCACTATTTTTACACTATCCTCTATTTCTATACAGATCACCATTTCTACTCTATCCTCTATTTCTATACAGATCACTATTTTTACACTATCCTCTATTACTATATGGATTGCTATTCTTTATACTATTTACTATACTATTTCACTATACAGATCATTATTCAGTGGTTACTGTTTTAGTGAGTATTATCAAGCAAGTACTATTAATGTGAGTATTGTTCGAAGGCGTCTGACACTAATATTATTCCACAGCGTACAACAGCTGTATCAGTGATTATAAAGTCTCTACTACAATGAGCATTACAAAAGTGACAAGTATTTGTTGACATCACAAAATTTATTTAACCTATACGGTAAGGAATTTCTGAGAGAATTAGATGTCCTACTAGGATTCATTTTTAACAAACACAATCTTAACAACATAAGATATGCAAATGACACAGTGTTGATAGCAGACATGGAAAGAAAACTACAAAAGCTCCTGGAGAAGTTAGCAAAGGAAAGGGAGAAGAAAGGACTAAATATCAACTGCAATAAGACAGAATGCAGGGTTGTTAGCAAAAAGATGAGCCCAAAATGCAAATTACTAATAAGAATTGCCAAAACCAAACGAGTGCAGAAATTTAAATATCTAGTAAATATTTTAATAGAGGACAGAAAGTGTGATGCTGAAATCCGAAGATGCATTGGGATAGCAAAAGATGCATTCCAAAATCTAAGCAGCGTATTAAGAAACAGGAAAACTTTGTTAGAAATAAAGAAAAGAATACAAAACTCTTACATGATATCCATCCTGGACAATCTCCTCAACGATGAAGAAGAGACTTGAAGGCACAGTAATGTGGTTCTACAGAAGGATGCTGAGAATATCATATATTGAGCATCTAAGCGACAATGAGATTTTAGAGAAAATAGAACCAAAGAGCAAACTTATAGTTACCATCAGCAAGAGACAGTTGAAATTTCTAGGGTACATAATGAGGAAGGAAGACTTGGAAAATCCGATACTCACAAGGAAAATTAAGAGCAAGGGGGACAGAGGAAAACAGTGCATAACTTATTTAATGAGCATGAGTAAATGAATGACAGAACAGGGTTTAGCAGAAATAACAAAAAGACAGAACTGATGATTAAAAGTAACAAAGAACAGGACATTGTGGAAAGCCATAATCAGCTAATGTCATGAGTGGACAGAGCGCATAAAGAAGAAGAAGAAGAAGAAGAAGAAAAAATAGATAAAAAACATAATTAAAAATATAATTTAATAATAAAAAATCCTTTGCTCTTTCCTCTTAATAATAACATAAAGATTTTGACAATATAACTTTGTTTCTGATAATATTTTTTTTTTTAGTGAATCAATGGTGTTATATATATATATATATATATATATATATATATATATATATATATATATATATATGCACATGGCCAAGGGGTTTGAATGGGGGTGGGGGTTGATCCCCATATGCAGCACCTTTGGAGAGTGCCTAAAAACCATACCATGGGTTGACTCAAGCCTTCTAAGTGAAACTGAGTAGACATAAGCTGTGCTAGCACAAATTCACAAGTCATTGTGATTGAAGGCTTGACCATGCTGGCCTTGTTCAAATTGTTGATCACGTTAGAAAACACACTTTTTCCCAGAAACTGTAACTAAGGTCTCAGCATAGTCGCAGTATAAACCACAGGGTCTTAAAGAAACACAAATGTGCCTGAGCAAGCGTCTGCAATAGGGATTGGCTAGCTGACCTAGTAGATGGGTATCCTCAAATACAAGTGGCCAGCAATACACTATATATATATATATATATATATATATATATAACACCACTGATTCACTAAAAAAATAACACACCATATATATATATATATATATATATATATATATATATATATATATATATATATGTGTGTGTGTGTGTATTTATTTCTTAGAAGGTATTTTTATTAATTGGACAGATTTTAATCACTTTGAATGTTGTTATTAATGTATACTCGTATTTGAGTAGACATTCCGTTTACATATTAAACAGTATATTTATTTTCACTTACTGGCCCAAAATTTTGAGAAATCTTATTAAAGAAAAATTTGTGCCAACATATATGACCTGATGAAGGTCCTCAGTGCCTATAGAATAAAGAATAGATATCATTACATTTAAAATATGTTCAATGCCGATAGAATAACGAATAGATATCATTACATTTACAACATGCTCACTGCCTATACAATAAAGAATAGATATTACCTTTACAACTTACTCATTGCCTATAGAATTAACAGTCGATACCATTACATTTACAACATGCTCAATGCTTAAAGAATAAAGAATAAATATAATTACATTTACAACATGCTCAATGTCTATAGAATAAAGAAACTCAAAATGGAGACTATACTAAGACAGAACTATAATGACAGCAGCCAGAAATATGTCTCGAGACACCCACCTATATCCCTTACTCTAAGATTCACACCAAAACTTTGATCATCTGATTATTATCTTTGTTATTTTCTGATGATTTCTGGTATGAAGCTCAGAATTACAGTTATAGGTCAGTGTCATTGCAGAAAATAATGAAAGAAAGTGAGGAGAAATGGTTAAACACCAACTGTAAGAAGTGAGAATGAATGGTTGTTAACAAAAGGAGCAAGCCAACATGCCAATTACAATTTAAAGTTAATAAAATCAAACAAGTACAACAATTTAAATATTAGGGAAGTGTTTTAACAGAGGATGGAAAGTACAGGTTCAAAATCTAAAGGCAAATTGTGATAGTGAAAGATGCTTTCCAAAATCTAAGCAAAGAATTAAGAAAGACAAAAATTATAATAGCAGCAAAGAAAAGTATACTTGACTGTTACATAATATCATTCCTCCTATATAGCAATGAATGCTGGACAATCTCCTCACAGAGACTTGAAGCAACAGAAATTCGGTTCTACAGAAAAATTAGAATATCATGTACAGAGCATGTGATCAACAACTAAGTTTTAGAGACCCTTATAATTAACATCAGAAAGAGACAGTTGAAATTTCTAGGGGAAATAATGAGGAAAGAGGGCTCGGAAAACTTGATACTTACAGGACAGATTGAAGGCAAGAGGGACAGAGGTAAAGAACTCATAACTTACCGAGCAAACTTGAGTAAATGGATGGCAGAACAACGTTTAGGAGAGATAACAAAAAGAGATAGTGATCATTTTCTTTGATATATGATCTGTAATGCCGTATTTTGTGATCCTTCCTCTGGTGAAAGCCTTCTAATGGTCTTTAAGACTTACCACAAGAAATTAGTTTGTTTCATCTTTGCTGCAACTGAATGGATTTGGAGATCAGCAACAACACATTCCAAAACCATTCCATCACCTCAGATCAGATTTAAACACACACACAAATTTAGAAACATACTTGTAGAAAACACAAATATATTAACTGCGTCCACCTGCAAAAAAAGATTAAAAATAATGAAAGCTTTAATAATAAAAAAGAAAAAGCCAACTCTTAATATTAACTACGAACAAAGCCACAATGTGTTAACCGTATTCAGAAATTAAAAACATCCCTACCACACACTAAGACACACACAGAACGCACACACTGAATTAAGCTGAAAAATCGAATCATCCTTGATAATGGCTAAAGGTATAGCCGAAAGCGCTCGGAAATATAAAACATTTGGACAGTTCTTACACACCCTTTGTCCAGAAAAGAAAGCCCTTGTTCGAACACAAGAAAAATTAAATAAAAAGCTTAACAGTAGTACCTTGTCTGTCGTTTTTAATGAAACATGCATAAAGGAAGGATTGTTGCCTAAATATACAACTATGTGTATATATATATATATATATATATATATATATATATATATATCATTTGTATGTATATATATATATATATATATATATATATATGTCATGGGTCCTTACCTATAACTACAGAATGAACTCTTCCTAACACTATGTATACTACACCTCTCAAGAGAGAGGGACGAATCGAGTCGAGCCGATAGTAGTTCACTCCAAACCAGACAGACAGTCATAACACCTTCCACATCTTATATTATTAATTCGTGTAATATACCTTCGTTATTTCTACTCTTGTGTTCGTGTTGTTCTTCCTTGGTCCTAACCTGGACCATAACAGTGGCGACGAGGATATTGAAGAAACAAATTCTACGCGGAGGATATAAAAAAACAAACAAACAAAAAAAAAAAGTTTTTGCTATCCATAATAGAGGCGACGGAGATATAGAAAAAAAAACAAGTTCTACGCGAAGATAAAAAATAAAAAAACTTTTTGGACACTAACCTTAATAGTGGTACTAAAGACATGAATTTTACCTGTCAGCCAGAATAGAATCGAATTCTACGCAGGGAAATTTTTTCGTACCAAGGTTCCAGAACAACAGACGACAAAGACCTGAAGTTTACACTGAGAAAAAAAGGAAAAATCATTACACAAGTGCACAACTCTAGCTACAAAGTATATATTGCGAAAAGAAAAAGTAAGGGGAAAAAGTGAGTTTTTTCCTCATCTTATCGTGACAACAGATAGCCTGTGTTATTATTAAATTACGGTGTAAACATGGAAGACTTTAAGGCAACCATATTGAAACTAATGAAAATGCAATTCGAGCAGCAAAAAAATGAGGAAAGACAGACTAGGCTCGAAGAAAAACAATTAGAAATTCAACAGAAAAACGAAGAAAAGCAACTCGAACTACAGGAATTACTACTACGGGCAGTAACAAATAAAGGACAAAATTCGGAAAATGAAGCGGCATTCTCGCAAAATGCTATATGGAGCTCAATCAAAGACTTCACTTATTCACTGGACGAAGACAAAACCTTCGTGGCTTACTTCAGAAGATATGAAGATTCATGTGAGTTTGATTGCGGGAATTGGTCAGACGCGAAAAAAGTATGTCTACTACTGAGGAAACTAGGGTCAAATGAATACACTAAATTTCAAGAAGAAAAGAAATGTACCTTTCGCATCATTAGAAAAGATAGAGTTGGATAAACTCGTGAAAACCGGTATATTGACAAAGGTGGAATATAGTCAATGGGCCGCACCTACGGTTTACATGAAAAAGAAATTGGGTGAGATACAAGTATGCGCTGATTTCTCAACGGGATTGAATGCAGCGATTAAGGATTATCACTATCCTCTCCCTAGTCCAGAGAAAGTTTTCACAAAGTTGAACGGAGGAAATTTTTTCTCAAAAATAAACTTGAGCGAAGCATACCTTCAAGTACCAGTAGATGAGGAAAGCTCGAGGTTGTTGTGCATAAACACACACAAAGGATTATATACGTTCCAGAGATTACCATTCGGGATCAAGGTCGCGCCGGCGATATTTCATCAAATAATGGACACTATGCTAGGCGGACTAGATTTCACAATCGTATACCTTGATGACATCCTGATAAATAGCAAAAATATTGAACAATACTAGGAACACGTTCAAGAGGTTTTCAGGCAGTTACAAAATTACGGTTTTAAGGTAAAGTAAAATAAATGTGACTTCTTTATGAAGGACATAAAATATCTGGACCATATTATTAACGAAGAAGGAAGAAGACCAGACCCAGAAAGAGCCACGGCAAAAAAAAAAAAAAAAAAAAATGCCGGCTCCAAAAAATTTAGCCGAGTTACAAAGCTTCTTGGGCTTAGTAAATTATTATCAAGAATTTATTCCTAACATGCACAAATTACGCGCACCCCTAAACGAAGAAGGAGAAAGTTTGGGAATGGTCATATGAATGTCAGAAAACTTTCGACAAAATCTTTAAGACTCTAACAGCAGATTTATTTTTAGCGCATTATGATCCAAAATTGGAAATAATAGTCGCGAGTGACGCGAGTGCCAATGGTGTTACTGTTAAGGCATGTATACTTCATAAAATGCCGGACGACAAGCCATTACTAACAATATTTGTATCAAAGAAAGGTCTACCTGTCTACACTGCTAATAGAGTACTAAGATGGGGGACGATTTTATTAAATTATAATTTCAAATTGGAGTATCTTCCATCAAACAAAATCGAGCATGCAGACGGTCTTTCGAAACTAATACCAAAGAAAACGGAGCCATTAGAAGATTCCGTAATTGCAGCTCTACGATATGAGGAAGATATTAGAACATATTTATATGTCTAGCATTCATCCATTCATTGAATATTGCAGCTGCATATGGTCAGGTGCTCCTGCTATATATTTAGGGATAAATCCAAAGAAGAATCAGCAATATTATTAGCCATGATTTGGCACCTCAGCTTTGCAACTGGCATAATGTAGCTAGAAGTAACGATAAGTTCTATGCTAAAAGTTTCTGCTCTTGAACTTCTCACTTGTGGAACTCATTTTTGGCCCAATTCTTTCTAGCAAACTTTGAACTTCAAAAATTTAAATGCTATGTCAGCCTATATCTAATGCTTTTATTAATGTTTCTTTTTTTTCTTTTTCTTTCATACTCATTAATCCCTTGTGTTTTAGTGGCTTTACTGACTTGCATGAGGTAACATGATTAAAATACATATATACATACATACATACATACATACATATATATATATATATATATATATATATATATATATATATATACATTACAATGAATCATTCATACAAAAAGTAGAATAGTAATGTTAATGATATAAAATGGCGAAATCCTTTCACAAACAAAAATATATGAATGATTCATTGTAATAAAAATTGAACTGCACCATATATTTGATTTAAAAGAACTGATCCGATGTGCAAATTTTCGGGATAACAACTGAGACATTACTCTATTTATTGAACAATTTAGTTCATGCCACATTGACTGATAAACTCCTACAACAAAAAAAATTCTCAAATTGCCATAATAGTAAAAAAAACGCACTCTCTTAAATTTAAAAAAAATTCAACCTTAGCATTGCGACTGCATGCTTCACAAGTTTGTATCCATTAACAATAACACATTTAAAAAAAACACATTTCTATTCACATTTAATTTTTTCGTCTCGGATGCTACCTGAATTTTACCAAAATCAAAATAATTTCCATGCCTGAAGATGACTGAATGTACAGTCGAAAGTCCTTGTGTATTAAAGAAAGACCGTATACAGCTTATAATTATTAAAAACAAGGATCATAACATTCATTGAGTGATTTGTAGGTTAATGCAACTTTAAAATTTTGTTTGCGAAAGGATTTCGCCATTTTATATCATTAACTTTACTAATCTACTTTTTGTATGAATGATTCATTTTAATATAAATTGAACTGCACCACATATTTGATATACATACATACATATATATATATACATATATATATATATATAAAACAAAGATTGTATTTTACCAAAAAATGACTACCCAGGGCATTTCTTGAAAATAATGTACAAATGTTTGTGTTGCCACTCCAGTTTTTTTTTTTATTATATTAAACAGTAAAATTAATAACAGTCAGTTATGTACCATGTGTGATACATACTTAGGTGATCACATATCTTTCGATACAAGACTGACAAGGCAGATTTTTTCCTGCAGTAGGTTTCCATTTCTTTCTGCAGTAGACCATTTGCCATCCAAGGCTATACAACCCAGTCTGTCTTGCTATTTACCTATAGCTGGAGGGAGAAGAAGAGGATTTATACTTTTCCCAAGGGTATTAGCATATAAGTGAATGTAATGGATTCAACTGGAATTCGAACTCAGCTCTCCAATTCCTCAATACGAGCCGCTATCCATTCCTCCTCCATATCTCCTTAATAACAACTAAGCAAAATTAATTTCACTATTTAACATAATACAAAATTAAGGATAGCAACTCAAACACATTGACCCACTAAAATAACTTTTATTGTAATAAGAAATAATATCCAGATAATATATATATATATATATATATATATAGCTTTAAATAAAATGGATATCATACCGAAGGCACCTTTCGGACAACACTTTGTCAAAGATATTCGTTGGCAATATTAGATATATGAATGAATACAAAGACAACAAAGATGAAGTGAATGTGGAGGGAAAAGTGGAACTCGACTAAAAGACAAATTTTAATTATATAAATTAAAATTGAACAAGGAGGGATGTAAATATATAGTTCCACAAGAGTATATAAAATAGAAAAAGGGGAACTCCCAGACGGAAAAAGTGTTCCTTCTGTTTGCCCAGACTGGGTTGCTGACACTTAAACGGCTTCAGAAACTCGAAGATGGTGTATTGATCGAGCACTCTGTAAAACTGAAAACCACGTGTCTTTTACTCAGCGGCACAAGCATGATTGTCCAGAAAATGTTGGCCAATTACAGACTCATGGACTTACTGAATTGTTTTTCTTATAGGCTGACCGGGACTGCTTGAACGCACAAAAGCAGGAACATGCTGCAGCATTTGAATTTATAAACAACATAATTTTTATGAAAATAGGATAACCTATTTATAGAAAAGGAAGGAAGCAGGGTTCTAGTATGAAAAATCATGTGCAACTTAACAGCATTGTATCTAGACAAAATGGACATACAAAAGTGAGGATGTCATTGGCTTATCAAGGCTTTTAAATTTGAGAATGTTCATGAATGTTCATCAGGTGGTTGAAAGGTCAAAAGTCAGTCAAAATATGTGGAGGACACAAAGTGTCATAATCCAAAGTGTGTTAAAAAGTAAGTAAGTAAGTAATATTCAAGAAATAATATTTTTAAATGAACAAATATATATATATATATATATATGTATATATATATGTATACTTGTTCATTTAAAAATATTATTTCTAGCTAAATGAACAAGTATATATATATATATATATATATATATATATATATATATATATATATATAGATAGATAGATAGATAGATAGATATACTTGTTCATTTAAAAATATTATTTCTATAATATTAAGTACTTTTTAACAAGCTTTGAATTATGACACTTTGTGTCTTTCATATATTTTGACTGACCTTTGACCCTTGATAAGCCAATGACATCCTTACTTTTGTATGTTAACATGTGAAACAAAATAAATCCTACATTGACTTGATAATGTCCCTCAGAAGACGAAACATGTCGGCTAAGAATAGTTTTTCCTCTTGCCTCTTGTTATTCATTTTGTTCCTTTACAGATAACATATCTGAAAATAATTTACATATTTCTCTCTCTCTCTCTCTTTATATATATATATATATATATATATATATATATATATATATATATATATATATATATATATGACTCCTCCTGTCATGATCAAACCAAAAATGAAATATTGCTATCATATTTGGTCTGGTGCTACCCAGTCCTCACTTTCCAGCCTTGACAAAGTTTAAAAGCATTTACACAGGCATTGTGAGTGATAAATTATTTTCAACCCTGCAGCCTCTCTTTCTTTCAAATAAAATGTTTCAAGCTTATCACTCTTCTCTTGCTATCTCCCTGCCAAATGTTAAGATGAGTGCTATATTCATTAGTTTCACCATTTCAGACCTTTACAGCAAATCAGCCCAGGTTTAAATCCTCCTCCCCACGTTGTATTAATTGGTAAAAAGGAATCTCCATTCAGAAGACAGAACTTCTTCTGATGTTGGAACAAACTCTTGAGAAGATGCTTCCTTGATCACTACAATCTTAACATCTTCAAGTCTCAGGTAACTGTCATTCATATCCTCATGCTCTTCATTTAGTAATCTTCTAATCTACCATTTAAACATTTAGTCATATACTATCAGCATGGCCCGGCTTTTCCCTTTGCTTGATTCAAAAATCGTACGACAGACAGCAATCGATATCACTTGACTTAAAATATTTTTGCCCTTCCTTGCCTTTAAAGGAGTTCCCTTTGCCGTGCTGATGTTGCTACATGCCTTACTTCTTGACTATCTCACACTGCAAATTTTTTCTAAGCTCTATACTAAACATTAAATCTCTTACAAAAAAAGAACTAAACAAAATGAACACAAAACGATCAGCTTTAAAGAAGGACTCGTAAATGGAAAAACTGAATGAAAAAGAATGTTAACAACAAATACTTTTTCACACCCAACCCAGTTCTGCGGAATCAGAATCAACGTTGAGTTTAAGCAAGTGAATGAGCCAATTGGAGTAAAGTGCCATGCCACTTGTGATGAATGCAGCTATCAATTTTTTTTGTATGCTAGTTAACATTCATATCAGTCAGCTGTTGGCTCTCACGCTGACCAATAGAATCTTCCTGCCTATTCATGGCAGCCAGCTATAGGCTGTCACTCTGGCCTATACAAAATGGCCACAAACTACATGAAAACTGCCGTAGAAGCATGAAAAAATCGATTATTTTCGCTATCGATGGGAGTTGGGAAATGCAAAGTCAGTCTTGGCCTTTCTGCTAACTTGGAGCATGCGCATGTAAATTTTGGTGCAAATCCATCAAAATTTGCAGCTGTGCATTCGTTACACACACACACACATCCTGCCTTATATATATAGGGTTAGGTAAATGAGATAACTAGATATTAGTGACCATATACATGTATGCTGGTGTGCATACACTGGTAAGCAAATAAATAATTACCAAATTTGGCCAAGAGGTGTAGACATAATAGTGCTCAATGTGATTAGACAGAGCTAAGAAATATATGTTAATAAATACACATATACCTATGTTTAATTTGTGACTTGAGTTTCGTTGGTTACCCAAGTCATCGGGCATGAGAGAAGTGATATCTCATGTCTGATGAATTGGGTAACCAATGAAACTCGAGGCACACATGAAACGTAGGTATATGTGTACTTATTGACATATATATGTGTTTGTGTGTGTGTGTGTGTAAATTATTTTCAGATAAAGTATATCTGTTAAGGAACAAAATGAACAAAAAGACAAGAGAAAAACTATTCTTAGATCAAACATTCATCCTCTGAGGGACATTATCAAGGCAAATGTATCGGTTTATTTTGTTGAACATGTTTATATGCAAAATGACACCCTTGCTTTTGTATGTAACCTTTACATTTGCCTTGATAAAATCCCTTAGAGGACAAAACACATTTTCCTCTTGTTTATATATATATATATATATATATATATATATATAGTCATCCACAGACAGACTGTTTCGGTGTATCCCAGCTCATCAGTGTGCCTTGATATCCAGTTGCCTCTAGTTAGGATCAAAACCCAACTGAATTGGTCTCAGTCATAAAATCTACCCCTAAGCTGTTGCCACACAGCAGGGATGAAGGTGAATTTAAGCATAATTGTTTTTAGAGAAACACATCAGTGACTGAAAGAACTCAATTCATTTTATCGAAAAGTATTGCATCAGTAGCAGTAATAGTCACTGTTTACAAACTTGCACTTTCTCCCCAGAGAGCTCAACTGAAATAATTTTTCAGGAACATATATATTGTCATAGTTTTCTCTTGTTTATATATATATATATATATATATATATATATATATATATATATATATATATATAAAATTTAATACTTAATATTTAATTTATTAAATTATTAAATAGCTCTGTTTTTAACATTGAGCACTGTTTTTTCTTACTCTATTGAGTCTATGTATTAGTATTTCTATATGAATGCATGCTCATACATTTACCTCTATTTATCCATTTGATTATATATATATATATATATATATATATATATATATATATATATATATATATATATATATAAATATATATAGATAGATAGATAGATATAAATAGCTGGCCACTCATATTCGAAGATACCCGTCTACTAGGGTGGCTAGCCAATCCTTATTGCAGATGCTTACTCAGGCACATTTGTGTTTATTCACCACCCACAGAGCCCATCTGTGGTTTATACTGCAACTATGCTGAGTAGGCCTTAGTTACAGTTTCTGAGAAAGAGTGTATCATCTAGCATGATCTACAATCTGAACAAGGACAGCACGCTCAAACCCTCGGTCATGATGACTTGTGACTTCATGCTAGCACAGCTATCGATGTTCATGGTATGGTTTTCAGGCACTTTCCAAAGGTGCCATACACTGGGATCACTCCCTCTAGACCAATAATATCAGGAAGTCTGCTTCCTGACAAAATAACCCTGGTGAGATTCGAACCTGGGTCTCATGGTCAGTAAGCAAATATTCTAGCCACTCAGCCATGCGTCCACATATGCATACATACATACATACATAGTGCACACAAATTAAATTTATGAAACCTGTATTTGAACATCATTTCAATCATATAAGTGTTTTTTTTTCAAAGAACAGAAATATTTGTCCTCACTTCTAGATTTTCTCTACCATGACCCGTTCATCACAGAAATCAAAATTTATTAACAGATATTGAATTTAAAAATTGCAGTCATAACTTCAAAGTCAGCCAATTTCCTGACCAGTCTGACAAATAGTAAATAAATATAAAGTCATTTTAAATTTGTTATAGAATTTATTTAAATTTGTTATGCAGTGTAAAGTTGAAATTTGTTATATAGCTTACACAGTCTAAATGGATGTTTAGAAATGTTTTATAACGAGATAGAAAGTCAACCTAAATCAGAATCGATGAGTTAATTTTATCAATTCTCTGATGCTGAGACCATTGTAAGATACCAAGAGCCAAAATACGAAACATGCTCGACCCACACAGTCTCACATAGAATCATACCATACCTACCATCTTCTACCATCCAATAGTGACTAAGATATCCGCACAGTCATGTGTTGATACTAAAACACATATACTTCCTTCACCCACATTTTAAGCAAGGAAACTGGTACATTTGAGTACATATATATATATATATATATATATATATATATATATATATATATATACATATACATATATATATATATATATGCTTATTTCTTAAATGTTACTTTTTAGTGTATACTTGTATTTGAGTAGATGCTTTATTTATTTACTAAACAGTATATTTATTTATTTTCTTCTACTAGACTGAATAGACAAGAGACAACTTGTAAGAAGACCTAACACCTTAGACAAGAAAAATCTCGAACAAAAAAGAATGAGAGACCAAAAGGCAAACAGCAACTTACTCAGAGCTCAATGTCAACTTTTAACAAAGGACACCCAGAGTTGTTACTTGAATTTCATGCTTTCACAATCTTCAGACAACTAGAACACACACACACACACACACACGCACATATATATATATATATATATATATATATATATATATTAAGGCATAAGCAAGATTTCTTTTAAGCATCTTTCGTTAAATATCACAGAAAAGGAAAATTTAATTAACTCTTTATTTAGTTTTTTCAGTGCTTTCAACCACTTCTTTAGCCATTTTCAAGGAAGTTTTGTTTTAGGTGTTGTTAATTTTTCTTAATGTTTTTACTGTTTAAGATATATATATATATATATATATATATATATATAATAGAGTCGAATCCCTGACAACCAGGTTAAAAGGCCTTCTGTATGTGAGGAATTGGTTACAAAGTCTGGATATGAGGAGTTATATTTAGATTAAAATAAAAGAACTGAAATCAGGTTTAACATTTATTTTCAAATAATCTAATGGTGAGGGAAATATAACAGAATTGATTTTAAGGAAAAAGAAATAAATTATGTAATGTTAATGAAAATTCATTAAATTAAATATGCCATGTATACAAAACAAATAACCTAACGAGGATTTCTTAATTGCTATTGCATGATGATTCGTTCTCTTCTAATGTTATTCTCAACTTTTCCCGCATTTCGTCTTACTTTTGTTCTTGAAATTTTTTAAATGAAAGACACTTTTTAACTCTGCATGAATTATTGCAATCATCATAGCTGAATGCTGGCTTTTTTTCCATAAAACTGACAACCATTTCAGTAGGTTTTTCAATTTCAGTCCAAGTTTCATCACAATGATGCATCTCATTACTATCTGGTTGCAGATGTGTCTTGTTATCATCCTTTCCTCTTATTCCCATCATCTTTTGCATCAATACAAGTCATTGGGGTGAAATAGGCATAAGCAATTATCCAAAGTAAATTTCCTGAAAAACAGAAACATATATATATTAAGATATAAGAAAAGCTTTCTTTCAAGCATTTTTTGATAAGTATAATGGACAAGGAAAATTTTATTCATTTTTTATTTATTTTTTCCAGCATTTTCAACCACATCTTTAGCCATTTTCAAGGGGATTTCTTTAGGCCTTGTTAATTTTTCTTAATGTATTATGTTTAAGATCTATTTGTTTATGTCGTTTATATTAGGTTGGTGCAAAAATAATTTCGTTTTCTCAGATAGTAACATATGTTATAAAACGAAATTATTTTTGCACCAACCTAATACATATGTAAGTGCAAAAGGTAAGTGAGAGAAAAAAATTAAAATATAAAAAAAAACAGATATTTAATAGAAAAAGAGTACTATATTATCAGAAAAAATGTCTACTTCAACTTCAAAAATCAGAAAATGGTTATTCAATAACAGTTCCACTTTGATGGTGCTTTGTGGGTGACTCCATACCGAGACCATGGTGTAGTTTTTCATTTTGGTTATCAGGTGCTTGATGGTAGCATTCAAAAAGTCTTTGGTGTTGGTGAGTCATTGGTTAGTTTCCCTTTCAACAAAATCTCAGCATTAATGTATTGAGTGTTTTCTTTCAAGAAAAAACATGAGTGCTATATTCATTAGTTTCACCATTGAAATTTTTTTTTTTACTTTTAATGGATACTCATATTTGAGTAGATGTTCCATTTATTTATTAACCAGTATATTTATTTGAATTTCATGCTGTCACAATCTTCCTGGTTACTGTAAGCAACTTCCTACAATCCAAAAATGGTTAATCTTTGAATAACCCACAAAGAAAAAATGCATCAGTCAATCAAATTGTAGTAGCCCAAAATATTAAAATCAGTTCATGTGTTAGGAGTGACAAGACTGAAAATCCTTGCCCAGCTACTCATGTGTTATATGGGACATGTGCAAAGAAACAATCTTACAATAACATGTATGGCCACTCCTTTATCCAGGGTTTGACCAGCATATCCAATGTCCAGCATTTTGATGTACTTGATGGCATTGACCCTGAAATTCTGCAGGAAAGATGTAGAATAGCATGAACTACAGGGGCAACACTGATGATAGAAACTTGGTGTGTATAACCATTGTAAATGCATGGGGAATGTACAGAAGAACTTACCATTTCTCAGTACCTGTCTATATTTCTGAGATGAGGTATTATGTACACTATTTATATTATTCAGACTATTGTCCTCATCTTTGTCACCATATTTATTACAAAGTTTTGGCCATTGTATGCTCTGACCTTCTTCAGGTGGTTGGAATATCGAACTGAACCTTTTATTTCGCTCACTGGGGTAGACTATTCTAGTTCCATGTGCCATGTTTAATGGATGTCAGTTATCAGTTATCTCCTGTTAATTCCCCTCTCCAAGTTCTCCACTGCCTTAACCAGGTATTGAAATTACATTCTTTGGGTCCTGTCACTGGATCTAACACCTTTATCCACTGTACCATGTGTCCTTACCATTCCTCCTATTCACCTAGCCATTTAAAAAAAAAACTGGCCGTCACAGTGATTGTTGAATAGTTTCAAGGGCATAGAATACCTTCTTATTTCATGTGTCAGATTGAAAGTTTCAGGTTAATGTTGGCTTAAACCAATATCACATTGACACACAGGTTCTTATCTAAACATTGAAGTTAAGCAATATCAATCCTGGTCAATAACTATATGAGTTACTTCTTGTGAATACCAGGTGCTGTGAACTTGGATATCTGGATAGCCAAATTTTAATGTTATATTCGCTTATGCACAAATACACTTGGGAAAGCTTGATACTCATATCCCCTAACTATGGGTTAAATAGTAAGTCTAATATCAGAAAATCCTTCTATTGGAAATCATTTTTAGTTTATATATGCCTTCATCTAGATCAAACTGCACAATCGAAAAAATGTGTAGGGCCATATGGCTTGCAAAGCCACAGGCAGTAAAGTAAAATTTTAGTGTAAATTCTTCTTCTGTGTGCTGTGTCCCTTCAGAATGTTGGCGATCATTGCTCTCCACAATTTCCTATTCCTTGCAGCTCTTATTTACTTTTGTCCTTTTACCATCTCTCCTATACACTGCTGCACCTGTAGTATATTGCTGCTGGGCTCAAACGAGGTGAAGAACACATATATGTAAAAATATATAAATATCTTTATTGTTCGAGTTGTGGTGAATAGACAGATTGAGGAAGATTCACAGAGGTTAGGATTGTGTACATAAGAATTGATGCAAGACAAATCTTTGGTGAACCTCTAGCCAACCTCTCTCAGATCAGGAATCGGACTGTTTAAATAACATTTGGACACCTACGCCTTCTTCTGGCGTGTTGCATATGCAATTTGTATGCCCATGCTTATTTCAGCATATGCTCTCACAAGCACACATTTCCTTCCACTCAGGACACCCATGCACCCTGTTTATTCAAGGCTTTGGACACCTGTATTCCCTGTTTATTTTAGCCACCAAATGCATTTCCTGTTTCTGCTTTCACTTTTCGAATCTCCACTCATACACTGCTGCAACAAAACTAAGGCCAAAGGTCTTTCCTCAACTGATATTCAACACACCAACAATTCACTCATGCTCACCAGGTTGGCTGTTCATTGCATTCCTCTGTCTCTTTTACCTTCAATCTGTCCATTAAATGTATACAGTGGAACCTCAGTTCACAAATTTAATTTGTTCCTGAAGCCTGTTCGTAACCCGTAATGTTAACCATTAAATCTAAGTAAAAATAAATAAACCCAATACTGAATAGATAAAATATAGACAAACACTTTAATTAAAACTGGGGTAGACTGTTCTAGTTCCACATGCCATGTTTAATGGATGTCAGTTGTCAGTTATCTCCTGTTAATTTCCCTTTGAAATTTCTCCACTGCCTTAACTGGGTATTGAACTCACACTCTTTGGGTCCTGTCACTGGATCTAACTAACGTCTTTATCTACTGTGCCATGTGTCCTTTGTTTATTTTTTCTAACTCAATTCTCTAATTTCTTTTCTTAATGTAGCCTTTTCCCTATAAGGAAATATTCGGCATTAATAGATCGAGCAACCAGTGCTACCTTCGTGTGACCGTTATAAAATCTTTTTATCAAATCAATTTTTTCCAGAAATATAGCTTTCTTAAGTCCACTCTTATCGCCCTTTCCAGTATTGATGTTGGTTTCATTTCTAGCCTTTTGTTTGAAGTAGTGTGGAACACAGATGCATAATAAATAAATATGCATAAAAAAACAGAAACAAATTTGATTTAGTAGAAATAAATTCCATTTATCCATTTTAATGGGTGAAAAAAGTATTTGTACAATACAAATTTCAGATTATAAAACATTTAAATTGCTTTAATACACAAGATTATTCAAGTGGAATATTCTAGAATGTTCCAATTATATCATCAGTAGTTATTTTTAGTCTAGAAATACAAACAGAACATTCTGTAATTGATATTCATACAAGAAGGAGGAAATAGATAAAGCAATGACAAGTTTGCAAAAAGAACTGATTTTTAAGCCCTGAAAAGAAAGGTAAGAGTTAAAAGAAAACCTAAGACAAACTGAATATTCCATTTACTACCATTTATTAATTCACTGAAAGGTATAAGAAATTCAAAACTATTGAAAACCAAAGAAGAACAGGTGCTCCACAGAAGATTTCTTCAAGATTTTTGAGGAAATTAATCCATCAAATTAAACAAAATCCAATAGTTACTCGTCAAGAGTTGCAGGATGATTTGCTTTCATCAGGAATCTGTGTCACTAAACAGACAATAAGCAATAAAATTCATAGGAACAATCTAAAGTGACACTCCCCTCAGAAAACTATACTGCTATTGATAAGACACAGAGATGCGAGATTTAAATTCATTTGTGAACATAAAGATAAGGAAAAATTGTATTGGGAAAGAGTATTATGAACAAAATTCAGTTGTTAGGATGTAATTCTAGAAATCATGTATAGAGAAAAGATGGTGATGCCTTAAAACAAAAGAACACAGTACCTACTGAAATTTGGAGATGGCAGCATCATGGTCTAGGGATGTTTTTCTACAAAAGATACTAGCAACATATTAGTAATAGATGGTAGAATGAATGCTGCAGTATATCAAAATATTTTGGAAGTAAATTTAATGATTTTGTTTGAAAATTTTTAACTTCTCCTGATTGGATCTTCCATCCAGATAATAATCCTAAGCACACAGCAAAATCTATGAAGAAATGGCTTGCTAAAATAATGTAAATATCCTGAAATGGCCAAGTCAGTCCCCAAGAAGAATGGAACAAAATATAAACTAAAATTTACAAATCATTAATTGAGAACTACAAGAAGAGGTTGGTTGCTGCAGAAGTGAATAACAGCAATTCTGCAAAGTATTTAATGAAGATTAAGTATTCTTTTTTTGTATTGTACAAATACTTTTTCCCCCTATTAAAATGAATAAATGGGATTTATTTCTATTAAATCAAAATTTTTTCTGCTTTCTATTCATATTTAGTTATTATGCATCTGTGAACAGTTAATTATATGTAAAGTATATTTAGTCATTAGTTGGAAATACAATAAATTAAAAACTTGTATGTGTATGAATATTTGCTTCCACCTACTGTGTGTGTGAAAATGTGTATATATATATATATATATATATATATATGTATGTATGTATGCATACACAAACCTGTTTTTCTCTGTTGTAAGGCTCACTGGAATAGCAAAAATTACCTTCAAAAAGCTAAGTAAAGTATTAAAAAACAGGAAAATTTAGTTAGAAACAAAGATAAGTATTATGTAATATCAATCGTCTTATATCGCAGTGAATGCTGGATAATCTTCGCACAGATTAAGAAGATACTTGAAACAACAGAAATGTGGCTCTACAGAGGGGTGCTGAGAATACCATAAGTAAGGAGGAAGTTTTCAAGAAAATAGAAATAAAAATGATGCTTATTTTTTAGGAATATTTCTCTCTTATCTGATAATCTGCTATCCTCTTCTAGGTTAGTTTAATTCCAATCCACCCCCAAATCCTAAGAGACCCCCCACCTCTCCCGTATCTTTTTAGCTAGTTGAAACCTACCAAAAATCTAAGACCTTTGACCATAAAAGAATGCTGCTTTGTTGGGTCTGTGGTTAATGTTTAATATCAGTAACAATTGAGACTTTAGGGCATATAATGAGGAAAGAGGGTTTGGAGAATTTTACACACACAAGGATATATTGAAGGTAGGAAGAACAGAGGGAAAAAGTAAGTAACCTAACAAGCTCATTTAAATGGATGGTAGAATGAGGACTGGGAGGGATAGTGAAAGGCAAAACTTAGAGCTAAAAAGAATATGAACCATGATCACCCACGTCCTGAAGGGACATGGCACATAGTAGAAGAAGTTAAAGTTGACTGAGTGTGTAGAGCTGGGGAGAGTGTTGTTAGTATATTTTACAGATGTAATTTAATACTGTAAATTTTTGGCTTTTAGTGCATAAAATTTGTTTGTCTTTAGTATTTTTATGGACTTTGCAACCAAATTTTCCATTATTAGCAAATAATTAAAGATAAAAATCAAAGCTAAAGCATTTCTTTGATCTGCTTAAACATTCTAGTTGATCTCTGATTACTTATTACTATTACTTATTGATAAGAGATTTCTATTGAAAATTAATCAGCCTTTTTTTTTCGGTTGATCAATATGATGAAATCATTGGAAATTTGAAACTATTCATTTGATCTTTGCTTCCTTGCTGTCTCATCTATTCAATAAGTTTTAATCTGTTTTTTTTTTTTTATTTAATCCCTAAGTTTTTATATCAAATTTTTTCATGCAATGTCACATTGGACAGTGTTTGTAGTTTTGCTTCTAGTACCAGTCCTGATACCCTGCTACTTTTTAATCAGACATCATACATCATAAAGAAAAAATGAATTGAAACAAAACCAAAGAATTAGAGATTTTTTTTATCAGTTTAAAGAGCATGGCCATTACAACAACAGAAAAGGAACAGAATCAGTTTCTCATATATATATATATATATATATATATAGATATAGATATATATATATATATATATATTTGGCCATATATATATTTATTTATATATATATATTTATATATATGTATGTATATATATATATATATATATATATATATATATATATATATATATATGTAAAATGAAAAGAATTCTATTTTACAATTTTCATCCAAATTATCCATATATTTGCTTACATATATATATATATATATATATATATATATATATATATATATATATATATATATGTATATGTGAACATTGAAGTCAACACTTATAGACGACAGGCTGTTTCGTGCTAGATGCAATCGTCAGGACTGACGATTGCGTCTAGCATGAAACAGACTGTCACCTCTAAGTGTTGACTTCAATGTTCACTTTTATATCTACACACAGTCTATCTCTGATAATGAGGTCTTTATCCCATAAATATAGCACACCTTAAGAGTATATTTCTTCATACATATATATATATATATATATATATATATATATATATATGGCCTAATATTTCCATTTAGCATGAAACAGATGCTCACCTCTAGGTGTTGATTTCAATGTCCCCTATTATATCTACATCTATCCCTGATATTGAGTAGTTTAATCCATAAATATAGCATACATTAAAAGTATATTTTATCATATATATACAATGGGCTCTCCCGTTGGTTTCAACCTTGGAGGATCTGACAACTTAATCAATTGATTCGGTTATGAATTTTGTGCAATAATCCTAAATGATACTTAAGACCCTGTCATATGCCCCAGTCGACGAATGGGTTATAGGGCGATCAAACGCCGACTAGGAGATATATACACTCTCACACCCGCGGAGAGATACAAGCTATCTCTCTCAGATCGTGAGAGTGGACAATTGGTAAACAAAATATTATTAAGACCACTGTTCGATTGGGATAATCGAACAGTAATCTTTCCCAGGTCCGCTTCGTTTTCAACACGAGTACTGATCCACAATACAAGGATGAACGATAAGGCTTAGCGATTTTTGATAAATAATTTTAATATATACGAATATACATATATCAAAAATAAACGAACAGATAAGTATGAGTTAAAACATCCGACGATCGGATCTCGAACTTATCTTGGGATATCAAATTCGCCAAACACCAAATGGATTCAACTGAACCCGAACATACAAAATACAAGTATGAATTACTATGAATTGAATGCAGAAGCCAACACACATATACAAAAGAGATGGGAGAGGAGTTACAATTATTGTTTTACATGTGGAAAGGTGTTTGCGAAAAAAAAAAAACATAATATTCATGTGTGTGTGTATATCTTTTCTACTACGGGTCCAAAATGTGATTACTTATCTTTTGTATTCAGTTCTCTCTTTTTATTTTTTTTTTTTTATATCAATGTCCTTTCTTTCCTTTTCTCGGCACAAACACAATTTCACACACTTCTAGTCTGTAATAGAGGTATACACGTTCTTTCTCTCTTTGTTTCGTCTTTTTCTTTCCTTCCTTTCTTCTGTAGACGGCTCGATTTGCAACAGGGATGTACACTTTCTTTACGCAGGTTGAACCACCAGCATATATTTTTATCCGCGTCTTCAAATTGGGATTCTCGAACAGGAATATTTCTTTATAATTCTGTCCGGAGTTGCCTGGATCGAACTGGATAAGTCATATAAGTGCGTATATGCGTGTTTAGCTTATCTGCTTTTAATACCCGTCACATCTTCCAACATAACCGAAAAAAAAACTTTTTTTTTCTTTTTTTTTAACAATATATATCCCAACACCGTCTGAACAAACAATGGGTCGTCTTCTCTTTTCTTCTTTTTTTTTCTGATTACTACATCAACAGATATATACTCTTTATATCATTATACATTTTTTCAAATATACACCAGAACAAAAAAAATTACAGCTTTGTCAAAATATACACACATTTTTTTTCTGTTTTAATAACATACACACTCAGTATTATTAAAACATATACATTTTTCTTTCAATTTCCACATACATATTTTAAATTTTATCAGTTCCACTAAGATATACCTTTCTTTATTTAATCCTTCCCAAATTATGGTTAACATCTGCATTCGTTTTCAATATCTCGACAAAGTATCCGCTACTTTATTTGCTGTTCCAGCAATATCCTTTATTTGAAGATTGAACTCCTGCAATATAAGACTCCAACTTTGTAATCTTCGGTTTTTGTTTCTCATGCGATCTATAAACGTTAACGGGTTATGAACAGTATATACAACTGTAGGAGAAAGAGAATTGGTTATATAAACCTCAAAATGTAGAACAGCTAATATTAACGCTAAGGCTTCCTTTTCTATTGTTGAATATGACTTCTGGAACTTATTCAATTTCTTTGAATAGAAGCTTACTGGATGTAGCTCTTTATCTTCATCGTCTTGCATTAATACAGCTCCGATTCCCACATCGCTGGCATCTATATGCATTTGAAACGGCTTGTCGAAATCTGGGGCTTTTAACACAGGATTTGATTTTAATTTACTTTTAATGGTCTCCAATGCGACCTCACATTCCGTGGTCCACACAAACTTATGCCCCTTTCCTAACAAGTTTGTTAGCGAAGTAGCGATTTCGGCCAAATTCTTACAATATCTCCTATAGTAATTAGCCATCCCTAAGAACCTTCTGAGACTTCGGCTATTAGTGGGATGAGGAAAGTTTGCGATGGCTGTAGTCTTTGCCTCTGTGGGTTTAATTCTTCCTTGCCCAATTACATGTCCTAGATATTTCACTTTGGCACTACAAAATTCACTCTTGCCAAGGTTTACTGTCAACCTTGCCTCTTTTAATCTTTCAAAGACCTTTTGTATCGTATCCAGATGCTCACTCTCTGTGTCACTGTAGATTATGACATCATCGATGTATGCATCGACTCCTGGAATATTGGATAAACATCTATTCATTAGACGTACAAATGTAGCTTGCGTGTTCCTCATACCAAAGGGCATAACTCGATATTGATAAGTTCCTTCTGGGGTGATAAACGCTGATATCGTTTTCGCTTTGTCAGTTAACGGTACGGCCCAATATCCTTTCACCATATCTAGCTTGGTGATATATGTAGCCTGACCAATCCGGTCGATACAATCCTCCATCCTGGGGATTGGATAAGCATCTGCCTTCGTGATGCTGTTCACTTTTCTATAATCCGTACAAAACCGTACAGTGCCATCCGGCTTGTCTACTAACACACAGGGTGATGCCCATTCACTTTGACTAGGCTCAATAATTCCGTGTTCCATCATATATTTAATTTCTTTTCTCATAACTTTCAACCTTCTGGGGCTTAGACGATATGGATGCTGTTTGATCGGTTGTTCCGACGTCAATATTATATCATGTACTGCGGCATTGGTCTGGTGGGGTGTATCCGAGAATATATCCCGATATTTATTTATTAAAGTTCCCAGTTTCTGCTTTACCTCATCAGTAAGGTGCGCTAACTTTTCCTCCAGATTTTCCAATATTCTGGAATTTTCCAATTTAAGAGGCTGGTCCTTTTCTATCCAGTGTTTATCTTCCTTATATCTTTCTACCTTCTCTTTCTCTTGTTTACTCACTAGCATTACTGCTTGTTCCTCTCTTTTACAAAACATTTTCAACATATTTACATGACATTTCATTTTACTTCTCCTTCGGCTAGGCATATGTATCAAATAATTCAAACTGTTCAATTTCTTCAGTACTTTGAACGGCCTCTGGTACTTTGCTTCAAATGGTCGACCGTTCGAAGGTAACATTAGGAGTACTTCATCACCTTCTTTGAATTGCCTCTTAACAGCCTTTCTATCATATTTCTCCTTCATATCCATCTGATTACTTCGCAGATTTTTTCTTGACAGTTCCTGCGCAGCTTTCAACTTCTGTCTCATATTCGCCACATACTCCTTCATATTGCCACGTCTAGGCTGATCTACCATCCATTTTTCTTGTAATAACTGGAGTGGTCCTCTCACTCTATGTCCAAAAATGAACTCGAACAGGCTGAATCCTATGGATTCCTGAATTGCTTCACGCATTGCGAATAACACAAAGGGTACTCCCTCATCCCAATCTTCCTGATTCTCCATGCAGTACGTCCTCAATATGGTCTTTAACGTAGCATGAAATCGTTCCAACGCTCCCTGAGATTGTGGATGATATGCACTCGATTTCGCATGCGTAATTCCCAATTGACTTGTGACCTCCTTGAATAAACTTGATGTAAAATTGGATCCCTGATCCGTCTGTATAATTTTAGGTAAGCCCATTCTCGTGAAAAAACTTATTAAGGCGTCTGCTACCTTCTTTGCTGATATGTTCCTCAACGGAATCGCTTCAGGTTGAAGAGCACATTATGGTTAACAGATATCTGTACGAATTTTTGGTCCTCAGTAAAGGTCCAACGCAATCAGCTATAATTCTGTTGAATGGTTCTTCCATGGCTGGTATTGGTTGTAAGGGCGCTTTTGGAATCGCCTGGTTAGGTTTGCCCGCAACTTGGCATATTTTACATGTCCGACAAAATGACCTTACATCTCTCCTTATTCCCGGCCAGTAGAAATATTTATTAACTCTGTCGTGCGTCTTCGCCATGCCCAAATGTCCAGCCCACTGACTGTCGTGTGCTATTGATAATATCTCCTTACGGTACCTTGTAGGAACTATTATTTGCTCATATCTATCATATTTATCCGTTCCGGCATAAACCTGCGCTTTCCACCGCCTCATTAGGATACCATTTCTGATATAGTAGCGTCCTGACTTGTTTTCTTCTTCTCTACTTCTCCCAACTAGAGAATATTGCTTCTTTATTTCCACATCGGCTTCTTGTTCTTTTCTTAATTCTTCACTGGGTACGTTCAACTTGGGACGCATCTCTATTCGGTTATATTTCTCCACTTCGTTCTTTTTATCGATTCTTTTTATCGTGGGTGATCTCGCCCTTCTCTCTTCATGGAGCTTTTTCTCAGATTGCCTTGTAACCACTGCTGAAATTTTCCTTCTCTCGTCTTCCGAGTTATAGTGCCTTCTTTTCATCTGATGCGCTGATATTTTTCGAGGCTCAACATTTATCTGTTTTCTGCCTATATCATTTCCTAACAACAACGAAATTCCCTTCATCGGAAGTAAATCTAGCAGTCCGACTTCTATGTCGCCAACTTTCCACTTAGACTTTAGCCTAATTTTCCATATCTCTGTTTTCATAGGTTTACCCACTATGCCGATCACCGTCTTTATCTTCCCTGTCCTATATCTCATATTTTCCGGCACATCTCTTCGCCTTGCCAACGACTGGGAAGCCCCTGTGTCTCTTAACACTCTAGTCAGGGTTTTCATCTCCTTTCCGTTCTTATAAAAAATCTGACCGTTTGCAGTTTATGGCCAGTAACTCTTGTCTATCTGTTTCGTGATTGCTGCCCCTTGGGGTCTTGCATTTTCCATCATATCCTTATGACTCCTACAATTTGTAGCGATATGTCCTGGCCTTCCGCATGTATAGCACACTATTTGTAGTGCTTCCCGCTCGGGTAAGTTTCGTTTCCCTGCCCATATCTGCGTTCTGGTGCGCTTGGATTCTTCACTACCACGCGTCTGTGTTGAATGGCGTATTATGGGTGTACTATTCATTGAACGAGCTTTCTTATGGGTAATGTTATATTCGTCTGCTAGCGTAGCTAAGTCATAACATGATTCTATTTTCCTGTCACTCAGGTATGTTCTCATTTCTTCAGATATGTTGTTCTGAAAATCCTGCGCCAGTATAAGATTTCTCAGCCCATTATAATCCTCGACTACTTTCTTGGCTTGGCACCATCTGTCTAAATATATCTCCTTCTGCCTGATATATTCTACGTATGTTTGGCCCTCAAACTTTCTATAGTCCCTAAACTTCTGTCTATATAGACCTCCGGCACGAGTTCATATGCCTTCAATATCGCGGACTTCACTATTTCATAGTCTGCGCATTCTTCGGTCGACAACGTTGCGTATACCTTTTGAAAGTTTTGAGCTTTACCAGTCAATACTGTTTGCAATAATATCGCCCAATGTTGTTTTGGCCATTTCATATTTGTAGCCGTCCTTTCGAAATGATCAATATATTCTTCCACTTCCCTTTCTACAAACTTCGGCAGAAGATGCACTTGCTTGGTGATTTCGAAATTTTTCTCTTCATTTGCTTGTTTGATTTCCAACTCGCGTATTCTTGTTTCTTGTTCAATACGGGATTTCTCTATTTCTGCTTTAGCTAATATCCTGGCTTTCTCCAATTCCACCTGGGCATTTGACAGACTTGCTTCCTCTCTTGGGAATTCCTCCAGGGTTTCTTCTTCGAACACATTATTATCTACCATATGTTCTGTAATTCTCCTCACTATCTCAATTTTTCTCATCGACTTCCTGACGCTTAATTCCAGCCTTTCCCCTATCTCATATACTTCGTCTTTGTTCAATTGACTTAGTTTTTCCAGGGTGGGTTCTTTCAGGAATTCATCTGCATTCTACATTTCTACTTTATATATATATATTTTTCGTTCACCTTGTTGTGGTCAGTAAGTGTTATCTTAAAAGAAGCGTAAAAAAAATGTATGGCACGAGCCCCCCCATTTGTTTACGAAGCAAAATATATCTTTATCCTGGACGAAGGCCCCATATGTCATATGCCCCAGTCGACGAATGGGTTATAGGGCGATCAAACGCCGACTAGGAGATATATACACTCTCACACCTGCGGAGAGATACAAGCTATCTCTCTCAGATCGTGAGAGTGGACAATTGGTAAACAAAATATTATTAAGACCACTGTTCGATTGGGATAATCGAACAGTAATCTTTCCCAGGTCCGCTTCGTTTTCAACACGAGTACTGATCCACAATACAAGGCTGAACTATAAGGCTTAGCGATTTTTGATAAATAATTTTAATATATACAAATATACATATATCAAAAATAAACGAACAGATAAGTATGAGTTAAAATATCCGACGATCGGATCTCGAACTTATCTTGGGATATCAAATTCGCCAAACACCAAATGGATTCAACTGAACCCGAACATACAAAATACAAGTATGAATTACTATGAATTGAATGCAGAAGCCAACACACATATACAAAAGAGATGGGAGAGGAGTTACAATTATTGTTTTACATGTGGAAAGGTGTTTGCGAAAAAAAAAAAACATAATATTCATGTGTGTGTGTATATCTTTTCTACTACGGGTCCAAAATGTGATTACTTATCTTTTGTATTCAGTTCTCTCTCTCTCTTTCTTTTTTTTTTTATATCAATGTCCTTTCTTTCCTTTTCTCGGCACAAACACAATTTCACACACTTCTAGTCTGTAATAGAGGTATACACGTTCTTTCTCTCTTTGTTTCGTCTTTTTCTTTCCTTCCTTTCTTCTGTAGACGGCTCGATTTGCAACAGGGATGTACACTTTCTTTACGCAGGTTGAACCACCAGCATATATTTTTATCCGCGTCTTCAAATTGGGATTCTCGAACAGGAATATTTCTTTATACTTCTGTCCGGAGTTGCCTGGATCGAACTGGATAAGTCATCACTATAAAATGCGTCGTATCTTTCCGATCGTGAACCACTAGCGCCTCAGCTTCGGTCTTGCCTTTTCAAAGTTCAGAGAACAACTGATCCTCGAGTGAATCTTTGACTGTCACGTGACTTAGGTTTTGGGCGCGAATTCTAACTTACTTCCGACCCTGTCTAGATTCTGTCTAGACGTTTTCCTTTACGGGTAATTGGGTCAGTCGACCCTTTTGACCTGCCTTCCCAAAATGTCATAAGACAATCTAATTCTAATCTTTATTCTGTTGCTAGGCGGAAATTAACCTTCATATGTGTGTATATGTGTGTTTAGCTTATCTGCTTTTAATACTCGTCACAGACCCGCAAGTGATTTGCAAAGGAGGCCACATATGGAGCAAGAGTGAGGATTGTGGGATGAAATCACTGTTAGATTTGCTGACCTTTTAGATCTTGCTCTCACTTCTTGAAGATGATTCAGTCTAGCAGATTGAAAACTGCTGAGTCCACTAAAACACATTGATCTTCAGACTATCCGCTCCAAGGCTAAGCAATCGAGGGTGTTATGAGATATATTTGGCTGTACATTAGGATTTTAGGTATCCTGTCATCAGACATTCTCAAAGCAGAAGCAGGTCACCACAACTGAGAGAGTATATATATATAAATTACATAAATTTAAAACTACTCCATGGTGATGATCATTTCACCTCACTAAATTAGCAAGGATTTTCAAACCTTTCTACTTAAAAGATAAGATAAAGGTTTTTTTTATCTTTTTTCTAGAAAGCTTTGAAAATCCTTGCTAATTTAGATCAAGATATCTAAATATTTATCTGAAAATGTGGAAAAAAGAAACACAATTACTTTAGTGGGTTTTTAGATATTAAACATTTTGTGGGATGGACAATTACTGATTTTGACAATTTTGCTGTTACACCTGGCATATATATATATATATATATATATATATATATATATATATATATATACAGTAGAATTCCTCATGTTCAGACATACTTATATCTGAATTTTTTCATGTCTGAACTTTTCAGTGTTGCCATTTAGATGTTGTGGGAATATACTACATTCTAATATTTTTCTTTTCTTTGCAAACAATTGTTAGTATTAGGTTGGTGCAAAAATAATGTCGTTTTCTCACATATGTTACTATGTGAGAAAACGACACTATTTTGCACCAACCTAATAACTTGAAATTTCTCAACCCATAATGTGTTGCACAGAAGAGACTTCAACTGGAAGAAAAAGGAAAATAAATTCTTTCATTTTACGTCAGAGATTATTGAAAAACTGGACAAAGCTTCTAATTCATTGAATTTGCAAATTAACAAACAAGGATTGCAGAATCTGAACAAAGCACTAAAACTTGCTCTTGAAGATGACCGGCTGAATACGGACCCTTGGGAAGACTTAAAAGAATGGATAAATGAAGACACTAATGAATTACAAAAGAATAGAACGGTAGAATCACTTGGAAATGATTTGGATTGTCAAGAAATAGAGGAAGAATCAAGTTCTTCCAATAATGGTGAAAATATGAAGGATAATGAAGAAGACTGGGACTCAGAAGAGAAAGCTTTTGATGAGGTCATCAAATTCATGGAGAAAAAATCTTCTTTTTGTAGTATAGAATGTACAAGTGCATGTAATTTGCAGAAATGACTTTTAAAAAACTAAATCAGCAAAAAGTAAGTGAAATGAGAAATGAAATAAGACAATTGAAAATAAAACTTATTGAGCATTAAAAATTGCAAATTAATATTTATTTTCATGAGACATTTAATTTTTCATATATTGCAATAAGTTCTTTTGTTTTGTAACGTTATAGTTATATTGCACATGCCAGATTATGTTCGAACTCATTCTCACATAAAAAATACTCTGAAGTTTGGATATGAGGACTTCTACTGTATATATATATATATATATATATATATATATATATATATATATAAATTATTTCATCCCAAGCAGGCGGGAGTGCCACAAGAAGAACGCAAGGGGGTTACAGAGAGTGGGAGCAGGAGTAAAGAGGGGGGGTTACAGAGAGTGGGAGCAAGAGTAAAGAGGCATGATAGAGGTAAAGATGAAGAGAAGGATGGCGACTAGATCAAGGCATCTGGAGATGTCGATTGGCATTGCATCTTTAATATTTGGAGATTATAGCTATCAGGGAAGCAAGGAAGAGGAAGGGCATTCCACAGATGGGAATTGCAAGACATTAAGCTACTGGAGTAGAAGAGACGGCTAAATTTAACTGTTTTGATGGTGAAAGGGTGGGACTGAGATGTCAACCTAGTAGCATGTTTAAATTCATGCATTTTGGGAACCAGTGGAAGTAGCTCATCAGAGCAGTTACCATGAAAGTATTTGTAGAAAAGACAGAGGGAAGCGACAGCACATCTGTTAGAAAACGACTGTAAACAAGATGCCAGATCAGGGGCAATCACATTGCATATCCATCTCTGGATTTTGTTATGGATCGTAAGATGAATAGTAGGGGCTCCAAACCATATATATGGCAGCAGTATTCCATGCAAGGGTGAATGGTTGATTTATTGATTTGAAGGATGGACTCGAGTGAGAAAAACTGATAAAAATATTGTTTTAAGTTATGTTATATTTATGGGTAAAATAAGGGATAAATTTTTGGTGACATAGTGGTTGTGAGTTCTATCCCTAGGTCAGACAGTGTGTACTTGCACTCAGTGGAAATGGGCAAGTAATATCTGAACAGTGCTAAATAAAATAAGAATACTTTTTTATACAAGGTGACCTTGGACAGAGTTTGTCAGTTTTGTCTGACCAGTGTATATGCATTTATATTAGATCCTACCTCATGTCATTCAACATGCATGCAGCACTATTAAATGAACACAAGAGAAAGAAAATAAAGCAATGGATGCAGAAGATATTGTTGTTAGAGAAGAACATTTCTACAATCTGCTTTTAAGAGGGGGGGAACAAGAAGCTGGTAAAAAAATAAAAAGGAATACAATCAATCAGTTCAGTTCATCAAACAAATGGATGTGTAAGATTAATATATGGGAAATACATTAATTTGACATGTTTTCTATTATTATTTCAAAGTACATGTATTTCAATATGGGTGTATGGCCAAGTGGTTAGATTGTTAGTATCCCAACCATGAAACCCATGTTTGAATCTCACTGAGGTGACATCTAGATGTTATCAATATGGCAAGATAATCCCTGTAGCACTGTTGGAAAGTGCCTGCAAACCAAGTTGATCCATCATGGCTGATGCTAACCTCCATGATAGTGACTCATTGCACCTTCTTGGGATAACATTCTTGCAGATGACATGAAGTGGAAAGATTATATAGAATCCATTGCAAGGTTTTCTGGTAGGAAAGTTGGTTTACTGTGTTGTACTAGATAGTTTTTTTTCTTTTTCTCCAGAATCTATCTAACATTTTTATAAGTCTACCATTCATACATATTTTGCATGTTATTGCCACATATGGTCTGGTGCACCTCCTATATATTTAGAGATTCTTGATAAAATCCAAAGAAGTATCTGCTATATTACTGATCCTGAACTATCATCCTGGCTTCGGTCACTTTCCCACAGCCATAATGTAACTTCTCTGTGCTTTTTCTATAAATACTTTTATGATAATTGTTCAGATTAACTTTTTATTATTGCACCTAGAATTTGTGAATTTAAGTGCAGTACTAAATTGGCAGATAGGTCTCATCCTTTTACCATTGAATTGGCTAGATCTAACTGTAAGTTCTATGCTAACAATTTCATTTCATGCACTTCTCATGGAACTCTCATGTGACTTATTTCTTTCCAGCTAACTTTGATCTTTAAAAATTTCAATGCAATGTCAATCTTTATCTACTGTTCTTTTAATACCTGTTCTTTTAATACCTTCTCTTCTTAATAATGTTTTTCTTTTTCTTATTCTTTCACACTCAGTAACCCCTTGTGTATTATTGGATCTATTACCTTGCCTGGGGTGAAATGATTAAAAAAAAAATTTCACGCTAAGCAAGGGAATAATGCCACTAAGACACAACATGAGGGGTTACTGAGTGTGAAAGTGAATGAGAAAACTTTAGGGAGTAGAAAGGATAATAAAAGAACAAAATTCATGAGGACAGAAGATGGCGATTGATGGTGCATTCTACTTTTTGAAGATTGTAATTGGCAGAGATGCAGGAAACTAAAAGAGAATTCCATACTTGAGAATTTCAAGAAACAACACTGTTAGAATAAAATTTATGGTTACATCTAGTTATTTCAATAGAAAAATGATGAGACCTAATTGCCAACCCAGTAGTGTATATAAATTCATGCAGTTTAGGTATAGGACTCATCAGGAGAAGTGCCATGAAAATATTTATAGAAAAGATAAAGGGAGACCATGTTATAGCAGTGGGATAATGACTGAAGTTGAAGTTGAAATGCCAGATCAGGACAAATAATATTACAGACCCTTCTGTGGATTTTGTCATGAATTTTGAGATATATAGCAGGAGCATCTGACTATATATATGGCAGTAATATTTAATGCACAGATGAATGGTAGATTTATAAATATGCAAGATGGATTCTGATGAGAAAAATTGTCTGGCACAACACAGTGAAGCAATTTTCTGAGCAGCTGACCTAACAATTGATTCAATATAATCATTCCACTTTATATCAGTTGAAAATGTGAGGTGGGGAAATGTTAGCATCAGCCATGCTAATGGAGGGTAAAAATTGTTTTTTATGATGATTAATGGATGGCAGCATAAATCAAATGTTGATTCAAAAATTAAAAAAAATGTAAATGTGCCTAAGCAGACGTGTTCAATAGGGCTTAGCTAGCCATTCTTGCAGGCATGTATCAATGGAAGACAATTAGTCAAATGTTAAATATACAAAATTTAATGAAGCAAAATTTTGTTTTTTTATTTATTATCTGGCCTATTTAATGAGAGAAATTGTATTCATATCATCATATTTACCATATACTTACTATATGTACTTGTGGAATTTCCATGGAAAACAAATATTAACAGATGCAATATTATGCTTCTGCATCAACAAATCTGAGTCCCAAGTAATTTTTGACACACTAAAATATATAGTCCTTTCCCCTTTGGATTGATATAGGCCTTCTTGGAGGATCTGTGACTTAAAGTATTTCAACTGTATATTTTTAATTCATGTTAAAATTTTGCCAAAATTATTTGTTTTTATGCATGTACCTTCACAATCATGCACACATATGGAGACACACACATGCATGTGTATGAATGCATATCTGAACACTCACACACACACCTGCACATATTCTCAGCTAACATGGAATGAAAAGATTATATTGAATCCATTGCTCATTCAGCTGCTAAGAAATTTGGTTCACTGTAATGCAAGACAATTTTTATCCCAAGAATCTATCTTACATATCTATAAGTCTACCATTAATTGATGTCTAGTGGTCCTTGATAAAATGTAAAGAAGAATCAGCAATATCATTGGTCTTGATCTGGCAGCTTGACAACAATCACTTTCCCATCACCATAACATTGCCTCTCTGTGTCTTTTCTATAAATACTTTCATGGTAATTGTTCAGATAATCTCTCTGCATGTGTACCTAGAATTTTTGAATTTAAGTGCAGTACTAGACTGTCGATGAGGTCTCGTTAATTTACAGTTTATAGTGATTTTATAACATATTTATGTTATAATTTTTTAATAAATAATTATATATATATATATATATATATATATGTATGTACGTATATGTATGTATATATATATTATTATTACGATGATTATTATTTTTATTACTAGAGATTGCAACAAAAACATGTTGAAATCATAATACAATAGTGATAATCCAATATACATCCACCCAAATTCTAACCACCCTCCATCCGTAATCAAACCCATACCATCTTCTAGAGAATATGGGATTAGCAATAACTCTTTCAGTGAAGATGTCTTTTACAAACATACTAAAGTTTACAACACTGCCTTAAAAAATAGTGGCTATATGTGCACTGACATCAAATAAAATAAGAAATAGATTTTTGGTGACAGTGGTTGTGATTTCCATCCCTGGGTCGGGCAATGTGTACTAGCACTCAGTGGAAATGGGCAAGTAATAACTGAAAAATTACTAAATAAAATAAGAACTAAAGGATATCCCAAGATTTGAGTAATAGAATGAGAACAGTCTACACCTGTCTATTAAATAAACGGTTCAGTTCAGAATTCCCTTTAATTTACCAAGATTTATATATCCTAGGGAAGTTACAACAGCTGAAATGATATCCCTAGATTTGAGCAATGGAAAGAGAACAGTCTACACCTGTCTATTAAATAAATGGTTCAGTTCAGAATTCCCTTTAATTTACCAAGATTTATATATCCTAGGGAAGTTACAACAGCTGAAATGATATCCCTAGATTTGAGCAATGGAATGAGAACAGTCTACACCTGTCTATTAAATAAACGGTTCAGTTCAGAATTCCCTTTAATTTACCAAGATTTATATATCCTAGGGAAGTTACAACAGCTGAAATGATATCCCTAGATTTGAGCAATGGAATGAGAACAGTCTACACCTGTCTATTAAATAAACGGTTCAGTTCAGAATTCCCTTTAATTTACCAAGATTTATATATCCTAGGGAAGTTACAACAGCTGAAATGATATCCCTAGATTTGAGCAATGGAATGAGAACAGTCTACACCTGTCTATTAAATAAACAGTTCAGTTCAGAATTCCCTTTAATTTACCAAGATTTATATATCCTAGGGAAGTTACAACAGCTGAAATGATATCCCTAGATTTGAGCAATGGAATGAGAACAGTCTACACCTGTAGATTAAATAAAGGGTTCAGTTCAGAATTCCCTTTAAGTTACCAAGATTTATATATCCTAGTGAAGTTACAACAGCTGAAATGATATCCCTAGATTTGAGCAATGGAATGAGAACAGTCTACACCTGTAGATTAAATAAAGGGTTCAGTTCAGAATTCCCTTTAAGTTACCAAGATTCGTTATATCCTAGGGAAGTTACAACAGCTGAAATGATATCCCTAGATTTGAGCAATGGAATGAGAACAGTCTACACCTGTCTATTAAATAAACAGTTCAGTTCAGAATTCCCTTTAATTTACCAAGATTTATATATCCTAGGGAAGTTACAACAGCTGAAATGATATCCCTAGATTTGAGCAATGGAATGAGAACAGTCTACACCTGTAGATTAAATAAAGGGTTCAGTTCAGAATTCCCTTTAAGTTACCAAGATTTATATATCCTAGTGAAGTTACAACAGCTGAAATGATATCCCTAGATTTGAGCAATGGAATGAGAACAGTCTACACCTGTAGATTAAATAAAGGGTTCAGTTCAGAATTCCCTTTAAGTTACCAAGATTCGTTATATCCTAGGGAAGTTACAACAGCTGAAATGATATCCCTAGATTTGAGCAATGGAATGAGAACAGTCTACACCTGTAGATTAAATAAAGGGTTCAGTTCAGAATTCCCTTTAAGTTACCAAGATTTATATATCCTAGGGAAGTTACAACAGCTGAAATGATATCCCTAGATTTGAGCAATGGAATGAGAACAGTCTACACCTGTAGATTAAATAAAGGGTTCAGTTCAGAATTCCCTTTAAGTTACCAAGATTTATATATCCTAGGGAAGTTACAACAGCTGAAATGATATCCCTAGATTTGAGCAATGGAATGAGAACAGTCTACACCTGTAGATTAAATAAAGGGTTCAGTTCAGAATTCCCTTTAAGTTACCAAGATTTATATATCCTAGGGAAGTTACAACAGCTGAAATGATATCCCTAGATTTGAGCAATGGAATGAGAACAGTCTACACCTGTAGATTAAATAAAGGGTTCAGTTCAGAATTCCCTTTAAGTTACCAAGATTTATATATCCTAGGGAAGTTACAACAGCTGAAATGATATCCCTAGATTTGAGCAATGGAATGAGAACAGTCTACACCTGTAGATTAAATAAAGGGTTCAGTTCAGAATTCCCTTTAAGTTACCAAGATTTATATATCCTAGGGAAGTTACAACAGCTGAAATGATATCCCTAGATTTGAGCAATGGAATGAGAACAGTCTACACCTGTAGATTAAATAAAGGGTTCAGTTCAGAATTCCCTTTAAGTTACCAAGATTTATATATCCTAGGGAAGTTACAACAGCTGAAATGATATCCCTAGATTTGAGCAATGGAATGAGAACAGTCTACACCTGTAGATTAAATAAAGGGTTCAGTTCAGAATTCCCTTTAAGTTACCAAGATTTGTTATATCCTAGGGAAGTTACAACAGCTGAAATGTGATAAAAGACAATGAAGATGAGGATAGTTTTAATATAAAAGGTATAAAAAAAATTGTTTTCTTTATTCATATTATTTTGTTTCTTCTCACTTTTCTTTCTATTTCCTCTTCATTCTTTCTTTCCATTTTTATTTTTGTTCTATTTTACATTTTCTCTTTTCCTTTAATCGTTTTTCCTTTCATTTATTCATTTTTCCTTCTCATCTTGTTTTCTTTTTTAATTAAACCTTTCTTGCTTCTTATTTTTCATTCTTTTTTGTCAGCTTACCTATTCTCATTTTTATTTCTTTCTTTTTCAAGCAGACATTTTTTCTTTCCATTTCTTTTTCTTTCTTTCTTCCTTTTTTCACTCTATAAACCTCTGAATTTTCAATAGTCCTTTCTTCTTACTCTTCTTTACTACACTGTCTAAAAGTTATCTTGGTTTCGTCTGATTAAATTTCATTTAAAATATTTCATTTCTTCTTCTATATCTCCTTCATTTTATTTTCATTAACTTTTCTGCTCACTTTTTTATTCATTTTTTCATTTTATTTTCTTCCATTTATACCTATCTAATTCTTTTTCATTTCAACCATTCATTTTTCCTTGTCTTATTTTTTTATTTAAACCTTTCCTGTTTCTTATCATTTATTCTTTTTTTTGTCTACTTGGCTATACTCATATTTTACGTATTTTTGATACAATACTTTTTTCTTTTCTCCTCTCTTCCGCTTTACATTTCTCCTATCTTTCTCTTTCCTTTTCTTCTCTCTTCCACTTTTCTTTTCTCCTCTCTTCCTTGTTCCGTTTCTCCTCTCTTCCTCTTTCCTTTTCTCCCCTCTTCTTTGTTCCTTTCTCCTCTCTACCTCATTCCTTTTCTCCACTCTTCCTTTCTCCTCCCTTCCTTGTTCCTTTCTCCTCTCTACCTCATTCCTTTTCTCCCCTCTTCTTTGTTCCTTTCTCCTCTCTACCTCATTCCTTTTCTCCTCTCTTCCTTTCTCCTCTCTTCCTTGTTCCTTTTCTCCTCTCTTCCTCATTCTTTTCTCTTTTCTTCCTCTTTCCTTTTCTTCTCTCTTCCTCTTTCCTTTCTCCTTTCTTTCTGGTTCTTTTTCTCTTCTCTTCCTCTTTCCTTTTCTCCACTTTTTCTTGTTCCTTTTCTCCTCTCTTCGTCATTCCTTTTCTCTTCTCTTCCCCTTTCCTTTTTATCTCTCTTCCTTTTCTCATCTCTTCCTCGTTCCTTTTCTTCTCTCTTCCTTTCTCCTCTCTTCCTTCTTCCTTTTCTCCTCTCTTCCTCGTTCCTTTTCTCCTTTCTTCCTCTTTCCTTTTCTCCTCTCTTCCGCTTTCTTTTTCTCCTTTCTTTCTTGTTCCTTTTCTCTTCTCTTCCTCTTTCCTTTTCTCCTCTCTTCATCGTTCCTTTGCATATCTCTTCCTCATTCCTTTTCTCTTCTCTTCCTCTTTCCTTTTCTCCTCTTTTTCTTGTTCCTTTTCTCCTCTCTTCCTCTTTCCTTTTCTCCTCTCTTCCTCGTTCCTTTTCTCCTCTCTTCCTCGTTCCTTTTCTCCTCTCTTCCTCATTCCTTCTCTCCTCCTCCTTATTGCTTTTCTCCTCTCCTCCTTGTTTATTTTCTCCTCTCTTCCTCTTTCCTTTTCTCCTCACTTCCTCTTTCCATTTCTCCTCTCTTCCTCATTCCTTCTCTCCTCTCCTCCTTGTTCCTTTTCTCCTCTCTTCCTCTTTCCATTTCTCCTCTCTTCCTCATTCCTTTTCTCCTCTTTTCCTCTTTCCTTTTCTACTCTCTTCCTCATTCCTTCTCTCCTCTCCTCCTTATTCCTTTTTTCCTCTCTTCCTCTTTCCTTTTCTCCTCTCTTCCTTGTTCCTTTTCTCCTCTCTTCCTCGTTCCTTTTCTCCTCCCTTCCTCGTTCCTTTTCTCCTCTCTTCATCATTCCTTTTCTCCTCTCTTCCTCATTCCCTTTCTCCCCCCTTCCTCTTTCCTTTTCTCCTCTCTTCCTCTTTCCTTTTCTCCTCTTTTTCTTGTTCCTTTTCTCCTCTCTTCCTCTTTCCCTTTCTCCTCTCTTCCTCTTTCCTTTTCTCCTCTTTTTCTTGTTCCTTTTCTCGTCTCTTCCTCTTTCCTTTTCTCCTCTCTTCCTCTTTACTTTTCTCCTCTCTTCCTCTTTCCTTTTCCATTCTAAACACAATTGGATTTTATTTTCAGTTTAAAAACTAAGCAACAAACGAAGTAAGTTTTTCTCCTCAATTATTGATTCCTACTTAATGACCATTTATGACACAAAACTTTTTCTGCAAATTTACAGAAAAATCAGAAACCTAAATCCATTTGCTCATTAGACATTCCAGCACATAATTCCTTGATTTTTAATGCCAAACTTCATTATCTAATTATTCAATCATTTTTTTACTTGAGAAATTGCAATCCCAAAATTTTCGCCCCCCTTTATAATTCATTGTGTCTGAGGAAGTGTATCATAGCAACTAAACTTAATTATTGTTGTTTTTTTCATAACAATGAAAATTATGAGGTCTCTATGAGTCCTTATTAACAATGGTCCAATATTATTTTATATCTTAGATTTTTAACTTAATTTTTACTTGAAAAATAATATTCATTTCATTGGTCAGAAAACTTCCTCTTCAATGTATCATGTCCCTTCATGGTGTGGGCAATCATAACTCTCTACAATTTTAGCTCTTACTAAATTTTGTCTTTTTGCCATCTCTCCTCAACCGTGTTTTGACATCCTTTTAGCTTGTTGGCTAATTTATGCGCTTCATCTGTCCCTCTTGTCTTTAATATGTCCTGTGAGAGTCAAATTTTCCAAGTTCTCTTTCCTCATTATAAGCCCTAAAATTTTTAATTCTCTCTTTCTGATATTGAGTATAAGTGTCATTTTTTGTTTCCATTTTCTCTACAACTTCATTGTTGCTCATATGTTCAATCCATAGTATTCTCACCATCCTCCTGTAGAACCACATTTCTATTGCTTCAAGTCTCTTTTTCATCTGCAAAGAGATTATCCAGCACTCACTGTTATATAGGAGGACTGATATTACATAACAGTTCAGTACTCTTTTCTTTATTTTTAATTAAATTTTCCTGTATCTTAATACTTTGCTTAGCTTTTGAAAGGATCTTTTGCTATCCCATTGCACCTTTGGATTTCAGTGTCGCTGTTTCTGTCCTATGTTAAAACAATTCTTAGATATCTAAATTGTTGTACTAGTTTGATTTTGGTATCTCGAATTTGTAATTTGTACGTGGTATTCTTCCTACTGCTAATAACCATGCATTCTATCTGCTTGCAATTGATGTTTAGTCCTTTTTTCTGTCTTTCCATTACTAACTTTTGTAGCAGTTCTTGTAGTTTCTTTTCTTTGTTTACTATCAACACTGTCATCTGTATATCTTGCATTAAGATTATGGCTACCAGTAATAAATCCTGATAGAACTTCTAGTTCTCTCAGAATCACCTCATTCTATAGGTTGAATACGTCTTGTGAGAATTCACATCCTTCTCTTACACCCCCTTATATTTTGTATATTTACTGAATTCACTATCATTATGTAGGTGGTTTGCTGCTAGTATATGTTCTGGATTATTCTAACATCCTTCCCGAGTATACCAAGCTTATCTGCTAGTTCAAACAGTTCTTCATGACATACTTTATCAAACACTTTTGCATAATCTAATAATGTTTTATGGTTTCTGATATAATTCTGGGCATAACTATCATGTTCGTTGTTCTCATGTCTTTAAAGGAACCACACTGTTCTTGGCATATTTCCGGTTTGATTCTATTGTGCACTCTCCTCCCCAGAATCTGGATGATAAGTTACCATTGTTAAATTATGAATTGAATTTCTTATCTCTTGTCACCCTGGGTATGACTATTAACTACATCCGCATCCTAAGTAAGACAACAAACTACATCCAACATCAAGGCCTCTGATCAGGTTTTGAGGAGTGTGGAACCATACCTTAATTGCTGGTGTTCCCAGGTCCACCCTGATCCAGGGTGGTAGCATCTGTTAGGATCCCAGCTATGGGCAAATAGTTAACCCCAAATTGGGGTCAAAACACTATGAAAGTGTAAAAATTGGTTTTAGTACCAACAATACATTTTTTTTTAAATTATTAACAGCAATACATTTTTGAAAAAATAAAATATTACCAGCAATACATTTTTGAAGGAAAAAAATATTACCAGCAATAAAAAATCTCGTTGGCACTAAATAACCTATTGAGGCTGATATACTGCAAACCAAACCAAAATTATCTCTTGTATTCCACTTCCTCTCCTGTGTTTTCATTCGATACATAACCTGAATCCATCATAAAAATTCTGGATGTAGAATTAGTAAATACTAAACATGTCAAATACATTGGTATATGGATCACTTGCAAGGAATTTAGTATGAGAGAAAAGGAAATTGAACATATAATGGGCTGTGCCAAGGATAGTTATGCTGGACCACAAATAGCTACAAAACCAATACTAAAGACTTGAGTCATGTTCTTAAATAGCCTTATTAGATTGAGATTTTCATATGGGTGCCATATATAACAACAAACACAAACAGAAATATCTAAACTGTCAGTTGTATACAACCACTATCTAAGATAAATGGTTAAAGTGAATAAAGCCCTGTTAGGTTTGAGTGAGAATCATACCCCTCCTCCTTTGAACTTTGTGGACTGGTGCTACAGAATCACAAAGAACTTTACCAAATAACAGGAACTGCAGCACCTGAGGACTTTCAGCAGTAGCAACAGCTAAAATGTATAGCACATGTAGCAAAAAGTGAGAATAATAACATACTGAAGATGTCGACATTCCACACTACTTCAAACAAAAAGTTAGGAAGGAAGCAACCATCACTACTGGAAAGAGCAATGATAGCAAATTTGAGAAACTTATTTTCCTGAAAAACTGTTTTAAAAGAAAGTTTGATAAATTTTAACCAATAGTAGCACTGGCTGTTTGATCAATGAGTCCCAAATATTTCCTTATAAGAAATGGCTAATTTTATTGTTATCATTCATTCTCAGTGATCTCTAACAGACTCTTTCAGTCTATATATTATACCCAGTCTGTCCTGCTATTTACCATAGAAGAGGGGAGAAGAGGATTCATACCTTTCCCTAGTGTATTAGCATGTAAGTGAATGTAATGTATTCAACTGAAATTTAAACTTGGCTCTCCAATTCCTCAATCTGAGCCGCTATCCATAACTCCACCGTGCCTCTTCACTCTTTCCATAACATGCACTTAAAAGAATTAAGAAGTCACATGACTTCCTTCTATCTTTTCCAAAAATAATTTCATGGTAATTGTCTGATGAGTTTTCTCACTTGGTGTCTCGACTGTATGAAATTTAAGTGTGCAACTATAGTACAAGGCAAAAAAATGGATGTACCTATAAAAAGTCAATTTTTGTATTTTTACCAAAACAAGTGAGAAATAGAATTTGTTTATTAATGCATGTTATTATAATACAGGTGTACATATGTACATTATAAAAGTCAAAAAATGATTTAGTATTTTGTTGGGTAACCTTTTGCTTTAAAAACGACCTTATTTCTTTGTGTTATGTTATAGACTAAATTCTTTAGTAAGTCAAGTTTCTTTGCCAGATTTCTCCAGCATTCCTTTAATTCACGAAAAAAGCTCAAGGACACATGGCACAGTGAATAAAGGCGTTGCTTAGATCCAGTAACAAGACCCAAAGAGTGTGAGTTCAATACTCTGTTAAGGCAGTGGAGAACTTGGAGAGGGAAATTAACAGGAGATAACTGATAACTGACATCCATTAAATATGGCACGTGGAACTAGAACAGTCTACCCCAGTGAGCAAAATTCCAACCACCTGAAGAACGCCGGAGCGTACAACGGCCAAAATGTAATAAATATGGTGACAAAGATGAGGACAATAGTCCAAATAATGTACATAATACCTCATCTCAGAAATATAGACAGTTACAAAAGTTAATCTGTGTTAATTTTTATATTACGGGCATGCTTGTCCCTTATCATCCAATGGTTTTCAATTGGGTTAAGGTCAGCACTCTGACTAGGCCACTTGAAGAGTTACAATTTACCCTCATTGTGCTTCCTCTCTAGATAACATTTATTCTTTAAGACTGTATGTTTAGGATCGCTATCATTACTAAATCATTTTATGTCTTGTATAATGTATATATGTATATCTGAATTAATACCCTGTATTAAGAAACAACTTACTTTCACTTACACACTTTTCTTGGTAAAAATATAAAAATTGACTTTCTCTGGGTGCATCCATTTTTTTGCTTCATACTGTAAGTCTCTCTGTTTTATTGTTGAAATAGATGCATCCATATTTTCTATTCTAATAGTTTTTTTCTCACACTTACCACTTGTGGAACTTCCTTCCCATTTCTTGCCTCCCTGCCAAGTAAAATCTTCAAAAATTTAAATACAATGCCAATCACTATCTTCTATCTTCTTGAAACCTGTTCTTTTATTGTCCTTTCTCCTCACTAAAGACTTCTCCCAGTAATCCCTTGCATCCTAGTAGCATTATTGGCTTGCTTGAGGTGAAATGATAAAAAAAATAAAAACTGAAAATTGTTGATTGATTTATAAAATCTTTCTCTTAGAAAGTTTTTATAAATTTCAGCCAATATTGTCACTGGCTGCTTGGTTAATAAATGCTAAATGTTTCCTTATAAGGAAATGGCTAATATTACCATTACCATTTATTCTCATCTATCCATAAGTGACTCTTTCCGTACAATGCAGAAGAAGTAGGATATCATACTCGAAGATATACTAAAGATTTTATAACTTTAATATACTGCCATTTTTTAGATAATCATAAACTTTGATGAGATGGAGAGATGCAATAAAGGGATATAACAGGAGAGAAAAAATTATTCTCCCATTAAATTTCCCCCATTATGGGCATTATCATATCCATAATATATTAACATCATATTTCATGGACAGAACAGAATGGCTGAAAAAAAATGGAATGATAAACATGCTTTGTTCTCAGAGGGACTTTTATACCACTAAGACATACACAAAACTATATTTACATATATATATATACATGTCCCACACAGAGAACAATATATTATATATATCTACACAGCAAGCAGAGTGTAAGGAGAAACAAAATGGAAGTGCTGTATATGTAAAAGATTCTTTTGCATTTCTGGAGAAGCCATGTTTAGGACTCCAGATTTAAATGAGCTGGATTCATCTACTCTATTCTTGGCAAGAACACATTCCATGAAGGGGAAATGGTGAGTCTTGGGTTTTCCCAAACTGAGGATTGTAAGCTGGAGTTTCTGTCTAAATTTGGGAAGATATATTCCCAAAAGGAAATGGCACCATGCACTTGTAAGCTACTGGGAGAAGCAGTTTAGCCTCAGCCTGGACCCTGGGGGAAGCTTGGGTTAAAAAAACAACTTTTCAGTTTGGCTCCTGTTAATTGACTGAAACTGACTACCACTTTTGTCACTGTATGGAGTGACATCATTAAGCAGCTGTCATGTGTCTTATCTCAACCAAAGAAAGATAATTACCTTTTGTATCCCTATAGGGATGTACCTTGTAAAAATAATACAATCATAACTGTTACATAATGATTTGGGAAACAGCTAATATCACAATTGCCAATGCCTGTAAGTTCTGATTGTAATTATCAGTCAGATTAAAACCCAGGATGACTATAAAATCTAGTGGGAGACCATTAAAACTGAGGACAATGATAAAATCTAGTCGAAAACCAAAACACCCCTTCCAGAACATGTTCTTTTTCAGAGAATAATTTGCTTTTTCATAAATGATTTCTATTTTAGGGAGAAAGAAGAAAACTAGGTTTATATAATAGAAAATGCTGTAGTAAAAAAGAAAAGAAAGATAAAATTTTAAACCCCAACAGATTGACAAAATAGAAAAAGCCATGATTCTCTCAACTCCAGTAAACTTCTAAAATCTAGGATAGTGATGTTATATTAAGCATTCCCTTCGTAGTCGATACAGTGACCTCCATTTTACAGAACAGGACTGGCCTCTCAAAACCTGCAATCACCTTTGCCTACCTCGACTTGTTTACAATGTTCTCTTTGCAGGTCAACTCACAGCAACATCCACACTACAGAACTGGACTACCAAGACCATGCCAATCTGATGACACTCCATCTCAACACGACGGGTCATCCAACCGATAAGACAACCTACAACCATGTCCTCCATCAACCAAACGTGCACCAACCGTATCCTGTGACCTCAGCCATGCTGTCGCAAGAAATGTTTCACTCCTGACATTACACTTACACCAGATTGCCATTCCTGTACTTCTATAAATGTTGTTTCACTCTAATCCTTGTTATTCCTTTCTCTCACTACACCGTATTTTAATGACCGTTAGTACTTCCTGGTTTGACCTACAACCTCAGTTATCCAGTTTCAACTCAAAACATTTCAACTTTGATTTCTCCCGGCTACAAGCCTTCATTGACATCAACCCATACCATCACCTTGGCCTACCTTGGCTAATTTTCAAGGTATTCCCTTCACAGGTGACCCTAGTGACCTCCATTCCACAGAGCTGTGCATAATACACACCCTAATTTTGTTTAATATTTTTTAGAAAAAAATGTGTATTATATATACATGGGGAATTATGGTAAACATTTTGATATATTTTTAAAATCATTTCACCTACAAGCAAGGCAATAATTATTGCATGAAAGGTTAGGAAGAAAGTCCCTATCACTACTGGAAAGAGCAATAACAGCTACTGGACCTGAGAAACTCATTTCCTGAAAAATTGCTTTAAGAGAAAGATTTTATAAATTTCCACCAACACTGACACTGGCTGCTACATCAATCAATGCCAAATGTTTCCTTATATGGAAATGGCTAATATTAACTATTTCATTATCAAATTTTGTTTATGTTATGAAAGATAATGAGAAAAGCAATTAGGGTTAACATGGAATATTTACTCAGCTCATAATAAAATTATGCAATATTGTATTTAATGCAAACTACAAATGTCCCACCACACGGGAATAAACAAAGGAACATTCCATAAGATTTATACTAAACTATGGAAAGGGTGATGTAGGAAAAGGTTATGGAGAAAAATAAGAATTCTTAACATTATTATTATTATTATTATTATTATTATTATTATTATTATTCTCCTTTCCAGCTATGCATTAAGTCTTGTATCACTAAATTATTATTATCTACACCCCACAAAAAGAAATTAGTATTGAGGCGTCACAACAAGGCAGAATGGCTTACAGCTACAGCCATATCACATTGAAATATCAGTTCGCATACAGCCACTGAAGTTAAGCAACATTGAGCCTGGTCAGTACCTAGATGGGTGACCACTTGGGAATACCAAGTACTGTAAGCTTGGATGTGTGGGTGGTGTAATGGACAGTGACTCAGAACTGTTAATCAGAGAGCCAAGTTCCAATTACTGTTGGGTTTGTTATATTCATTTTTGCATAAATACACTTGGGAAAGGTATGAATCCACCTTTTCTCCCCACAACTATTGGTTAATTAGTTGGACTTTTATCACTAAATCATTATTATCTCAAAAAAAAAATTCTTACAATCTAAAAATATTTTTTGTCTTAAACTGTAGAGGGTTGATAAGCCATAGAAAATGATTCAGTTAATCAATGAAATACTGATTAGTTACACAGACATGATTTTATATTCATTTACATTCTCTGGAATGTAAATGTATAGAAGCAACCATGGTCACA
>OZ010579.1:116515509-116520509 GCA_963932145.1 Acanthosepion lycidas
AAAGAATATACTTACTATGTCAGGGCCGACCTCGGTGATTATTCATCATAGAAGTTTGGAAAATAAAATCACAACAAAGTTTTCATGGAAATTCTTCAAAAGATAAGAATTAGTGAAGATTTACTTTTGTGAAGTTTTATACCATTTTGAAATGTTTCCATCAGCTGAATAATAAAACTTATAATTATTATTAAAAAGGCAAGTCCAGAACATTACAACTGAAATCAATCGGCCGGTTGGGCATCATGGATTTCATCTTTATATAGGATATCATTGTATGATGATTGTCTTGTATTGCTATACTGACTGTTTTTGTTTACACTGAAGATCTCCTTTCAAAACTTGACTTTCATTTTAATTCAAACAGAAAATTGTTATCATTTTCCTAAAGTGATTAAATGGAAACAGTGTGCAAAGAGAAAGGGCTTTGGAAATACAAGAAAAACATAGGAAGGGTTTTTAAAAGAATGAGAAAACGAGAGGAAAGATTTTAAAAGTACAAGGAAACAGAGAGAAGTTTTCTAGAAGTTAAAGGAAAAAGAGAGGAAGGATTTTAGAAGTACAAGAAAAAAAGAGAGAATGGTTTTAAAAGTACAAGGAAAAAGAGAGGAAGGATTTTAGAAGTTTGAAAAAAGAGGGGAAGGATTTTAGAAGTACAAGAAAAAGAGGTTTTAAAAGTACAAGAAAAATGGGGAAAGGGATTTAGATGGACAAGAAAAATGGAGAAAGGATTTTAGAAGCGCAAGAAGAAGGGAGAAATGTTTTTATACATATTGCTAATAAATATCCCTATTCAATAACTGGCAATCCTACAAGGGTACTAAAGAATATTAATTTCTCTCAAAAGTCAGTTACAAGCTTCATTTTAGTTGTCTTTTCAGAGTGGGCAGCAGCACTTGTTGATAGACAACATCTGATCATTCCACTTCAGTAAACAACTTCTCAGTTGCAGGAAGCAAAACTTTCTGCAATACACCCCTGTATTTCAAAACATTAATTGACATTTCTCATTTTGCATTTGACACATTTTTACAATATATATATATGTTTGACTTTTAGATATTAGCATTTTTTTATAGGTCATTATTGTTGAGTTGTTTCATAAAACTTCCTATATTCTCTCACCTATTGCTGTACTAGTCTCAAAATATTGCTTTTATTTTTTAAGAAACAGCATTGCACTTGATTTATACTGACTGAACAGTACCAGACATTTGGCTTTTGTCAACACCAAATATTTTTTAATGGTTTGAAAATAAAAATTTGTTTTACTTTTTAGAAAAGGAGATCTATAATCATAATTTGAGTAAAAAAGGAGATATATTATTCAACTCTTTAAATCTATGGGAAAAAGATATATATTAATAATTATAATTTAATTAAGTCAAATTGGATAAATATCTGTACCAATTATGTAGTCATTAAATTACTTACCATCATTCCTAGAGAAAAAATATGGGCCACACACACACACAGCACACACACATATATATCCACACAAGAAACAATATTCAGATATTTGATTGAGAAAATGACAAAATCCTCCTCCCTAAATCCTTTTTTCTCTACAGATACAGTATAGAACCATACCATATGACAGTTAAGAAAAATGATAGGCAAATTTAATCATTCTGTTTTGGTGCTGCAAATTCCTACACCTTGAACCTTTTAAAAAAATGAACAGGCAACTTCAAGGGAACTGTTTTCAATCATCTATCCTGTTCCCACCCATCAATGAACTTCTCTCTCACATGGTGTATATAAATCTCCTCTCTTTCTTTTCACATAATTATATACAGACTTTTAATTGAACTCAAATATCTGAAAAGAAAATTCCTTTCATACAAAACTTTTATCCACTAACTTTAAATTTAAACCAACTTATTTTTCTTTAATCTAAGGTGTAAGGGGTTACTGGGAATAAAAGAGAATGAGAAACTTTATTCAAGAGAATAGACAATAAAAGAATAGTATTCTAGAAGAAGTATCTCAATTATTTTGTTTGAAACTTACTAATAAAATTATGATTATTGTTATTTTGTTTAGACATGTAGGGCTGCATTGCCTTATTTTAAAATGTTAAAATTTTTTGCAGGATTTTATTAGAGAACTCACAGTTAATTTAGATGAGGCTCCACATAAATATTAATTATTCATTTTCAGTTCTCTTTACAAGTTGATTTAATGAGTGATGAAAGTTACCGAAATCAAACAAGTACAACAATTTAAATATCTGGGAAGTGTTTTAACAGAGGACAGAGAGTACGATACTGAAATCCGAAGGCACACTGGGATGGAGAAAAATGCCTTCCAAAAGCTAAGCAAAGTATTAAGAAAGAAAAAAATTTTGTTAGAAACAAAGGAAAGCATACTGAAATGTTAAGTGATATCAGTCCTCCTATATAACAGTGAATTCTGGACAATCTCCTTGCAGATGAAGAAGAGACCTGAAGCAACAGAAATGTGGTCCGACAGAAGATTGCTGAGAATACCATGGACTGAGCATGTGACAAATGACAAAGTTTTTAAAGACAATGGAAACAAAAAGAACAGAACACTTACACTTAATATCAGATAATTGAAATTTCTTTATTTTTTTTTCTTTTCGATCATTTCACCTCAAGCAAGGTGATAATGCCACTAGAATACATCGTGTTACAGGGATTGAAAGAGAATGAGAAGACTTTATTGGGGATGAATGAGGAATGGACAAAAAAGAAACAGTCTTGAAAAAAACAGAAGATAATGATTGACATTACATTTAAATTTTTGATGATTGTAGTTATCAGGGAAGCAAGAAATCTGAAAGGAGTTCCACAGGTGAGAAGTGAGAGAGAAAAAACTGTTGAGTAGAAGTGGTGGTTGCATACACATAATGAAGAAAGAGGGCTCGCAAAATTTGATACTCACAGGACAGTTTGAAAGCAAAACGGTCAGAGGAAAACAAAGCATAACCTATCTAGCAAGCTTGCGTAAATGGATGGCGGGAAAATCTTTAGGAGAGATAGCAAAAAAACAAAATTTATTAAGAGCTAAAAAGGACAGAAAATTGTGGAGAACCATGATCGCCAACATCCTGAAGGGACATAGCAGAAGAAGGAGATCAGTTTTAAAACCTTAGAACATTGGAAAATTTCTTCAGTTCATCTATAGAAGTAATGTACAAAAGAAAAAACTATCAGCTATCAACGATATATAAAGATTTTATAAAACTGATTTATTCTCTGTGTTTTATTAACATTGACATGGATAGTTTGATGGATTATGATTTTTTATGATCACATTCACAAGAGTGCAAAGCTATCTCTATGAGCATAAATCAGTATTTGCTTTTTTCTTTTGGGAAAAAATAAAACTAATATTGATTAGCAAAGGAAACATTTCTTTTTTTAAAATCCCATATCTCTTCAGGATGTAAACAAATATGGTTCTCCACAGATTGCATATATGTAATGGCCAAAAACAAGCAAATAACCGGCTTTAAGATAATAACAAAACAACCTTAAAAAATTAAAAATAATAGCAATTTTTACCTACCATAGTCTTACGCAGACCCCATCATACATATATATGTGCGTGCAAGAAAACATTATTCAGCAAACAAAACAGATGAATGGTCTGCTTGTTGACAGCACAACAAACAAAAAATATTCGCTACACAATCCAACATTGAATACAGCGACCAAATGCGTATGTATGTACGCAATGACATATGGATGCGCATATATGCCCATTACCACACTATTCACATATGTTTATGTTTGTGTGACCTCCGGTGAGTGAGCATGCATGTGTGTGTGTTTGTGTACATCAATGAGTGTACGTGTGTGTATGAATGTTTGCGTAAGTATGAGTGGTATTCCGACGACAATTTTTCCTCCCACTTCCATATAAATACCAATTTATGCAACCATATATAAATCCAAAATTTAAAGATGAATCAGTTTGTCTGACGATCACAAATAGCGTGAAACCCAGGGTCACAAACTCGCATCAATCCAACTAAATATGTTAGCCCTATGACTGATATTGAGCACTTTCCAATAAGTATTGCGCAAATATAATACATAAATAATATATATATAAAAATTGCATATATATATATTCATATTTATTTACATACACGTTTCACACACACACACACACACATATATCAGAGATAGATAGATAGATAGATAGATAGATATTGACTTTATAAAAAATGCTTTTTTGGCAATCTTTAGCCAAGTACTGAAGTCACTGAGAGAATCAACACTTTATTTAACTGTTAAATTATGATTTATGGTCAGGATCAAATGAAATAGATTAAAGTGCTCATAAATAATTATCACAAGGAATACATAGAAATATTTATGTTTGATCTGACTATGGACGAAATGAAATCAATTGTATCAGTGACCAATGATCTGTGTTCAGTGTAGGGTATAATAAGAACAAACCCTGATCTTTGATGATTTCAGAATTAAGTTTGATGGAAATATTGATCTTTGATTCCTCAATCAATTCAAACAAAAATGGATTTCCATCAAAGGTACAAGGATGCAGTAACTCATCTGCAAGCAGAATAAGAACAAATTTTACATTGAAAGGAGTAAGAGACATATGTCGGAATAATGAGTAATGAGAGTGGCTCATTGCATCTTCCCAACTTAACATTTTCCACTGTCATGAAGTGAAATGATTATATTAAATCAATTGCTAGATCTGCTGATAGGAAAGTTGGTTTGCTGTGTCATGCTAGACATTTTTTCTTACCTGAATCTATCCTACATATTTATAATTATGCCTAGCAATGAATATTTCTGCTACATCTGGTCTAGTGCTTCTGCTATATATTTAGAGATTCTTAATAAAATACAAAGAAGTATCTGCAATATTATTCGATCTAATCTGGCATCTTGGCTTCAATCATTTTCCCATTGCAGTAACGTAGCTTCCTTGCGTGTTTTTTCATAAATATTTTCGTGATAATTTTTCTGATGAATTTTCTTCTGTGGTAC
>OZ010579.1:116523009-116525509 GCA_963932145.1 Acanthosepion lycidas
AAATACTTTTGGCATTCAAAAGAAACAAATAAAACACCCACAGCAAAATGGAAATTATCAAAAAAACGAGAATTTGTAAGTCTTTAAATGATCCATGTCCTTTGTCCTGACATGAAAAGTTATATATTATTAAGTTTCTAAAAAATAAAGATTTATTAAATCAAAGAAAAGAAATAATTATTTTTTGTAGACATTGCAATGTTTACTTTAAAACATAATTAATTAAAAAAATTCATAATTATATATCTACTATTTGATCACAAATAAGAAAATAAAAAAATGTGTAATTAAATTCTTAAATTTTAAATCTTAATTTTAGCAATACCGTAACTAGTATACTAATAGATATAGTAAATATAGTATTTTGGATATGAAATATGACTTAATTATATTTGAAGCCCTTTTGAGACAATCCCAGTGTATTTTATAAAAAATAAGTAAAAAATGAATAAAAATGCTGATGTATTGTAGTGTATCTTACGTATTCCCCTAAAAAGCAAACAGAATGACACGTTCTCATATAAGGATGCCAGTATCGACAGGCAGAAATTACAAACCGACACCTAACCCTTAATCTATATTTACACTTTGTCATCTTGGACGAATCAGGATACAAGTCAGATTTAATCATGCTGAGTACTTGCTGAGAAATTTTCATAGGAAGGAGACTCAAGATTATTCAGTTCAAATAATCACTGCAAGGTTCAAATCACTTTTTGATGGCAGGAGAATTATTTTGTGGACAAATAATATTTGATCTTTTCTCTCTGGAAAATCAAAAACAAGTCTTTCGGCAATATTCACCAGGATTCCCCCTATTTTTTTTTTCAGGAATTGGTTATCTTATTGAACACAGACACAAACACAAACTTATACTACATTATTTAAAAATCAAAAACTAAAAATGAATATCTTGTAAAACACCACAATGGAAAATGAAAGCAGTATATACAACATAGATAATTTAACATATTTTAGACAAAGCCAATACTTTACATTAAACAAATAAGATAACCAGACCCCACTAAAAAAAAAAAATAAATAATATAAAAATAAAAAAATATATAAAATAAACAAAAAATCTAAGTAAATAAACAAATTAAGTAAATAACAAACTAAGCATTGTTCAAAATTTAATCCTTGCTATTCCTTTCTCTCGTTACCAAACGCTTAATATAACATCTGTGAATGTCTGAAAGTTAACCCAAGCCTTATAAATGAAAGTGAACAAATAAAATTATTCAGGAGTTATCAATAGTTGTGCTAGAACAAAGTCACAAGTCATTGTGACCGAGGGTTTGAGTGTACCCTGACCTTGTTCAAGTTGTTGACCATGTAGGCTCTCTCCCAGAAATTGTAACTAAGAATAATTGCACAGGTGTGTTATGTTATAGGAGGTTGCATTATTGACTGTGAAGAGAATGCCTTGTAAACAAGCTGAGGTAGGTCGAGGTGATGGTGAGGGCTGGTAGGCCAGTTTTATGAAAAAGAGGTTGTGGTGTTGACTGCAAAGGGAATGCCTTGTAAACGAGTTAAGGTCAGCCAGGGTGATGATAGAGGTTGATTGGCCTGTTCTATGGAACAGAAGATGTGGTGTTAACTGTGAAGGGAATACTTTGTAAATGAGTCGAGGTAGGTCAAGGTGATGTGGGGGCTGGTAGGCCTGTTCTATAGAACAGAGGTTGCGGTGTAGGGTTGATTCCTTTTTGGTTGATATTTGGTGAGGTGACAGCGTCCTTGATGATGATGGCTTGTAGATAGGTGGTGTCAAGGCTGGATAGTCATCTGCTTATTGCTGGCGTTTGTCAAAGTGATGAGGTTGGTGTCAATGAAGGTTTTTAGTTGGGAGGAGTCGATATTGAGATGTTTTCGAGTGGAAGCTGGATAGCCAAGGTGATTGGTACAGCTTGGGAGTGGTAATGGTTGTTGAGAGGTGTGGCCATTCTGAGTGGTGGTGTGGAAGGTGGTGGCAGTGGTGATGGTGGCAGTGGTGGCAGTGGTGACAGCAGCAGCAGCAGCATGCTGCATGACAGCCAGTGGCCATGACAGTTGTTCTCAGAGACCTGCTTTTAAGCAGGTCTGGCAGTCCCCAGTGGCATCTCTTTATCCAGTAGGAATGTTTGTGATTGACCACTGCTGGAGCACGCTTCATAGATTGAACTTGATGCATGGAGCCTAATAAGCAGACAAAGATTTTTTGTTATTTCATTCTCTGCCTTCATGGCATTCAAATCCAGTCAGTATTCAAAATGAATCAAAAAGAGATCTAAATGCAATGGAGTATAACACAGAGCTGCCAATAATCTCTAGAACCAAACTTGTGAGAGGATATACTGTGTCTCATTCTATCAGCAAATAGCAACTTTGCCTAGCTGAGGAAATGCTTACACTCATTATAAGTGGATACAAAGGGGCATTTGTTATGATTGGAACTGTCATTTTGTTATATCTAGAAGAAGTGATTCCTGTGGGCTATAGCAGCTGAACAGGCAGGAGTGAA
>OZ010579.1:116530509-116673009 GCA_963932145.1 Acanthosepion lycidas
AATATTTAACATTTTTCCACCAATGGTTGCATTCCCACCAACAATAAAAAAAATGTGCTTCATGATCCCTTTGAAAAGTATTTAAGAAAATTCATCAAGCCAGACAGGACAGTAAAGAGAAGAAGCAACAACATGCAACATTAGTTCATGATATCATGGCTTAACAGAGATTCCTTTACTCATTCATCCATCTTCCTCACCAAGCTACATGGCATTTACACTGTTCCTCACCAAGCTACATGAAATTTGCACTCTTATGGACTAACCTACATGACATTTACACTCTTCTTCACCAAGCTACATAACACTTACACTCTTCCTCACCAAGCTATGTAACACACTCTTCCACACCAAGCTACATGACATTTACTCTCTTCCTCACCAAGCTACTTGACACTTACACTCTCCATCTCACTTTCTCCCTTGCCTCTTTTTTCACACATACACATGGAGAAATCACATTTCTTTTCATCTTAATAAACAGCTACAAACAAGGAACTTTAATGCAAGAACTTTAATACTTTACTGTTGGGAAAAATTAAGTTGTAAAAACATGAAAATAATAATATTTTATATTTTTATACTTAAAAACCTTTCTTGACTTTTTCTTTGTTGTGGGTTTATTGAGATCAGTAGCATTCTCTTTAATAAATAGATGGAGTGTCTTCTCAAATATGAGTATCCACTGAAAATAACGTTGAAAGTGACAAAAATAATATATTATTTAAAAGTTATTGTCCTTGCATCCCGGCTGTAAAATTAAGTCAGGCAGTTCAATAAAGAAAGTTGATTGAAACTTGTACTAAATGTTTTACTGTTCAATTCAGAATAAACAAGATTCCTTTATAGCATTCTTTGACTATTGAAGTTTGTCTATATCTCTCTCCCTCCCCCTGTTGATCTATTTGTCTCAGCATCTATCCCTCTCTACAGCTAGTTGTCTGTCTGCCTCTCCCCCTGTCTCTGTCTCAGTGACTCAATATCTATTTCTCCATCTCACTCTCCTGCTCTCTATCTCTCTAATTGTATCTAGCTGTCTCTCAATTTCATTCTCTATCTCTCTTTCTCTATCTGTCTGTCCATCTCTTTCTCTGTATCATTGTCTATCTATCTATTTCTATCTGTTTGTCTTTCTGTTGTATTGTCCATCTCTCTATTTCTCGGTCTCTCTGTCTCTCTGTCCCTTTCTCTTTTTCTGTTTCTCTGTATATTTCTTTATCTCTGCATCCTTTCTCTGTTTTTGTCTACTCCTCTATCTGTCTCTCTGTCTTATTGTCTGTCTCTCTATTTCTCTGTCTATCTTTCTGTCTGTCTATCACTGAGTTTATCTATTTCTGCATCTGTCTATCTTTTTATCTATCTCTCTGTCATTTTGATTGTCTTACTAACTGTCTCATTGTTTCTTTGTCTTTCAATGTCTATCTCCCTGCCCATTTCTCTATCTGTCCCTCCCTCTCACTCTGTCTGCCTATTTCTCTGTCTTCCTGTCTGTCTGCCTGTCACTCTGTTTATCTATTTCTCTTTCTGTCTATTTATTTTTATCTTTTTGTATCTCACTGTCTGTCTATCTTTCTTGTCACTCTGTTTGTCTCACTATGTCTTTTTGCTTCTCTGCCTGTTTCTCGGTGTCTATCTGTCTGTCTATTTCTCTATTGGTCTCTACCTCTCCGTCTCTTTGACTGATTTCAATAAAGACTTAAAAAACAAACTGAGATAGAAAATGATTGGTTTTTATTATTAAAAGTTTGAGAAGTTGCTTAAATTTCACACAGAAACTTTGGAAACCATAAAAATGCACTTTTAATCCAAACTGAAAATGTGGTCAACATTTCACTTTCTCTTTCTCTATTTATCTATCTCTTTGTTTCTCTTTCTCTATTTATCTGACTCTTTGTTTCTCTTTCTCTATTTATCTGTCTCTTTGTTTCTCTTTCTCTAATTATCTGTCTCTTTCTTTCTCTTTGTCTATTTATCTATCTCTCTGTTTCTCTTTCTCTATTTATCTACCTCTTTGTTTCTCTTTCTCTATTTATCTATCTCTTTCTTTCTCTTTTTCTATTTATCCGTCTCTTTCTCTATCTATCTCTTTGTTTCTCTTTGTCTATTTATCTGCCTCTTTGTTTCTCGTTCTCTCTTTATCTGTCTCTTTGTTTCTCTTTCTCTATCTGCCTCTTTGTTTCTCTTTCTCTATCTGCCTCTTTGTTTCTCTTTGTCTATTTATCTGTCTCTTTCTTTCTCTTTGTCAATTTATCTCTTTCTCAGTTTCTCTTTCTCTATTTATCTGCCTCTTTGTTTCTCTTTCTCTATTTATCTGTCTCTTTGTTTTTCTTTCTCTATTTATCTATCTCTTTGTCTATTTATTTATCTCTCTGTCTCTCTTTCTCTATTTATCTGTCTCTTTCTTTCTCTTTGTCTATTTATCTCTTTCTCTGTTTCTCTTTCTCTATTTTTCTGTTTCTTTGTTTCTCTTTCTCTTTGTCTCTTTCTCTGTCTGTCTCTGTTTCTCTTTGTGCATTTCTCTTTTTATTTGTTTCTCTTTGTCTATTTCTCTGTCCATCTCTCTCTCTCTCTCTCTTTTGGTCTGTCTTTCTGCCTATTTTTCTGTATCTCTGTTTCTTTTTCTCTCTTTCCCTGTCTATATCTTTCTCTGTCTATTTCACTGCATGTTTGTTACTTTTGTTCAGAATTAGTGCATTCTTTGTGAGCAACAACAAAGTTTTAGAGAAAATGGAAACAAAAAGGAAACTTATACTTAACATCAATATCTAGGGCACATAATGAGGAAAGAGGGCTTGGAAAATCTGGTACTCACAGGACAGATTGAAGACAAGAGGGAAACAATGCATAACATACTTAATGAGCTTGAGTAAATACATGGTGGAACAAGGTTTAGCAGAGATAACAAAAACACAAAATTTATTAAGGACAGGAAGCTGTGGTAAGCCATGATCACCTATATCTTGAAAGGAGAAAAACAATTCTTGTTAAGCTATTTCAAAAGATTCTTGTCTGTTCTACACTTGGTAAATGGAAATAAATGTCAATGAGATTTTTAAAAGATAAATTGTTGCAGTTCGTATATTGGCTTGCACACAGTTATTTAATGATGGATGATAACAACAAAAAAATGAAGACTTGAAAAAATATATATATTTCCAAGTTTATTTTCATTAAAGAAAATACATCAACAAAAATAAGGTCACAGGGCACTAGTCAAAACATATCTCTGTATGTTTATGTAGAGGATGAGAAGAGTGTTGTCATGAAAAGGACAGTTTATTGCATATTGTTGCTGTTCGGGTGGCAGGAACTGGCGACATACTGAGGATGGTTGGAGTGGTAGCCAAATGCAAGCTGGAGCTGTAGGTGATCATAGCTGGCTGTAAATGTTTTGATGCTTTGAGGCCTTTTTATATCTTAAATAAGTTTTACAATGATAGCTGGTTAAGCTTTTTCTTCTGGTTGTTTTAAAAATTATTTCAAATACAGATTTAATTTTGTCCATCTATTTCTCTGTCTATCTTTTTGTTTTTCTTGCTCTTTCTCTTTCTTTATTTCTATGTGTAGTGAACAGCTGCATAGAAGCAAGAGAGCCAGAGTGGCTTGCATCTAGTGCATAGGAAAATAGGGGTTTTACCTTAACTTGCTGCATGTGACATCAGCAAGTTTGCTCTGTGAAAATGGCATTACTCTCCCATCTAGCAATTGTAGCAGTATGTGCGGTAACAAGGGTTTTTGTACAGTTTGGCATGCTTCCACCAATAGCAAGTCATAAGCTGATTGGTCGAACTGGAGGAGGCTATTTGCCTGGGTAACTGGGAATAAAAGCAAAGAACGCTGATTGGTTGGTCGACCGCAGTGTTGGCCTGAAAAAAGAGGGTTGAAGAAATGAGAATGGGAGAAGAAAAAGTCGGATTTAAGTTGTGAAGTGTTCAGAAAGCAAGAATGGCGAATTGAACCAGCGGTATCTTGATTTGTACAAGTGACATCATAGTAATAGAGACTCATTTAAACAACACTATGTCTCTTTGCTTCTCTTTGTCTATTTTTCTGTCTATCTCTTTGCTTTGTTTCTCTTTCTCTGTATCTATTTCTTCATCTTTTTGTTTCTCTTTCTCTTTGTCTATTTCTCTGTCTATCTCTATCTGTTTTTGTCTGTCTTTCTGTCTGTCTATTTCTTTGTCTCTGTTTCTTTTTCTTTTTGTTTCTTTCTCTGTTTATTTCATTGCATGTCTGTATCTTCCCAGCTATAGAGTATCAGGTCATAGCTGTTGTACTCTCTATAGGTTTTCTTTTTTCTTTATGTAGGATGGAGTTGATACCCCTATGCCCAACTGGTTCTAAATTTAGAGTTATCCTTTTCCTAAACTGGTAGCCAACAAAGGCTCAAGAGCACAGTCTGCCCTACAATTAAACCCAAAATTGGAGAGAGAAGAGATGGATTCATCGTTTCCCAAGGTTATTTGTGCAATAGTGAATTCAAACTCAGATCGCGGATTTCTCATTCCTAGCCACTAACCATTACGCTACACACATCCATTGTTCTAAATATGTTATTGTGGTGACATCCTAAGTCTTTTGTGTTTCTACTCAATGCTCATGCATAGTTCCTCCTCTTAATTGGAGTCATTATATAGCCTGGATATTTGGGATAAGTTAATTACCATATTTGATGGCATATAAGATGCACGGGTGTATAAGACGCACCCGAATTTCAGCAGGGAAAATAAAAAAAAATTAGTAATTAGTAAAAGTATCAGTAAATGGTACAGCCTAGGCTATATTTATGAGGTATTATTTTGGTTAAAGAAGCCATGATTACAATTAAATGAAAAATAATAGGAACAAAAGAACACAAGCCTATAAAAAATTTATTATATCCAAAGGTAAGAAAACAAAATAAAAATCAAGCAATTATTCCAATTGCGCAAAACAGTACAGTTACCATTATAATTTTATTCCTCTTCAAATCCATAAAATTTGTCATCTTCATTATCAAAACTCTGATACTCATTTTTAATACTACTATCATTGTCGTTAAATAATGCATCAACTTCTGTTCCATTGAGAGCATTGCCACACTTTTTAAAAGATTTCACTACAATTTCTGGTCTAATATTATCCCAAGCTTGCTTCACCTATTCACAGACTTGTGCACTGCTGGGTCTTTTTATTCTTCCTGTAAGTGTAAGGTCATGATCAAGCATTGCCATCCACATGTTCCATTGTTTTTTCATGTTTAAGTCTAAGCTAATAAGAGCTGCCAGGTATCTAATTTCAGCCGACTATTGCGAATGTTAAACCTACATATGACATATACGCAGGGGGTTTTAAAAGATATTTGTAGTAAAAAAGTATGCCTTATATGCAGTCGAATATGGTAGTTAATATCCATATTGCTACATCTTGTAATGATGAGGTTTTGTGCCCCTTGTTTTCTTGTGCTTCTTCTAACTATCATTCCATCTTCAGGGTTTCTTTCTCTCTCCTGTGATCTTAAGATATTTCTTTCTCTGAATCATATTCTCCCTCTTGATCATCACTTCAGACATTTCATTACTTGAAGGATATTTCTTCATCAGACATTTCATCCTGTAAGGGTAGGTTTCATTTTTGTTCAGCACTATAATTATGGGAGGTATTCATGAACATTTCTTCATCACTTTCCTCTTTGTATTCATTTCAAGGTTTTATTTGACCTGCAAGGACTAGTATGCTACTCCCTTATTACTGCCGTGTTGTTTGCCTTAAAAATTTGCCTTCTCCTTATTTTTCTTGTACCACATTTTCTCATTCATAGAATATGACATGGTTAAAGGAGCTCTGATCTGTCTTCCAATTAAGGCTGGTGGACTTTCTAACCTTCCTGCTGTTGTCATGGTGTGGTAACTTAAAAGCAATCTAAGTAAAAACAAAACTTCTACATTCTCTCTCTGTTGTGTACATGCCTTTAAGCATCCTTTCAGTTATCCGATTTGATTGAGGATGATATGAACGTGTCTTGTAAGACATACATCCTATTTTCCTTAACCATCAATTAATTTCTTCATCACAAAACTCTGGGGAATTAGACACCAGGGTTTTTAGTATCACATTTCTTTATTGTTTCTTAATTTCTTATCCATACATCTACAAAGAATTCTCTAATGATTAAATTTATCCTATTGGCAGTGCCATTCTTGTGAAGTCCTAAGTCCTTCATGTTACTACTCAATGCTCAGGTGTAGTCCCTCCTCCTCCTCATAATCAGAATCATTACATGGCCTGTGTATTCCAGATATGTTAATCAGGGAGCACAGTTCTATGGGTAAGGGAAACTCAGATGAGTTACACCATGGAATTTGTGAAGAGCGGCGCTATATTCAGTTAGTTACCTCTTTGTCACTGAGACCTGTTGGTCCAGTGGGTATGACACTTGCATCATATCGTAAAAGTCTGGGTCTGATTCTCAGTAGTGGATGCGGACTGCTGATGAATCCGAAAATAGGAGAAAATGGCTGTACAGTGCTTCCAGCATTCTGTTGATGATTCTTCTAGACTCAATGAATTATTTAATTATAATTAATTAATCTACATAACACTACAGCAAAAACCAATTTTGTACCTTATTTATTTTCACCAAATCACAGAGTCTTTCCTCACAACAAAACTGTTATACGGCACCTATGGACTATAATGGGTATGTCCCAATCCTCATAAATACAGGTGGAATATACTGTCCGGAGGGATTCTCCACTAGTTCACCAATAGCAGTGGATTACTTACTACATGTCTCTGGTGAGTCTTGTATGTTGTTAATGTGGTAAAGATTACTGTTCTATTTTCAACCTTTGTTTTTGTTATTCTTATTCAGTAACCTTCTCCTAGGTTACAACAAAAACCATTTATCAGTAGATAAATATTGGTATATGAGGTTGTTGTATAAATGTATTACAGAAAAATAAGTACACATTATGAGGATACATATGATAAGTAACAATTGAAAAGAACAGGTTAAGATAAAATAGCAATTCTTGGGAAGAATCTGTCCAAATAAAACTTCCTTCTTACTAATGGAATATGAAAGGAATGAGAATGGTTCACCACTGGGTCTATGGCACAACAGGTCTTAATTGTAAATGTGGAACAAGAACTATAGTTTGTCAGAACATTTTCTGTGGAAATAGCAATACAATAGCAAGAGGCTTGAAATGTTGCTTCTGTGAGAGAATGATTGTCAAGGGGAGGAATAATTCATCACTCACAAGGCCGTGTAAATGCTTTTGAAGTCTGTCAAGGTTGGAAAGAGAGCTCTGGGTAGCTACAGGCTAGATAGGGCAATAATATTTTGGGTTTGATCAGGCTCTTGTAAAAGTGCAGCATGGCAGGTAGATTCAGGTACTTTTTGGATGTACATTGGTATAAACAAGTACATTAATATCTTTTAGTATTTTACTACTATATTTTTATAGTATTTAGTATTTTACTGCTTTCACAAGTCATGTAGAGAAGTGCTAATGAAACTATCTGATATGGCGGATAGGTATTTTTTTTTTCTCAGCGTGTCACTTATCTGTAATATTTTATGGTAATATTAATTTATAGAAATGATATATATAATGAATATAATAAAAGTTTGTTTATTTTTTATCTTCCATTTATATTGCAAAAAATAATCCAATATCAAAACATATAAAAATTAATAAAAAAAGAAGCTTCAAATGATTCTTTAGTATGGCCTGGACACTGGGTGCGTACCAGCAGCTGATGGTTTGCGTACTGGCACCGGTCTGCGGAGCACCACTTTGAGTAGCACTGCTCTACAGCAATTAGGTCAAGATGCAATGTGGGAAAATAAAGCCATTGGATACATTGCAATGGTTTAGGTCAGCACTTCTCAAACTGTCTGATATGGCAGACCGGCATTTTTTTTTCTCAATGTATCACGGACCTTTAATATTTCATGGCAATATTAATTTATATCGGAAACAATATATTAGGTTGGTGCAAAAATAATGACGTAATAATGTCGTTTTTTGACATTAAAAATACCTCAAAAAACGACATTATTACGTCATTATTTTTGCACCAACCTAATATCTGGTGAATATAACAAAAGTTGACTATTTTTTATCCTCCATTTATTTTGCAAAAAATTATTCAATATCAAAACGTATGAAAAGTAATAAAAAAAAATAAGCAGCTTATAAACACAAAAAAAATTATATAACCTTAATCTTTATAAATGATTCCTTAGCATAGTCTGAACATTGGCTGCATACCGGTAGCTGATGGTTTCTGTACCAGCACTGGTCTATGGACCACCATTTTGGGTAGCACTGATGTAGAGTCCAAGTAAATGAAACAATAACAGTTCAACAACAAAAAAGAAGATTCTTCTTAAGCAGTATATTTTTTCTCTCATTCTTTCAGGAGTTAATATTTTGGCAAGGATCCATTAAACTTTAGCAGGAAGTATAGACATTATCAAGGCCACGTTGTAGAACCCAAAGTTATTTTTGCTAATCGGTTTCCTATCTACACTTCTATATAATTCTTACAGTTTCTTTTTATATTGATTAACCAATACACATTCCACTAATCTTTCTTCTGAATTTATCTAATAAAATTTCCCTATTTGAATAGATATCAACCCATATACTCTTTTTTTTTTTACATCATGGTTGGTTCGATCTCTGCAAATCATCTTTAATGCACTTTGCTTAATTTCTCCAATAGCTTTGCTCATGGCAAGATCCTGATGTTTGTATGACATACTTAGGGCAGAGAGCAGCAAAAAAGTTGGAAAGAAAATGAAAAAAGTTGAGAAAAAATAAGAAAAAAACTAAAAAAGGAACCCTGAAAAAGATGCAAAAGGTTAATAATTAGGCAAAAAAAAGGCGAAAGGCAATAAAAAATGGAATGAATATAGGGAGAAGGAAAGTTAGAATAATAGTGACAAAGAGGTTGAAGGGATGAAAAAAAAAAGAATAAAAAATGAAAAAATAAAAAAGTAAGTTAAGAATACAAATTTAAGACAAATGAATGAAAAGAAGAAGAATTAAGAAAATGAAATAAAAAAGAATGACAGGAGGACATACTAAGAGCAATGAGTGTAGAAGAAAATTGGAAATAATATAAAAAGAAAAAAGAAGTTAAAAACAAGGAAAAAATGTTAATATAGTGATACAAAAACGGTTATCTCCCTTTGGTGGAGATAAGTTACATAGGTCATATGATGGACCACTTAGTGATGTTACTTTATACAGTGATGAGAATGGCCAATAATTCACCTTGTTTACAGCAGCTAAACTGAGTGGTTGCTTTCTTAGCTTGGGTCAAAGGGCCTGGACTGTATCTAAATCTGCTTCTCCAGTAAATGCTACAGTTTACAAGTCCATGGTGCTTAGTGATGTCATTTCATACAGTAACAAGAATGGCCACTCTTTCAGTAAGTTTACAGAAACCAAACCAAGCAGTTTCTTTTTTAAACTGTGCTAAAAGGCCTGGGCTGAGGCTAAATCTGCTTTCTATAGAAAATGCTACAGTTTATATGTCCATGGTGCCATTTCCATTTAGGAATATATCTTTACCAGATAGAGAAAAAATTCCTGCTTGCACTGCTCAATATGGGAAAACCCAAGACTCACCATTTCTTCTTCATGAAATATATCCTGGCCTGTGACATAGTAATGAAGCTGGCCTGTTTAAATCTGGAGTCCAACACATGGCTCCTCCAGAAACACAGAACCCCCATTTTATATATTAAACCCTTTCATTTTGTTTTCCTTTCACTCTGCTTAACTATATAGATATATGATATATTATTCTCTGTTTAATATGCATATATAGCTTTGTGTATGTCTTAGTAATGTAAAAGTCTCTTTGAGAACAAAGCATGTTTGTCATTCCTTTTCCTTTTCCAGCCCATTTCATTCGATCCAGCTTGTTTCTCATTGATCCTGTTTTGTTTCTTTGGTTCAAGTTGGATAAACATGAATTTCTTTTAAAGTTCATTATTTCTTTAATCTCTATCTGATGAAGAACTCATTACACTTAAGGGCTGCTTTTTATGAAATCAAGAAATGACAGAATAAGAAAAAAGGATTTTAAAATTACATCCAAATTATTCAAACATCCTGTACAGAAACCAATAGTGAAAAGATTCTTGTCTTAGAATAATGTTCTCAGATAGCCAAATTCAACCAAACTCAATTATCTATTGGATTGCTTTATATAGATTGTGTTCTTTTTCTTCAGTTCTAATAATGATAATGGTTTACTGATTATGAAAAAATACCAATATTCACATTTATCCAATATATACTAGCTGGTTCAGGATTATAGCAGTCAAAATAAAGTGTTTCTTAGAATGAAAGAAATGGATGACAAAGTGGGATTCAGACAAGGGAGGTAACTCTGATGATAATGATGTCATGCTTTTCATAAAACCTATAATAACTGATTTTATAACCATGAGTAATTCAAAAAAGGGAAAAACTATTAAAAAATAATCTATATAAACGTACTTCCTTGCTGAAGAAATGAACTTTAGAAATCACTATTTCTCCTTTAATAAAGAAACGGCTGATCTCTCTGTATCTACTTTTCACTATTGCCTATTTGTGTATCGCTCTTTAGATGTAGATATAAGATTAGTACATATCGTTTTTAAATCACTTTATCTAGAATCTACATCTTATATAGATTTTATCAGCCTTACTAAAAAGAATTCGAAAGTTTGGTCTGATTTTGTGGGTTGGAGCTTTTTTTGTCATCATCTCAAATATTTATTTGATCTTTTTCTTTTGTGTATCATATTTCTTCGTGATGAGGACAATTATGGCTCTCTCCAACTTCCTATCCATTGTAGCTCATATTAATGCTTTCCTTTTTGCCATCTCTCCTACCAAGTGTTCCACCACCCATTCACACAATTTAAGCAGTAGGTAGCTTCCTGTCCAGCACTGTCATGTCTACCTTTGATATGTTATGTGTGTTAAATTCTCCAAGCCTTCTTTCCTCATTATGTATTGAAGAAATTCTAGCTACCTCTTTCTGATTCTGTGTTTGGTCTAGCATGCTTCTATCTATCTATCTATCTATCTATCTATCTATCTATCTATCTATCTATCTATCTATCTATCTATCTCAGCCAGTACATCACTGTTTATTTATCATTTTTTATGCTATAATTCACCCAATACAATGCCCAACAATGTACAGAGTTACTAAATAAGGTTGTTTTATTGATGCAAGAGAAGGTAAGAGTTGTAGATCATGAGGATAGGTAATGGCTGACCTTAGACTTGAAGAGGATAAGATTGTATTGGTTGAGGAAGTACGCTCTTAGAGATCTGTTCCATAAACAGCAGCTCATGGGAAGGAGCTGTTCAAATAGAAATTCCTTCTTACCAATGGAATATGAAAGGAATTAGGATGATTGAATCTTGTATACATGGCATGGTAAGTCCATGCTGTAAAGGCCTGAACTGGTACAATTAAAGAATGTAACTCGCCAGGAAATAGTGCTTAAGTAACAATAGGTTTGTGATACTGGATTCTGCAGGAATCAGGTTGTAGGGTTAAAAATTATTCATCAACTCCAAGGCTGCATAAATACTTAGTATAACAATTTTATTTTTATTACTTTCAAAATGTTATTTTTTAAATAATGTTTAATTGCCTAGGTTGTTTTTTTTTTGTATATTTTTAAGAAGGCCAAACAGTTTATATAAAAAATTGTTACACTTTTGTATCTTTTTCAGCTCAGCAGTTAAAAACCGGCAAAATTGTAAAGTATCCATTTCAATATTTGTTTATATCTCTGAGATGAGGTATTATGATTATTTACATTATTTATATTATTTGGACTGTTATCCTCATCTTCATTGCCTTATTCACAACTCTTTGTGTCTAGTCACTGGATCTAAATGTCTTTATCCACTGGGCCATGTTGTGAGTTCAATACCAGGCTACAGCAGTGGTGAACTAAAAAACTTAAGAATTGAGTTAAAGGGATATAACTGAAACATCCAGAAGAGACATGGTATGTAGAACTAGAACAATCTACTCCAGTGGACGAAATAGAGGGTTTGGTTTGAAATTCCAATCACTGGAAAAAGGCTGGAGCCTACAATGGCTGAAACATTGTGAATATGGCAATGAAGATGAGGATAACAGTCCAAATAATGTAAATGATACTTTTCAAATTTATAGAAAATTATTTTTTTGTACATACTAACCAATGAGAGACGTAGTCTCAAGAACCTAGTAAGAACCCAAATGGGGGACTTCTGTGAGCCTATTTTTTCAAATAAATAAAACTCAGGTCAGTGGATGAAGGAAAGAAGACTTTTTGACAGCCAAGTCAACATCAAGGAGCAGAAGGCATTTCATATCAAGAAGAGAGCATCAAAAAGACACAAAGTGACTACCCAGCTGCAGAGAAACTAAAGAGTTTTTAACCCTAGAACACTAACCATGGGTATATAGTACCCAGCGCAAATTTTCCTATTTTTAATTACAGTTCTCAGTACCTGATTTTCTTACCTAAATAATATGTTTTTCAGTTCCTATTAATGTTAACTCAAAGTACAAAGTTTGAAGTGCCTGCATGTAAAATATTTCAAATAAAGATTTATATTTAATATTTTTTTTATATTTTCAATATTGGGTATGATATACCCATGGTTAGTAGTGGGGTAACTATAATTGATCATTAGTGTTCTAGGGTTAAAGATGTTCAAGTGAAAATTCTTCTGCAGTTGGACAACAAAGAAATTTTCCCTAACACGAAGAGTGTGAATTTGAAAGGGACTTTTCTAAAGTTGCTATATGTCCCAGAGATGCTCATGGTGCCAAGTAAAAGTAAGTGTTTTTATTTTTTTCTGAAAGGTGGTTGCATCTTTGTTTTTCTGCCTTATTGAATTGTTTTCTCTTTTTGTCACTGAATCCTTGTCTTTTCTTAAACTGTGATCCTTTTTTGCCATTTTTCAATGGTAATCATTTTTTGAAACATCAGAAACTTGTTCTCTTGCCTTAATAGGCACACAAAAGGAAATTTTTGTGCAAATTTTGTATTTCTACCTTTTTTGTCTTTACTTGCGTAATAAATGTTTTTCCTTTAAAATTTTACACAGTAGCTGTATCTCATTTTGTTTTATTTTTCCTTTTTATTCCTACTAACTCGGTTTTTGTTTACAGCACAAGAATTTCAATTTGGAAGGGAGTTAAAATTTTTATATTTGAACTCTTGTCAAGAGGATTGGGCACCAATATTACATTTTTGGTCTCTTTTGATCTCTGCAAAGATAAAATATGGTAGGAGTCAGTTTCTTTCTGGAATGATATAAGGAGCTAACCATTTTCCAGCATCTTTAACTATGGATCATGAACCCAAATAGACGCTCATAGCAAAGAGCATCTTTAAAAGTGCAACGATATATCATGACTGCTTAGAATTCAGTGACAGCTTTATGATGGTGAAAAACTACTAACTCAGTTTTGAGGCATTGAAAGTTCACAAGCCAGTTTTAACCTCATTGGCATGTTGGAGCTAGGTCAGAAGTAAGGTCAGCTGCTGACCTCTGGTCATCTAGATTTAAAGAGATGCACCCATTGACTGTAGTATCATGTGTCTGCTTGTCTATTTATTTATCTGCCTATCTTAGCATGTTCATATCTACCTACCTTGGCCAGACTATATATACATACACACACACATACATACATATATATATATATATATATATATATATATATATATATATATATATATATAAAATTATGTTCCTTATCTATCAGAATACTAAGTTTACATATGATACCAGTAATAAAGAGTTTCAGTTTCAAGAAAAAACGAATTTTAAATCTAAATCTTATTCTATCTCATTCTGTTCATTATTTATCTCTATATCTGTCTCATTCTATTCATTATCCATCCATCCATCTATCTATGTATATATATATATATATATATATATATATATATATATATATTTATCTATCTCATTATCTATCTCATTCTATTCATTATCTATCTATCTATCTATGTATATATATATATATATATATATATATTTATCTATCTCATTATCTATCTCATTCTATTAAGAATATTGTATATATATATCTATCTCATTCTATTCATTATCTATTTTTCTATCGCATTCTATTCATTATCTCTTTCTATTTCATTCTCTTCATTATTTATCTATATTTCTATCTCATTCTAGTCATTATCTATCTATAAATCTATCTATTTATTTATCTACAACATTCTACTCATTATCTATCTATATATCTCATTCTATTCATTGTCTTTCTTTCTCTCTCTCTATGTATCTCATTCTATTCATTATTTATCTATATATGTATTTAATTCTATTCATTATCTATTTAATTCTATTTATTATCTCTCTCTCTCTACACACACACACACACACACACACACACACACACACACACACATATATATATATATATATATATATATTTGTATGTGTGTCTATCACATTCTATTGAATATCTATCTATATATCTCATCCTATTAACTATCACTCTATCTGTCTCATTCACTTCCTTATTTATAAATATATTTATCTCATTCTAGCCATTATCTATCTATTTATTTATCCATCTCATTCTGTTCATTATCTATCTATCTATCTATCTATCTATCTATCTATCTATCTATATATATATATATATATATATATATATATATATATATGTGTATATATATATATATAATATAATATAATAAGATTAAGTTTTCATTCAATACCGGGAATAAACAGTTTCAATTTCAAGAAAAAACAGAATTCTAAATTTAAGGGCTTTCTGGAAAATAGGTATATTGGGGTCTTTCATAAACTTAAAATCACTACATTTATGTTATTGAAAAATCTGTTATACTAATGTCATATAAATATTTTTGGCTTGTTTCTTATATCTGCTCATTGATCCTATTTTGTTTGGATAAATATGAATTTTTTCCAAAATTCATATTTGTATCTTCTTTGATACCAAATGAGTTTCAATAATATATAATAATCATGTGAAAGTCGACTGCTAAGTAAGATATAATGAGCAGGTGTTCTGTATGTATGTCTGTGTGTCTGCTAACTTCTGTCAATTTATCTGCCAATTCAGATATATAATCTGCAAGAGATTATTGAAATATGTAATTGTCTTGGAGAAAATTATTCAAGTTATTGATCAACTGATCTGTTTATTTCTTTATTGATCAATATCCATAATTACTTACTTAAATATTATATCTATTGAACAAACTTACTGTACATGGAAACAATACATGTTTATACATACACACACATATACATATGCACATGCATGTGCAGTCAGGTATCAGAGAGAGCTTAGTGGTTAAAGCAGTAGCAAGTTTGTGTTTGGTTCTAATAGTTTGTGCTCAAAGATTGGTTTGGTTTGTTTTGGTTTATTTTGTTTTACAGCATATCAACCTCAATGGATTATTTAATGCCAACAAAATTTTTTATTGCTGGTAATGTTTTGTTTTGTCAAAAATCTGTTTCTGGTAATATATTTCCTTCAAAATTGTATTGCTGGTAATAGTTAACTAGTTTCCCATAGCTGGGACCCTAACAGGTGCTACCACCCCAGTTCAGGGTGGACCTGGGAACACCATCAATTAAGAGGTGTTTCCATGCTCCTCAAAACCTCCTTGCTGCTGGATGTAGTTTAATGTCTTACCCAGGACACGGATCTAGTTTAACGTCTTACCCAGGACGATTGTGCTCAAAGAAAATGCTAGAATACAAATGTTTCTTTCAAAACAAAGAATTCTACCTTTTGGTACTGAAGATAAAGGCTACACACCTGAATGTAAAGATTCAATCTTTGGAGCTCATGGTAAGAAAAAATATTGTTGGAAAATTGGTGAGATCCATGTTTGGTTCAGAGGGTAAAGATTAGGATTACAAATATTCTTTTCAAATCAAAGGGAGATCCATGCTTTCATACTGAAACTGAAGCCTAAGAATCAAAATGAATCTGGTTGAACATAACTTCTTATAGTTTCCAGGTAAATTTAATTTTCTATAAATCACAAGAATTTTCTTTCTGGAAAGATACCTTTTAAAATCAAAGAAATCCAATCATTCAATCTAAAGTTAAAGGTTTGGAATCAAATATTTCATTCAAACTAAAGAGACACTTTGATGCTGAAAATGAGTGCTAGAATTCCAAATGTTTTTTCAAACCAGAGAAATCCAATTTTAGAAGCTCAAGGAAAGGTTTGGAATTCAAATGTTTTTAGAAGTCAGATACATCATCTCTTTGCTGCTCAAGGTGAGAGCTAGGAAAGAAAATATTGCTTTCAAACTAGAAAGATTCATCTTTTGGTGATCTAATTACAGGTGAGGATCCAGACATAGTTTCCAAATCAGAAGAATTTACATTTGGAGATGATGGTAGAGGCTTGGAATCCAGACATTGTTTCCAAATCAGAAGAATTTGTACTTTGGAGATCATGGTAGAGGCTTAGAATCCAAACATTGTTTACAAATCAGAAGAATTTACATTTGGAGATCATGGTAGAGGCTTGCAATCCAGACGTAGTCTCCAAATCAAAAGAATTTACATTTAGAGATCATGGTAGAGGCTTGGAATCTAGATGTTGTTTAAAAATCAGAAGAATTTGCACTTTGGAGATCATGGTAAAGACACTGTTAACAAATCAGAAGAATTTACACTTTGGAGTTCATGCTAATGGCTAGGAATCTAAATGTTGTCTCCAAATCAGAAGTATTTACACTTTGGAGATTATAGTAAAGGCTAGGAATCCAGATATTGTTTCCAAATCAGAAATCCATTCTTCAAAAGGCAACAAAAAACACTTTATTTTATTTTCCCAATGTCTAAATTATAATTACTTCTGATATATTTTTCAGAATATAACCTGATTAAAATAACCACAATATGATATAATTTTATCAGTTTAAATCAATGAAATCTCTTTCAGAGAGAACTTATACAGAGTTTTACTCAAATGTTGCATGTATTTAACTATGAAAAAGAATATGATGTTTATTTTCACCTTCTTCTATAAAGTGGTTTTATTCTGAGCCAGACTAACTCATCATAATGAAGAGTCATGACAAAAGTTCAAATCATTGGATTGACCAAAAAGAAGAGTTTAGCTTCAATTAACTTCATTCAAAATGATTGCTTTTGCTTAGTGGGCTACACACACAAAAAAAATGACCTCATGTCATTGATTTTGTAAATTTTAAAATCAGTTTCACTGCTTGTAGTAGAAAAGCATATGAGGAAAAAAACAACCAAAGAGGAAGAATAATTGACCATTCAAATCATTCTATTTTGTTTTTGAAATATCATAAGCTCAGAACCTCTAGATAAAGATATAAGCAAAATCGGCAACCCATGTGTCAATAGACGCACTCACTTCAGAAAGATTCTGCTTTGGTTATTGGTGACTTCGAAAGGACTGTCATCAATCATCTACTGACTTTTACCAACAAAATATTCAACTGAAGGATTAAAAATCATTATCATCAACTTGGTTTTCATATAAGTAAAAAATATTTAAAAATACTCAACTCTACTTCTGTGAGAAATTTGGGCACCTCAACGTGGTGTGATGGTTAGCAAGCTTGTCTCGCTAAATCAATTATGACTGAATAGGGAATTTGATCTTCATTGGGTGCTCCATGCTTTCAGCCTTGTGCCATGTCTAAACTATGTTTAATAAATTGCTTGAGCACATCAACATGGTGTAATGGATAACAAGTTTGTCTCACTAGATCAAATACAACTGAGTAGTGAGTTCATTCCTCACTGGGTGCTCCATATTTCGGCCTTGTGCCACATGTAAGTAATGTTTACTAAATCACAATATTTCTGTAGGCAATTTGCTACTTGAATATAACAAAAAAAATCTTGTTTTCGAAGTAAATGATAAAAGGCAGCGAAAAATTGGAAATTTTACAAATTTGAAAACAAGGGATCAGGGGACAAGCAAAATGAATCAGCAATCATCGTACCAAATTTTATCTCTTTTTTTTTTTTAATCAATTCAACCCAGGCAAGGCAATAAAGCCACTAAGATGCAAAAGGCTATTGAGTGTGAGAGAATATGAGAAAAAGGAAGTGATGTTGAGCTTATGGTGGAATTGGGAAAAAAATCCTCTACTATAAGTTCCTTCTGGAGAGGGAAATGATTGATTAAAACTGTTCCGAGTTTAAGATAGGAATTAAGGAAAACCATCTGGAATCATTCAAAACACAAAGTGTAGCATTTCATCAAGACAATTCTTGACTGCATTTTTCTTTTCTCACTCGGATAAACTTGTTGCAACTTGTTTGGGAAGTCTAATTCACCAGTTATTTCCACTTTATATTACCATTTGTTCTTAATATTTTACAGAATTCTCTTAATTAAAAAGTTCTGGATCATTATCATTAACCGATATATATGTATATATATATATATATATATATATATATATATATATATATATATATATATAGATAATATTAGTGGTCAATATATATATATATATATATATATATATATATATATATATATATGTGTGTGTGTGTGTGTGTGTGTGTGTGTATATATATATATATATATATATATATATAATATTATGTACAGGTACAGGTATATAGTGGTACAGATTCAGAGAGTGATGTTAATATATATGATCATTATGTAGCCATAAGCTTTTTCTAACAAATGGATTCCTATATCTACATTACAGCATATTGATCTCTTTTCCTATCAACATTAGAATTCCTCAGTGCCAAAGTCTTTTCATCAATGCCCTCTTTTCACAGCTTTCTTTTGCTTAAATGATTCTTGTTGACATTTGTGTGACAGATTCAGTCGAAAACAAAATGACTTTATAATTTTTATTTTCTTTAGTCTTTTCCTATGGTATTATTTAATTCAGCCATTTTTTTATTTTTATTTTTACTTAAGCCTGCATTACATTATGCAAGTCATTGGCTTTCTGCATTTTCAAAAAATAGTTTATTATGTTCTTATATACTGGACACACAATCACAACAGACAAAATTATGTGTTTCTACTGTCATGTATGAAGGGGAACATAACACTCCTGATATCCCTATATATATATATATATATATATATATATATATATATTTTAAGACATTTTATGTTTATGCATTCTTTTTATAGATACAAATATTTAAGTAAATGCTCTGTTTATAATAAACAGTATTAATAACATTTACTAGCCTGAAATATTCATCCTCCGACAGGAATCGAGCCTATATTCTAAGCAGTACAGCATGCTGTTTCCAAATTTCTGGCGGAGTGAATTGTGTCATGGTGCTATTTTTCTCACAGATGGTACCCAACTGACCCTAGCAGACTGTGCAATTGATAAAATCAAAAACAAACAATGCATATGTGGAAAATTAAAATATAAAACGGCGACAATTTACCCATCGCACCCTGTATATACACTATGTGTGTGTGTGCAAGTTCATACCGAATTTTAGTTGTTCATGTTCCAACATTTTAGAACACCTCAAATTTATCAACAGATATATGTTTGCATTTCTTATCAGAGCATGCTTCAAACTATCACTTGAGAAAGAAAGTTTAAAATTATTTGTGTCAATTTTGCATCCCTATAAAAACGGAAGATTATAAGATGCATTTTAGACACTTGATGCAAAAATGCCTCACAAGCAACAAGTATGATGTGTGCTGTGTACAGTGAAAGTGCTTTAGCTGACAGAACTGTATAGATGTGGTTCACTAAGTTTAGAGTTGGTGAGTGTAGTCTTATTGATGAAGAACACTCAGGCAGACTCCCACCACCCTGCCACTACAGATGACAACCAAATCAAGACATTGATTGAGAATAACCCACATTACACATTGTGAAGAATTGGCAGAAACACTAAATTTATCAAAATCCACTATCCATGAGTACTTAATGAAGTTTGGGTACTCAAATCACTACAATGCTTGGGTACCACATGATCTGAGTGACAAGAATATTTTAGATTGCATATTTTAGATTTGCTGTATAAACGCAATGGAAATGTACCATTTTTTAAGGAAATTGTGATTGGTGATGAGAAATGAATTATTTACAACAATGTTCAACAAAAAAGATCCTGGGGTAAGTGACATGAGTCATCTCAAAAACAAGTCTTCATCCTAAGAAAGTCATAATGGGCATCTGATGGGATCGGAAAGGAATCCTGTACTATGAGCTTCTGTCAAGTAACCAGCCAATTGATTTTGAAAAGTCCTGCTCCCAACTGGATGAATTAAAGGCAGCAATTCAAGAAAAACACCAATAGTTGGAGAACAGGAAAGATGTTGTTTTCCATCAGGATAGTGCTCTAGTTTCGTTGGAGACTTGACAAAAATTGTTGAAGCATGCCTGCGATGTGTTACCCCACCTGCCATATTCACCACACATTGCTTCTGTGAATTTTCATTTGTTCAGCTCTCAATAGTAAAAATTTTAATTATTTGCATGACATAAAAAAACACCTTAATGAGTTCTTTGCCTAGAAACCACTGAAATACTGGGAAGATGGAATGTTTAAGTTGAAGGCAAAATGAAGAAAGGTTGTGCAACAAAATGGTTCATATTTAGTTGAATAATTATTTAATGGTATAATTTTGTTTTGTGTTTTAATTTCCTTTAAAAATCAGCATGAACTCACACACACAGACACACACACACACGCATATATATATATTTATATATAATATGTATATATAAATATATATAAATAAATATAAAAATATATAAATATAAATATAAAAGTGAACATTGAAGTCAACACTCAGAGGCAACAGGCTGTTTCATGTTAGATGCAATCATCAGGCGGCCTGACAATTACATCTAGTATGAAACTGCCTGTCACCTCTTAGTGTTCTTTTATATTTATATTTAGATACGCTCCATCTCTGATATTGAGCACTTTGTCCCATAAATATAGCACACCTTAAAACTATATAACTTCATATATATATATATATATATATATATATATATATATATATATATATATATCTTTCCCTACCCACCCACTAAACCTGCATCTGCATATTTAACATAAGTTATGTTCTGATTGAATTTTTTAAACCTGGTAAAATCCTTCTCCATTTACATTTTTGTGTAAGAGTCAGTCTGAAGAATTGGGATTGAATCTTTGATTCTAATGAAATAAATATCATGATGGTATTTTAAGTGTTCATTTTCACTATTATAATAATTATTATTTGCTCTGTTTTTGACATTGAGCTCTCTGGATTTATACCTCTTTTGGAATTTCCATATGGATTACCATATATTATAATTACCTATTGGCTCCTTATAACAATAGATTGAGCTCTCATTGGAATACTTCCTGCCAAATTACTTTGAAATCTACTTTTTCACAAACAAATGGAGAAATTTACTCCAGACTACTCCCTGAAAAATATCAATTATCCTTCATTAATCTTTCACTAATTCACTTATGGATAAAATCATTGATCTACTCAAAAGAACGACATACTTCTACTTAAATCCCCAAGATAATCTGAAGTACCTATATCCTTTCGAGGTTGATATGCTCAACTTAATTAAAAAGATCAGTTTTAAGAAATCATCCAACCACTACCAATCCAAAATTAAAAAAGACATTAAAAACATCAAAAATTCTAAGAAATTATGGATTAAAGCTGATAAATTTAAAAATATTTGCAAAATTAAACCCTCAGATTATCACCAACTCATCCGAAACAAAATAACTAAGTCTTATAAAAAATACTAGGATAATAACACCTTATCTTCAATCAATAATAATTTGCCAATAAATGTTGCTGATAGAGTGGGAACAACTCATTTGAATAATGCTTATCTATTATTTAAAGATCATAAACCCAATCTTGTCAATAATCTATAATTCCACTTAAATCCTTCCAAATTCAAATTAGGATTAATTTTGATAAACATTCTTAAAAAAAAATAATACTATCTGTACAAGAGAAGTATTCTGTTAATCTTTGGAAAGATTCTTCAGACATTATTAAATGGTTCTGGAATATCACCAATAAAAAAAAAAAACGCTATATTAATTCAATTTGACATCATCGATTTTCAAGACTTATTACAAAATAGGCTAAATTTTGCTAAGAATTATATTAATATTACAGACAATAAACTTAATATTATTGTAGCATCCAGAAAATCTATACTTATATTTAATGGTTCCCCTTGGGTTAAACGGAATAATGAAAACTTCAGTGTTCCTATGGGAACATTTGACTCTGCCAAAATAGCTGACTTAGTGTGTGTATATATATATTTTAGACACCTTTGGTAGAATTATTAACCCCAACCAAATGATAAAATTATCATCCCCAACTTTACAGGGATGATAGTCTCATCATTGTTACTAATAGTAATGGTCTTCTAACCTCTAAATTACATAAAAAGATTAGTAAAACTTTCAAGTTCCTGGGCTTCAAGATAGATATATCCTTCAACCTAAAAATAGTTAACTTTCTAGATATTACCCTCAATCTTTCGAATGAAACATTTAAACCATTCCAAAAAGAAAATCAGACCCCCATCTACATCAGCGTCCACTTGAACCACCTGAAATCTTTAATATCAAATTCCGAACACTGTCAACACTAGGATTAATAGGTTATCTTCTTGCAACCAAAGTTTTGATGAAAATAAATTTATCTAAAATCAAGCCTTCAAAAATAGTAAATTTAAACAAGGATTATATTATCAAAAGGACCTAAAAAACAATACATCCAGTAAATCTAAGAACAGAAAAAAGAAAATCATATGGTTCAATCTACCCTTTTGCCGACTTTGAAATATTAATGTTGGCAGATTTTTCCTAAAATTAATAGATAAACATTTTGATAATTGGAATCCATTGAAGAAAATCTTTAATAGAAAAAAAAAGGGTCAGTTATTCTTGTGTAAATAATGTGGAGAAAATCATCAGTTCCCACAACAACATACTTCTTAAGAAATGTCATAGTAATTATGTACAAGTGGGTAACTCCACCTTTAATTGTAGGATTAAAACGGAATGTACTGTAGGAGGAAAATGTATGTCCAAAAATGTGCTACATGTGGCCACTACCTTCCCCAAGGAAAATGTCAACTTGAAAAGGTTTCACATTGGAATTTCTGCAGTAAATTGGAAACAACGCCTGTATAACCACCGGCATTCCTTCAATAATAAATCCTTGAAACAACCGACAACACTATCCTGATACTTTTGGGATCTCGTTGACAATGACTTCACCCTGCAAATGGAATAGAGGATCATATCTAGGGCTCAAACTTAACAACTTCAGAGACCAATGTGATCTCTGTATTCAAGGGAAAATATTTATAATCTAATATAATGACCTGGAGGAATTACTGAACCATCGCAATGAACTTATATTCAAATGCAGACATAAACATCATTTCAAAATCCCAAACAACTTCTCTCTTGGAAAAGATTATCCTTGAAAACTATAACAATAACATGTATTAATGCATGTAGTCACTTTATTATGATTTGAATTTATATTTGTATTCATGTATATATGCGCTAGTGTGTGTATATGTGTATCTGTATGTATGTGTGTATATGCGTGTGTGTGTGTGTGTATATATATATATATATATATATATATATATATATATATATATGTATATTTTAAAATATTCCTTACATTATTATTATTGAATCTTTTTTTTATAAAAATTTAAAAGTGTCATAAATATAACTGGCTACACGAAACAGACAAAAGACATTTTTGTTGTATACAAAATTTGCCGGTTTCTCCAGCCGTCCATCGAGTTAACTTTCTCTTTCTTTCTCCTTCCTTTCTTTCTTCTTTTCTGCCTATTTTTCTTTACCATCTGAAAAAGTCTGTTCCTTTTCGCATTGTGTGTCTAAAAATTAAGTCAGCATGTCTACAACCTCAACTATCTTTTTGAATATCTTAAATCTTTCTTCCTTTTCTAGTTTTGAATATTTTCACCATTCCCTCCTTTACCTTCTCCCTTTCTGAATACATACACTTTCTTTCCCTACCCCTCTAAATTTGAATCTACATATTTAGCATAATTTATGTTCTGATTGAGTTTTTTAAGCCTGATAAAATCCTTCTTCATTTATCTTTGTGTGTAAGAGTCAGTCTGACAAATTGGGATCAAATCTTTGATTCTATAGAAAAAATATCACAGTGGTATTTTAAGTGTTCTTTTTCTGGATTATAATAAATCATATATATATATATATATATATATATATATATATATATGATTAAAATCTTAAATATCTTAAAAATCTTAAATTAATATCTTAAAATAATTGTCAGACTTTGTCCATTTCATGTGATGTATGACATCATTTGTTTGCATTTGGATACGAGTAGAGCAGATATGAATGTACGAGGGAAAATCATGGAGAATTGTAGTTTAAAAACAGTAAAATCGACCTTGCTAACCAAAACGCTCCTCTCCTCTGTGGCTCAATCGGTAAAGCACGTCAGGCTATATGACTGTTCCGTATAGGATACAGGTTCGATTCCTGTTGGAGGATGCTTATTTTGCCATATACGTATTGTATATTCGGATAGCCATCTTTCTTTTATATATGTTTCACTGAATGTGGCAGGAGAAACATGTGATAAGTTTTTATTAAGGTTTTAAGGGAGGCCAATTTCTAGCCTCCCTTAGAACTAATAAAAAACTGTAATGACACTAGTGTTGCATAGCGCCCTGATGGGGGTGGTCTAACCTCATCTTCTCTTGGCCGGTGATTGCTAATTGATTTAGTTCGGCAATAAAAGAATCCAACATAGAGAATGTTAACCTATTATATTAATATCAACATGTACTAACTATGCAGTGGGGGTTGTTCCCTCTTGATGGAGAGCCATTTCCAACATGAAAGAGAACATGTCTACATTGCTGGACGGTTAAGATTCGACTCACTGAAAAAATTCTCTATCATTCCCATGCTAGCCCACCTAATCAAAATCGACTTCCTTATTATGTCTTCCATCTGACATCGATGATCAAGCTTAGGACGTCCGAGCAGAGATACACTTGGTCTAAAAAATAATAGTTTGTTAAACAACTAGAAAAAAATGTATAAAAGAAGGAAAGCTACTTAAATATACTATATATATATATCTGTGTGTGTATGTATATATATATATATATATATATATATATATATATATATATAAAAGGAAGAGGTTATAGTAGTTCCAATGAGAGAAAAGTGTGTGTATTAAAAAGAAGAGAGAACCCACAAACGTTTTTGGTTGTAATGTGGATTTAAAAAAAATATATGATGTTTTACTTTCCATAATTTTGTTACACGGGTTTCCGGTCTCGCGACTGTCATCGGGCAAAGGGTGTAGATTTCCACATATTATTAAAAATAATTCATTTTTTTTCTTTATGTTTTTCGATGTTAAATATTATCTCGATATGAGACATTTTCTTTTTTGTGTTAGTGATCCAAACATCTTTCTTGAACTGGCAGTGAAATATTCTGCGTGAAGGGTTATAAAACAATTAAGATTAGTTCGAGAAATGGAGTAGTTATTAGCATGCTTATCTTTTAATGACCCCTGTGTGTTCTTAGATCTATTTTCATTTTCGTGTGCTTTGGTCAGCATGCGTGTATATATGTGTATATCCCCTCTCCATACATACACACTGTCTCACTACGAGGAATTAGTGAACAAATCTTTACACCCACACACACATACACACACACACATAAACACGCACACATATACCATCGCATAACAAGGAATCAGTACATGCACACAAACTCACACACATACATATACACATATGTACATACACATACTTCCCAAGTTACATGGAATAAGTATACATACACACACATACATACATATATATGTATACACATACACACATACTTCCTAAGTTGTGTGGGGTTTGTGTGCGTTCCTGTGAGTAGTTCTGCTTTTGTCAATATGTGTATATATACATACACATTCGTGCCCCACGAACACCCGCATGTGAGCGTGCGTCAGTGGCGTAGCTAAACGGGGGGACGAGGGGCTGGACCACCTCGGGTGCCAGCACAGGAGGGGTGACACAATGTCACCCACAACAAAATTTTTCAACCAGGCTAAGGTGCCAAAAATAGTCTGAAAACAGTGGTGGAGACACAGGGTTTCGCAGGCGGGCATATGACCACCCAGAAATAATTTATGACCTCCCCGCCAGTTTTGCCCATTCAGAAATTTTCTAATAAATTGTCGGGAAATTTGTGAGTAGGAAAAATAGCAATGTTTTCTGCTTTCATGTGTTTCAGTTGCTACAATCTTGGTTACTAACAAGAGACATTGTTGTAACATTTTATCGGATGATATATGGTGTTTTAACTCTGCATCATTAATAACAACAAAGCGAAATACGAAGCCAAAAGTGCAACAATTTCAGTCTTGCCTGTGTATCAATTCGCTGTGATACAATTTTCCATTGAGTGAGCGATATACTTTTGAATATATCTACTAGTGTTGGAACGATTAATCGGAATCGAGAATCGGAAAAATCGGAACTTTTTGGGGTATCGGAAACGGTATCGGAATCGGAAAAATTTGTGTCTATTTTCTGATTCCAAAAACGATTCTTTTAAATTTTTAGCTTAAATTTCCATTATTGGTACTAATGATAAATATTTATTGTTTTTAAATTATCACTAAAACTAAAATCATAATAACACCAAAATACTTTCAAACATCATTGATAATTAAATGGTACCCAGAAAATGATGCAACGGAAAATTGGACACCGGAAAATTAGCAACAGAAAATTACGTCAACCATGAGCCAGTCGAGACTGTCGGATCTGGCTGTGCTGTCCATTGAAAACGAGATTACAAGACAAACAGATTTTGACGATGTCATTGACTAGTTTGCCACAATGAAAACAAGAAAACATTCATTCTAAGACCATAGTATCAAATGTCATTCTTTTGTGTATTGCCGTGTTTTGTATTTATAGTTGTTCTGAAAGTGAACAGTTGCATTTAAAAAATCTTTTGATTTGAACTGATTATTTTGTGGTATTGGATTTTGTCTTGGATCATATATGTAAGCAGTAACGTACCGGTCAGTAGAGTAAAGTAGAGGTAGAGCATGTATGAAAATTTAGCTACAGTTAACCATTCAGCATAGGGTGAATCGGGGTCATTGGGGTGACATTTGAGCGGACCGCCCCGGGTGACGTTTACTCTAGCTACGTCACTGGCGTGCGTGCATGCATGTGAGTGGTTTGATCACTATATTTGGTCACTATGTTTGCATGTTTGTGTGCTTTTGCATGTGGGATTATAATCTATTTAGTTCCGGTTTAAATTTGTTCATGAAGTTTTTTCTTGTATTTGTAGGTAAGAATAATTGTCTGATATATTGGCATAATTTTAAATTTACCCTGGCTACATTTGAAGTTGTCTTGTGATACAAAAGGTTTTCTGTTGTCTGGCAATTTCATGTTGCTTTTGTTTTAGGGAGACCCCGTTGTTCAGTTGTTGACTGATACCTATATATGACTTCTTGCATTTTGTGCATTTGAGTACATAAATCACATTTTTGGAGTTGCAGTTTAAGTTTTTATTTATCATGAATGTTTTTTCGGGTTTTCAAAAGTGTAGGAGTTTCCTTCTATAATGATGTCACAAACCCCAAATCTTTTCTCGTTGCATTTTGTGATTCCCTGTATTGTGTGTTGGTTAAATTTAGATGAGGTTAATATGTGTTTTAGGTTTCTAGATTGGCGTTTGCTTTTAATTATTTTGGTTGTTTTTAGTATATTTTTCAGTTTTTTTATTCTTGCTATATATATATATATATATATATGTACTCCTTGGAATTATCTCTGCCAATTGTAAATTGTTATTATATATATGTATATATATATATATATATATATATATATATATATATATATATATAAAGACACTAAAAAGGACATTACACTTGTTCCCTCAAAAAACATTTTTTATGTTTCAGATCAACATGTGTGTAGAGTTCTGGTAGACTGCTATAACTACTATACCCCATGTGACTTATGGTTACTTTACAGCTTAATCCCTCGCCTTCACCAATGGTCATAATAAGTTATCGAACCATGTGACCCACATTTTAACCCCTTGGTTGGAAGACGCTGACCTAGAGAAACTGGCAGGAACTCTGTAAAGATTTGCAAAAGAGCAAGCACACAAAATGTTAACACAATCCAGAATCCAATTAACACACAAATGGATCAAATCCAGCAACTTCAGTCAACCATAGCCAATCTAACTGAATGAGTGAAACCCACGTCATTGAGATACAGGCATGTCTCACATTATCACAGGCGACATTCTAGTCGAAACAGATGTATCAGCTGACTATGCTCAAAATCACGCGTACGCAACACAGGTATATGTTGGTGCCAGCATAAATTTGGTATTAAAAGTTTTACATTCGTGACTCATGTGACGGACATGAATTTTTAGTTGACACATGTGCCTAAATTAGCATTATCCCTCCAACACCAGAAAAAAAAAAAGACACTAGACTAGGTGTATAAGCTTCAAGCAGCAAATGGTAGAAAAATTGACATATTTGATGGAAAATCACTCACGATAAATTTTTTAATCCGATGGATTTTAAAACAAGTAAATGTGAATACACCTATTCTACGAGCAGACTTCACAAATTTCAACCTATCAATAAACATGGCTACCAAGACACTGATGGACAATGAAACCCAAGTAAAAATCCATGGATCGCTTTCCCAATATCTTCAACAGCTATCAGCCCAGCACTGCCGGACGACAAGATTTTTTGCAAAATTCTTCGTAAATTCCTAGGGATTGTAATCCCATTCAAACGAACAGACAGAGTTCTACATACCGCTAAACACGACATTCAAACGACAGGTCAACCAATTCATTCTACCCAACGGAGACTCAGGTCAGTCAAATACACAATGGCAAAGGAAAATTTTCAGCACATGTCGTAGTTAGGCCTAATTCAACCTTCCAAGAGCTAGTGGTCATCACCGTTGCACATGGTACTGAAAGAAGATTCTTCAGCTTGCTGTACGTGTGGCGATTTTCGATGACTAACTGCGTCAATAATGAGGGATTGCTACCTTATCCCTCGTGCACATGATTTCGCAGTGATATTACAAGGTATGCACATTTTCATCAGACTTGATTTAATCAAGACGTACTACCAAATGTCTGTCTAAGAAAGGGATATATCCAAGACTGTTATCACCAACCCTTTCAGTTTATTTGAATGCACCAGGATTCCGTTTGGTTTAAGAAATACAACGCAGTGTTTTCAAAGGTTAATAGACAAGGTGCTAAGAGTTTTATCCTTCAGGTTTGCATATGTCGACGATGTATCAACAGCAAGAAAAATATGGACGAACCCATGGAACATTCCCAACTTGTTTTTGAACGTCTGCAGTATTTCGGATTAAAAATTAACTTCAATAAATGCACATATAATGTAATAAAAAAGTTTCCTTCTTAGGACAAAAAAAGTAGATGGAACAGGAATATCACCTCTCCCCGTGAAGATAGCTGCTATAAAAAATTTCCCCCAACCAGAATCGACACGTCAACTTCGAAGCTTAATCGGCATGATAAATTACTATCAAAGATTTTTTCCACTCTGTTTCTCAAAGTTAGTCCCATTGACAAACATTAAACAGCACTCACAAAAAGAATGCACAAGTTTTACTTCAAGGTCCTGCTTTAGACGCATTTCATGATGCAAGGAAAGTTTTGTTGAACTACATAAAACTAAATTACCCCAATGATAATGAGAACACAATGCTAACCTTAACAACAGATACCTCATCGAACGCAGTTGGTGTCGTTTTACAGCAAAATATTAACAGAGAAAACAAACCGTTGTCCTTTTGCTCTCTTAAGCTGAATTTCTTGCAGATGAAATACAGCAAATTTTCGAGAGAACTTCTCACTATCTATTTAGGTATATGACATTTGAATGATATTTTAGAAGGACATAGATTCATGGTATTTACATATCATAAGCAACTCCCTTATGTCTTCTACAGTAAGCCCTAAAAATATTCGTCACGTAAAGTAAGACATCTGAACTACATTTCACAAATCACTTTCGATATGCAATATATAAAGGGTGAAGAACGTACTGTTGTAGACGCACACTTTTTCATAGTTTCATATCCTCAATAAATACGGGAAAAAAAGAAAGACTTTACTCTTTGTGGTTTTGAGTGTTGTTAAATTAGGAACACGTGATGTTTATTCCTGCTAGAAGGTCCAACTACAAGAACAATGCCGGACTCAAGTTGAGTCCAACCAAAGATGTAAAGAAAATAAACAAGACATATATATATATATATATATATATATATATATATATATATATATATATATATCAACAAATATATGTATTAAAATTTACAAGTGACAAAGACATCAACATTTGTGTTTGTGTGTGAACGTAAAGAGTCTGTATGTTGGTGAAAGTTCGTATATAAGTGTATGTGTGTTTCATGGCGTTTTTCCACAAGTGGCCAAAAACGCGGATTTCTATGAGAGATCACATTTTTAAATGTGTCCGCTGGAATGAAAAGTGAAAAAGAGAACGAGGCAAGAAGTCGCCCAGTATTTATAGTGTAGGGGGAGCAACCCCTAGTGACAATTAGGAATTTAAGTAGGAGCTAACTCCGACAACTTCACTTCAACTTAAAAGTTTACCAATCCCTTTCAGACATTCAACTTTCTTATGTGACATGAGAAAAATGGTTACATATATACCTCCATATACGTTACGTAAGAAAATTTTCAATTGCTTTCATGGTTTATCACACCATGACAGACGAGCAACCACCAAAGTGATAACAGATCAATTTGTATGGCCGAATATTTCCACTGAAAATAAATTAGACTTAGTAATGCATCCAGTGGCAAAATCACAAAATTGGAAAACATACAAAATCGTCCATTGCATTGGTAAAGTCCAGAGACATGACTGTAGATTCATTCATTTGCATATCGATATTGTTGGACCCTTCCCCAATATGCATGGTTTCACCTATATGCTTACCATTGTGGATCGATTTAGTTGATGGCTTGCTGCTTTTCCTATTCCAAATACCAGCACAGAGACAACGGGATTGTGGAAATATTCCCCAGACATCTAAAAACTACACTATCCACAGTGATTGACTCTTATAACTGGGTAGATAAATCAATCTATTAGCCTCCCATCAATTCGAAATACTCTGAAAGAAGAATTAATTACACTGCACACCTTCAAACATCATTTTTGGAACCTCACTGACATTCTTCTACTTTTATGTGTCGTGTCCCTTCAGGAGATAGGCGATCATTACCCTCCACATCTTCTATCCCTTGTAGTATAAGTTTTGTCTTTTTGTTATTTCTCTGAAACCTTTTTCTGCCATCCATTTGCTCAAGCCCATCAAGTATGTCCCTCTTTCCCTCTGTCTGTCCCATGATTATTGGACTTTAAAAAAAACCCACAATAATACTCAGCAAGCCATAGAGATCAGATGACACAGTATAAAATTACTACAAACTTAAAACAATCATTTGCGGTATTTATTTTCAGAGAATTTCTTTATTATTGGTTTTAAGTCAATGATCTTCAGAAATAGGATGTCATGTTTTATTCATTTGAGTGAAAGCCAGTTCTAACGATGTTGCCCCACTGTGCTACAATACAGATTTTTTTAAAGTTTCAGTCTTGAAAAAAAAAAAGTTCTGCACAGTTCGTTATAATTATGGACATGAACACTCTGAATGCAATTTCAACATTCACGAATACAGATTTCAAATTGTCCAACATTATTTTTTCTATACAGTGCAGGAAGAGTCACACAATTTTCATCAAGAGCCATGTAGTTTTTGAAATGCTCACATTCATTTCAAAGGTCATCATAATTCGGATCTTTGTGATAAATATTAGTCATACTTTTTCTTTAGTGCATCAGAAGCAATGGTTTTCTGTTCACTGAAGAAAGAAAACAGATTTCTAATCAGTGAATAAGCCTTTGCACATTTTGTCAGAACAAAGATTAGAGTATCTAGAATAAGGAGGAAATTTTCCACCTTGAACTTTTCGGTTTTTCTGAGAAGCATCTTTTCTGCTGTTCCAGGATATTTATTAAGATGTACACTTCGTTTTACTTCCTATTTTTTCCCATCACTGTAATTTGTATCTGGACACATGCCTCGTTTTGAATTCATATTCACTAAATTTTTCTCTAGTTTCCTGAAAATAGGTTTTCATAGACTCAAGAAGATTCATGACAACAAATATGTTCACATCCTTTGATTTAAGGACATTACTTATTTTGTTCATTCTTTCTAGAATGTCATTCCAAAGGATTTGGAAAGTTTGTTTCCAGATTTTCCATTTTTTTGCTCAATCCTTCTGCCTCTTGCCTTGTATTCACTTTCTGTTCATTGTCAGCTGATAAATAATCAAGTGCATGTTTTATTTTCTCGAGACCCCCATACAGACCATGAACAGCATCAAAATGTGCTGACCATCTTGTGTCAGACACTTGACCACAAAATCTTTTCCTAGGGATGATGTCAATACATTCCAGTGATGAGTAGAACCAGAAAACAAAACAAAACAAAAACGAATACAGATGCTGCGCAAAGTCAAAGAACTTTACAGTCTGCAGACAACACTCTGTTACTTTTTCTCCCACCAAATTCAGGCTGTGTCCATTATAGTTGACAGATGGCAAACGCATTGAGTTGATGAATCCATGTGTATTATCCAGTATATTGTCCCAACATATTTGAGGCACTATCGTATGACTGACCATGGCAGTTTGATAGTGGAATTTTGTTCTCATTAAGAAAATCCATAAAAGTGACTGTTAGACCCATGAGAAAAATGTTTCTCCATGAGAAAAATGGGGATGAACATCAAGAAAAGTTCCACAGTTTTAATGTATCAGATAATAAATGTCAGTTGATCTGAAGTGGAATCTACACTTATTGAATAATACTCTAACTCTTTTACTTCTTCAAGAATAGTACAAAGAACCTCTTGTTCCATTAATTCAATAAATTCTTCACAAATATTTGCAGATAAATATGACAGCTTCCCTTTACCAGGATTTCCATACATTTTAAGATCTTCTTCCAAGAAAGAGTCAAATTCACTCAACAGTTCTATTATACCTAAATAGTTGCCATTTCTTGCTGACAATAATCTGATTTTCTCCACGACATGGCAAACATTCTGGAGACAAGAACACAAATTACAGAAACCACAAACCAATATTCATGTTGTGAGTGGTGTTGCTCAAGTAATAAAGAATCTCCATTTCCTGTTTCTTTATCCTTTATGAAATATGTTGTCATGAACTTTTGATATTCTTCTCCATTTTTATGTTCTACAATAACATTGATGTGCTTCCAGTCATTGAGCCCTGATTTAGCAAAGGGAGAATCTTTCTTGAACTATAGGCGATATACAAAGCTGTACAAACGACTCTGGGATGGTGAATAGAGTAGCCATTCAGGTTTTACACACTCGTCATTCTGCAGTTTATGTTTGAACACATTGATAAGTACCTTGCCTTAATATTCTCTACTCTATCTGGTTTATACAATCTGCATGAGTTTGAAGGGTTGTTATTATGATTCAGTCATGATGAGGGCCCACTACGAATCCAGTAATCTATTATATTAATATCATTAATGCTCCATAGCCTCGAACATGTCTCTTGGATTGCAAACTCCTTTACTGTTACAAATTTTGGTATTTCCTTTTGTAAAATGTCACCAGCAGTTGCAGCAGTAACAGGCAGCAATGGTATGACTGTTGAAACTAAATGATTGGTAGCAGGAATAGATGTAGATGCGGACGCTATAACTGAAGGAATGTTATGAGTGGCTCTCGTTGCATCTATATTGAGACACAATGTTAATTTTGGAAGTTTTTCTATTTTCATCTTCTCCTCTGCAGCTCTCTTCTTCTGTGCTCCACTCAAAACATTACATCTCATTTTTGCTGAAAGGGTTATTCACCTGGAAAAATATATCTTAAATATTTAGTAATTAGTCCCACGCCAGGATATAGGGTTACGTTATATAAGTGAGCTTGCAACAAAACCTAAATATTTTAACATTCTGTTTCCATAAAGAAAATGTCCTTCTTTTAATTATACGAACAGTATTTATTCTTAATACAAACTGTTAGAAGATCCAATCAGGAGGAAACCCAAGATTCTCTACAGTAAGCGATAAATTTTCGCTTAGGATTTGCTGATATTTTTCTGCATTCATTCTACCGTCTATAATTGCTAGTTGCTAACCCCACCAAATTTGACAGTTGGTATGGTGTTCTTGGGTGCGATTGCTTTTCCGTCTTTCCTCCATACATGATTCAGGGAATTGCGACCGAACAAATCAATTTTACTCTCATCTGTCCAAAGAACTCTTTCCCAATAAGAATTTTCCTTATCTTTATGCTCTGTCGCAAATTTCAACGTGGCATCTCTATGCAGTTTCAGAAGGAATGGTGTTTTTCTTGGGGAGCACGACTTTATACCGTCTCTGCGTAGTTCATTACTAATTGTTTACTTAGTTATGTTAAGTCCTGACAAACTCAGATCATTCTGAATGGCCATTGTGTTATTTTAAACCTGTCAACTTTCTTCGTAATCTGGGAGGAATCTTCCTGGGAGCACCGGGTCTGCCTTTATTCTCAATAGTATTACGTCTTTTAAATCTTGCAATAAATGAACCAATTGTTGAAAAAGGTATGTTCATGTCACTGGAGATGTTTCTGTAACTTTTTCCATTGTTCCATAGCTTAATAATTAGCTCTTTTTGAGCACAAGTCATTTCCTTATGTCTAGCCATTATTAGAACCGTTATCAGTGAACAGTGGCTGCAGAATGATCCAATTTTGAATTGAATGTTGCAATAGAGTTACTAAAAATATTCTAGAACAGTTTAGAATCTTCAACTTTGAAGTACAACCAAAATCTACCGTATTATAATGCAAAAATTGATACTGTACGAACAATTTTTTTCCACTATTCGAAATATAAAAAAATGCATAACTATCACTTATCGATGAATTTCTAATTTTAAATTGCAGATTCTGATTCTATGTCCCAAAATACATATATAACGATATTCGAGGTTTGCATTTCTATCTATAAAAGGCAGGATGTGTGTGTGTGTGTAAAGAATGCACGGCCGCAATTTTCGACGCATTTGCACCAAAATTTACATGCACATGCTCCAAGTTAGCGGGAAGGCCAAGACTGCATTCCCCAACTCCCATCGATAATGGAAATAATCGATTTTTTCATGCTTCTACGGCAGTTTTCATGTAGTTTGCGGCCATTTTGTATTGACCAGAGTAAGAGCCTATAGCTGGCTGCCACGAATAGGCAGGAAGATTCTATTGGCCAGCGTGAGAGCCAACAGCTGACTGACATGTTAACTAGCATGCTAGCATTAAAAAAAATCGATAGCTGCATTCGTCACAAGTGGGAAAAATTTAAATCTGCATGACACTTTACTCCAATTGGCTCATTCGCTTGCTTAAACTTGATTCTGACGTTAAACTTGATTTTAACGTTGATTCTGATTCAGTAGAACTGGGTTTGGGTGTGAAAAAGTATTTGTTGTTGTTAACATTCTTTTTTCTTCGGTTTTTCCAGTTACGAGGGCTTTTTTTAAAGCTGATCGTTTTGTGTTCATTTTGTTTATTTCTTTTTTTTGTAACAGATTTAATGTTTAGTATAGAGCTTAGAAAAAATTCGCAGAGTGAGATAGGCAAGAAGTAAGGCATGTAGCAACATAAGCACGGCAAAGGGCACTCGTTTAAAGGCAAGGAAGGGCAAAAATATTTTAAGTCAAGTGATAGAGATTGCTGTATGAGTCGTACGATTTTTGAATCAAGCACTATAAGTGAGAATAACAAGCATTTGTTTGGTGTACGATCACTTATTCAACCCCACTGTAGATCTAATAATAATAGCTGGCCACCCATATTCGAGGATACCTGTCTACTAGGGCAGCTCGCCAATCCCTATTGCAGACGCTTTCTCAGGTACATTTGTGTTTATTCAACACTCACAGTCTACCAGCGGTTTATACTGCAACTATGCTGAGCAGACCTTAGTTATAGTTTCTGGGAGAAAGTGCGTTATCAAACGTGATCAACAGTCTGAACCGTCGGTCACGATGAATTGTGACAGTGCTCGCACAGCTATCCACAGTCCCCAAGTGTTCCGTCTACCCAATTTCACTCACAAGGTTTGGGTCAACACGTGGTATGGTTTTCAGGAAGGATACTGTTGTGAGATTCGAACCCGTGTCTCATGGTCAGAAAGCGAACGTTCTAACCACTCGGCCAACACGCCCATATATAGGCTACATATAAGACTACATTCAACACTTTTCTCAAGCTGCACAATTAAAAAGCTTATCCATTCATACAGTATTTACATTATGCGGACTATTGTCCTCATCTTTGTCGCCATATTTGTCACAACGTTTCGGCCGTTGTACGCTCCGGCCTTCTTCAGGTGGTTGGAATTTCGAACTGAACCCTTTATTTCGATCCCTGGGGTAGACTGTTCTAGTTCCACGTGCCATGTTTGATGGATGTCAGTTATCAGTTATCTCCTGCTAATTTTCCCTCTGCCTTAACCGAGTATTGAACTCACACTCTTTGGGTCTTGTCACTGGATCTAACCAACGCCTTTATCCATTTTGCCATTGAGGACATCTGGGTATGAATTTCTGGGTATTATAAACCTAATGTTTTCAACAACCATTTTTACCAGTGCTCATATTGCAATTTTGCTGTTATCATTCCATGTTTTTTACCAGAGCTCATATTGCAACTTTGTTATCATTGCTTTTCTCTGGCACTCCTTATTACTGGTTCCCATATTGTATTTATTTCTATGCTTGGACGGCTCAGGAGATTTTTGTGGCCTAGCATATGTGCTGATTCCTTAAGTTTACGAATTTTCCAATGGTGTTCCCTGTCTATGATCTCAACATGATCCCACAGGGGACGGTGATGTCCCTTCTCTCTCCATATGTGGTCAGCCACGCCTGATTTTTCTACTTCCCCTCGCGTTACAGCTTTCTGGTGTTCTTGAAGCCTTACCTTGAGGGGTCGGCCTGTCTCTCCTTTATATTCCTTTCCGCAGCTGCATATATTCACAAACTATCAATACTTGGTAATTAGTACTGCATCATAAATTCATAATCTTAAATCGCTAATACAAGTGTTCAATGATGTGATTGAATCTCTGGTTCAGACATTAATTGTTGTGAAATGATTATATATATATATATATATATATATATGTATGTGTGTGTGTGTGTGTGTGTGTGTGTGCGTGTGTGTGTGTGTTGAAGCCTTGTTAGGGCCAGAAATAAAGACACAAGAGAGGAACTGAGTTAAACAAATATATTAACAGAAACAGTAATACAAAAATATACAAACGAGAGTGTGACAGCAAGAATGTTCGGTCTGACTGTCAGAGCTGACTGCTGGAAACTTCCCTGTTCAAAAGGCAGTACCTGCTCCTATTTATAGCTGAGAGAGTCCATGCACGCGTGGGTAAATTACCATAACATTAATAATATATCTATGCATAGCCCTATACCTGACTGCATATACAATATATCCAATAATCATGTCATTGCTATTAATAGTACTACAGTAGGTCTAATGTTACTTCTGATTTTTGATATTTGTATCAATGATTAAATAAAAGCTAGTTGCAATAATCAATTTGGATGAAGAAAGAAACTCTTCAACAGAAAATTTTTAAACAAAGTCAGTTTTATCAAAAGAAATATCTGAAGAGAAAAATGAATTAGTTTCTTTGCTGTTGTTGTTGTGAAATGAACATCGAATGAGACAATTATTTGTTTTAGTTAAGGCACATGACTTGTTCTGTTTTGAAATAAACATTAAAGTTTAGGACGAGTCCACATTTTGTCAATCGCAATACTCATGTCTTGTCATAGTAATTTCTATTTTTAATATTTCCCAAAAGGCAGCTTCTGTAACACAAGTCTCTTAACATACGCACATTAGCATGGGGCCCACAGGCAAGTATCCATAGATCAATGCATTAAGACAGCTCTGCTATGGCTGAACTAGTGATTAAAGCACTTTCTAAACATGTTTGTCTTAGTAAATTGTTTTTTCTCTCATTTAGAGTCGAATTTTTGGTTTAAAAATTGTGGCCAGTCTTTTTATGGTGAGCAACTAATGCATTTAATGTGTTGTTTATTCCATCCTTTGCCCCCAAATTGTTCTTGACATGTAAAAATGTATATATCCTTATCATATATATATATATATATATATATATATATATATATATATATATATATATCCAGGTAAGATGAGAACAAATAGAGTAAAATTCCAACGTTTGTAACATTTAATTTAAATGAGGACTCAATACAAAGTAGAGCAATGTTATTTATTTTATGATATTACATCAAAACATGTGAAAATCACTACACAATTGCAGTCGTGTTTCGATGCATATCAACGGATCTTATCAGGTGATTGTAAATTACTGGTGAGTGAATGATTTATTTAGATTTTAAATCTAAATAAATACAATCTCTTTTTAAGAAAAAATGAAAAAGGGCGGGTTATAAGATTTGTGGGCTTTACTCACATCAACCAGTCGAATATGCGGAATTAGAACAATCTGCCCCCATGGACTAAATAAAGCTTTCGGTTCAAAATTCCAACATATATCACCTGAAGAAGGCCAGAGCATACAACAGCCGAAACATTGTGAATATGACAATAAAGATAAGGACAACAGTTCAAATAATATAATCAGCGTGTGTGTGTATATATATATATATATATATATATATATATATATATATGTTTGGTGGTACAAAATTTTATCACTGCCATGAATAGACAAAAATTAGTTTATTATTACCACTCATGATAATAAATAGTAAAAATGAAAAACGGGCTAGCTAACCGGTTGTACGATGTACGAAACCGGTTAGCTAGCCCGTTTTTCATTTTTACTTTTTATTATCATGAGTGGTAATAACAAAACTAATTTTAAAGTTGGTACACCCTTGAGACCTATTCTATCTATGATTGGGTCTTCTCAACACGGTGTGGTTAAATGGCTTTCCACTACACTGCAACCGGTTTTGGAGCAGTATAAAATTAATTAAAGTATTGTATTAAAGATTCATTTGAATTTTCCCGTATTATGCAGTGTTATTCGCCTACGGATAAATTCATGTGTTCATATGATATTTACTTGCGTTCCACTTGCTGAGACTATCGATATATGTGCTGATGCCCTATATATTAGGTTAGTGCAAAAAAATGACGTAATAATGTCGTTTTTTGACGTATTTTTAACGTCAAAAAACGACATGATTACGTCATTATTTTTGCACCAACCTAATAGTAGTCAATTTTCTCCGCCTGTTATCCCGGAAGACGTGTTTGTTAAACTGATGAAATTTGCCACGATGTCAGTTGAGTTCAGTTTCGACGGCATTATGTACAGGCAGATTGATGGTGTTTTCGATGGGTTCCCCTTTGGGGCCCATCTTAGCAAATATCTGTGCTGTTTCTTATTTTACTTTCCACACACACATACACACAATAAAAATTAATTCACACCACGTGTATCCAAAAAAATACAATTGCGCGGGAACTCTCTCCTTACCATACCCTGTGGGGTAAAAACAAGGATGGCGCACCCAAAAGTTCGGACGTAGTGGAAAGGACACCACGTGATCAAAAATATGATTTATTGACCAATCAGGGCTCGACATAAGAAACCCATTTCTTAATCTCCCCGGAGCCTCATCATTCAGATATAAGGAAGATAGAAACTCTCATCAGACCAGAGGGAGTACAGCGACAAGCTGACATCACGGCTTTACGGACAATTCCATTGTGTACAAAAAAAATAATTCTTATATATTTTTTTACGAAAATAAACAAAAGTTTATTTTACTTTATTTGTAGTGTATTTTCTTTTTATTATTTGTTTGAGGGACTTCTTTGCTCCCTCTACAAATTGGTGACCGACGTGAGACACTACATTTAAAAAAACAAACAAAACGAAGAGGAAGGACACAATGGAATCACAATCTTCGGAAACCCCTCTCGCCACACTATCGTTGATTATCCCGGCTTTCAACACGACTAACACTAAGTCCTGGTTCGTTCAAATCTAAGTATTATTTGATGCGAAGCGAATCACCTCCCAGAGAACCCGGTATTGTTACTTAGTGGAAAAACTGCCAGCGGACATCGTCGAGGAAGTAATGGATTTACTAGAAAATGTCCCGGATGACAACCCGTACGATAGGCTCAAGGAAGCAATTTTAAAACGGACCGGTGTCTCGAACGAAGCCATGCTACGCAACCTTTTCACTCGGGTTGAATTAAGAGATCGCACCCCATCGCAGTTATTGAGGCACATGTGAACCTTACTGGGTGACAACAAAATGTCCGAGAACATTATGCGGAGCTTATGGCTGGACAAGTTACCTACTACAACAACACAAATCCTCACACCCATGACGGAGGAAACGGAGACAGAAAAACTCGCAGACATTGCAGATCGGATCCATGAAAGTTTTCAAAGCCGCAGGGTAAACTCTATCCAACCGCAACCAGCCCAACAAAGAGACAGGGAATTTAACGACCTCAAGTCTACTGTAGAAAGGTTGTCTATACAATTACAAGGCTTACTCCAAAAAGACCGACAGTACTGCCGCGATAAATGTCCAGGCTACAGAAAGCGAAGTTTCAGCAGAGGCCGGACTGACAACCGCAATAGAAAAGATGAAATTTGTTACTACCACAAAAAGTTTGGTCCTGAGGCGAGACGCTGTATACGTCCCTATTCTTTCAACAACGCGAATGCGGGAAACGAAAATTCCAGCCAGTAGAGACGACGGCTGATGTTGGATTTTTAACAAAAGGTCGTCTGTTTTATATCCGTGACAAAATTAATGGATATAACTTTTTAATAGACACCGGAGCTGAAATAAGCGTGATACCACCAACACAAAATCAGTAGACTATGCCACAATCTTATCATCTTCAAGCAGCTAACGGTACCAAAATACCAACTTACGGAGAGAAATCGCCCAATATCAATCTCGGCATGCGACGGAATTTTTTCTGGAATTTTACCATAGCCAGTGTAACAACGCCTATATTAGGGGCAGATTTTTTAGCCAGATTCAACCTGTCTGTCGACATGACTAATTGCACACTAGTGGATAATCAAACCAAGATTTCAGTAAGAGGAATCACCTCGAAATACCAGTCTACTGGAATCAGTTCTGCCTTACCCGAGGACCAGTACATGCGTCAGCTACTAAAAAAATATCCACAACTCTCCCAGCCATTTAAAAACACAGACACCATAAAACATAATGCCAAGCACCACATCAAGACAACTGGACAATCTGTCTATGCCACCCCAGACGATTGAAACCGGACAAATATAAGATTGCGAAAAACGAGTTTCAACATTTATTACAGCAAGGGATCATCCGACCCTCGAAAAGTGCTTGGTCTTCACCGCTACACATGGTGCACAAGTCTGACGCTACAACATGGCGTCCTTGTGGCGATTTTAGAAGATTAAATGCTAAAACGGTCCCGGATAGATACTCTATTCCACATATCCACGATTTCGCCATCGCTCTGCAAGGCGCAACCATATTTTCCAAATTGGATCTCGTAAAGGCGTACTACCAAGTTCCAGTGGCAGAAGAAGACATTCATAAAACTGCACTGACCACACCATTTGGCCTTTACGAGTTCGTAAGGATGCCTTTTGGGCTTAGGAACGCCTGTCAAACCTTCCAAAGGTTAATAGACGAAGTTTTTAGAGGTCTGCCATTTATATTTGCATATGTGGATGACGTTTTAATCGCCAGCAGAAACCTCGACGAGCACAGACAGCACTTAGAGCAAACATTTGAAAGAATATCACATTACGGTCTGAAAATAAATACAGAGAAATGCATTTTCAGCCAACCAAAGGTTAATTTCCTCGGACACTTAATTGACAAGGACGGAATATCTCCATTACCCGAGAAAGTAAGTGCAATTTCCAATTTCCCGCAACCAACATCAGTCAGACAAGTATGCAGATTCATAGGCGTAATTAACTATTACAGACGATTTTTACCTAACTGTTCTACATTACTTGCACCGTTAACAGATTTGTTACAAAACAAAACAAAGAACCAACAGTTAAAGTTAGAAGGGCCTAGCTTAGAAGCCTTCAAACAAGCTAAAACTGCTTTGGCCAACTTTACAAAACTAAACTACGTAACGGACAGCGAGGACACAAAACTCACGCTTACAACAGATGCATCTTAAATAGCTGTAGGAGCAGTCATACACCAACTTGTTAACAACACAATGACTCCTATATCATTTTTTTCTGCTAAGCTAAGCAAGACACAGACGAAATACAGCACCTTTTCAAGGGAGCTTCTAGCAATTTACCTTGCAATTAAACATTTCAAACATTTGCTGGAAGGAAGAAATTTTTGCATTTATACAGATCACAAACCATTAACATATGCACTACATACACATGTAGATAAATATGGTCCACGAGAAATCAGACATCTCGATTATATCGCCCAGTTCTCCACAGACATCCGATATATTACGGGACAAGAGAACATTATAGCAGACGCATTATCTCGATCTACAATAGCCTCTTTAAATTCCAGTTCTTTAAGTATGGAATTAATCGCACAAGAGCAGAAAACAGATGAAACACTTCCAGTTGTACAACAAAAAACATCCTTACAACTGAAAGAAATGCCCATACCATTTAGTACAACAAAATTTTATTGTGATGTATCACAAACACATCCGCGTCCATATATGCCACCGAACTTCAGACGACTAGTTTTTCAACATTTTCACAATTTATCTCATCCAGGAAAAAGAGCCACTGTAAAATTAATAGCAGAACGCTTTGTTTGGCCCAATATGAACACGGACATTCGCAATTGGACTAAAACTTGTATACCTTGCCAAAAGAACAAAATCCACAGACACACGTAATCACCACTTGGCACTTTTAGCACACCTGATGCTAGATTCACCAACATTCATATCGACTTAGTAGGACCTTTACCCACCTCAAAAGGACATACACATATTCTTACTATAGTTGACAGATTTAGCAGATGGCCTACAGCCATAGCAGTCAAAGACACTTCAGCTGCAACAATAGCCAGAGTTATACTGCAGGACTGGATAGCAATTTTTGGAGTACCTTCAGTAATAACAACAGATAGAGGTTCACAATTCCAATCAACACTTTTTGCTGAATTTACCCAATTGTTAGGAACGAATCACATCAAAACAACCGCCTATCACCCTTGTGCAAATGGGATGGTTGAAAGATTCCACAGACAGTTAAAAGCTTCTCTAGCTATGAATTTAAATAATGCGGACTGGACAGACAATTTACCACTAATTCTTTTAGCGATAAGAAACACGGTGAAAGAAGATTTGCAAAGCACACCTACAGAGGTAGTTTTCGGATCAGCATTAACCCTACCTGGACAGTATTTTAATCACAAGACAGACATTTCACCTACAACAACGTTTTTAACAGAATTAAAACATAAAATGTCTCTTCTCAACTTTGCACCAACCAGGAAAACAGAGAGAGAAACAAACTTACATCCCAAACGATCTTCACACCTGCAAATATATATTTATCAGAAATGACGCGGTTAAAAAACCACTCTGTCCAAATTATTCAGGACCATATCAAGTTCTGGACAGGCATGAAAAATATTTTACTATTATGAGAAAAGAAAAGAAAGATAATATCGCTATTGATCGCATTAAACCAGCGCACATCGAAGAACAACCTCATACAATACCTCCACAAACACATATTCACACAGAAAATGAGGAAGCTGGAAAACAAAATACTGACATCACACCTACAACAAAACCGGCAGAAAAGTCCACTGGCCGAAACATTTTAAAGAATATATCACATATTGAAAAACATGTATCTTTCATATATTTTCCAATCTGGGGGGGGGGAGTATTGTGCTGTTTCTTATTTTACTTTCCACACACACATACACACAATAAAAATTAATTCACACCACGTGTATCCAAAAAAATACAATTGCGCGGGAACTCTTTCCTTACCATACCCTGTGGGGTCAAAAACAAGGACGGTGGACCCAAAAGTTCGGACGTAGTGGAAAGCACACCACGTGATCAAAAACATGATTTATTGACCAACCAGGGCTCGACATAAGAAACCCATTTCTTAATCTCCCCGGAGCCTCATCATTCAGATATAAGGAAGATAGAAACTCTCATCAGACCAGAGGGAGTACAGCGACAACTGACATCACGGCTTTAGGGACAATTCCATTGTGTACAAAAAATATAATTCTTATATATTTTTTTACGAAAATAAACAAAAGTTTATTTTACTTTATTTGTAGTGTATTTTCTTTTTATTATTTGTTTGAGGGACTTCTTTGCTCCCTCTACAAATCTTTGTTGGGTTCCAGGAAGAGAGTATACTACTAAAATCTGATAAACCTTTCGTTTATTTCCGTTAAGTTGATGACACTTTTTGTCTCTTCGATAACGAGATTAAAGCGGACCAATTTCTTGCGTCCCTTAACAATATACATCCGGTCTTGAAATTTACACAGGAAAAGGAGGTCGATTCATCTCTTCCCTTTCTCGATGTACTCGTCAGCAGATCTACGTCAGGTTTTATTACTTCTGTGTACCGTAAACCGACGTTTACTGGTTTGTATATCCGTTGGGATTCTTTTTGTCCCAGGAAACGCAAAATTAATTTAATTAAGACCCTTGGGGTTCTCATGATCTGTTCGGTTATCAAATTGGATGATGAACTCAGGTTTATTACTTCTACTCTCTGCAACAATGCCTACCCAAGCAATTATTAAGAACAAAGTTGCTGAATTTAACAAAGTGACACCCGCTATAGTAGAGAGATGTCCTGTGCATTTCCGCCTTCCTTGGCTAGGTAGTATTGTTGTGGAACCTCGGAATATTGTTAGAAAGATTAGTTAATTGAATGAGGTTTTAGTTATACGGCCTGGGCTTTTGTTGTGTTCAATATTCCACAAACAATTTTTAATGCAAAAAACATATATCAACATGACATGAAACAAGATAAAATAATGACGTCGAGACAATATATAGAATAAGAACATTTCCAACTTGTTTATATACAAAATATATACAATATGAGTGTTGTATGGATGATTGATCGTAATACTGGAAGTTAATATTCATGTGGTTCGAATAAGGTTTGATTGAATAGTTCTTCGATCGGAATGAACAGTTTGTATGAAAAATAAACTTGTGACAGAAACGACAATTTAGCGATTTGCTTAGAACGTAATGTGTATGTGGAATCTTCCACAGCAGCCAGTTAACCCCTACTAGGAAATGCACTATTCCTGTATGACTTTAACCATCACCATCTTATAAAATATATAACAAGCATTCATTGGTTAATCACCTTCAATCTAGCTTGCTGATTGTTCAGTTCCGACCAATCAAACCGCCTGCACGCGACAAATATGTTTTCCCGCGTTTTTGTTCTGAGCCTCCCACGTGGTACAAAAAAATTATAAAAACAAAACCCATGTAAACACACACTCTCTCTCTCGTCTCATTCCTTGCTGCCAAGATGTAATCTTCAAGAACTCCCGTCTTAACCTTTGCGGTCAGACGTCAAAGACCATTATCAACATTAACGGAAGTACGAACTCTGAAAACTCTTCTGAACTTTTACCATCTTGTACAATACACAATTCCAAACATGCAACAGTTTGATAATCAACTTCTACTTTATGAGCTTAGATACAAATATTACCTAGTCTAAGAGACACAACTCTGTCTAACCTTTTCACTCAGTATTCATGCATGTATATCAAATACTTAATAAATTAAATTGTTACGTTTTGAAACAATACGTTATGCTTTTGAATAATTACTCTCTGTCTTGTATTAATTGTTGTGGATGGAAGATTATTGAACACACACAATTTTAAGCCTTCTGATAATTCAAACCTTCTATTCCTCCCAACACACATCACACATCCACCAACATGTATGCGTGAAAGAATGAATAGTTCAAACGAAGTTGCGTACCTTGTATGAGGAGTAAATATTATTTCTTGTTAGTTGATAAAATAACCACTTTACAAATATTACTCGAAGAGTTTGTTGTATGCCAAGCTACTGTTGTTGTTGAGTTTGCTATAGTTGAAGTAAGTTCTTAGATGAAGAATTCTGGATCGGCAGGAATTCTTTGAGTAGCTGGCGAAATAGTTCGAATTGCTGAGTAGAGCGACGGAAAATCTGTTCTTGTCAAAGCTGTGTATCGCGCAAACTAACTGAAGATCAAAATCTGCGTTCCTTGCTTGTTTCAAAATTCGTATTTGGCGGGAACATGTAACGAGCGAATGGTTGGTTGATTTACAATCTAAGGAAATGATTAGCTAACATCAATGATATGAGAATAGTTCATTATAACATTGGGGGTGTCGTCAGCGTATAGACGGTCTCAATAGTATCAGCGATAGGTTTGCTAAGCAGGTTTCTACCGCAGTTCGACATTGTTAATTTGCTGCTAATAATCATGTTGTTTTCTCTGCCAGGCCCGTTCTCCCGTCTATACGTAACGATGTTCTCCCACCACATCATAATAGTTCACTAATTTATTCCTTTAAATGTAGTTGCGATTCGCACTACAGAGGGAGAACGATGCAAAGGCCATAGATGCTAGAATAAAACAACACGTTCCAGTGAAAATCCGAAACAGGAAGTACACTCCCTCGGACATTCTGACCAATACGTATGGGTCTTCCATAGCCATAATTCTTTTAGTGAGGACGCTTTTACCATCCTTAGCAGGTCCCACTCAAATTACCACTTAAAAGTGTTGGAGGCCATCTTTATTTTATCTTTAAACCCTTCTCTTTGTAAACAGAAGGACTTTATATTAGGCCTCCAACTAATTACCATTTATTTTTTTCCCACCAATAAACTTCGTCCACTGTTCTTTTTTTTTACTATATAATTTATTCTATGTACCTCGATTTAGCTCTGTTGAGCGGGGTACGAAACCGGTTAGCTAGCCTGTTTTTCATTTTTACTTTTTATTATCATGAGTGGTAAGAACAAAACATTTTTTCTATTCATGATATATATATATATATATATATATATATATATATATATATATATAGTGAGGGTAAACAAATATTTGTACACATACAAATTTTTAGTTCATTGTATTTCCAACTAATGAATGAACATATTTTTCATATAATTAACTGTACACAGATGCATAATAACTAAATATGCATAGAAAACAGAAACAAATTTGATTATATATATATATATATATATATATATATATATATATGTATATATATATATATATATATATATATATATATATATATAGAGAGAGAGAGAGAGAGAGAGAGAGAAGTAATTTATGGACAATATTTATGTTTATTTAGAAATTTATTTAATATCTACTGTGATAAATTACCGACAGACTCATTAAAAAAATTACTTCCCAACAGGAAATGAAACTGCATTCCTGTCGAGAGTTACATTTTCAATGATTTAGGCCAGTAGACATCAAAATAAATAACATTTTTAGTAATTATACATCTATATAAACATGTACATACACAGAAATACACACACACACACACACACACACACACACACACACACACACACACATATATATATATATATATATATATATATATATATATACGTATTTATAGATTTTATCCCATTTTACATTTCTACCAATTTCCAGTCAGCTCCTTTAAATTGAAATACTTGTTTTATAAAAAATTCTATTACTACAACGGATAATTTAAAGTTAAAAAACACTTACAGAGAGCCTTCATGCATGTTTTTAAAAATCACCATCACAGCAAAATGCAGATTTTACCGTAGTTACTATAAGTTTGTCTTTGTAATTTACTGCTAAGGATCATCTGGGAAATGATCAAAAGTACTTGTGTTAAAAAAAAATTACGTGGCCTTATTGATGAATTTCAGATAGGATTCATGAGCTCACCATAAGCTCTATAAACAGCTCCTTGTTAACAGAGAAAGAGAGTCAATGAAAAACAACTGGTAAAAACGAGTCAGTGAAAAACAGTCAGCAAACCAGACCATGTCTGGATCAACAATTTAGACATATGTTAATATAACAATGCATCAGTCAGCAATGATTTTTCTACATACAACACCATGACGAAAGTAATTCTTGTCTCCTCTCCCTTTGTTCACTGTAATTTAAAATTACTGCTATCGCATGCAATAAGTCAGCAGTCACACACGTTTCATTAGCATATGTTTCACATCCTCGTACGCACACACAAAGACACATACGCACAAAGACACACACACACACACACATATTGCTGCACCATACCATTTGATTTCCTCACTTGGAACAAAAACACTTCAAAACATTGTAGACTCACTTTCAACAAATCATTTCGCACACTCAAACTATTGGTCTCTTCATGGCCACAACAAAGAACATTGATTTTTAGTATGTAAATGCATGCATTTGACTGCATAAATGTTACTGTCATATTTAACTTGGTCTTTTTCCTTTTTTACGAAGATCATTCCTTCGTGTTTTATAACAAATTGTGTTGTATTTGTGGGCACAACACACTGATTTTATTTTTCCTCCTAAAATCCAGGTAGACTGACCCCACAAAAATGGTGGCCATGGACAAAGAACAATCTAAAAAGTATGGCTGACCCATTGTCATAAAATATTTTATAATGTGAACAAATTAATCTAATCATCTACAAACAAGAAACTGGTGAATTACCAATAATCTTTGAATATTTCTTCCTATAAATATTTCAACTCAAACTAACACATTTTTTAAAAATAACTTCAATGCTGGGATACCTGGTCCAACATGTGTAATGATAGAAAAAAACTGGACTCAAAGTTGTTTAAAGAGCAAAGTAACCAGACATAAAAAATCTCCTCTTGGGCAATTTATCAAACCAGACAGTAGGTTCATGAGACTCCACATTGATATAGTGGGACCATTACCAGAAGCAAATGGCCATCATTACCTACTCAGTATAATTGATCGATTTATAAGATGGCCTGTTGCTGTTGCTATAAAGTATATATCTGCAGAAACAATTGCTAAAAGCATCTTACATGAATGGATCGCTGTTTTTGTTTGTTTCTCAGTAATAACAACAGATCAACCTAAGGCAGCACTAACAGCAAATAACTATTCCAGGACATAGAAAATTTACCACTGGTTTTGTTATCCATCAGGAATGTAATCAAGGAAGATTTAGGATGCACATTATTTGAATTGGGCTTTGAGATATTTGCAAATGGAAATTGAAGCTCAAAGCCTTTAGAAAAATGCAAAAGAACAAAATTATGATATTTGGAACTTTTAGTTATTATGCAATGCCTCATACTCGATATTCATCTCTTTATTTATCACTTTGAAACATGCAAGATCAATATATTTTTTGAACCAGGCAAGAGTAATGTATTTTTGAATGAGGTAAGAGCAATTTAATTTTTGAACCAGGCAAGAGCAATGTACTTTTTGAATCAGGCAAGAGTAATGTATTTTTGAACAAGGCAAGAGCAATGTATTTTTGAACCAGGCAAGAGAAATGTACTTTTTGAACGAGGTAAGGGTGATGTATTTTTGAACCAGGCAAGAGCCATGCAATTTTTGAACCAGGCAAGAGTAATGTATTTTTGAACCAGGCAAGAGGAATGTATTTTTGAACTGGGCAAGAGCAGTGTGTTTTTGAACCAAGCAAGAGTGATTTACTTTTTGAACCAGGTAAGAGCAATGTACATTTTCAACCAAGCAAGAGCAATGAATTTTTAAACCAGCCAACAGCAATGTACTTTTTGTAACAAAGCAAGAACAATGAACTTTTGAACCCAGCAACAGTAAAGCACTTTTGAAGAAGGCTAGTAGAATGTACATTTTGAACCAAGCAAATGCAATTAACTTTTTCAACTAGGTGTGATCAATGCATATTTTGAACCAAACAAAAGTAATGCACTTTTGAACCAGGCAAGAGCAATATGTATTTTGAACCAAGCAAGTGCAATGAACTTTTTGAACCAGGTGTGAGCAATGCACATTTTGAACCATGCAAGAATAATGTACTTTTGAACCAGGTAAGAGCAATATACTTTTTGTAACAGGCAAGAGCAATGTACATTTTGAACCAAGCAAGTGCAATGAAATTTTTGAACCAGGCATGTGCAATGAACAATTTTGAACTGGGCAAGAGTAATGTACTTCTGAACCAGACAAGAGAAATATACTTTTTTATACCAGGTATGAGCAATGTACTTTTTGAACAAGACTAGTGCCATATAATTTAATATACATTCCAATATATAATTATTTTTGTATCAACAATTCAATTTTAATCTAAACCAATTTAGCTAGCCTGGTTAATTTAACAACATATCAACACTTGTTCAGATATTTAATGTCAAATATAAATTTTACAGGATAAAAATCACAATTAATTAATAGATACAGATAGATCCATCTTACACTTGAATCAAAAGCTAAACCTAGGTTTGGTTTTAGTATAATCAAATATGCAGATATTGGTTCAGTTTACAGTAAAGTTAAAAATGTTGATATTGGTCAAGTTTAAAGTTAAGTTGAAATGTAGATATTGGTCTAGTTTATAGTATAGCCAAAAGGGATATTGTAGATATTGGTCCATGTAACAGTACTGCTATCCGTACTTTATGAATTTAACTGCAGTACTAGATTGACAGTTAGGTCTCATCATTTGAAGCAGTTGAAATGGCTAGATGTAACCATAACATTTATGCTGTTTCTTCTTTCATGTTTCTTGCTTGTAGAACTCTCTTCTGACTTCTTGCTTCCCAGTCAGCTTTGACCTTCAAAACTTTAAATACAATGCTGACCATTATCTTCTGTCTTTTTAATTCTTGTTCCTTTATTGTTGGCCCTCCTTAATAGTGATTTTTTCCCATAATCAGTAACCCCCTTGTGTCTTAGTAGGTTTATCACCTTGCTTGAAGGGAAATGATTAAAAAATGGATTTGTTAACTTCAAACCAAAACGGTTTTCAGTTGTCCTCCTCCTAGAATTATTGCCAATCAAAGCAAGAGAGACCAGTCTACACTGCTATTAACTCCTAACAAAGGAGAGAAAGATGGAATCTTACCTTTCAAAGGGTATCTGTGTAAAAGGGAACACAATAGCCTCTGCTTGAATTTTAGCTTGGCATGCTAATCGCATGTTATTTTAAATTGACATGCTAATTGCATATTATTTTAACTTAACATGCTAATCGCATGTTATTTTAAATTGACATGCTAATTGCATATTATTTTAACTTAACATGCTAATCGCATGTTATTTTAAATTGACATGCTAATTGCATATTATTTTAACTTAACATGCTAATCGCATGTTATTTTAACTTGACATGCTAATCGCATATTATTTGCCATTAACTGTCATGCTATGCACATATCTATCTGAATGTTTCCATTGATCAAAACTTCAGAAGTGATGATGAGGCATAACACAAAGCATTCATTTTGTATATAAAATAATTGGTGGATTGTAGAAAATTTTATTTGGGCTTTAAAAACAGACATTTCTTTTTTAAATTTAAAAAGGATATTCATATAATATAAACAAATATATTAAAACAATAATTTAATGTGCTAATATATTTGTATATATTATATGAATATATACTTTTTGAAATGTCTGTTTTTAACATAATTATAGCTACGGCATAATGCTCAAGAACAAACTGTTTGAATGATGGTGAATTACAACTGGTATTTAAGTTCAGTATTTTCTTTTATTGTTTAACAAGGAAAATTAACTCAAGTCAAGAGAGAATTTTATTAATAAATGCATGATTCACACAGGACAAAATATATATATCATATATTCAATTTCAATTTTTTATCTTTTTCTTATCTGTTACCAGTTGAATAGGAATGTGTGTGCAGCCTAATGGTTATTCATAGGGAAATTGTAAATCAAGTCCCAGTCTAATCTGTTCACTTCATACTAGTGATCTTGGTAAAGGCATGAAACCATTATTTATTCTCCCAGTTTTAACTTAAATAACAGGGTAGATTGCACCCTCTAACCTTGCATGGCAGCCAGTCTAGGAGAAAAACAACTGACTTCAGAACCAAGAAGGAAACAGAAAAGCACTGTACCATCATTCCCATGTTTTGTAAATTTGCAGATATTAAAATAGATGAAATCTGAATGGAGAGGGCATTTTTCAATACATAATTACATGTATGCTTATAATATATATATATATATATATATATATATATATATATATATATATATATATATATGTATATATGAATATATATATATATATATATATATATATATATATACAGGACTTTCCAATCCTTTTTGATATATGAAGGTTAAACAGTTCAGTTCTCAGAACCAACAGCCAGACTACCTGAACATATCATTTGATTCTAGTGGTGCAAGATAAGGCTTGTGCAGAATCAACAACACTTTTGGGAAGAGCTCAGTACAGAGAATTGGCTGACAGTATGTCACTAAGTCTAAAACAACACTCCACAGCTTTTGAATTCAGACTTGTCCTTCTCCTAGCCTGTTTGCAACCCAAGGCTACAGGACACAGTCTGTCCTGCTATTTACCCATAGCAAGGGAGTGTAAAGATGGATTAATAGGTTTCCCATGGTGTATATATATATATATATATATATATATATATATATATGTGTGTGTGAAAAGTGTGTGTATATAAATATAAATAAATATATATCTGTATAATTATTTATATATTATATGCCCAGTACTTATTAGAAAGTGCTCAATATCAGAGATGGAGCTAACATATTTGGTTGGATAGATGGGAGTTTGTGACCCTGGGTTTCACGCTTTAGCGATCATCAGACAAACTCTCTCTCTCTATATATATATATTTTTTTTTTTTCTTTTATAATACATTCATTTGGGTATATAGCGTAGCCAATTTCAAATTTTTTCCACTTTGTCATTAATTCCCTCAACATATAAAATTCCCTCGCATATAAAAATTAGTCCAATTTATTTTAATCATATATTTTAAACCAGATAATATCAATCAAATTCTTTGTGTATGTACTTCTGCATACTTTAAATGCCACAAGAACATGGAAGTCACTCATACGTGACACATGTACAGAATTCGACGGGTAAATTTTCACCATTCTATGATTTTAATTTTTTGTGTGTGCATTGTTTGATTTTGATTTTGTCAACTGCACAGTATAGTAGGGTCAGTTGGGCACCATCTGTGAGAAAAAGAGCACTATGACAATTCAAACTGCCAGAAATTTGGAAACTGCATGCAGTACTGCTTGGTATTCGTGCTGGAAACTCCAAAACAAATATTTTAGAGTGTTTGGGTGTCAATCTGAGGACAGTGCAGAGGATTTGTAAAGAGTTGGATGAGTCTAATGGTGATTACAAAGGTACAGCAGCTCGGAAAACTCACTTTGATTAATCTGATAAAAAAAGAACAAATGAATTTGTTGGTGAGGGTTTAAGATTCAACATGGAAGCCTACATCAAGTGCCTTGAGGTGGTAGTGCTGCCCAAGGTCAAGAATGTGACTGCTGGAAGACCCTATGTCATGCAATAGGACACTGCACCATGCCACACAACAGGAGAACACAGTCATGGCTATCAGACAACTTCAGCAACCACATCACCCCTTACATCGTGCCATCTAAATCCCCAGACTGTAACCTCCTTGATTATTATGCATGAGGTTCAGTTAAAGACCAATGAAATTCCTTGTAACACCAAAGATGAACTGAGGGCAAGGATTATGGAATCACTCACCAGCTTAAACCATACAGAAGAAGTCATATGAAGACTGTGGTTGAAACCAATGGTAATTTTTTTGAATAAATTTACTCTTTAGTATTTCAAGATATTTTTGTGAAATGTTGGTAAATATATCTGTTAAATGAGATGACAGTGTTTTCATTTTTGCATAATTTAAATGACAATTTATCTATTACACACTGTATATGCACGTGCAAAGTCAGACATAGATAGTGTATGACAGACAGAGAAACAGATCATCTTTTATAATATACACACAGATACACACGCACACACACACACACACACACATATATATATATATATATATATATATATATATAGATAGATAGATAGATACATGTGGATGACAATATATATATATATATATATATTGTCATCCGCAGACAGACTGTTTTGCTGTATCACAGTTCACCATTGTGGCTATTACGCCCAGTTGCCTCTAGCAAAGATCAAAATATAGCTGAATTGGCATCAGTCAGAGATTCTACCCCTAAGCTGTTGGTGCAGGGATGAAGGTAAATTGATGCATATTTATTTTTGGATAAATACACAGTGACTGAGAGTGCCTGAGAGAACTCAATTCGCTTTACCAAAGAGTCTTGCATTATTAGCCATAATAGTCACTGTTTACAATATATATATATATATATATATATATATATATATATATATATATATATATATATATATATATATATATACACATATATATATAGACACACACACACATATACATATACACACAGAGACACACACACATATATATATTATATATAGAGAGAGAGAGGTAGATATATATATAGACATAAACACATACATATATATATATACACACACACACTTATATATGTATGCATATACACATATCATACATAGACACATACATATATATATATATATATATATATATATATATATATATATATATATACACACATATATACACACACACATATACACAAATACACACACACATACACATATATATATATGTATATTCCATTTTATATACAGTTATAAATCTATTACTTATTCTGCTTGTAGAAATTTCCAGCTGTTTTCACAATCAAAACACTAAATATATTTCTTTATTTAATTTTAATGAAACTGAATTCTTAGAAACAAAAATAATGAAAGTGTACACAAAAGAAAAATAACAACAAAAAATTGAGATTATATTCAAGTTTGAATTTTATTTCTTGGGCAATTATTGAGTGCTTCTGTACTAGAAAATAAACTTCAGACCACTCACAACATCATATATAAAATTTATCAACTATCCTTGTATATTCATGTCTAGTGATACAGAAGGATGCTGAGAATACCATGGACCAAACATGTGTGCAATAACAAATTTTTAGAGAGAATGGAAACAGGAAGGACATTTATACGTAGCATCAGAAAGAGACAGTTGAAATTCCAAGGCGTATAAAGAGGAAAAAAGGCTTGGAAAATTTGGTACTCACAGGACATAGTAAAAGCAAGAGGGACAGAAGAAAGTAGCGCATAACCTACCTACAGGGATTAGGAGATATAGCAAAAAAGGACAGGAAGTGGTGGAGAGCCATTATCACCCATGTCCTGAAGAGACAAAACACATAGAAGAAGAAGAAGAAGAAGAAGAAGAAGAAGAAGAATACTATTAAAGTAGAAAATGATTCTTGATGTCGTAAACCAGGGTTGTCCACATCCAGCCCCAAAATGATTTTTGTCTGTCCCACCAAATTAACCATAGTAATTTGCATTTTTTGTTGATCGTGTTAATTGTTATCCTGTTATTCCTGCAGTAAAATAAGGAACCTTGTTTAAATAATATAACATTAATTTTGTTGTTTCTTTCTTTAAGTCTCCAGACAAGGGCAGCCTTCTGGACGGAGCACTCTGAGGTCAAGACAATTTATTATAGTACATTTGATATTATGGCCCTCTTCCAAGACACTGCATAGCTGTGTGGCCCACTCCCTCAAAAAGGTTGCTGAACCCGGTCTTAAATGGATATTTGTCACAGAATAACAATTTAAGTCATGAATCAGCTCTCTTCTTCTATGGACATGGAAAATCATGGCTCTCCACAACTCCCTATCCTTTTTAGCTCTTAGTAAATTTTGTCTTCTTGCTATCTTTCCTAAACCCATAATCAACTACATCCTGAAGGAAGAAGATACAAAGAAGTATATTAGGGTCAATCAATGAATTTTGGTATGAAATGTTCTGTGTATACTGCTCAATTTATGCTTTTTATTACCAAATATAAGGCCCAACAGCCATTCAAGGTAGAGGTTTACTGAAAGAGGTTGTTATAAAGGTATAAGAGGAGGGTGTAAGATGTGCATATTATGAGGATATGTATGATAGATAACGATTGACCTGAATATTGTAGTGTTTGAGGAAGCATCCTTTTGAAGGTCTGTTCCACAGCATAACAGTTTGTTGGTAGAAGCTGTCTTAGTGGAACTTCCTCCTTACCAATGGAATATGAAGGGAATGAGGATGAATCAACTCTGTGTATGAAGCAAGGTAGGTCCTAGCTGTTATGGTCTGAACTGGTCAAATTAAGGAATGCTGCTCATCTGAATACCAGTCATGAAAATAGCAATAGAATAACAAAAGGCTGGCAATGTTTTGTCTACATTGTACAGTGGGAAATAATCCATCACTGAAAATGGCTAAATGTATAGCCAAAAGTGCTCGGATAAAAAGAACATTTGGACAGTTTTTATATAATTTATCATCTGAAAAGAAAAAATTATTATTAGGTTGGTGCAAAAATAATGTCCTTTTTTGACGTTAAAAAATACGTCAAAAACGTCATTATTTTTGCACCAACATAATAGATCATATGAGAAATTGTATAAAAAACTAAATAAAAGCACCTTATCTGTTGTATTCAATGAAATGTGCATGAAAGAAGAATTGCTGCCTAAATACACACACGCACAAACACACGCACACACACACACACATATATATATATATATATATATATATATATATTTACATACACAAACAGGCATGTATTTAAACATGTTTTGTTGAATATGAGAGACAAGGAAGGTTTAATTAATTTTTGATTTAGTTTTTCAGCATCCTTACATTTTTCCATTTGGTGGGATTAAGAGAATGCAAAAATTGTGAGTATTGTCCATTGTTCCAAGCACTTTAAGCCAATTCTTTAGCCATTTTCAAGGGGATTTGATTTAGTTGTTGTTAATTTCTTTTCCTGTTTGACTGTTTAAGATATAGTTTGTGTTGTTTTGAATACTTGTAGAAGTGTTTATTCCAGGATTTGCATGTTGAGTTGCGACTGGAATACAAGTGAGCATCTTTCTATTTTTTTAAAATTTCAACACCTCATTCGCACTATTGAATAAGTTTTATGTATAAAAAACATCTTGCTCCCACTATCAATCTCACCATATTCAACAGTAGAAATTTTATTAATAAAAATTTTCCTTGTCTGTCATATTCAATGAAACATGTTGAAAAGAAAACTCCCCAAACATGTATTTATATATATATATATATGATTTTGAAAATTTTAAAATAAAATATTTACAGGTATACTAATTAAAAATGAGAAATAATTAAAATCTGAAAGAGAGATTGTATGGTTGTCAGTAAAAGGAGTAGACCAATAAGTGAGCTACAAATTACAGATGCCACAATCAAACAAGTACAAAAATTCAAATATCTGGGAAGTGTTTTAACAGATGATGGAAAAATGCGACATTCTACAGGTGCATTAGAATACTGAAAGATGCCTTTCAAAAGTTAAACAAAGTATTAAGAAACAAGAAAATTTTGATAAAATCAGATAAAAAGTGCTGAACTGCTATGTAATAACAATCCTCCTGTATAGCAGTGAATGTTGGACAACTTCCTCATAGATGAAGAGGAAATCTGAAGCAAGAGATGTGGTTCTACTGTAGGATACTGAGAATACCCTGAGCATGCCAAAAGCAATGAGAAAGTCAATACAAAAAGAACATGTGAAGTAAGAATTAGAGAGTCTTCAAATGTTTCTGACCCGTAATGAGGACAGATTTTGACACTCACTGGGTATACTGAAGGCAATACAAACAGAGCAAAACAGAGTGTAATCTCCCTAACAATCTTATATAAAATTCATGGCAGATAAGGAATTGGAAAGGATAGTAAACAAGCAAACATTGTTAAGAGCTACAAAGGACATGACACCAGAGTGAGCCATGATTGCCTGTGTCCTGAAGGGACAATGCATATAAAAGAAGAAAATGAAGATAATGCTGTTTCTCTGTTACCAGGGGCATATAGCAACCTCATGAAAGCAACCAAACAAAATTCAGGACAGCTGTATAAAACATTAACTCTCAATAAATGTATTGGTCCAGAAAAGACCTTGCCTTCTTTCCTCCAGTCTAAATTACAAAATCAATAAGCTCTGGCTTCCTGCAACTGAGTCGTAAAAACAGACTGGTTTTGGGCAGTGCAACAGAAGTGTCTTGTCTCTTTATGAATAATTCAGATATGGAGCAAGACATTATAGAGGCCAACAGAGTGAAAAAACAAAACAAAACAAAACAAAAAACAGATCTAAATTACATAGAGAAAACAGTGAGAGAAACATTATTTCCAGTTTAAAAAAATTGTGAAAGCTACAATAATTGTCTTCAGATAAATGAATCATGATAGAAAAGGCTAAAATAGGATCACGTTGCTTACACTGAATATGACTACACCAAACTTTATTACAATAAAAACATATTTTTCTTTAATATTGTTCTTCATTCAGCGTGATCATAATGTTACCATTATTCAGGGGCTAAAACATTTCACTAATTATTTACATTAATTACATGTGGACTATTTTCCTCATCTTTGTTGTTGTGATCACAACATTTCAGCCATAGTTACACTCTAGCCTCATTCAGGTGTAACCTATAGGGAATTTTGAACCAAACTCTTTATTTCATCTATGAACTTTAAATTAAGTGAACTTTAAACACTTCAGATATCTCAGTTTATAAATCAATGTGTGTACATTTAGTATGAGAGATAAGGAAAATAAATATAGGATAGGCTGTGATAGTTGTAGTTTCACCCAAATATACATAGTTTAAACCATAATAGCTACCTAAAAACTTGAGTTATGTTCTTAAATAGCTTTGCGAGATTGAGGCTTTCATATAAATGTCATGCATGGGACCAAATCCATTTAGAAATATCTAAACTGTCAGCTGTATACAACCACTTTCAGAGGATGGAAAGTGCAATACTGAAATCTAAAGCTGCATTGGGACGATGAAAGATGCTGTGGAATCTTCAATATTAACCTTCCAGACCTTTCAGAAAAATGTTTCCTTCAATAAAACAAAGCCTTAACCAATCAACACTTCGTTTCCCTAAAATTCAATCTACCATTGGTTAAAACTGTAGCAAAGTCACAACAGAACCTTTTCCTGCCTAAGGTCCCTGGAGCCGAATTTTAAACACCCAACTCTATATAAACAAACACATGACTCAATTCAAGTCAGTCAATCATCAAATTTCAAAAGATCCATACAAACTCCACGCTGTTCAATTTACTGACTCGCAACCACTTAAAGTTTCTCAACAAACTCAACGCAGCATTGAAATAACCATTGTCCATGTGGATATGCATCACCTACAATTGGCTTAAAGAGTGAACAATTTCACTACGTCAAAGTAATTATACATTCATCAATTCAGTGTATCAGTTAAAGGCAAACAACTCTTAGCAACTTTAATTCTGGCTTATAAATAACACACGCACACACACTAACAGTTGAACAATACATTTTGATATTTTACTACACAGAAACAAAAAATTATTTTAATTTTAATAACAAGCCAAAAGCATCAGCATTTATTTACCACAATTCTGCACGAACATTCTTCACAACATTATCTCAATTACCAAACCAACAAAAATTCTGTTTATCTTTGCATGTGTATTTATTGTATATAAAAATCTCTTTATTGTTGATCTCTAATCACGTTGTTCAGTCATTACTTGCTACGCAATTGTCCTTATGTTCATTGTGTAATCTATTTGTTGTGGGATAATCCAAATTGCAAATGCATAACTTTCACCTTATAAAAATTTACCTTCTGATACACCTCACTCAGCATACGACCCACAACAATGCCTTCCAAAAGCTAAAAAAATATTAAGAAACAAAAAAATTTTAATACAAGACAAAGAAAGGTGTACTAAACTGTTATGTAATATCAGTTCTTCCATAAGTTCTTCCATATGGCAGTGAATACTGGACAATACTGATTACCCTCACATAGTTTAGTCAACTGTTGACGAGGCTGTGACTGTGGCTGATGCAGTGCCCATATGGCTTCTTGGAGACATGTGTGAGAATTGGACCAGTACAGTTCCACATCCCAATTCAGCTGAGTAAAGCAAGGTCATCTGCTTTGCTGCAAAGGTACTGCCACTGACGATACACCCCTTATTCCCCTTTTAATCATTAGAAATGAATAATATATCTTTGTGAAACTATCATAATAATATATAAGACCATACTTAAAAAGTTTATTCTAAAATCAAATATTATTTACCAACCAATCTAATATTTATATATATTGAATTTGTTTGGACAGTAATGTGTTGTATAGTTGCACATATAGTTGCATTATAAATTCAATCATCAACGATATCTGTTTGTTGCTTGGATGCACAAATAGTAACATTTTAAGCTGATTACCTTCTCTGAATTGGACACAACATAAAAATGAGAGCTCTGAGAAAATTTTAGCCATTGTTTTTTTTTCTCTGAATTTTGTATGATGAGCAGTAGTAGAACCAAACAAAAGTTAACAACAGAAAATATTTGTAAAGTTAATCTTTCTATGGGTTTGAAAAACATGATGTTTATTAAACTCTGTTTTGGGAGATAAAAATTTACAAAAATAGCTAAAAGTGTGTAAGGTTGATCTGGCTCAAATTGCATAGTAAACAGGTCACAGGGGAGATTTTTTTTTATAATATTACTGATATTTATTCAATGAAAAGACTCAGCAAATAAATGAATATATCAGTCAGTTATGTGTCGTACGTGATACATGGGTAGGTGATCATGTATTTTCGATAAATAACTGACAAGGCAGATTTTTTCCCGCAGTAGGTTGCCATTACTTTCTGCAGTAGACTAGTTGCCAGCCAAGGCTAGAGAACCTAGCCTGTCCTGCTATTTATCCATAGCTGGGGGAGAAGAAGAGAATTCATATCTTTCCCAAGGGTATTAGCACATAAGTGAATGTAACAGATTTGATTTGAATTCAAACGATTCTCCAATTCCTCAATCTGAGTCGCTATCCATTACTCCACCATGCCTAAAAATAAATGAAATCTATCTGTAAAGACAATATTAATAGAAGAAATGACAAGAGGAAAACATTTTATGTCAATGTGCTTCATTGCTTGAAGAACTTTATCAGAGAAAATGAAGAAATTTCATTCAGTAACCTGTTTCCATTTAGTAAACTGTTTTTTTTCATCCACAGAAGTAATGTGGCAATAAATAATAAGCGTCTAAATTTTAAATTAGAAGAGACTCTAAAATATTCTAAAATTTTATTGCATAAAATAGAATATAAACAATGAAAGACACTAAGTGATATAAGTTTTTGGTATATTAAACAAAAAGGAATTAATGTTGTTGTTGTATACATACACAAATGCATTGACATATATATATATATATATATATATATATATATATATATATATATATATATACAAGGAGACCATCCAGAAAAGATGCAGGAGATTCCAAAGTCATCTGGGAGCCCTGTTGGAAGATGAATGGAGGTTTAATATCACCATCACTAGTGATTACTCCAAAAACTTTCGTAATCACCATTAGACTCATCTAACTCTATACTGTTCTCAGATTGACACCAAGCACACTGTAATGTTCATATTGGAGCTCCTGATGTGAATGCCATTTCAAAATTACTAGCAGAGTGAATTGTGTCATTGTGCTTTTTTTGTCACAGATGGTGCCCAGCTGACCCTACTATACTGTGCAGTTGACAAAATAAAAAATGAACAACATGCATGTGCAAAATTAAAAATATAAAATAGCCACAGTTTACCCTTTTATTATTAGATGCACCTTGGATCATTATTCTTAATATTCCTATTGAGAATTGTGCCAGTAAGAATTAAAGCTGGCATTGATGTTTTTGTACGTTCTTAGAAATACCAGATGAAATCAAAATCTTCTCCATGGTTCACACCAGCTTTTTCAGTTGCTATAGCCCACAGGAAATACTTTTCCAGTCTATACCAGCATGACAGTTCTGATCACAAAAGATGTCTGTTTGTGATTGCACATAATAATTGACCTCAATTTCCCTGAAAGAGGCTAAGTCTTTGTTTACAGATAGAATGAGGCACTGTATAGTGTCTAGCAATTTTGGATCTTATGACTACTGGTGGCTCTGTAATAGTGTATTAAATAAGAGTAAGTTTTCTATTCCTCCTCTCTTCACTCAGTTAGAAGTGTTATCTGATAAAATAAAATGTTTTACCTGTAAATTCTCTTCAAACTCTACTCTTGACTCATCTAGCGTATCCTTTCCTGAGTCTTTGTTGAGTGATATCCATATAACTCCATCCATGGTTTTTGCTATCATCCCTAATTTGGATCCCCAAAAAGCAAGTGGACCTGATGGTATCCATAAACTCTACAATAAATATCTTGCTGCCTCTTGCTTTCCTGTTTGTTGGAAAACCTCTACTGTTAACCCAGTCTTTAAGAACACTGGGGAACCATTTGATCCATATAACAATCAGCCAATTCATTTCTTTTTGGTCAATTACTGGAGGCCCTAATCAACTCTGAATTGATTAAGCATCTTCTATCACAGGGCATTTTTTTAGAAAATCAATATGGCTTCAACCTAAGATATATACAGGGTGAAGCAGAAATACTTCCCACATTTAAAAGGTTTTAGATATGGACTGCACCATATATATATATATATATATATATATATTATTATTATTATTATTATTATTATTAAATATAACAATGAATGTCTATTATGTCTGATCACGAGCTGTTCTAATGTTCGAATGTTTGATTTAATTTCTGGTGAAAATAAAGACAAAAATTGTCCAGCATTTTTTATTAAGTTGGTCCTAAGCTTTCGTCTCACATGAGCCATCCTCAGAGTGGATATACAGACATGAAAAAAAGATATCCACTGTTAAAGATGATATTTTGTTATTTTGACATAGAAAATTACTATGCAACAACAACAGTCGCAGAATAGCAGACACAGATCGTAAGTTTAAGATCGGGTTCTATGATGTTATACCACGTGATAGACTGAAGTATAATAACAGAAACAGTGTCTAGACGCAATGTAATGTGTTGTGACTCGTTTGAAATGTAATTTTGTTGAGTGTGTGTTGCTTCATTTTAATGCAGATGGCCTCATGTGAGCCAAAAGCTCAGGATCAACTTAATAAAAAAATATCCAAATGATGGACAATTTTTGCCTTTATTTTCACCAAAAACTAAAGCAAACATTCGTATGTTAGAACAGCTCATGATCAGACATTCACTGTATGTTATATTTAATAATATATGTTTAAATAATGATCTGCTACCCCAATACACTAAATATATATCTATCTATATATATATATATATATATATATATATATATATACAAGTATATGATTGGTGTATATGGAATGAATTCCAATAACCAACAATTACTATTCTTAAAAGAGTGCTCAATACAAAGTAGAGCAGATATAATTATTTATTTTTAAAGAAAAAAAATTTATAACACAAATATGTTATAAAATCACTACAAAAATAGGCATTTTGTTTCAACACCCTCGGTGTCTTATCAAGTGATCACTTGATAAGACACCGAGGGTGTTGAAACAAAATGGCTATTTTTGTAGTGATTTTATAACATATTTGTGTTATAAATTTTTTTTTCTTTAAAAATAAAAATTTATATATATATATATATATATATATATATATATACATTATTTACATTATGTTCACTTATATATATATATATATATATATATATATATATATATATATATATATATATATATGATAAAAAGTAAAGTTTTAAGTTAAAAAAAGCTAACATATAAAAGAAATTAACTTTTTAGTTTGAACACCACATCTAACATTTATGTTTGAATTCTGTTCTAAGCTACTAAATTTCTATCCTTTGCCTTTTTTGCAAATAACTGTAACAAAAAATCCAACAATAAAACCAACTGTACCAAATTTCCTGTTTTTTTTTTTTGAGGGGTACCTTCTATTATAATGGTGGCCTGAAGATTGTCTTCAAGCATGAAACATACCATCACCACTCATATATATATGAATTGGGTATTATCAATTTTAAAAAAAAATTAACAAATTTAAAATTCTCAGTGTCCCCCCTCGTGTGCATGTGTAGTCACATCAACGTAAACAACACGTCCGATGAAGTCCTAAAGGAGTAAACATGCATCACATGAAAATATTTTTCCAATTTGTTATATATTTAGTTCTTAATATATAAAAATTTATATATTGTATCCCTTATATATATATATATATATATATATATATATATATATATGCATGTATAGTTTAAAGTAATAATAAATAAATATAATGAAAGAGAGAGAAAAAGAGACATTTTTGTTTCATTTTATTCAATACTTATATAAGCATGAAAACTTATTGTTCACGCTAGTCTTCAATTACAATTTCTTATTTATCTGTAAAATTTGCATAATTACCATCTTTAGTTCTCTTACGTCTACACAAATTAAGTTTCTGTTTTTGTTGCCTTTATCAGCTATTTCAGAACTTTGCATGCTATAATTAACTTTATGCTATCAGAAACTCACTGCTAATTCATTTTTCCAATACAAAAGATTCACTTACCAATAATTAATAACTGAACATCATAAAGACTGAGTATCTTCTATTATAGTCTGTTCATATCTATCATGAAGACTAAAAGAACTTTTAGACCAGGTAGTAAGGGAAGGCAAGAAGAAAGGACTATTAACTGAAAGAACACAGAATGCCTAGTTGTCCGCCCAGTCTATGACCTATATATTGAGAATGCAAAAATCAAGGAGTTGCAGAAATTTATATATTAGAAAATTGATATATTATATATATAATTATATATATAATTATATATAATTATAATAATAATATTAAAATATTTATAATAATATAAAATTATATAATAATAATTATTATTATAATTAATAAATAATTAAAATAATAATTAAAATAATTAATTAAAATTAAATTTATAAAAATTAAAATTATTAATTAAAATTAATTATAATAATATAAAAATAATTATATATATATATATATATATATATATAGTACAGGTAATTGATCCATTGGTATATAATCTGGGTAGATCTTAGTAATATTAATTATTAAAACTGATCCACAGAGAGTTCAATGTATTTATTATAATAGAGCATATGTATTTTTTACAGCAAAAAAAAAAAAAAAAAAATTACCTCAACATAGTCTACTTCAAACCATTTTGTCATAAGTCCCTATGTGTCTGTCTTGGAGCATTGTTTTAAATTTATTTTCAATGACAGTCCTTCTCTGGTAGATGCCTTATTAATCAGAATGGGTTTTTTGTTAGCGATTGGTGGGGGTGTAAGTTATCTTATCCCAGTGGGAAGTGGTCTGGGGTTGGAGTTTATTTATGGCCAGGACCTTTCATTGCTACTATTTTAATATCAGTTCCTAGTATGTAGCGTTTCTTATACAAGCCACAAGTGTGTTTTTCTGGGATTCACAGTAAACAGTTTTTGTACTACAGGTGTCCAATATTATTAATAAGTGATGGGGGAATTAAACTTAAACCCATTAAAACTAATATAAATTAGTTGAGTTATAGATTTATGGATTGTGGTAATACCAGAGCACTCAATGGAATAAATCATATATATATTCTGAAGATTGATCAATACACCCTGTTGAAAAATTGAATCCTTGTTTGTTCTTTCTTTTGCAATCATATGTTCGTTAGAACAGCAACCTAGGTAATGTCATAACAGACAATGGAAATGTGCATTATTTACATTATTCGGACTATTGTCCTCATCTTTGTCACCAAATTTATTACAACATTTCGGCTGTTGTACACTCCGGCCTTCTTCAGGTGGTTGGAATATCAAACTGAACCGTTTATTTCACTCACTGGGGTAGACTGTTCTAGTTCCATGTGTTATTAAACATGGCACGTGGAACTATAACAGTCTACCTCAGTGAGCGAAATAAAGGGTTCAGTTCGACATTCCAACCATCTGAAGAAGGCTGGAGTGTACAACAGCTGAAACATTGCAATAAATATGGCGACAAAGATGAGGACAATAGTCCGAATAATGTAAATAGTGTAACATGTTTCACTTTTATTAAAGATGAAGTTTTTTATCAGATAATGAAATATGGTGAAAAAGAAGAAAGAAATTTTAGTATTTTTACTTTTGTGTTGTTTGATTTTCATTCACTAATCATGTTTCATGTGCATTTGACTTTTTAAAACAATGTTAGTATAATTTGTGGCATTCCAAATTCAAGGAGAGGGGATGTGTTCATCCAAAGTAACAAGAAATTAATGGATTCCAAGCCTACCAGTAAAACCATAAATATTGCTATAAGAGTGTAAAAATTCTACTTTGTCTATGTGGGATTCAGATGATAATGTATATTTGTGTGTGTGTGTGACTGAGAGGAGCCAAGCCTAATTGGGGGCCATGGGCAGTGCTTTGCGACCTTCACTATGCTATCAACATTTGCTTTTTTTCTAGCTACATTTATATACATTACAAATAAAATTAAGTACAACTATTAAAGGATTAAAAATTTTTGCAGATTTTGACGTCTTTTATTTTTCATCCAAATCTGTCAGTTTGTTTTACTCATGATAAGTCTTGAAAAAACAAACTATTATAAAATTCACTATTTTTTATCCATGATGTAGAATGTGTTAAAATTATTCAACTTTTTAATAAGAAAAATCTCAAGTTGATGTTAAAAATTCCTGCAAAACATTGTTGATTTATTTATGATGGAATGATCTATTATGACATGTCTCTAATTTGTATTTTGATACATTGTATTTATTTTCAATTTTTCTAGTTGAATTGTTCACCTATATTATATATGATTTATTATTGTACATAATTAGGTTGCAATATAAGTTTTATCTTATATGAAGACTACATCATAAAAATTGAGAGGGATCTGCATATCATAGATTCAAGCGGAGGCCGTATCATAGATGCAGGGGCAATGAGACCTTTCCAGCAGCCCTGAACATTATATATATATATATATATATATATATATACATATGAGTAACTGCTAAAAATAATGAGACCTTTGCAGCAGCCCTGAACATTATATATATATATATATATATATATATATATATATATATATATATATATATATATATATATATATATATATATATATATATGTATATATATGAGTAACTGCTAAAAATAATGTTTAAAGTGATAAAAATGTGTTGGATTGATAAAAAATCTATTCTAAAATTCTTTGAAAAACTTTGGGTGATTCTATGGCAAAAATAAATTTATCTAAAGTCACAAAATTTGGCCTCACCTGACTGACTACTCCTCATTACCATGTTGGTTAAGGCATGCTGGGCTTAATGGTAGCTACCTCTGTCCTGGTGGTTGAAGGTTCAAATCCTACAGGAGAGAGTGAGTTTTTGTTTAATAAGATTTCTCAAACTTTTAGGCCAGTTGACAAAAATAAATAAATGTACTGTTTAATAAATATATCAAGCCCCTAACATTTAAACTTACAAAAATCTGTCAGATTAGTAAAAAATCGATTCTAATATATATATATATATATATATATATATATATATATATAGTGGACTCTCCCATTGTATTCAACATATGAAGGTCAAGCAGCTCAGTTTCTAGGAACTGACAGCCAGACACCAGCACATAGGATTTGATTATAGTGGTGAAGGCTTTGTGCAGAACCAACCACACTTTTTGAAGGGCCGAATACAGAGACCTGGTGCACTATGTGCCAAAAGGTCCCCCATACAAACATCTACAGGTTTTGAATTCAGAGTTGTCCTCCTTGACCAGCTGCCATCCAAGTCTATAGAACCCAGTCTGTCCTGTTAATTACCCATAGCTGGAGGTAGAAGAAGAGAATTCATACCTTTGCCAAGGGTATTAGCATATAAGTTGACATAATGGGTTCAAGTGGAATTCAAACTCAGCTCTCTGAGCAAAGTCTAAGTATATATATATATATATATATATATATATACTCTTCCTTGGTTAAATAAAATAAGATGTGGAGTTTAAATAAAATAAATTTCATGAATGTAATACGTAATAATTTCCCTTTGCTTACATTGTTTAATCTAATACTTTTTTCTCTTTTCTCAGAAATGTGACAACATCACAGTGTTCAGCAATCCATTTCTAAAGCTTTTGTTATATATTCCTAAAGATCATGGAGAAACTTTTTTAATTTTGTTGATAATTTATTCCTCCTTTTTATTTTTATTCTTTTTCCTTTTCTCTTTTGTAAATTTCTCTTTCTATTTATTTTAATGTCATCTCCTTCTGCATTGACTGACATTGGCAATGGCATTCACCACTATAAATAATGGTTATATCTTTAAAGTTGATTAAAATTCTTCTATGTAATGCAGAAAAAAATATTCCTTTGTGATTAAATGCTAATATAAGATATTTGTTCGTTTTATTGCATAAAGAAAAACAAAGATGGACTCTTAATAATTACATTATAGTAATATGTTGGTAGAGTAACAGTTAGCATGTCAGAAAGAAAACTCAACAAACCAGGTTCAAATCCTGGTCGAATTTGTTACATTTACTTTGGGAAAAAAAAAATAATTTTCATTTTTTTAAAATATGTATCAGAAAGAAATGCGTTTTAAAGTTTTGAAACAGCTCAGTAAAAAGCAATGATCTGCAAAAAATTTAATTGAATAGAAATCAAATTTAATTTATTAGAAATTACATTTAATTTATTATTTAATTTATTATTTAATTTATTATTTATTATTAAATTATTATTTAGTTTATTATTTATTAATTAATTTATTATTTAATTCAGAAATCTCATTTAATTTATTAGAAATCACATTTAATTTATTATTTAATCTATTATTTATTATTAATCTATTATTTAATTTATTAATTTATTATTTAATTCAGAAATCACATTTAATCTATTATTTAATTTATTATTTAATTTATTATTTAATTTATTATTTAATTCAGAAATCACATTTAATTTATTATTTAATTTATTATTTATTATTAATCTATTATTTAATTTATTATTAATTTATTATTTAGTTTATTATTTAATTTATTATTTAATTTATTATTTAATTTATTATTTAATTTATTATTTATTATTTAATTTATTATTTAATTTATTATTTATTATTTAATTTATTATTTAATTCAGAAATCACATTTAATTTATTAGAAATCACATTTTATTTATTATTTAATTTATTATTTATTATTAATTTATTATTTATTATTTAATCTATTATTTATTATTAATCTATTATTTAATTTATTATTTAATTTATTATTTAATTTATTATTTAATTCAGAAATCACATTTAATTTATTATTTAATTTATTATTTATTATTAATCTATTATTTAATTTATTATTTAATTCAGAAATCACATTTAATTTATTATTTAATTTATTATTTATTATTAATCTATTATTTAATTTATTATTAATTTATTATTTAATTTATTATTTAATTTATTATTTAATTTATTATTAAATTTATTATTTATTATTTGATTTATTATTTAATTTATTATTTATTATTTAATTTATTATTTAATTCAGAAATCACATTTAATTTATTAGAAATCACATTTAATTTATTATTTAATTTATTATTTATTATTAATTTATTATTTAATTTATTATTCAATTTAGAAATCACATTTAATTTATTAGAAATCACATTTTCATCCAACGTATTTGGATTTCATTCACTGAAATTTTAATTTATCATGATATATATTTTATTATGATATTTTTGTGATTTACGCTAGCTGTTAATGATTAGATATAACACAAGACTTTGATGTTAAGACGAAACCATATTTAATTACAACCGCAAATAAATTCTTAACTAGAACAAAGAAGTAAAAGTCAACCAAAGATAATTAACCATTTCAGTGAATACCTTGTTAGTAGCGCGGCTCAGCTTAACACCTGGTAAATTCTAAATTAAAAAAACAAATCATTGACACACAATAATTCACACTAATTTGACTAGATAGTTCCACTCAATAGTTACTCAGTAATCACTTCAGTCAGTAGCCTGACACTACTATTTATACAACTGGCAGAAAACATATATTCATAAGTCCAGAGTGTCACACTCGAACCTCGGTGTTTGTAGTTACTCATTTTCTTCATGTACAACAGATATATAATTTATGAGTTCACAGGTTGTGTAATGGCTCAAAAAGAGAAATTGGTGAATCTGTGATTCAATTCCAGCCCATTTTGTTACATTCACTTTCAAATAAATAGTGACAGAGTAGTGACAAGCCTGTGACATTTTTGTCTTGGGAAAGGTATGAATGCAACTCTTCTTCTCACAGATAAGAGTTAAATAGTAGAACAGACTTGGCTCTCTAGCCATGACTGGCATCCAGTGTAGAGTAAGGAACACTGAATTTAAAACTGGCTTATAGTCCTGGTAAGGTGCATAATATACAAAGACAAAAAAGATTATGGTAGTCACAATTAACTGTGGCACAAATTTGTAGACTTTATTATCTCAACTGAGGTCAAATAAAAAAGAAAAAGTTACTAAAATATGAAGAATCATATACTAGTTTGGTTTGTTTGGCTTTACAGCATATCAACCTAAATGAGTCATTTAATACCCACAACTTTTTTTCCTGGTAATATTTTTATCTTGTCAAAAATCTATTTCTGTTAATATTTTTTTCTTCAAAAATGTACAGCTGGTAATATTATTTTTTCAAAAACGTACAGCTGGTAACATTATTTTTTCAAAAATGTATTATCAGAGGCCCTGCTGTTGGACGTAGTTTATCGTCATACCCAGGATGCGCATGTAGTCTCAGTTTTGGAGTTAACTAATTGCCCATAGCTGGGACCCTAAGAGAATTTTTTTTTCTTTTCCAGTAGCAGATTCATTGGAATCAGATAATGGACTTCTCTATCCCATTTGCTGATCTGTTTTCTTAGGTGAGCTGATGGGATTTTGGACAGGGAATGGATCAGAGGTATTGGCAAGAGTAGAGTTTTTACTGGTTGATGATTTGGGGATGGGAGCCTTCATGAGGATGATCATTTTGGAAGGAGTGAGGATCAATGATTTTACCTTGGATGGTGGAGGAAGATGGTGTTGAGGATGAAGAGCCAGTTTTTTGGAAGCTTAATGATGTTTTGATTTCAAAGCATCTTTTAACTGTTGCAGCTTTTCTGACTTTTTGAAGGATGGTTCATCTTTGAACTTTTGTTTTCTCTAGTGATCGGCATAGCTGATCAGGGATTTGCCCTTCGAACTGGTAGAGAGAGTTGGACTGTGTGTGTCAATATCTGTAAGGGTTTCAGTAAGATGAGGTCCCACTGCCTGAAACTTCCTTTCTAGTCCTGTCAACGATCTGCCATTCTCCACTCTTCCTTCTCCACAACCGTACAAAAAGCAGGCAAGGGTTTTGGGGGAAAAGGGGCTGTGAAACGGACTCAACCAGAGGATTTACCACACTGGTCCCAGTCGCTTGCATGCCCATTACTGGTGAGACAGAAAGAACAAACTAAACCAAAGATGGATCTGGTAGGGTAGAGGTCACAACTCCAGATGCCTTCTTTTCTGGGCAGGAAGTGAAGAGGTGAGTAGTCTCTCCACACTTCCAGCAAGTTGGTCTACAGCCGATCACAATGACTGGCATTTTCTAGCCCTCTACATCTAGGCAGTTGGGGATGGCGATGAAGCCTTATGGTTGATCATCAATTTTAAACTCTAGCCCCCTGTTTGTTCATCAGAGGAAGCAGTGAGTATGTGTGCAAAATGGGAGGGATAGGCTGCCAATTGCTCCCCGATGATCTGTTCCTTCCTCTACACTGGATGCCTGTCATGGCTAGAGAGCTCAGTCTGTTCTACTATTTAACTCTTATCTGTGAAAAGAAGAGTTGCATTCATACCTTTCCTAAGACAAATACTGAAACTTCATCCAACGCCTGCCCTCATATTCAGTTCTTAAAATGAGGTCTTTAGTTATCAAGTCTCAACTGGAAGTGGTTTCACAGTCAGCAGGCATGGGTAACAGTTTGTTCCACATGAAGTATTCCTTTCCTTTTATGACTCACTGAGGTTTGAACCACAGGGACATCAGCGACTTTATTGCAGTGTCTTTTATAGAGCAGCAAATTTTGCGCAAATGCTTGTCAATCACAAAGACTGACACAAGTCTATTTTCAACATTGTGCAATTCAAAAGGATTAGCCAAGAGCCGATTGTCTGTGACAAGATGTGTGTGGCACTTAGTTTTCTTGAGGAACAGGTTGTTGATACACTTTGGTGGGGACTTCCAGCAGGAGGGTGCTACATTGACCTCTTTGTTCTTTTCCTCATTGTCTTTAGACAGGGCTTCAATTTTTTTTTTTTTTTCAGTTATGGCCTTATTCAGCCATAACATTTCTTTTTTTCTAATCCTTAACTTTGTCACTGCTTTCAATAGAATTGTGGCCTTTTTTCAGTCACCATGCTTTTTTTAAAAACAATAATAATTCTTTAATATTTTCACCTATCTTCGTTGATTCTTCAATGTTTTCACTTGTTTTTTTGTTTATCAGAAGGGTCTTTCTTTCTTTTGGACCCCCAAATTTTTTTCACCAACCTGCTTTTGTTGGCCATTTCTCCTTTGTTTTAAGATAAAGTAAAGGTCTTAAAATTATGTGTAAAAATAAGGTGAAATAAAAACTGAGGGAGGCCAAAAGCTGAAAAAGAAAATTCAAACTTTTGAGAAAAAACAGTCAGTAATAAACGTTAGAAAAATCAAGAAAATTGAAGTTAACATAAAGAAAAACAGTTGTCTATAAAAAAAAGTTCTAGAGAGCGGCATGAAAATGTCAAGCAATCACCACTGGTTGTACAGGTCGAGAAATGAACTCCCACTACAGAGGTATCAAAGAGGAAAACACATCAGAACAATTACCATGAAAATATTTATATAATTATATGAAGGTGGTGGATGTGTGACTGAAGCAAAGATGCCAGGTCAGGACCAATAACATTGCAGATTCATCTTTATATTTTATTAAGAATCTCTAATATATAGCAGAAGCATTAGACCATGAAAACATTTATTTCTTCGGATATATAATTGTGGCTGTGTGGATATAAGTCTCCTATTCATCTATACATTGAACATAGCTGCCACATCTAGCCTGGTTTTTCTGCTATGGTGATCGTAATGTAACTGAAGCTGAGATGCCAGGTCAGGACCAATAATATTGCTGATTCTACTTTGGATTTTATCATGAATCTCTGAATATATAGCAAAAGCACCAGACCAGATGTGGTAGCAATATTCAATGCATATATAGCAGCTGTGCATTTGATTACAAGGATTTCCGCCTCAGTATTCTAATCATACATCTTCAGTTGGCATCTGCTTTATGCATTTCCATGTTCAACATTGACCTCGGGAGCTTGGGAGCTACATATTGTCTATTCAACAAGCATCATGATGTAGGCTGCCATAAACAAAAATTCTATCTTGTCTTTGTTGAGGGCATGTTGAACAATGCTATGCATATCCTGAAAATTGTTTGACCTGTTCCATGATAGAGTTTTTCTGTATCTTTATAAATATAAGATAATAACAAAAATGGAGCATTGCTTTTTGTTATGATAGATCAATAATTATACCCCCACCTTAGATTTTACAAGTATATTTTTAATACTTTACATATTTGCAACGAGATATGAGAATAACAGTCGTCTTGTTATTTCTTTGAATATGCAGATTATGGAATATTTTTTTTTGTACCCAGTTAAACTAAAGCCAGTTCTTGGAAGAGAACCTTCCTTTTGCCCACCTCCTGTCTGGTCTCTGATCGCAGGCCAGACGAATTTTGCTTGTCTGATAAGTACAAGTGACACCTTAACAGTATTCAATGGATAACGCCTACTAACTTTCATATGCCAACACATAACTTAACCCCTAATGGGTTTTTTTTTTGTGTGTGTTGGGATATAACAACTGCATTTAGCTGTTTGCTTTCAGAGGAATCAGACATCACCAAAATTGGACTTAGCTGTTTGCTTTCAGAGGAATCGGACATCACCAAGCATCGAATGACTGATGAAAGATCCTGAACAGTATTCTCAAACCCAAGTCATCTATATTTCTGTGGTTTATCTGCGTATACTACTTGCCCTCAGCAAGGATTGAATGGCATTAATCAAGAACTTATGTCAGGACATTAGCAACTCCACCTTTTTCACTTGGAGAATTGAATGGACATCTTTTCTTTCAAACTTTATTTCTGACAAAAATTGATCAACGTCGATCCCCACAATTTGTAAGTCTTTACATGTTTATATATATATATATATATATATATATATATATATATATATATATATATATATATATATATATATCCTATAATCTGCTGTCACTATTTTTGTCTGTATTTTGTCACATTGATATATGTTTGATCAACCAATTGTCTCCTCATCCCTTTTACTATTTAGTTTTCTTTTTTTTAATTTAATACACTGTATATTTTATAAATAAAGTATTTTTATTATATGTTCTCGTGTCGTCTTCTGTTGTTCTGTGTCTGCATATTGTTTGTTTTCTAATTGCGTTCACCGACATCCAGAATTTGAGAATTCCCCTCCCTTCATTCTTTTCATCAATCTTACCTTGAACCCTGGGATACTCTCGTTTATTTTTTTTTTTAATTTTTCTCGTTGTGTCCCGGCTATTGTAGTCCCAACAAAACCCCAGGTGTAATATTCTACATCGGTGTTGGTGCTAACCAATCTTCTCTTTCCAGCCTTGACAGAGTTCAAAAGAGTTTACATGGACTTGTGGGCAATTAATTATTTTCAATTCGACAAGTCCATCGCCATAGAAAAACATCACAAGCCTTTTGCTACACTACAGCTGTTTCCATAGCAAATGTGCAGACAAGCTATATTTTTTAGTTCCACCAGTTCAGACCTTCACATGTAAGTCTCTATCTATTCTTTCATTATTTCCATAGCAAATGCTCAAACGAGCTACATTCTTTAGTTCCATCAGTGCAGACCTTTACGGCTAAGCCTCTTGGTACCCTATTCCATGTCAAATGTTCAAAAGAGGTACATTCTTTAGTTTCACCAGTTCAGACCTTCACATCTAAGCCTCTCTCTACTCTATTGTTATTTTTATGTAAACATTCTGAAAAGCTACATTCCTTAGTTGCATCTGTTCTTCCCTTTACAGCTTAAACTCGCCATGCCCTGCACACAGGTTGTAATCATCCGCATTTCTTTCACATACCTTGGTAAGAAGGAATTTACATTCTGACAGTTTCTTCTTGAGAACTGCTACTTTCTTTCTAAATGCTTCCTTGATTATTAAAATCTTAATCTCTTCATTTCTAAGATCGTATTATCTATCCTACATATCTTCATAATTTTCATTCAGTTCCTTCTCTTACAACTATCTCATTTAGTAGCTCCAGTGACTCTCGGGACTTGTACTGCATAAATGCCAACCCACAAGATGCCCATACTACATAAAATACACTGCATTTTCCCTGTCCTTCATTGAACATGTATTGTATACAAGACAACACCAGACTCTATTGCATGAACAAGTGCAACAAAATAACGGGGTTAATGTATTACAGGATGCTATTCACCATCTGTATACAAGTGTCGTATCGGAAGAAAATAAGTAACTACCGACATCGAGGTTCAAGTGTGACACTCTGGACTTATGAATATATGTTTTCTGCCAGTTGTATAAATAACAGTCAAGCTACTGACTTGAGTGATTTATTGAGTGACTATTGTGTGGAACTATCCAGTCAAATTAGTGTGAATTATTGTGTGTCAATGATTTTGATTTTGATTTAGGATTTACCAGACGTTAAGCTGAGCCACACTACTAAAAAGGTATTCAGTGAAATGGTTAATTACCTTTGGTTGACTTTTACTTCTTTGTTCTTGTTAAGTATTTATTTGCAGTTGTAATTAAATACTGTTTTATCTTAACATTGAAGTCTTGAGCTATACTTAATTATTAACAACTACCATACATCACATAAGTAAGAATAGAGGTCTATGTTAATCCCCAAGGAGGATATACAGTATATCAATAAGAAGCCTGACTACTGCTGATACACCTCTTATTTCAGAACCTGCACATACAATGATCTGTATTATTAGCCATACATTTTATGTGGAGTAAATAGAAATCTATCTTCAGGCTGTTGTAATTTTATTTCCCATCAGTGTATCAATCATGAAAGAAAGGTTAGGATACAAAAAACTACAGAAATCTAGCTTTACACCACAGTTGGAATTTTTCACAAATAACTATGATATGTTTTATGATAGATAGATAGAAAGATACAGAGAGCATGAGAGAGAGAGAGAGAAAAAAAGAGAAAAAGAGGGAGAGAGAGATGAGCACGGCAGATTTCGTGGTAGACAGATAGATAGATGAACAGGCGTATTTTTGTGTAGGTAGACAGATAAATATATAAGAGAGAGAAGAAAACAGAGAGAGAGACAAACAAGCAGATTTTGAATAGACTGATATGAACAGGTTGAGATAGATAGATAGATAGATAGATAGATAGATAGATAGATATGAACAGACAGATTTTGAATAGATAGATAGATACAAACAGACTGTGATAGATGAACAGATAGAGAGATGTATAGATAGAGAGATGAACAGACTGATTTTATACACATTGATAGACAGATATTACTACTCACAGATAGATAGATAGATAGGTAGATACATAAACAGATATTAGTACTCACAGATAGATAGATACAGAGATAGATAAATAAATAGATATTACAACTCACAGATAGATAGCTAGATAGCTAGATAGACAAAGATTACTACCCACAGATAGATAAATAGATATTCCTATGCGCAGATAGATACAGAGATAGATAAATAGATATATAAATGGATATTACTACTCAGATAGATAGCTAGATAGACAGAGATTACTACTCACAGATAGATAAATAGATATTATTAATCACAGATAGACAGATATAGAGATAGATAAATAGGTAGATATTACTACTCACAGATAGATAGATAGATAGATAGATAGATAGATAAAGATTACTACTCACAGATAGATAAATAGATATTACTACTCACAGATAGATACAGAGATAGATAGATAGATAGATAGATAGATAGATAGATAGATATTACTACTCACAGAGAGATAGCTAGCTAGATAGACAGCAATTACTACTCACAGATAGATAAATAGATATTACTACTCACAGATAGATACAGAGATAGATAGATAGATAGATATTACTACTCATAGAGAGATAGCTAGATAGATAGACAGAGATTACTACTCACAGATAGATAGATAGATATTACTACTCACAGATAGATATGTAGATAGATAAATCAGAAAGTGAATGAAAAAGACTAATACAAAGTTTCAATGCACACTGAATACATGTAGAATTGTCAGTATGAAGAATTTCTATGAATTCGTATGATTAACTGCATTACATTTACAGATAAAAAAAAACTATTTTTTTCTGGACACAATGAATGCAAAATTAGAAACAAATCGAAGATGAATATCAATGTAAATTGCTGCAACATTCATCAAAATGTCCCAAATTTTTGCGACTATCATTTGTATAACATTGTTTCTTTTTTTTAATAAAATATTAATTTTTTTTTGTCCATTTCTCCAAATATCTTGCTGATAATTCTTCAACTATTGCTTTATTGGTGACACAAATAACAGACACTTACAATATTGGTGTAAAGTCGGAAATGATCTTTGGGATTGAAAGAACCAATATCATTTACCATTGAGCAAATAATCGTTAGATCTTCATCTCAATGGTTCTATTAATTCGAAAATTCTCATTTTCTTTTTGTAACTGAAGAAAATTTTTCTTCATATGAAAGCATTTATAGTAATATTCTGTTTTAGTCTTTCATTTTTATCTTGATGTCATTAGAAAATACTTATATATATATATATATATATATATATATATATATATATATATATATATATATATATATATATAATGTGGATGACAATATATATATAAAGAAATGGACAAAGTCTGACAATTTATTTATTAAAGACATTTTTTATGTTTAACGTTCTTTTTATAGACACAAGTATTTAAGTAAATGCTCTGTTTATAATAAACAGTATTAAATAACATTTACCGGCCTGAATGTCCGAGAAATTTTCATAGAAAATATTCATCCTTTGTCAGGATTCAAACCTGCATCCTATACGGAACTGCCATTTAGCCGGGCATGCATAATCGATTCAGCCACAAAGGATCGTTCGGTTGGCAAGGTCGAATTTACTGCTTATAAACTTCAATCTTCCATGAATCTCGTCTTCATGGAAGATTGAAGTTTATAAGCAGTAAATTCGCCCTAAATGTTATTTAATACTGTTTATTATAAACAGAGTATTTACTTAAATACTTGTACCTAAAAAGAATGTTAAACATAAAAAATGTCTTTAATAAAATAAATTGTCGGACTTTGTACACTTCTTAATGTATGACGTCATTTGTTTACATTTGATACGCCATGAGCAGTTATGAATGTACGAGATTCATGGAAGATTGAAGTTTATAAGCAGTAAATTCGACCTTGTCAACCGAACGCTCCTTTGTGGCCGAATCGGTTAGGCACGCCCGGCTAAATGGCGGTTCCGTATAGGATGCAGGTTCGAATCCTGTCAAAGGACGAATATTGTCTATGAAAATTTCTCGGACATTCAGGCCGGTAAATGTTATTTAATACTGTTTATTATAAACAGAGTATTTACTTAAATACTTGTATCTATAAAAAGAACGTTAAACATAAAAAATGTCTTTAATAAATATATATATATCTCAAAGTGTAGGAGAACGAACAGTAGGATTACAGCATTCACAACATTAATTTAAAAATAGTGCTCAATACACAAAGTAGAGCCGTAAATATTTATTTATCTTATTTATTTCTGAAAATATTTTTTTAGTAACACTGATTCTCCATCTGATGAGATGTCTAAAAAAGGTTTTCCCTTTATTTCATGTCGAGACAAAAATATAGTTTTGTAGTGGATATGTGCATGTTCTAATGTAATACTGTATAAGATATATATATATATATATATATATATATATATATATATATATATATTTCATTGGTGTTCAAGTTGTCAGAAGATTTTATGTGTGTAAAACTCAGGTTACAACAAGGGCCATCTTTTCAAAAGAATTAATGTTGGCAAGCATTTTTACTCTGTTAAGAAGAATCTAGGTATCAAGTCCTTTACTGAGTAGACAGAGGTTTGCCATGAGGTCTTTTTCTTTTTTATTATTGCAATGGAGGATCATCAGTAATTCTCAGACTCGCAACAACTTCAGGGACAGATGCAAGCTTTGCATTAAAGAAAAAATCATAATAATTAAATATGGAAACACTGGTGAATTATTGAAGCATCAAAATGAAACTGACTTCAAGTGTAGACATAAGAACCATTTCAAAATTCACGAATGACATATATTTTGGAGAATTTTATACTTGAAGTATTGGATGATTTGTATGATACTAACATGTATGTGCACATGCATTCACAGTGTTTATATATGATCCTTTATGTGGTTTTCTTCCCGGCACCATCTGTAACCTTAATTTAAGGATTAATTTTAATTTCTTTATCTATAACATTACTTTTTGATATTATATATATATATATATATATATATATATATATATATATATATATATATATATATGTGTGTGTGTGTGTGTGTGTGTGTGTGCAAATATATAGACAAATAGGAAAGAACCGTTAGATTAATAATCCAGAGTTCTTTAGAATTTTTGTTTTATTTTTAAAAACCAGTGCTCAATACACAAGTAGAGCCTATATTATAATTACTTTTTTTTAAAATATGATTCCATCACTACATAAGAGTTCTCATGTTTCAAAAACAGATGCTAAACACTTCAATCTAATCATAGAAATTAAATTGAATTAAAGTACCTAGATGTGTTTCATCCTCAAGCGAATGTTGGAATAACAAATTTTGAAATTTATGGAGCTTAATATGCATATACATTCGTAATATCAGATGAAACAGAACAAGGTAGTTCAAATGTGAAATTTTTGGGTCTGAAGAGATGGGTGTCTGATCTCGTGAAATAAATTATTACTAATGGATTTCTAAGGATTCCACTTTCATTATCATATTTGCTCTGTTGTTACAGTGAGCTCTCTTTGGATTTATATCCTCTTTGGAATTATTCCTACTAATTATCAAATAATATCATATATATATATATATATATATATATATATATATATATATATATGTATAGATAGATAGATAGATAGATAGATAATTCCAAGGTTTGATTGGTTTGTTTTGGTTTATTTTGTTTTACGGCATATCAACCTCAGTGGGTCATTTAATGCTGACAACTTTTTTTTTCGATAATATTTTTGATTTGTCAAATATCTATTTCTATTAATATTTTTTCCTCAAAATATTTTTTCCTGGTAATATTATTTTTTCAAAAACGTATTGCTGGTAATATTTTTTTTCTTCAAAAATTTATTTCTGGTAATAATTTTTTACAAAGTATTTCTGGTATTAAAACCTATTTTTACACTTTTATAATGCTTTTTACCTCAGTTTTGGGGTTAACTATTTGGCCATAGCTGGGACCCTAACAGGTACTACCACCCCGGATCAGGGTGGACATAGGAACACCAGCAATTAAAAAGAGGTTTCATGCTACTCAAAACCTCCTGATCAGAGGCCTTGCTGTTGGACGTAGTTTATTGTCTTACCCTGGATGCAGATGTAGTTTATCATCGTACCCAGAATGGTCCAGAGTCTGAATTACCGGCTCTAAATAGAGTCAGTTCTTCTGACATAAAAGTGCTCCATGCCATAAAAATGACAGAGCATTTGAATATTAATTCAATAACCAGGTAGGCAATGAATGACTGGCCACTACTTTAAGTTTCATATGTTTGCACACAATCTTCAGGTAGCCAGTAACTTGCAGTAATAAGCTGATTACCTTATACATCATCGAACGAATACAATTTGACAAGCAAACCAAACTCATGCAGTGGGGAGGGTAGATCATCCAGCTAAGATCTAAAATGGCAAAAAAAAAAAATCAACCTGGAATGGCTTGCCAGTATAGCAAAAAGTGCTCAGTAACAAGAGTGTCATGGTACAGGAGCTAACACATTAAACCAAAAAGTGCTCACCTGAACCAGACAACCAAATTCATGTTAAAGCATATATGTATATAAATGTACGCATGAAAAATTTTTTGCTACATTACTTAAAAATCAAAAACTAAAAATGAATATTTTGTAAAACACCACAATGGAAAATGAAAGCAGTATATACAACATAGATAATTTAACATATTTTAGACAAATCCAATACTTTACATTAAACAAATAAGATAATCAAACCCCACTAAAAAAAAAAAAGAATCAAAAAAATCTAAATAAATAAATAAATTAAGTAAATAATAAACAAACTAGGAATGCACACATAAACACAAGTAAATGTCATAATAACCAAGAAATAATTAAATAATCAATAATAAATAAGTAAAAAGTTAATTAACATTATAAAATAGCTACAAAAACAAACGAAAATTATTCCTACTTAACAGCGTCTAGAATAATTTGAAATATAATCGTTATCTCCCACTCCATATCTAATAAGAATTATCTCACTATTCTCCATAACTTACTTCAACTTTTCAGTTAAAATAATGAATATTTATGAGTCTTTCTTAAATTTAATAATCTTGGAAAATTAACATTTTTCCTCTTGTCTATAAATACTTCTTACAAAATGAAATCTTTGCATTTGCCTTGATAAAGTCTCTCAGTAGATGAAACACATTGGCTAAGATAAGTTTTTCTTTTGTCTTTGTTCATATTGTCCTTTTCTATCTGAAAAGTTTTACACAGTGTCATGCTAGAAAATCTTTTTCCTCACACATTACATTTACAAATTTGCCATTTGTCTATTGCTCTGTCTGATCTCATGCTACTCCTGCACATCTCAAGGTTCTTAACAAATTCCAAAAAAGGATCTGCAATTTAATCGATCCTTGCCAGTCACTTTCTCACCAATGTCACATGATTTCCCTTTATCCAAATATTTTTGTGGCAACTGCTCTGACAAGGTTTTTTTTCCTATTACCATGACTGCATGAATTTAAGTGTGCTACTAGATTGGCAATTAGGTCCCACATTTTACTGTTGAAATAGTGAAATACAAATGCTGCTTCTCCTCCAACATTTTTTTTCTTGTGCTTCTCTTCTGTTTACTTGTTTCACTGATAATTACAATCTTCAAAAATTTAGAAACAATGTCAATCACCATCTTCTGTCTTCTTGAATACCATTTATATTTTGTCCTTTTCTCAATCCTCCCTATTCTCTCTTCAATTTTCACTTTCTGTAAACCCCTGTGCACTAGTAGCATTCCTGCTTTGCTTTGGGTGATATAATTAAAAATCTAAAAAAAAAAAGAATTAAAATTCACCTTTCTTTCAACTGTGCACTGATGGCTTTGGGGAAAATCTCCAACTGTTGCCAAATTAGTTGGGTTTCAATCCTAGCTTGAAGCAATCGGATGTCTAGCCACACTGATGTCATGTGATGCAAAGAAATAGTCTGTCTGGGAATGAAAATATATATATATATAACCAGAACCCCATTTTTTAAGGCAAAATTATACTTAGTGAGCATCAGAATCACATTCTTCAAGGCAAAGTTAGGGGCAATAAAATTTAAACAGAACACCATTTTTAAGGCAAAATTATGCTTAGTGAGCATCAGAATCACATTCTTCAAGGCAAAATTAGGGGCAATAAAGTTTAACCAGAACCACATTTTTTAAGGCAAAATTATACTTAGTGAGCATCAGAATCACATTTTTCAAGGCAAAATTAGGGGCAATAAAGTTTAACCAAATCCACATTTTTTAAGGCAAAATTATGCTTCGTGAGCATCAGAATCACATTCTTCAAGGCAAAATTAGGAGCAATAAAGTTTAACCAGAACCACATTTTCTAAGGCAAAATTATGAATAGTGAGCATCAGAATCATATTCTTCAAGGCAAAATTATAGGAACTAAAATGTTAATCAGAACCACATTTTTTAAGCTAAATTATGGTTGGTGAACATCAGTAATTATCTAAGTAACACACTCATATATGAAATTGAATTTCAGTTTCCTTGTAGTGAAATGTTAAATGTAAGTATCAATTACATATATATAAATTCCTTTTTACCAGAATGAATGTGTCTGTGTCTGTGTGTGCATTTGTCTGTAAGTATGTTAACGTTTACCAATTTAATGAATGGTCAAGCCCAACAAAATCAACAGGAAATGCTAAACTTAAGTCCATCAATAGTACCACCAATTTGGTAATTATGGCTTCTTTCTGTCTGCAAGCCAGGAAATATTCATATACATATGTTATTAATACTTACACAAACATACACACTCTTGTAGAAATTTATAAGTGTAGCTGCTGGCACTTAAACAATGGTATAAATGAATGCAGTATATACATACACACACAGACACACACACACATATATATATATGCTTATATATATATATATATATATATATATATATATTTGATAATTGTGCATTTATGTAGCAATCCTTCGTTTATACATGTTTCATTAAAGATGACAAACAAGGTACTACTGCAGTTAAGCTTTTTATTCAATTTTTCTTGTGTTCAAACAAGTGTTTTCTTTTCTGGACACACTTTTCTGCTATTGATGGACTATTGATGGAGTTTAGCATTTCCTGTTGAAAAGAATATAATATTAACTACAAACATGACTACAATGTGCTGACTGTGATTGGAAAATAAAACATCCCTATAACTCTAGAAACATACACACAGCCCATACACCCAATTAAAAAGGAAAAATAAAATCATATGATAATGGCTAAAAGTATAGCTGAAATCGCTCGGAATTACAGGACATTTGCACAGTTTCTACGCACTGCAGTATCTATAAAAGAAAACACTTGTTTGGACACAAGAAAAATTAAATAAAAAGTTTAATTACATTACCTTGTCTGTTGTCTTGAATGAAACATATATATATATATATATATATATATATATATATATATATATATTTGCGTATTTAGGCAGCAATCCTTCTTTCATGGAAATTTCATTGAATACGTGATATGTCCCGGAAAGGGATATATTTGTTCAAAGTAGCAAAGTGGTTGTTGAATACTGTAACCAAGTAGGACAATCTAGCAGGTAACTGTAATGGACTGGTCCTCGTCGTAGTGGTAGGAAATAGGCGTAGGCAATAAGCGAAGACTATAGGCATCGTCCCTGTACCTCCACATCAGTCTGTATTTATGGCTGACACCAGTAAATCATATTACTGTGGAGGGAACCCAGGTGTATGTATATTCATTACATCAATATGACAGACAAGGTGATTTTATTTAGTTTTTTATACAATTTCTCATGCGATCTGATAATTTTTTCTTTTCAAATGATAAATTATATTAAAACTGGCCAAATGTTCTTTTTTCTGAGCGCTTTCAGCTATACATTTAGCTATTTTCAAGGATTATATATATATATGTATATATATATATATATATATATATATATATATATATATATATATATATATATATAAAGAAAAACAGACTACTTTAAGGTTCCATTGTAATAATTTATTTCACCAGAGCCCTTTTAAAGGATGCTGGATCATCAGACATCACTTCCACAAGGTGAAACGAAAAAATGAAATGAAAATTCACACTTTTGATGGGTAGTATTAAGTTTATGTAATTTAACAGAGAGTGTAGCGAGGAGTGGTGTGAGAAACATGGTCAAGTTTAGAGAGGGTTTATTTTAATATTTCTTTCAATCATACTTAGTATTGAGGGAGCATGGACTAGACATTAACCTATTTAATCGGTTAACTTAACGGAAATGATATATTGAAAGGGGAGAAGTGACAAAAAGTAAAAGAAAAAAGAAAGAAGGGGGAAGTAGAGAGAAAGAAGCTGTAATTAGGTTTACGGAGGAAGAAGATATATATATATATATATATATTATATATGTGATAATATGACTGAGGGAATATACAAAAATGATGAGAATTTTATGTTTTTCAGGTTAGCACAAATTCTGCCAAAAATACTTAGTAGATAAGTAGAGTATTCGATAAATGAAGAAATTTTAAACATCTTTTATTTAAAATTTAAATTTGATTTATAATTTTAGATTTTATTTAAGATTTATCAAACATCTGGCTTTGATGAGTATTTCAATATGAAACTCTTGAGTAAACTAATCAAATAAATTACTTGAACTTTAAAAGTTTTTTTCACACTAATGTTAAACCAATACAAGTTTCAAGATCTTCTCAATGTAGAAGTTTACTGTCTGGTGTTGCATAATAAGATAATTGTTTACCCTAGAGTGGAAGAGGTAAAAAGTCTAGGAATTTAATGCCTCCAAAACTAAAGAGCTCTCTATTAATCATCTGAAAGACATGTTTCTACCTTCCATCAGCATGTCTGATGCTATCCTCAAGGAGGGTGACACATTGTACTTTCTTGGACTAATATTCTCAGCTGACACAAAGTGGTGAAACTATATTGAATCCACTGCTAGGTGTGCTGTCAAGAAAATTGATTCACTGTGTCGTGCTATCCAGTTCTTCTCTCCTGAATCTATCTAACATATCTATATATCTTACATTGCATCAGCAATATTGTTGGTCCTGATCTGGTATCTAAGCTTCAGTACCCACCTCTGTAAAGCTGCTTCCCTGTGCTTTTTCTATAAATACTTTTATGGCAATTATTCAGATGAGCTATTTGCTATGGTAGCTTATCTTTATGAATTTAAGCACAGTACTAGCTTACCAACAAGGTTCCATATGTTTATAATTGTGTTGGTTAGATGTAATCGTAAGTTCTATGCTAATTAGTTTCTTTTTTACCACTTCTCACTTATGGTACTCTATTCCAGACAACTTTGATCTTTAAAAATTTAAATACAATATCAATCGTTATCTACTGTCTTCTTGATTCCTCTTTCTTTATTGTTCTCACTTCTCACCTGTGGAAATCTCTTCCAGCTCCATGCTTTCCAGACAAGTTTGATCTTTAAAAATTTAAATACAATATCAATCGTTATCTATTATCTTCCTAATCACTCTTCTATTGTTCTTGCTCCTTAGTAATGCTTCTGTTTTCTAATTCTCTCACACTCAGTAATACCATCAATCTTAGTTACTTTACTGCCTTACATGGGGTGAATTTGCTAAAATTTTATCTGTAAATATACAAATATGAGAGAGAGAGAGAGTGTCTTACTTCTGATAAGAAAAGAACACACAAATTTGTTGGTGAGTGCCTCAGACTCTGAGGCCTACATCAATTGCCTTGAGGAAGTAGTGCTGCCCTGAGTCAAGAGGGTGTTTGCTGGCAAGAAAACTGCACCATGCCACACAAGCAGGAAATAGCAATTTCTGCGATCACATCACCCCTTACATCTGGCCACCTAACTACCCAGAATGTAACCGCCTTGATAATTATGTGTGGAGTGCAGTTGAGCAAGTGACCAACAAAATTCTTTGTAACACCAAAGATGAACTGAAGGCAAGGATTATGACAGTATTCAACAACATAAACCAGGAGAATATCCAGAAGAGTTGCAGGAGACTCTGAAGTTATCTGGAGTCCATGGTTGAAGCCAATGATGATTTTATTGAATAAATTTTCTTTTATATTAAATCATAATAACCTCATCAACATATAAAAAAAAGATAAAAAGTAATGGAAGCCTTAATAATAAAAAAGAAAAAGTCAACACTCAGTAATATTAACTATGAACACAGCTACAATGTGATGACTGTGTTTGGACTGTGTTCAGAAAATAAAACATCCCTATAACTCTAGATACATACACACAAGACATACATCCAGTTAAAAAGTAAAAATAAAATCAACCTTGATAATGGTTAAAAGTATAGTTGAAAGAGCACAGAATTACAGAACATTTAGACAGTTTCTACACACTCTGTATCCATAAAAGAAAACATTGTTAGAACACAACAAAAATGAAATAAAAAGCTTAATGGCAATACCTTGTCTGTTGTCTTTAATGAATATATATATATATATATATATATATATATATATATATATATGTATATCATAGTTAACCTGAAAAACATTTTGCAAAAAATTTCAATATCCTCATTTGCTCTTTTTTTTAAATCATCATGTATAAAATAATATAAATTAATGTAAATTTAAATCTTTATAATTTAATTTTTCATAATCTATTCAAATGATGAGCAAAAGCCCACTAAATATTTGGAAAAAAGATGATTTGAATTTCTAACAAGCAGGAAAAAGTTACAATGCCTGTATGTATGTGTGTATTTTGACAGCAGTTCTTCTTTAATGCATGTTTTGTTAAGTTTTTCATTATATGTTTCTTGCATGAAAATATGTTCTCTTTTCTATACTTAATGTGTGTAAAAATTGACCCAAAGTTTGTTGACTGCAAGCACTTTCTAATAATTTATGAGCTATTTTCAAGGATTTTAGTTTTACTACCAAAAATAGAGTCTATATGGTCAGTATGCACACATATGTAAATATATACGTATAAACATACATATATATATATATATATATATATATATATATATAATTGATATTATTCAGTGTTGGCTTTTTCTTTTTCATTAATAATGCTTCCATTATTGTTACAAATAAAACATTCCTATCACTCTAGATAGATACATAAATTTATCCATATATTCAGTTAAAAATTCATCCTTGATAATGGCTAAAAGCATAGCCAAAAGTGCTTGGAAAACATTCAAACAATTTTTATATAATTTTTGTCCTGAAAAGAAAAAATTGTACAAACACAGGAGGAATTATATAAAAACATTCAACCAACCCACCTTGTGAGTTGTTTTCAATGAAACTTGCATAAAAGAGTGGCTGCTGCCCAAATACACAATATATATATATATATATATATATATATATATATATATAGACACACACACAAACATTTATATATATATATATATATATATATATATTGTCATCCACAGACAGACTGTTTTGCTATATCACAGCTCATCACTGTGGCTAAACATCCAATTGCCTCAAGCCAGGATCGAAATCTGACTGATTTAGCCCCAGTCAGGGATTTTCCCCTAAGCTATCGGCTCTCAGAAGAGAGGAAGGTGAATTTTTACATATTTATTTTGAATAAACATGTCAGTGACTCTGAGAGCTCAATTCATAGAAGAGCTTTGCATTATCAGCAGTCACTGTTTATAAATTTGCACTTTCTCTCTAAAGTGGTTGACCAAAATTTATTTTTTTAGTGGTGTGTATGTATATTTTTAATTGAATTCACCCAAAGCAAATCAGTAAAACCACTAAGACACAAGAGGGTTACTGAGTGTGGAAGAATTAGGAACAGAAAGATTACTAATGAGTGGGCAGATAAAAGAGTTATCAGGAATACAGTAGATAGTTATTGACATTGCATAAATCTTTTGGGCGTTTAAACATGGCTGGAAAGCATGAAATTGGAAGGTAGTTCTACAAGTGAGAAGTGTGAGAAAAGAAACTGATAGCATAGAATTTATGTCTACATTTAGCCAGCTCAAATACAAATTGATGGGATCTTAACGGCATTCTAGTACTGCAATTAAATTCAAAAAGTCTAGTTACCATAGTGAAGAGCTCAACCGAACAATTACCTTGAAAGTATTTACAGAAAATATATATAAGTGTGTTTGTGTGTATATATATATATATATATATATATATATATATATATATATATATATATATATATATATATACTGATTATCACTTAGCTGATTGATGCTATATTCAGCATCCTGACTCTGAAGTTTCATATATAAACTCTTTTGTAAGTGTTTGGTTCATTCAGCAGAGGTCTCAATTTGCAATTATGTGTATATATATATATATGGCAAGCTGGTTTCACTGGTCCCTAAACCACTATATCTATATATCTATATATATATATATGTATATAAGTTGATACTGAGATCAACACTGAGTGACAACAGTCTGTATCATGCTTGAACACAATTTTCAGGAACAAAGATTCAAGCATGGAAAAGACAGATGCTTCTCAGTTTTGACTTCAATGTCCACTTTTATATTTACATATGCTCTCTAACTTATATTGAGCATTTTTACCCATAAATATAGCATAACTTAAAACTATATTTTATCATAGATAGATATACATAGGAAAATCTTCAGTATCTGTCTATATTTCTGAGATGAGGTATTATGTACATTATTTGGACTATTGTCTTCATCTTTGTCGACATATTTATTACAGCATTTCGACTGTTGTATGCTCCAGCCTTCTTCAGGTGGTTGGAATGTCGAACTGAACCCTTTATTTCACTTGCTGGGGTAGACTATTCTAGTTCTATGTACCTTAAGGACACATGGCACAGTGGATAAAGGTGTTGGTTAGATCCAGTGACAGGACCCGGAGTGTGAGTTCAATACCGTGTTAAGGCAGTGGATAACTTGGAGAGGGGAATTAACAGGAGATAACTGATAACTGACATCTATTAAACATGGCACGTGGAACTAGAACAGTCTACCCCAGTAAGCAAAATAAAGGGTTCAGTTCAACATTCCAATTAGCTGAAGAAGGCCGGAGCGTACAACGGGCAAAACGTTGTAATAAATATGGCAACAAAGATGAGGACACTAGTTCAAATAATGTAAATAAGGAAAAACTTGTCTTTTGGAGTTTTATCAAAGCAATAACATTGCTGTAGTACAATATTTTCATGACAGATGGCATTACCCTTCCGACTGTAACATCAACAAGTGACATATGCCACATGGCAGACATACATCTGTCATTTGAGGAACCTAGATTATTTTGAAATGGTATTCCAAATTTGAAAATGTTGTTGAAGTTTAAAGACAATCAAGCCGTGAGTTTGGAACATAACCTCCAACACATTCGACTATTTCACAGATTTATGATGAGTTAGTATTACAATATTAGTAGAAGTTTTTCCTTTCCTTAAGTGTGTATACATATTTTTGGCAGGTATTATATATATATATATATATATATATATATATATATATATATATATGAGTTGGGAACAAATATGGATAGAACATGAATCAGAATCTGAGAGAATGATAAGATAAAGAATAAAAAGGAAATGTTTATCAATCTAACATTTTTGACTTTTATTAAATCTTCATCAGAGAATGACATGGAGAAAAAGAAGAAAGTAATTCTGGTATTTTTACTTTTGTGTTATTTGATTTTCATTGGTTAATAAAGTTTCACATGCATTCAGCTTGTTAAACCAACATTAGTATAATTTCTGGTATTCTGAATTCAAAGAGAGCATCCATTGAAAGTTTCAAGAAATTAACGCATTCGAAGCTGAACTGAAAGACTATAAATATTGCTTTATGTATATAAGTGCTTAAAAATTCTAGTTTGCTATGTGGAATTCAGATGATAATGTACATGCATAAGTTTGGGTTGTTTGTTTTTGGCATGTTGATTTGGGAATGTTTTTACATACATAACATTTGTTTTAGATAAACATATGTTAAATTATTTCAGAATCGATTCAGTAAAGTTTGGTGATATAATATAATGTTTTTGGTGTGTGTTTATAAAGGGTGTTCTAATAACTTGGACTGATTTTAAATGTAAAATAGTTTAAAATTCTAATGATTTTTTTTCTTTTTCTTTCAGATTTGGCAGACATTTGGGCAATATTTTTTTTTCGCTCAATTTCCATGACTTAAATAGCATGATCCAATAGAGAAATAAATAAATTTTCATCAATAACACTGATTTATTTACTGCTGACTTTGATCCGTATTAATGAAATACCCTTATATATAATCTGTCTTAATGAAACACCGTTTAGTTAGTAATATTGTTATTGAAGTACAGTTGATCCTCAAAGTACAGAATTTTTTTTCTCTATATCTCATTCTCCGATGAAGTGTAAATAAAAGTGAAAAATATTTGAGCGATAAATGTTTCTTATTTGTTCTTTATCACTTCATATATATATATATATATATATACTTTAAAAATCAGGGGATCAGTTGAATCCTCTACCTTGGTTTCAACCTTAGCGTTCATTAGTTTTTTTTTTAAACTAAAGAGGTCATTTCATAAAAATCACCTGAAGACACTGTAAGGTTGCTACCAGGGTTGCAGATTCATCTGATCTCCTTATTTTTAAAGTTAAAACTCTGCATGTTCTTTTGACTTTTGTTTTATTTTTTCACAGGTGTATTGAACACTGTTTCCTGGTATAATTCAACTCTGACCATTTGATCATTGACATTTTATGTATTATATATATATATATATATATATATATATATATATATATATATATATATATATATGCAAATATGTAAATATCTAAAAGAATATACACACTCACAAATATATAAATTCATATACATATGTGTATAAAAAGGTATATAAATATCTAAGAGAAATGACCAAATAAATCAATGAAACATGCAAAGAAAACACTGTAACAAAAAGACAAATATACATACTTATTTAAATATTTTCTGATCACAGATATTTTGTGACATTTTGTTTTGTTTGTTTTTAGAACCCAGCCTTGTATCTAATTTCATTTCCTGCCTTTCCATAGGTGTGTCCCCCTTCAAGTGACTCACTCAGGCCATCTCTTCCTCACAGTGCCACAAATTGTTTGATCATTGGAAACTCTAGAAATGCAGTCAACGCCTCTTTTGTCAGATGATAATGCAGCAGAGCATTTAACACCAAAGCAGGAATTTTCTGCCTTAGCAGCAATTAAGCAATTAGTTCTAATTGAATGTTGCTCTGAAGAAGGGACCCCAAAGCTGTGCATGAATTCCAATCCTGATGTTAGTGCCATTGCCATTCTATAAAACAATTATAAAAATGTGATTTTGCACAGAAATGGCTTTAATCAGTTTCTCAAATGTTCTTTGAAGGCCTCCTTAATGATTGAACTTATTCTTCCCTTTCATCAAGAAAGAACTGAAAAACTTACAATATTCTGTGTGTGTGCGTGTGTATATATCTGTATGCACAGATATATATGTGTGAGTATGTATATCTGTACATGTATATAAAGTATTAAAAAAAATGGCTCTAATATATGTATATATCTGGGTTGGTAGCCTTTTGTGTTTGTATGTATATATTCAACTATATGTCCTGGGTATGATGATAAATTACATCCAGCAGTATGGCCTTTGAGATTGCAGGTTTTGAGGAGTGTGGAAACACCTCTTAATTACTGCTGTTCCCAGGTCCATTCTGACCTAGAGTGTTAGCACCTGTTAGGTATGGGCAAATAGTAAACATCTTATGGCCAGGTTGGCATTTTTAGCTTTGGTTGGCAACTTTCCTAGGAGAAGGAAAGCTTTGTAACATAAATATATGTTTGTATATAAGTGTGTATATTGATGCACAGGGACATAGAAATTCTTTGCTTTTTATCCAGTAGTGCAGTAAGCCTAATTCTCGTTAGGACATTCCAGTAGAGGAAAGCTCTGAGATAAAACCTGATGTTTAGTTGGTTGTTGGTTGTCTCATACTGACTGTTCTGAAAAGAGGGTTTAGTGATGTGCAACACTTTTGAGCACTTCAACAAATTCACGCACATAAATTTCTTGGACTCTTCCTTCATCCATTCAAGTATAAAAAACGCAAAGCCTTACAAGAATCACAACAATATTTAAAACCTCTGCTAACAGGAAAAATTAGCAATTACGACATTTCTGGATGCAAAAAACCTTTTAAAACAAAAATCCAAAATCTTAAGTCCCGGCTTACATATTAGAAAATTCCTCTTAAGCACATAAGAGGCTGGATGAAAAAAAAAGTAATGTACATTTCAATTAACCCTCCCCCACCAAACAATATATTTACAATACCCTTGCTTATCTTCTTTCCTCCTTCTTCTTCTTCCCCTTCCTTCTTCACATCCTCCTCCTCCCTTTCTATTACACCCAACGTTGTGCATTTGTTTATTTATTTTTGAAAATAATAATATAGTGTTCATTAGTTTTTTTTAGTATAAAGTGTTAAGTGGTCATTTGATAAAAAATGCCTGAGGATACATTAAAGTTGACACAAAAACAACTTACTCGCTACAAAGATGCATTCTTGTTTTAATGCCGCTGCATCTCGACTGGTGAGAACCAAAATGGTTATGAACAATTCTATTTACAAGCAAGCTACTTCTGTAAAAAAGAAAAAAAAAACCATAGGGAGAAACAGCTTCAGATGAAACAGAGAAGGGCAAAGAAGAAGAAAAGAGAAGGAAAGGAAAGAGGGTGACAGAGCAAGACATTAGTATTTGTTGATAGCAGTTTGGGTGGTGACGGAATGTTGAGGTGTTAGACAAGGGTCTGAACCAAAATGTTTAAAAACAAAGTGGAAGCATTTTTGGTTTCACAAGTTGAGATGCAGCCACATTGAAACAAGAATGCATCTTTGTAGTGAGTAAGTTGTTTTTGTCTGTATGTAAAAATTATAATAATTAATTATTGCTCTACTCCTCATATTGAGCCCTCTTTTGAATTAATGGGGTGAATGCTAGAATTTTTATTATTTTTGTTCATCCTCATTACATTTGTATATATATATATATATATATATATATATATATATAAAACAGAAAACAATCTCTAGCTTCAGTGAACTGATTTAAAATCCAACAACACCAAACATCTTTGATATAGATAAACAGACAGGTGTACAGATACCCTAATGAGTCTGGACATTGGAGGCGATAAGGAAATCTAATTTAATTTGAATAATGGCAACAATGTATTGTCTGCGATCCCAAGACATTTTTCTTCACATACAGTTTTGTCTTTCTTTCATTCTAACCTGAGGGAATCAAAGAGAGCAGACAGTCTTGGCAAAATGAGTTGTTAATAAATGTTCTATTTTGTCTCATCATCTTCACAAAGTTGATAATCAACATAGAAGCCATTCTTCTTCTACGTGCCATGTCTCGTCAAGATATTCAGGATCATGGCTCTCCACAATTTCCTGTACCTTGTAGCTCTTAATAAATATTGTTTTTTGTTATCTCCCCTAAACCTTGTTCCGTCATTCATTTACTCAAGCTCGCAAGGTAGATTATGCATTATTTTATTCTCTCCCTATTGTCTTCAAACTATTTTGAGAGTATCAAATTTTCCAAGCATTCTTTCGTAATTATGCATCCTAGAAATTTCAAATTTCTCTTCCTGATTTTAAATATAAGTGAACTTTTTTGTTTCCATTTCCTCTAAAAACTTTGCCATTGCTCACATGTTCAGTCCATGGTATTCTCAGTATCCTTCTGTAAAACCACATTTCTGTTACTTTATGTCTTTTCTTCATCTTTTCTAAGATTGTCCAGCATCCACTGCTATTTTGGAGGGCCGATATCACATAACAGTTCAGTATTCTTTTCTTTGAGGCTGGCAAACAAAATAAATACTGCTTAAGATAAAATGGCGTCTCTACTAAAAAAAATTCAAACTTCTTTTTAAAAAAGGAGTAGTGAATTATAGTAAGCTTTTCCATTTATCATTAGTAAATATAGTTTTTGCTTAATAACAATATCACCTAAACAGTACAAATTAATATAGAAATTTAATTTAAAATTTTATAAATTTAAATTAAAATTTAAAGCAAATAAAACAATTCTTGTAAAAACTATTCATCAAAAAAATTTCTTAAGACAATAGTGTTAATAATATATCTTATTCATAAAAGCAATTAAAAGCTTCTCCAATTAAATTTTTTTTTATTATTTTATGATTCAGCACAGATTTTCATCGATTGTGGGCCTTGATTTACAAAAAGAACTGATAATTTTAATTCTCTAAGGAGCATAAACATTAAGGGGTAAAGAATTCAATTTCTTGAAATTTCATAAAATTAAATAATTAGAAACATATAAAAAGATATTTTTACCAAGATTTTTCCAGGCCCTCCTTCCTCATTATATGCCCCAGAAATTTCAACTGTCTCTTCGTTAAGTATGAATTTTCTTTTTGTTCCATTTCCTCCAAAACCTCGTTGTCGCTCCCATGTTTGGCCCATGGTATCCTCAGCATACTTCTGTAGAACCACATTTCTGTTACTTCAAGTCTCTTCATCTTTGAGGAGATTGTCTAGCATTCACTGCTATCTAGGAAGACTGATATTATACAAGACTTTAGTAGTTTTCTTTGTTTCTAATGAAATTTTCCTGTTTCTTAATACTTTGCTTAGATTTTGGACATTAATATTAAGTTCATTAATAGTGTGAGGTCTTTCGACATCATGCCATCTTACCCAGCTGATCTCACTATCATTGATCATGCAGCAGAACTGATATTACATAACAGTTCAGTACTTTTTTGTTTATTGCTAATTTTTTCTGTTTCTTTATACTTTGCTTAGCTTGTAGAAGGCCTCTTTCACTATCCCAATCCACTTTCTATTGTCTGTTAAAACACCTCCTAGATATTTAAATTGACTAATTATAAAAAGTGCTCTTATAATAACTCACTCACTCTTTCCCTGGTATAACATAAGGAGACAGTTGAAATCTTTGGAAGACCTAAGGAAGAACAAGGGCTTCAAGAATTTAACACTGACAGAACATAATAAAAGCAAGCAAGGATGCTGGGAATAGCATGGATGAAACATGTGTGCAAAGAGGAAGTTTTAAGGAAAATGGTCACGAGAACAACACTTATATTTACAATTAAGAAGTGACAGTCAAAATTTCTGAAATACATAATGAAGAAAGAGGACTTGTAGAATTTAACACTCACAGGACAGTGAAAACAAGAAAAACTGAGTGGAAACAGGAAATAATCTTGTTAAGAAGTTTATGAAAATGAATAACAGAGCAAATGCTGGGAGAGATAGTAAGGGAACAGATATTGTTTAGATCTAGAAAGTACAGGAAACTGTGGAGAGCCATAATTGCCCATGTCATGAAAGAATATGCTGAGAAGAAAGAGGCAGACTGTGAATATTCTGAAAGAATTGTAGTTATGCCTTTCCCCAAGAGTTTAACTTTGAAAGCCATCATAGTCCACATTCTGTTTTGCTAACCATTCTAACACTAATTTATGCTAAAGTTCTTTTCTCTCTACATCTTAAATTATACAATAAAAAAACTACATTAAGTAATGTTCAAAGAGATATTAAATTCTTAACAGCTATCTAGTCTATCTATTAGAACCAGCATCTGTGAGTAAATACATTCATATATATATATATATATATATATATATATATATATATATATATATATATACACACAGTGTGCGATAGATAAATTGTCATCTAAATTACATGCAAATTAAAATAACACTGATATTTCATTTAATCAGATATATTTATCAAAATTACTCAAAAATATCTTGAAATACTAAAGACTAAATTTAAATCACCATTGGCTTCAACAATGGCCTCCAGACAACTTTAGAGTCTCCTGCATATCTTCTGAACAGTCTGCTTGGTTAAGTTGGTAAAAGCTCCCATGATTCTTGCCTTCAGTTCATCTTTGGTATTACAAGGAATTTTTTGGGTCTCTCGCTCAACTGAACCCCACACATAACAATCAAAGGGGTTGCAATCTGAAGAGTTAGGTGGCCAGATATAAGGGGTTATGTGGTCGCAGAAATTGGCTGACAGCCATGACTGAGTTCCCTTGCTTGTGTGGCATGGTGTAGAATTCTGTTACCAAATATAGGGTCTTTGAACAATCACCCTCTTCACCCAGGACACCACTACATTCTCAAGATTCTTGATGTAGGCCTCTGTGTTGAGTTTGAGCCTCTGTGGGAAAATGAATGGAGGCATAACATCACCATCACTATTGATCTCTTCAAACATCTTTGTAATCAGCATTTTTCATTCAGCTCTTTCTAAATCCTCAGATTGACACCTAAACAATCTGAAATGTTTGTACTGGAGATTCTGGCATGGATGCTAAGTGGTACAATATGCCTTTTTCTAAATTTCTGGTAGAGGGAATTGCAACACGGTGCTCCTTTTCTTACAGATGGTGCAGTTGACAAAATCAGAAACAAAGAATGCACATGTGCAAAATTAAAAATATAAAATGGCAACAATTTACCCATCACACTTGGTAGGTAAAGGCTATCACTGAGAGGATCAGACTGTATAGAAAAAAAAAGAAGACATCAGATTAAAATGATTTTATCTGTTAAAAGAAGTTCTCAGTATTTTGGGACCATTGGTTAGTCTCCCTTTTAGTGACTCATGAGATGTAGTAGTCTTAGGAATTCAAATCAAGAGTGAAAGGAAGCCAAAAACTGGGGGAGATCCCATGATTATGAAACCTCTTGGACAATCACTGTTAGATTATATGAAGTGATGTGAGAGTGACCAGCTTGACTTGCATCTCAGTCAAGGCAAGTGAAGCCTAGTGGGAAGAAATGGCATGGCATGACATGTTCCTTACTCATCATCCCCATGAACATCACAAACTAAATGGATTTGGTAGACATCTCCATGATTTATTCAGATTTTTATAGAAAAATAATCAATGTTATTTGATTTAATACTGTATTATGGCATAACAAACTAGGATAGATTTTCCCTTTGATTTCTTTTAAATATCTAAGTCTTATGGGCAAACTCATTGGCGGTTCTTTATACAAAGAAGAGTCAATGTTGTTTCATTTAATATTATGTATGCTATAACAAATCAATAAAGTACCTTATTATGGGATAGATTTTCCCTTTGATTTCTGTTAAATATTATGGGTTCTCATTGGCAGTTCTTTATAGAAAGAAGAGTCAATGTTGTTCCATTCAATGTTATGGTAAGCCATAAGAAATCAATAAAGTACCTTATTATGGGATAGATTTTCCCTTCAATTTCTGTTAAATATCTAAGTCTTATGGGTTAACACATTGAAGTTCTTTATACAAAGAAGAGTCGATTTTCTCCATTCAATATTATGATATGCCATAACAAATCAATAATTACCTTATTATGGGATAGATTTTCCCTTTGAGTTCTATGAATTGGTTTAGCATCTTTGCAATGTCTTCTTTCAAACAAACAATATGTCTTAAGTCAACCATGAATGTCTTAACAATTAGTGCTGAAATATTTTGTCACACTTCATATAAAAATAGCAAAGCATGAGCTGTTTCTTTAGATATCTCAACAGGGTTTTCTATGCTGGTCTTCTTCACAAGTTGAAGGGTTATGGTGTTTCTGGCTGATTATTTGATTTGTTTCTCTCATTCTTATCAAATCACATAATGAAACTCATCTTGAATGACCACTCCTCTAGATATTTTTTCATTAATGAAGACATTCATTCCACAAGGCTTTATTCTTGAACCCACACATTTTTATAAACAATCTTCCTGATATCATCAGATTGCAACACAGTATCTGTTAGAAGTCAGACCCAGTGTACTTTCTGTTCTTCCCTACTACTGTGACAATGGACTATTCAAAATAGTCAAGATTTAGGAAGGCTGTAGTTAGAGTATCAGAGGAACCAAAGATTATGTAGGGAAAACAAAGAAGAAGAGGTTTATTCAATACTTATATATAGAATGGAAAAACTTGAGTAAAACAACTACTGCTCACATCCTACTGTAATGTGTCTACTTGCCATATTTATAAGCAGAAGTAGTTGATTGTTACAGTAGTAGGAAAGAGCTGGAAGTACACTGAGTCCTACTCTACAACAGTATCTATGATGATAATACAACTATTTACTTTTATCATAATAGTAATTCTGATAAGTTTGATAAAATCAAATTGGCAGCTGATCCAAAAATTACCTTCAATCTGTTGTTAATTAGGGCAAGAAATGGCTTGTTAATTTTAACACATGAAAGGAAACAGCTCTCTATAAATCATCTTAAAGAAAAGTTTAGTTTCCATCAGCATGGCTGATGCTAATCTCCAAGAGAACAACTCACTGCACCTTTTTGGTCTTTTATGAGTTATACTGATATGAAATTGAAAGAACATATTTAATCAATTACTAAGTCTGCTGCTAGAAAAGTTATTTTACACTATCATGCTAGACAATATTTTTTGACAGAATCTATCTTTCACATTTATAAGTCTACCTTTTCTTTGAATGCATCAAATATTACTGCCACATCTGATCTGACATTTCTGCTATATATCTAGAAATTCTTGACAAATTATAAAGAATCTGCTACATTATTGGCATCTAAGCTTCAATGATTTTTTCCCACTGATGTAAAATAGCCTCTCCCATGCTTTTTCTATACACGTTTTCATGATAATTGTTCTAATGAGCTCTCTTCTTTTCAGATTTGAGTGAAGTACAAGATTGAAATCTAGGTCAAAATATTTCACTGTTGAAATTGATTTTTTTCTATTCTAATAGTTTCTTCTCCCAGAGTTCTCACTTGCTGAATTCTCTTCTGGCATCCTGCTTTCTTGTCAAATACTATTTTCAAAAATTTAAATGCAATGCCAATCATCATCTTCTGTTACTTGAATCCTGTTCTTTTATTGTCCTATCAGTTTCTTTCACTCTCAGTAACCCCTTGTATCCTAGTTGCTTTTATCATTTTCCTTGGGGTGAAATGATTTTAAAAAGACACTATCTTTTTATAGTTTTATGGAAATTCTTCTGACCAGCTTTCCTATTTGGCATCTTGATTTTAGAATATAGTTGGTCCTAAGAACTTATCTTGTAATCATTCAAATTCTCCGACTGTTCAGGTCATTCTTAGCTTGTAATATGAAAATTGTTTTGATGAGATTTCATCTATGGTATTTTGACTCCATGAATTTAAGCCTATTACTTGATTAGCAGTTAGGTCCCAGTATTTTACTTTTGAAATGGTTAAATGTTATCATAAGGCCTATTCTAATATTTTCTTCTCTTGCATGTCTCACACTTGGAACACTCTTCTTGGTTTCCTGTCAACTAAAATCTTCCAAAATTTAAATGCAGCATCATTCCTCATCTTCTGTCGGATTGAATTCTGTTCTTTATATTTTTATTTCCTCCTCAGTAATGTTTTCTCAGTTTCTGTCACTTGCAGTAACACTTTCAATCTTAGTGGCTTTACTGCCTTGCTTGGGAGTAAAATGATTAAAAATATTCACCTCTGTCTTAGTTTTATTTTCAGTAGCATTGAATTGCTTCTAAATATTGTCTTGAGATTGTATGAATTGCAAAACTTCTGAATTGTTTTCAATAAGTCCTTGACTGGAGGAGTTTGATTTCAGGTGGTTTCAAAAATACCAACGGTGCCTCATCCTTCAGGAACTCCTGATCCATTCCACAAAGTATTCGTAGTTTCTAACATATGACAAGGACTTTTCTGCGAGCGTGTTTACTATATATATATATATATACATATATATATATATATATATATATATATATATATATATAGAGAGAGAGAGAGAGAGAGGGAGGGAGAATATACAAATACAATGTATATTCTTCAAAATTTCAGATGATATGTATTTTCTTATATTAAATTTGTAAATAATATCAGGATCCTTTTGTATTTGTTAGTGAAAAATGAAATGAATGACTCATGTAGATATTAGTCTGTCAGATGGGAATAATAATAATGATAAATAAACTTTCTCTGTTCAATTTTTGAAGATTTTTCTTTTTGGCTGATTCAAGTTAGACAAGACGAAAAACACATTTTTTTTATTCCCCCTTGAGGAATTGTTCGATTTACTTCATACGAAAGATTTCATTTTCTAAGGACAATGCCCTCATTTTCTCAAACGTTTTGACAATTAACAACTCTTTTGTTAAGATCAGAAAAAACTGTTTCAGGTTTATTTCCCTTGATTAAATGTAGTTTTCAAATGTAAGTAAATATTTAAAAAAAAAAAAAAAAACATCCAGAAAAAACAAAACATTTTACCACAACTTTCTTGTCACTTAACAATTCAATAAACTTGGCTGTCCTCAACTTCCTGTTATTCCTTGCTTTAAATAACCTTTAACACTTTGCCATTCTTATTTGTCCTTGTTCTGATATACATTCAAACAAACTTCTCAAATACATTACTTGTTTACTCCTGCTTCTCTTGCCTTCAGAATGTTTTGAAATTATTTAATTCTTCTGCATTAATGAAAAAAGATCTAGAGAAGTGGTCATTCAAGATGAGTTTCATTATGTGATTTTCCAGAAACGTCAGCTGTATCTGGTTCATCAGCAGCAGTTTTTTAACTTTCTTTTCTCTTTAAAACTTGCTCATTGCTCAAATGCTCTGTCCATTGTGTTTTCAGCATTTGTCAGTAGAACACATTTCTGTTGCTTCAAGTTCATAATGCTTAGCATTAATCATAAATAGACACACAAAAGAAAAAAATTGTCATCATGCAGCATAAATAAACTAGAAAGGCTTTGAATCAGCTGACATTAATATTAAATGATTAAAACGACAGCCTTCCATGGAAGTCACTTTTGCAGTCCTTAACAGTAAGTACAGCTTGCTTACCATACAATTGGTTGAACTTGTTACTGATGTCCAGTCTGGCTGTGAATACCTTAGCCTCCTTATTGATATTATTTATATCGGATGCTGGTGCATTTTTGTAGTGCACAGTGGCTTCATCAGTCAACTTCTTTTTGTAACACTTTGGGCTCATAGTATAGATGTCTTTTGTTTTATCACCCTTAACAAATATCATTGGTGACTTTTGGAAGCTGTTGGTGATTCTCTTAAACTTGATTTGATCTAATAAACCAATCAGGTCTTCTTCAAAGCCAGCCAGCTCCTCAATGATGGTAGAGGTCAGGGTGGGAGCTATCTGCTGGTTTTAAAATTGAACACTTCATTATTATTATTATTGCTGTTGTTGTTGTTGTTGGCATATTTTTGGCATATTCTAGCAAGGAAACTTTCAATTTTGTTTTGTAAAGCAAGACTTTATTCGTGTCTGCTGGGTGAAGGAATATTCTTTAGTGAATGTGGAATGTTAAGCATAAGGTCAAAACATGGGCAGTGCATCATGCATGAATTTTTTCTAATCTTTTATAATCACACACACACACACACACACACACACACACACACACACACATATATATATATATATATATATATATATATTAATTAATATACATATTAACCCTCACCAGTAACAAGACTTGGAGTTTCATGCACAATATAACCTTCAGGTGCTGGGTAGAGACTGACCATTACATAATTTAAATTTTAATAAACATATCCAGTTAACACAATGCTGGCACAGTCCATATCTTATATGGAGATTATGGATTTTTATTTTTAAAATATATAGATATATATACTATTTACATTATTTGGACTATTACAATGTTTCAGCCATTGTATGCTCCAGCCTTCTTCAGGTGGTTCAAATGTTGAACTGAACCCTTTATTTTGCTCATGGGGGTAGACTGTTCTAGTTCCACGTGCCATGTTTAATGGATGTCAGTTATCAGTTTTCTCCTGTTAATTCCCCTCTCCAAGTTCTCCACTGCCTTAACTGGTTATTGAACTCACACTCTTTGGGTCCTGTCACTGTGCCATGTGTCCTTGAGGACATATGTGTATGAATTTCTGCGTATTACAAACCTAATGTCATCAGCATCACTTTTTACCAGAGCTCATATCACAATTTTTTTGTTATTATCGCTTTTCTCTGGCATTCCTTATTACTGGTTCCCATATTGTATTCATTTCTATGCTTGATTGGCTCAGGAGATTTTTGTGGCCTAGCATATGTGCTGATTCCTTAAGCTTACAAATTTTCCAATGTTGTTCTTTGTCTATGATCTCAACCTGATCCACAGAGGGTGGTGACCTCCCTTCTTTCTCCGAAACGTTGTAATACATATGGCGACAAAGATGAGGACAATAGTCCGAATAATGTAAATAATGTACATAATACCTCATCTCAGAAATATAGACAGATAAATATATATATCTGAAAATGTTATCAGATGCAATGGAGAATTAAGTAAAGACTATAGAAAAGTTGAGAAAAGATATAATAAGATATGCATAATGATCTTCATTGTGGAATCACAGAAATAAAGAAAGGAATAAAATTAGTAGTCTGGTGGTCAGGGTGCTCACGTGATGTGGCAAAATATGTCCAGAAATGTCCAAAATGTGGGGAAATAAAGAAGTTTTACTAGAATAAATTGCACATTTTGACCTTAAGAAACAGAATCCTGGAGACATGTTTTCATACATCATTAATAATGTCACACTGTCCTATTTCAATGAATTCTTTTTCTGGATAGTCTGAAGTTGTTCATGTTCGCAATATTAGAATGTGTGTTTGCATGTATTTTAGGTCGGTGTTTTCATGTAAATGATTCTGGAGAGGCATACAAAGACATGAGTTTTTGCTATGGACCATTTATTCACTTTTTATATAAACTGTAGTGAAACAAAGTTCTTAATGTCTCCTGGGTATGTCTGTTTTCTTTTTATTGATTCAGAAGTTAGGATAAGTAAATATAACCATTGTTACAGTGGTCACACTCAAAACAGCCTTGTGCTGAGTTGGAACAACCAAAGAGAAAGTTTGACTCATTTCATAGGTGGGGTTTTTGGAAAATTGAGTGCCATGTGTTGAAAAGTGGAAAGAGAGTTCAGTATGCTGAGGAAACTAATGTTCCATAACAGGAACCTAATTATTACATCGCGCTACATGAAGGCGATGAAAGAGAGAGAGAGTGAGGAAATATTCGTCTTTTTATAAACTTCAACAGCATCACCTGATGGAATTTTATGAAACCAAGTGGAGTAATCACATTTCCAGTTCCTTTACTTTTAGCATCATGGGAAAATACATTTCTTTTTTTTATTATTTGTAATTATTATTTTATTTATCAATTTTATTTCATTTTCCCACAACTACATATATTTTTTGGATTTTGTCTTATTCTGTGCCCACTGGCTGTCACTCTAAATAGCTACTCTTATAAATCAAAGATTCATGGGTAGTATTTTGTGTGTGAGCTTCCAAGGGAAATGAAAAAGTAACAAAATTTAAGACACAAAGGCATAAAAAAATTATCTTAAAAACTAGCTAAGACTGAAAATTTTTCAAAAGATTCAAACTGTATTAACTTCCTGAATCATGTGATCTGACAAAGTTGCTCATATAAAAAAAGGCTTTTTCGGCTTCAGTGTTAAGTATGGACATTTTTTTGCTGATAAGATGCTAGAGTATTATACTAGTAAATTTGCCTTATGAAAATTATTTGCCCCCATCCCTACCAACCTGTGAACCTGTAAAGTAATTTTAGTGTGCAAATTCTTTCTTAAAGATACTTAACTTAAAGGCTGACCCCAGCACCCACTGCAACCATTTTGTCAATGGGCCTACCTATGTGTTCAGTGCAAGGCAATCCTTATACATCTTGGTTCAATGGGTAACTACATTTACTAAAATAAATATTCTAAAATATTTTAACTAATTTATTTTTATATTATTTTATATATATTTTATCTAATTTATTTATATTTACACTTTTAACTAAGTCATTTTAAATTTGTGTTTTATCTCATAAAGTAGATTTTAGAATACTGGATCACAGGCTTTTTTCAAAATAATCATAGGCAGTCACAGATTGGTTCTAAAAATAATGGTTACCAGGAGAGAAAAAGGTTCCACTCACAACTACAATGCTTTTATTTAATTTTCATAATGAATAAATAAAATTTTCAAAAAATACACATGGAAAAAGGGTAGAATTAAAAGTTTTGTAGAAAAATTGTGCATTTCTTAGTAATTACAGTCTAAATGTATTGTACATGTTACTGGCAGTAGATAGCAAATGTAAATACAGAATGTTTGATTTCATTTTTTTATTCAATTATTTTTAATTTTAAGTAATTGGTTGATATTTTTAAATAGTTTACTGCACAATTTACACATTTCATGCAGTCCACTATATGAAGAGTAATTGTTTGTGTTCAGTAGATGATTGTTTGAATCTACCAATATTTGCTTCTGTATTCAATTCATCTAACAATATCTTTTCAATGGATAAACATGTCTGATTCAAAATTCTCCTGAGTCAGCAAATTTTATTGTTTTTGTGTAGAAAAAATTAGACTTGAGTAACTAACAGTGTGCAAATGATTTCATAAATTTCTTATTGTGTTTTATTACTAAAACAGTTGTCTGTGTGTGTGTTTGTTTATTGCATTTTTATTTGATATAGGGGGCCAATTCTACCGGGGACCCACTTGCAATCAGCCATTCTGACATCCTAGCCAGTCTTCTAATGATGATAGGATTGTATACATTTTTCAAATTAAGCATAAAAATATAGATAGCTTATTCAGATATCCTTAGTTTTAAAATCTATTTTAGTTTGCCATCTTCCTTAAAGTAAATGTACACAAATATACAATTTTTAATAATATTAAAAGCAAGACATAAAAATAGGATAATTTGTCTAAATATGACTGATTTAATTCATTTATATTAGGTTGGTGCAAAAATAATGTCGGTTTTTGACGTAATTTTTAATGTCAAAAACCGACATTATTTTTGCACCAACTTAATATTTGAAGTTTCTTTGAAGAACCTTTTAAACTTCTTTCAAATCCATTTAGCATACATTTTTATGAAAAACCACAAAAAAATTGATCTCTGATTCCTCCATTTTTTCAATTCAACAGCACAATAAGTAATCAACAACAACAACAAGAATAAATTGGGCAAACAGTCTACTAGTCATGGGGAAAAATCAAAAATGAAGTTTGTTTTCACTCACTACTGCATATTCACGATCTGTTTTACTGGGTTTTGGGAAGTATGTGATTCTATATATATATATATATATATATATATTTGTTTCGTTTTGTTTTGTTTTATGGCATATCAACCTCAATTGGTTATTTAATGCCGACAAAATTTTTATTGCTGGTAATAAGTTTTTCTTCAAAAATCTATTTCTGGGAATATTTTTCCTTGAAGAAATCTATAGCTGGTAATATTTTTCTCAAAGAATGTATAACTGTTTGTATTGCTAGTATTTTTTTTTTTTTAAGTATTGCTGATAATAATTTTTCCTTCAAAAATTATTGCTGGTAATAATTTTTTTATTACAAAGTATTTCTGGTATTAAAACCAATTTTTACACAAGTTTGGGTGTTAACTATTTGACCATAGCTGGGACCCTAAGAGGTGCTACCACCCCAGGTCATGGTGGATCTGGGAACACCAGCAATTAAGAGGTGGTTCCATGCTCCTCAAAACCTCCTGATCAGAGGCCTTGCTGTTGGATGTAGTTTATCGTCATACCCAGAATGAATATATTTATTTTAATTATATCATTCCAGGTAAAGCAATAAAGCCACTAAGATTCAAGGGGTTACTGAGAGTGAAAGAAACTGAGGAAAAGAAATAATTAAGGAACAATAAAAGAACAGGAGCTACAATGATAGTAGGTAACAATTGACACTTTATTTACATTTTTGAAAAATCATAGGAAAGAGGACAATAAAAGAACAGTATTCAAGGAGAAGGATGACAATGATTCACATTACATTTAAATTGTTGAATTTTGTAGAAAAGGCAAAGGGAAGCTACGTTATGTTGGTGAGAAATTGACTCAAACTGATATACCAAAATAGACAGTTTATCCAAAAAAATTTTATCATGATCTTTTTTTAAATCATTTTATTCTAAGCAAGGTAATAAAGCCACTAAGACACAAGGGATTACAGAATATTAGATAATATGAGAAAAACTACTATTAAAGAGAGACAACAATAAAAGAACAGAAATTAAGAAGACAAAAGTTAATGATTGACATTGCCTTTAAATTTCTGAAGATAAAAGTTGACTGAAAATAGGAAGTCAGAAGAAAGTTCCACAAGTGAGAAGTGTGAGAGAAGAAACCGTTAGCATAGAAATTACTGTTACATCAATCCATTTCAACTGTTAGATGATGCGACCCTGCCAATCTAGTAGAAAAATACAAAAGAGGAAATCTAGTAGTTCATTTAAATTCATAAAGTCTAAGTACCAAAGAGGAAATCTTATCAGAAGAATTACTATGAAAATATTTACAGAAAAGACACAGGAAAGCTACATTATAGTGGTGAGAAAGTGATTGAAGCTGAATTGTCAGGTCAGGACCAATAACACTGCAGATTCTTCTTTGAATTCTATCAAGACTCTCTAGATACATTGCAGAATCACCAGACCAGATGTGGCAACAATATTCAAAGCATTTGAATAGTAGATTTATAAATGATCAAGTAAAGATTGATATATTAACACATGTAGTATCAACACCTGTAACATCAACACCTTATTACACAGGTGAGAGTGACTCATCAGTATATATATACATACATACACACACACACACACGCATATATATATATATATATATATATATATATATATATATATATATATATATATATAGAGAGAGAGAGAGAGAGAGAGAGAGTTGTGGCATCCTACAGGTTCACACCATTCTGCATGAACCAATTCTTGAAATTATAAAAGGTTAGTGAACTAGTTGTTGGTTTATCTGAAAATAATCTTATATATTAATAGACAATGGTTTAGGTAAAATGTTAGTTATGCTATTCTCACACGCACACAAATTCTAGGAGACACATGCTGCCTGCCACAATAATAAACAGCAGTCAGTGGGGAAGAAAAAAAAAAGAAAAAGTAAAAGAAAGACAGATAACGGTAACTGTGTAGAAAAAAAATAGGTGAAAGAGATCTTTGAGAATGCAATGATTTAGTTTGAATGTGGCTAAGAAACCATAAGACAGCCAATGACATTAGAGTCAATAATCATCATACTTCTGAACAGAAATATGATAAGAACAGAATTTCAATCAGGAAATATCTTAATAAATAAATGTTTTCTCTCAAATTATCAAAATAGTTTAATTCTTTTTGATAATATAAAGTGATTTGTTCCCATTCTCAATAAGCAGAATAGGTTCTTAAAGATTACCTGCTTTTATAGAACTGGTTCCTGAAAATTTAGGATGCCATTATTGCATATATATATTTTGTGTTCATATAACATTTTATTTAAATTCTGTGAGGTTTCTCCAATGTATTTCTTGTGGCAATCATTACTGGTGATAACAAATTCCTCTTTCAAGTTTTCGCTTATTTTTATTTTGTTTTGTATTAATTAAGTGTTTTATTGTTTTAGAAGTAGTTGTAATAAATTTCAGCATGCCTTCTTCTTCATGCATATGTATTTGCATCAGCATAAACATTTCTTTTGGAGGCCTAAAGGATTAAGCAAATTTTTTTTCCATTTTGCTATTAATTTTCCAAACATTGTTTTGGCATATAGAAATTTATATATAAATTTAAAGAGAGTCTATCATACAAAAGTTCAAGACCTCAGTGACCTCAAGAAAAGAATATGCCAAGCTATATCCACCACTGAGGAGAAATTCTAATGCATATGGTAAGAAGTCAAGCATCATCTAGATATATTGCAACTAATTGATCCTATATGTAATTGTTCTGATGTGTTTAAATAACATTTCATTTGGTTGATGATCAAACTTTGTAGCCATAGATATTCTATGTACACTCAAATATGCCCATGAGCTATAGTTACAGCTCTCTTCATGCTAATTACCTACTAGCTAAACCAATCCTATTATATCTCCCTGAATCTTTGGGTTTCACACCCTGCATGGATCTACAGCTTCTCTTACCTTCCCTCTCTGTCTCACTGGTTTCATGAGTATTTCTCATTATGGGGGACCTTGATCTAGTTCTTTTAGTCTCATGTTTCATTATTTGTACCCCAAGTCTTCCAAAGGACTTTGATTATTCATTGATTACTCTACCTGCTTTCTTGTTCATCAACATAGTCATTCAAACTAGCTTTGTTTTGTACTTCCTCGTAATTTTGGCTAGCTCTTAACTGGTCTGCATGGGCAACAATATTTTTACCATTCTTGCATATTAATGCCATATTGTATTCTTTTTGCATTATGAAATTCACCTTTTCTGGCTCATTTTCTTTATTTCTTTTCTATCATATGTTTTCATTAATAAAGTAAGACATGGTTAATGGAGCTCTAATCTGTCTGCCCATTAATGCAGATGGGCTCTCTAGTCTGTCAGCATGTGGTATCGTTTTGTAACTCAACAATAACCTTGGTAGGAAAATGCTTTCAATCCTGTTACATCTCCTTGAATTTTGGGGTTTCACACCCTGAAGCTTCTCCTACATTATGATTTCCAATAAACCCCATAAAGTTTTTTTTTTTCATCTTTTATGTATATTAAAAATTGTACAAATAATTAATAGAAAATTCTGTACATACAAGAATGTATATACACTATTTACATTATTCAGACTATTGTCCTCATCTTTGTCGCCGTATTTTGGCCGTTGTATGCTCTGGCCTTCTTCAGGTGGTTGGAATGTCAAACTGAACCCTTTATTTTGCTCACTGAAAACAATATGTAATAAGGAGTGCCGGAGAAAAGTGATACTAACAACAAAAATTGCAATATGAGCTCTGGTAAAAACATAAAATAACAGCAAAAATTGCAATATGAGCACTGGTAAAAAAAATGTTGCTAAAGACATTAGGTTTATAATATCCAGAAATTCATACACAGATGTCCTCAAGCACAGTGGATAAAGGCATTGGTTAGATCCAGTGACAGGACCCAAAGAGTTGTGAGTTCAATACCTGGTTAAGGTGGTGGAGAGGTTGGAGAGGGGAAATTAACAGGAGATAACTGATAACCGATATCCATTAGATATGGCACGTGGAACTAGAACAGTCTACCCTCATGAGCAAAATAAAGGGTTCAGTTCCAATCACCTGAAGAAGGCCAGAGTGTTGTAATAAATATGGCGACAAAGATGAGGACAATAGTTTGAATAATGTAAATAGTGTACATAATACCTCATCTCAGAAATATAGACAGATACTGAAGAATGTATATGTAAATACATACATATATTGTTCTGAAAGCTCCCATGAAAGATGATAGTCACCATGTAGTATTGATTCCTATATCTACACAGTCTATATTGGTAATGATAATGGTAATATTAGCTGTTTCCTTATTAGGAAGCATTCAGCATTCATTGACCAAGCAGTCAGTACTTCAGCTGCCTGAGGATTGCATTCAAGCTTGAAGCAAACTGCCCACTTTTTTATTTATATATATTTCATTTTATACGCATATATTGCACACCAGAATGATTCCACAGTAATGTTCATTCTGAGGTCATAGAAAGTTTCAAGCCTCCATGGCATCAAATTTCTCTCCCATGGGCGCAGCCAAGAATGATCATTTCTCAACTAGCATTCTGGCATAGCAGCTGCATAGATTGTAACATTATTTGTAGGGACTCAAATGAAATCCTTTTATTCAATTCTATGTAGGAATTCTGACCAATCAGAATTTGTTTATTTTTTTTTACTATTGGTGTTTGTCCAATCACAGGGACAGATTCTATTTTGCCCTGAACTGTTATTTGATATATATCTATATCTATATATATATATATATATATATATATATAAAGTTGTAGGCTCTGTCTGTTTGTTATCGAACTCCTCCTACTGATTTGGAGATAGAACCCCCCCCCCATAATCATATATATTCTGAAACTAAATTACCCAGTTTACTTGCATCAGTATATTTCATTTTGATCATAGGGGGTCCCAGAGTAGCGCCCCCCCCTCAGCTAAAAACTTCAGACTCAGTGTTGGGTGTTGACATCAATGTCCACTTTTATATTTACATATGCTCTATCCCTGACATTGAGTACTTTAATCCATAAATATAGTATACCTTATTATATTTTTATCATATATAAAAATTATATTATATATATATATATGTATCATATATTTATCCTATATTGGCCCAGTGTTGCCTGTGCTTGATTCAAATTCGTACAACTCATACAGCAATCGCTATCACTTGACTTAAAATATTTTTGCCCTTCCTTGTCTTTAAAGGAGTGCCCTTTGCCATGCTGATGTTGCTACATGCCTTACTTCTTGCCTATCTCACACTGCAAATTTTTTCTAAGCTCTATACTAAACATTAAATCTGTTACGAAAAAAGAACTAAACAAAATAAACACAAAACGATCAGCTTTAAAAAAAAGGACTCATAACTGGAAAAACCAAATGAAAAAAGAATGTTAAGAACAAATACTTTTTCACGCCCAACCCAGCTCTGCAGAATCAGAATCAACGTTGAGTTTAAGCAAGCGAATGAACCAATTGGAGTAAAGTGCCATTGTGACATCCCTCGGTGTCGCTGCACCAAATGTGACATCTGCCTGGCCGCGTCCGTTGTGCTATCCTGTCCTGTGACAACCAACTGGCTTGGTATTGGTCACGGCACCAAATATGACGTTCTAACCTTTTGGTGATTCGGATGGGAATCTGGTTAGATTCGGTAACAGCCTTGTCATTCCCAGCTCGCCTCCAACATCTGGTTACCGAAGTAACTGTTTTGATTTCTAGTCTAACCTACCCACGTTGTGATTTGATCTTAGGTAGACGAAATCAATCAGTCGCCGGGCCGTAATGCAAGCTGAGTCCAGACAAGGGTAACACCGCACAAGTATATGTAAAAGAAAATAAAGTAATAACTCGAAAAGTTCAAATGTGTTAAACAAAGAGAAAACTTAACATCAGGAAGAGACAGCTGAAATTTCTGGGACATGTAATGAGGAAGGAAGGTTTGGAAAATCTGATACTCACAGGATGGATAGATGGAAAGAGGGACAGGAGAAAGCAATATGTGATATACTTAATGGTCTTGAGCAAGTGGTGTGCAGAACAGTGTCTGGGAGAAATAACAAAAACACAAATCTTGTTAAGTGTTGTAACCTAGGGAAGGTTTCTGAAAAGAATAATCACACAAAGGTTAGTAATGAACGAAAATACAAGAACAACACGTATAAGATTTGGCAGTGGCATGTAGAAGAAGTAGGAGTAGAAGAAGTAAATGCAAGAAGTGGGTCAAGTGAATTCCACAATGAATCTCCAACTGTAGATCAACATACAGTATTTACTACTGTACTTATGTGAATTGGGACATACCGATTATCACCCGTAGGTATGCTACAAAATTAAGAGCTACAAAGAGCAGGAGGCAGTGGAGGGCAATGATCACTTACATCTAGAAGAGCATGGCACATAAAAGAAGATTTATTGTCAAGTTGCTTGTTGCAAATTTTGTCAGTTACACTTAACCATGGCCTTTTATTCCACAAGACATGTTCTCCAAACAACATGAGAATTCATAAACAGCATAGTTTTTACATAAGGGGATTTTTTCTGAATTATTGGTAATAATTAAGTTAGATCTTCTTAACATTTTATAATAAAGGTGTTTATTGCAATCGTTAAGTGATATATAGCAGCAAAATGTGTTGCTAATGGCTTTGTATCTTGTCTATCATTAGGTTGCATCGAGTTAGAATAGAATAAATTAAGCGTTTTATAGTTGTTATTATCAGGATGTTTATTTGTACTGGGTTTTTTCCTAAGATTCTTTTGAGCCTAATTTTATTATATATTTTTGTATGGGTTAATTATTGATAAGTATTTATTTTATTTTTTATAAAATAATGTGCATGCAAAAGAAATTGTTTTTTTCAGTTTGATTTTGCCAGAAAGATACAATAAAAAGTTAAACATACATACCTGTTCTGTTGAACTGAATGCTACTGTTTATATTGTTATTGACACTTCAAGATAGTGTAATTATGACTGAATAGTAACTTCAGTCCTCATTGGGTTCTCCAAACTTTTGTCCCTGGGCCACCTCTATGCTACACTTCGTAAATCACTATATATATATATATATATATATATATATATATTTAGCGCATTAGAGCAGCAGATCATTATTCAGACATATATTGTTAAATGTAATAAGCAACAAATGTCTATTATGTGTAATCACAAGCCATTCTAAGCTTTGTATGGTTGCTTTAAAGAAAAAACATGTCCAACATATGACGATAGCTAGTGTGAGCTGAAAGATTAGATCAAAGAAACAGGATAATAAAAAATATCCACAGTTTTTGTCTTTATTTTCTCCCAAAATTAAAGCAACCATACAAAGTTTATAACGGCTCATGATGAAACATAATAGACATTCATTATCTGTTATATTTAACAATATATGTTTGAATATATATATATATATATATATATATATATATATATATATATATATATATATATATATATATATATATATATATATATATATTATTATATTATACATTAAGCAAAAGCTTAACACATTAAAATACTGAGCTCTCTACGGATCCATCATTTTAATATTTTATATTAAAAAGAACCACTTGGATTATCCTATCTACTTACAGATCTGATATATATATATATATATATATATATATATATATATATATATATATATATATATATATATACATACATATATATATATATATATATATATATAAAATAATAATAATATATGTATATATATATGCATATATATATATATTTACATATTCATATATATATATATATAATTATATATATATATATATATATATATATATATACATATATTTATATTTATATACATACACTTTTTATATATAATTTTATATTGTTTTAAGGCATGATATATTTATGTTTAAAAGTGCACAATAAAGCTATGAAACAGGAGTTCATAGGCACTCCCTATCTTCTTTTATTTTCTCTGCCCTTGGACCATAATAGCTCTCCACATCTTCCTATCCTTTGTTTCTCTTAACAATGTCTATTCACTGATCTATCCCAGTTCTTGATCTATCATCTATATATACAAGTTTGTTAGGTATGTTACTATTTCTCTCTCACTCTCTTGCCTTCTGTATGGCCTGCGAATGTTAGATTCTCCAAACCCTCTTCCCTCATTATGTGTCCAAGAAATATCAACACTCTCTTTCTGATCCGAAACACAAGTATCCTTCTTATTCTTATTTTCTTTGAAATTTATTCATTGCTCACATGTTCTGTACTGATGTCAACTTGCGACACTTAGCATCTAATTTGTTCACCATACTCATATGCATGTATCTATATATATATATATATATATATATATATATATATATATATATATATATATATTTAAGTAATTCATTGAGTCTGAAACCTCAAGAGAATGCAAAAAGCACTGACAGGATGGCCGTTTTGTCCTATATTTGGGACTCATCAGCAGTGCGCATCTACTACTGAGAATTGAAACCCTGACATTTAGGTTGTCAAGCAAACATCATACCTATCTGTCAGGGTTTCAATTCTCGGTAGTGGATGCACACTGCTGATGAGTCCCAAATATAGGCTGAAATGGCCGTTCAGTCAGTGCTTTCTGCATTCTGTTGAGGTTTCAGACTCAATGAATTACTTAAATATAATTATCAAATCCTCCTAATTATTTCTATCATATATATATATATATATATATATATATATATATATGTATGTATATATTGTATATATATGTATATATTGTATATATTGTATATATATATATATATATATATATATATATATATATATATATATATATATATATATGTATATATTGTATATATATGCATGTATCTATATATTGGAGCTTTTTTCTGTACTAAAGAATGTATCTACCAAAACATGCATTGAGAAAGAAAGATTTTATTGACTCAGTTGATACCCAATATGTTTGTAAAGTTTGTGGCTATATCTCCCTATCACCAGTTGGGCTAAAAAGTCACATGTTCAGGGACATCAGCTTGAATATAAACATTACTGCCAACAAGAGGAATTGATTGGTATCTTGTGTCATAAGCAATGTAAGAACAAGACTACTCTCACCAGGCATAGGAATGTATATAATATCAATCATGAAAACATGCGACAAATAGCTATTCACGTTTTAGAACCATTGTAGAGCCCATGAGCAGGTAAGCAAAAAACATACATCGTTATAATGTATATGCTGGGCCAATGGATAAAAGCATTGGTTGAATGCAGTGACCCAAAGATATGTGAGTTCAATACCTAGCTACAGCAGAGGTGAACAAAAACTTGGAGAGTTGAGTTAAAGGGAGATAATTGATACTGAAACATCCAGAAGAGGCATAGCTTATGGAACAAGAACCTATCTACCCCAGTGGACAAAATAAAAGATTCAGTTAAAAATTCCAATCACATGAAGAAGGCTGGAGCATACAACGGTCAAAACATTGTGAATATGGCAATGAAAATGTGGACAACAGTCCAAACAATGTAAATAGTGCAATTCATATAAATATTGAAGTTTACGTTTCCCTGTTAGCTACAATCTTGGTCTCTTTATGTTCAGAGTCAATGGATATCTATCCTACTCATACTCATAATACTCTTGTACTTCCCCCTTCTTCACAATTTCACTCAGTAACACTCCTCCCTGATTGGCTCTTTGGCCTTGTATTGAGTGAACTAACATTAAAAAAATAACCAGCTGTGTGTGTGTGTGTGTGTGTGTGTGTGTGTGTGTGTGATTTTATATATAACATTTATATATGCTTCTCTGACAACTTCAATCTTGGTCTCTTTATGTCCAGGATCAACCAATATCTATCCTACTCATACTCATAATATTCTCTTACTTAATTTCTTCCTTGAAATTTCACTTAGTAACACTCTACCTTGAGTTACCCTTTGGCCTTATATTGAGTGAACTGACAGTAAAAAAAAAGGCCAGCTGTGTGTGTATGTGTGTGTGTCATCTGTTCATGTTTTGTCAACAGTGACATAGAGCTCTTTAAAAGCCTTTCTGGTTTCAAGTGCCACTGAAGAGCCCTTGCAAGAACAGTGGCAGCAGATGTGTAGTTACAATGCAGAGATAGTTATCTTTGTAACTGAGTGAAAAGACACCATGTGTGTATGTATGAAAAGTCTAGCCTGCAATCTTTGCAGTAGGATTTGCTTGAGTAAAGCAGGAAAATTAAGACATATATGAAGTCATTGTACCAGAACATCAAACATAAATATGCATTCATTATTTACAATTCATGTTAGATTTTTGGAAAAGTGTGCAAGGTGGGATGAAATGACACAAAAAAAAAAATTCACAAAAATATATCTAATGACAACAAAATGTACATGTCTCACGTCTGCCAACTTTGTGACTAGTTTGAAAATTTTGACCGGTTTAAAGAACCATATTCTAAGTCTTACAATATCTTGCAATGCTCAAAATCAACAATGAGATTGTAGTTATGTATTGTCTCATGAAATATTAACTGTGCAAATCAATCTATTTTCATGATTAGCCGAGACAAGATCAGGAAAAGTATGCAGAAAAGTGTTGAAGGGCAACTGTGATGACCATTAATTTTACAAGAGAAATCTGAGAAAAAGAAATCAACAAATGATCGTAATGGTAATATTAGCCATTTTCCTATAAGGAAACATTCAGCATTCAATGACTGACCACCCAGAATCGCTTTCAACTGAAAATTATAAAAAAACAGATTTCTCATGCCCAGTAGCTGTTATCACTCTTTCTACTACTGATGGAGTTTCCTTCCTAACCATTTAATTGAAGTTGTGTGGAATAATGTCTTCTTCATTATATATTTATTTCCTCTTCATGTTACATGTGCTATCCATTTTAGTTGTTGCTGTTGTCAGTAGTCCTCAAGTGATGTGGTTTCTGATATTTAGTACAGTTGTTTGTGATTGTGTAGCATCAGTTCACAATGTTCAAAGAAGGATGATCTTTGCCAAGACCCTCCATCTCTATTGCTCAAAGCTTTTTTGATCTTAGAAAGCAGTTGTATACAGTGTAGGTATATCTGAACAGATTTTCTGCCATACATGAGATCCATATGATAGTCTCAATCTGATAAGGTTATTTAAGAACATGAATCAAGTTTTCAGGTTGATGTTATGTATCACTTTGCTGTATTGGGTGAAACTACAACAGATTCAGCCTATTCTATGTTCAATTTCCTTTTCTTCTATACTAAATTTACTATAACATATCCATATGCCAAGGTATTTGAAATGTTTAGTATTTATTAATTCCATATAATAAATTTTTATGATAGATTCAGGCTGGGTACCATCACTTCTTTCAATTCCAATTCCAAATGATAGTTTCTGTTTTAGAAAGGTTTATTTTGAGCCCTATTTCTTAGAACACATTATAGAGGAAGGTTTCATTTTGAAGAAGGATTTAGGGTGGGTGCCATCACTGCTTTCATTGCAATTTCGAATCATAGTTTCTGTTTTAGAAAGTTTTATTTTGAATCCTATTTCTTCGAACACATTATAGAGGATGGTTTCATTTTGAAGAAGAATTTAGGGTGGGTGCCATCACTGCTTTCATTGCAATTTCAAATCATAGTTTCTGTTTTAGAAAGTTTTATTTTGAATCCTATTTCTTAAAACACATTATAGAGGATGGTTTCATTTTGAAGAAGGATTTAGGGTGAGTGCCATCACTGTTTTCATTGCAATTTCGAATCATAGTTTCTGTTTTAGAAAGTTTTATTTTGAATCCTATTTCTTGGAACACTTTATAGAGGATGGTTTCATTTAGAAGAAGGATTTAGGGTGGGTGCCATCACACCTTTCATTGCAATTTCGAATCATAATTTCTGTTTTAGAAAGTTTTATTTTGAATCCTATTTCTTGGAACACTTTATAGAGGATGGTTTCATATAGAAGAAGGATTTAGGGTGGGTGCCATCACTGCTTTCATTGCAATTTCAAATCATAGTTTCTGTTTTAGAAAGTTTTATTTTGAATCATATTTCTTGGAACACTTTATAGAGGAGGGTTTCATATAGAAGAAGGATATAGGGTGGGTGCCATCACTGCTTTCATTGCAATTTCAAATCATAGTTTCTGTTTTAGAAAGTTTTATTTTGAATCCTATTTCTTGGAACACTTTATAGAGGATGGTTTCATATAGAAGAAGGATTTAGGTTGGGTGCCATCACTGCTTTCATTGCAATTTCAAATCATAGTTTCTGTTTTAGAAAGTTTTATTTTGAATCCTATTTCTTGGAACACTTTATAGAGGATGGTTTCATTTAGAAGAAGGATTTAGGGTGGGTGCCATCACTGCTTTCATTGCAATTTCGAATGATAGTTTCTGTTTTAGAAATGTTTATTTTGAATCCTATTTCTTAAGACACTTTATAGAGGATGGTTTCATTTTGAAGAAGGATTTAGGGTGGGTGCCATCACTGCTATCATTGCAATTTCGAATCATAGTTTCTGTTTTAGAAATGTTTATTTTGAATCCTATTTCGTGGAACACTTTATAGAGGATGGTTTCATATAGAAGAAGGATTTAGGGTGGGTGCCATCACTGCTTTCATTGCAATTTCAAATCATAGTTTCTGTTTTAGAAAGTTTTATTTTGAATCCTATTTCTTGGAACACTTTATAGAGGATGGTTTCATTTTGAAGAAGGGTTTAGGGTGGGGACCATCACTGCTTTCATTACAATTTCGAATCATAGTTTCTGTTTTAGAAAGTTTTATTTTGAATCCTATTTCTTGGAACACTTTATAGAGGATGGTTTCATTTAGAAGAAGGATTTAGGGTGAGTGCCATCACTGCTTTCATTGCAATTTTGAATCATGGTTGCTGTTTTAGAAAGTTTTATTTTGAATCCTATTTCTTGGAACACTTTATAGAGGATGGTTTCATTTTGAAGAAGGATTTAGGGTGGGTGTCATCACTGCTTTCATTGCAATTTCAAATCATAGTTTCTGTTTTAGAAAGTTTTATTTTGAATCCTATTTCTTGGAACACTTTATAGAGGATGGTTTCATTTAGAAGAAGGATTTAGGGTGGGTGCCATCACTGCTTTCATTGCAATTTTGAATCATGGTTGCTGTTTTAGAAAGTTTTATTTTGAATCCTATTTCTTGGAACACTTTATAGAGGATGGTTTCATTTTGAAGAAGGATTTAGGGTGGGTGCCATCACTGCTTTCATTGCAATTTTGAATCATGGTTGCTGTTTTAGAAAGTTTTATTTTGAATCCTATTTCTTGGAACACTTTATAGAGGATGGTTTCATTTTGAAGAAGGATTGAGGGTGGGTGCCATCACTGCTTTCATTGCAATTTCAAATCATAGTTTCTGTTTTAGAAAGTTTTATTTTGAATCCTATTTCTTGGAACACTTTATAGAGGATGGTTTCATTTAGAAGAAGGATTTAGGGTGGGTGCCATCACTGCTTTCATTGCAATTTTGAATCATGGTTGCTGTTTTAGAAAGTTTTATTTTGAATCCTATTTCTTGGAACACTTTATAGAGGATGGTTTCATTTTGAAGAAGGATTTAGGGTGGGTGCCATCACTGCTTTCATTGCAATTTCGAATCATAGTTTCTGTTTTAGAAAGTTTTATTTTGAATCCTATTTCTTGGAACACTTTATAGAGGATGGTTTCATTTTGAAGAAGGATTTAGGGTGAGTGCCATCACTGCTTTCATTGCAATTTCGAATCATAGTTTCTGTTTTAGAAAGTTTTATTTTGAATCCTATTTCTTGGAACACTTTATAGAGAATGGTTTCATTTTGAAGAAGGATTTAGGGTGGGTGCCATCACTGCTTTCATTGCAATTTCGAATCATAGTTTCTGTTTTAGAAAGTTTTATTTTGAATCCTATTTCTTGGAACACTTTATAGAGGATGGTTTCATTTTGAAGAAGGATTTAGGGTGGGTGCCATCACTGCTTTCATTGCAATTTCAAATCATAATTTCTGTTTTGGAAAGTTTTATTTTGAATCCTATTTCTTAGAACACTTGATAGAGGATGGTTTCATTTTGAAGAAGGATTTAGGGTGGGTGCCATCACTGCTTTCATTGCAATTTCGAATCATAGTTTCTGTTTTAGAAAGGTTTATTTTGAATCCTATTTCTTGGAACACTTTATAGAGGATGGTTTCATTTTGAAGAAGGATTTAGGGTGGGTGCCATCACTGCTGTCATTGCAATTTCGAATCATAGTTTCTGTTTTAGAAAGTTTTATTTTGAATCCTATTTCTTGGAACACTTTATAGAGGATGGTTTCATTTTGAAGAAGGATTTAGGGTGGGTGCCATCACTGCTTTCATTGCAATTTCGAATCATAGTTTCTGTTTTAGAAAGTTTTATTTTGAATCCTATTTCTTGGAACACTTTATAGAGGATGGTTTCATTTTGAAGAAGGATTTAGGGTGGGTGCCATCACTGCTTTCATTGCAATTTCGAATCATAGTTTCTGTTTTAGAAAGTTTTATTTTGAATCCTATTTCTTGGAACACTTTATAGAGGATGGTTTCATTTTGAAGAAGGATTTAGGGTGGGTGCCATCACTGCTTTCATTGCAATTTCAAATCATAATTTCTGTTTTGGAAAGTTTTATTTTGAATCCTATTTCTTGGAACACTTTATAGAGGATGGTTTCATTTTGAAGAAGGATTTAGGGTGGGTGCCATCACTGCTTTCATTGCAATTTCGAATCATAGTTTCTGTTTTAGAAAGTTTTATTTTGAATCCTATTTCTTGGAACACTTTATAGAGGATGGTTTCATTTTGAAGAAGGATTTAGGGTGGGTGCCATCACTGCTTTGATTGCAATTTCGAATCATAGTTTCTGTTTTAGAAAGTTTTATTTTGAATCCTATTTCTTGGAACACTTTATAGAGGATGGTTTCATATAGAAGAAGGATTTAGGGTGGGTGCCATCACTGCTTTCATTGCAATTTCGAATCATAGTTTCTGTTTTAGAAAGTTTTATTTTGAATCCTATTTCTTGGAACACTTTATAGAGGATGGTTTCATTTTGAAGAAGGATTTAGGGTGGGTGCCATCACTGCTTTCATTGCAATTTCGAATCATAGTTTCTGTTTTAGAAAGTTTTATTTTGAATCCTATTTCTTGGAACACTTTATAGAGGATGGTTTCATTTTGAAGAAGGATTTAGGGTGAGTGCCATCACTGCTTTCATTGCAATTTCGAATCATAGTTTCTGTTTTAGAAAGTTTTATTTTGAATCCTATTTCTTGGAACACTTTATAGAGAATGGTTTCATTTTGAAGAAGGATTTAGGGTGGGTGCCATCACTGCTTTCATTGCAATTTCGAATCATAGTTTCTGTTTTAGAAAGTTTTATTTTGAATCCTATTTCTTGGAACACTTTATAGAGGATGGTTTCATTTTGAAGAAGGATTTAGGGTGGGTGCCATCACTGCTTTCATTGCAATTTCAAATCATAATTTCTGTTTTGGAAAGTTTTATTTTGAATCCTATTTCTTAGAACACTTGATAGAGGATGGTTTCATTTTGAAGAAGGATTTAGGGTGGGTGCCATCACTGCTTTCATTGCAATTTCGAATCATAGTTTCTGTTTTAGAAAGGTTTATTTTGAATCCTATTTCTTGGAACACTTTATAGAGGATGGTTTCATTTTGAAGAAGGATTTAGGGTGGGTGCCATCACTGCTGTCATTGCAATTTCGAATCATAGTTTCTGTTTTAGAAAGTTTTATTTTGAATCCTATTTCTTGGAACACTTTATAGAGGATGGTTTCATTTTGAAGAAGGATTTAGGGTGGGTGCCATCACTGCTTTCATTGCAATTTCGAATCATAGTTTCTGTTTTAGAAAGTTTTATTTTGAATCCTATTTCTTGGAACACTTTATAGAGGATGGTTTCATTTTGAAGAAGGATTTAGGGTGGGTGCCATCACTGCTTTCATTGCAATTTCAAATCATAATTTCTGTTTTGGAAAGTTTTATTTTGAATCCTATTTCTTGGAACACTTTATAGAGGATGGTTTCATTTTGAAGAAGGATTTAGGGTGGGTGCCATCACTGCTTTCATTGCAATTTCGAATCATAGTTTCTGTTTTAGAAAGTTTTATTTTGAATCCTATTTCTTGGAACACTTTATAGAGGATGGTTTCATTTTGAAGAAGGATTTAGGGTGGGTGCCATCACTGCTGTCATTGCAATTTCGAATCATAGTTTCTGTTTTAGAAAGTTTTATTTTGAATCCTATTTCTTGGAACACTTTATAGAGGATGGTTTCATTTTGAAGAAGGATTTAGGGTGGGTGCCATCACTGCTTTCATTACAATTTCGAATCATAGTTTCTGTTTTAGAAAGTTTTATTTTGAATCCTATTTCTTAGAACACTTGATAGAGGATGGTTTCATTTTGAAGAAGGATTTAGGGTGGGTGCCATCACTGCTTTCATTGCAATTTCAAATCATAATTTCTGTTTTGGAAAGTTTTATTTTGAATCCTATTTCTTGGAACACTTTATAGAGAATGGTTTCATTTTGAAGAAGGATTTAGGGTGCGTGCCATCACTGCTTTCATTGCAATTTCAAATCATAATTTCTGTTTTGGAAAGTTTTATTTTGAATCCTATTTCTTAGAACACTTGATAGAGGATGGTTTCATTTTGAAGAAGGATTTAGGGTCGGTGCCATCATTGCTTTCATTGCAATTTCGAATCATAGTTTCTGTTTTAGAAAGTTTTATTTTGAATCCTATTTCTTGGAACACTTTATAGAGGATGGTTTCATTTTGAAGAAGGATTTAGGGTGGGTGCCATCACTGCTTTCATTGCAATTTCGAATCATAGTTTCTGTTTTAGAAAGTTTTATTTTGAATCCTATTTCTTGGAACACTTTATAGAGGATGGTTTCATTTTGAAGAAGGATTTAGGGTGGGTGCCATCACTGCTTTCATTGCAATTTCAAATCATAATTTCTGTTTTGGAAAGTTTTATTTTGAATCCTATTTCTTGGAACACTTTATAGAGGATGGTTTCATTTTGAAGAAGGATTTAGGGTGGGTGCCATCACTGCTTTCATTGCAATTTCGAATCATAGTTTCTGTTTTAGAAAGTTTTATTTTGAATCCTATTTCTTGGAACACTTTATAGAGGATGGTTTCATTTTGAAGAAGGATTTAGGGTGGGTGCCATCACTGCTTTGATTGCAATTTCGAATCATAGTTTCTGTTTTAGAAAGTTTTATTTTGAATCCTATTTCTTGGAACACTTTATAGAGGATGGTTTCATATAGAAGAAGGATTTAGGGTGGGTGCCATCACTGCTTTCATTGCAATTTCGAATCATAGTTTCTGTTTTAGAAAGTTTTATTTTGAATCCTATTTCTTGGAACACTTTATAGAGGATGGTTTCATTTTGAAGAAGGATTTAGGGTGGGTGCCATCACTGCTTTCATTGCAATTTCGAATCATAGTTTCTGTTTTAGAAAGTTTTATTTTGAATCCTATTTCTTGGAACACTTTATAGAGGATGGTTTCATTTTGAAGAAGGATTTAGGGTGAGTGCCATCACTGCTTTCATTGCAATTTCGAATCATAGTTTCTGTTTTAGAAAGTTTTATTTTGAATCCTATTTCTTGGAACACTTTATAGAGAATGGTTTCATTTTGAAGAAGGATTTAGGGTGGGTGCCATCACTGCTTTCATTGCAATTTCGAATCATAGTTTCTGTTTTAGAAAGTTTTATTTTGAATCCTATTTCTTGGAACACTTTATAGAGGATGGTTTCATTTTGAAGAAGGATTTAGGGTGGGTGCCATCACTGCTTTCATTGCAATTTCAAATCATAATTTCTGTTTTGGAAAGTTTTATTTTGAATCCTATTTCTTAGAACACTTGATAGAGGATGGTTTCATTTTGAAGAAGGATTTAGGGTGGGTGCCATCACTGCTTTCATTGCAATTTCGAATCATAGTTTCTGTTTTAGAAAGGTTTATTTTGAATCCTATTTCTTGGAACACTTTATAGAGGATGGTTTCATTTTGAAGAAGGATTTAGGGTGGGTGCCATCACTGCTGTCATTGCAATTTCGAATCATAGTTTCTGTTTTAGAAAGTTTTATTTTGAATCCTATTTCTTGGAACACTTTATAGAGGATGGTTTCATTTTGAAGAAGGATTTAGGGTGGGTGCCATCACTGCTTTCATTGCAATTTCGAATCATAGTTTCTGTTTTAGAAAGTTTTATTTTGAATCCTATTTCTTGGAACACTTTATAGAGGATGGTTTCATTTTGAAGAAGGATTTAGGGTGGGTGCCATCACTGCTTTCATTGCAATTTCAAATCATAATTTCTGTTTTGGAAAGTTTTATTTTGAATCCTATTTCTTGGAACACTTTATAGAGGATGGTTTCATTTTGAAGAAGGATTTAGGGTGGGTGCCATCACTGCTTTCATTGCAATTTCGAATCATAGTTTCTGTTTTAGAAAGGTTTATTTTGAATCCTATTTCTTGGAACACTTTATAGAGGATGGTTTCATTTTGAAGAAGGATTTAGGGTGGGTGCCATCACTGCTGTCATTGCAATTTCGAATCATAGTTTCTGTTTTAGAAAGTTTTATTTTGAATCCTATTTCTTGGAACACTTTATAGAGGATGGTTTCATTTTGAAGAAGGATTTAGGGTGGGTGCCATCACTGCTTTCATTACAATTTCGAATCATAGTTTCTGTTTTAGAAAGTTTTATTTTGAATCCTATTTCTTAGAACACTTGATAGAGGATGGTTTCATTTTGAAGAAGGATTTAGGGTGGGTGCCATCACTGCTTTCATTGCAATTTCAAATCATAATTTCTGTTTTGGAAAGTTTTATTTTGAATCCTATTTCTTGGAACACTTTATAGAGAATGGTTTCATTTTGAAGAAGGATTTAGGGTGCGTGCCATCACTGCTTTCATTGCAATTTCAAATCATAATTTCTGTTTTGGAAAGTTTTATTTTGAATCCTATTTCTTAGAACACTTGATAGAGGATGGTTTCATTTTGAAGAAGGATTTAGGGTCGGTGCCATCATTGCTTTCATTGCAATTTCGAATCATAGTTTCTGTTTTAGAAAGTTTTATTTTGAATCCTATTTCTTGGAACACTTTATAGAGGATGGTTTCATTTTGAAGAAGGATTTAGGGTGGGTGCCATCACTGCTTTCATTGCAATTTCGAATCATAGTTTCTGTTTTAGAAAGTTTTATTTTGAATCCTATTTCTTGGAACACTTTATAGAGGATGGTTTCATTTTGAAGAAGGATTTAGGGTGGGTGCCATCACTGCTTTCATTGCAATTTCAAATCATAATTTCTGTTTTGGAAAGTTTTATTTTGAATCCTATTTCTTGGAACACTTTATAGAGGATGGTTTCATTTTGAAGAAGGATTTAGGGTGGGTGCCATCACTGCTTTCATTGCAATTTCGAATCATAGTTTCTGTTTTAGAAAGTTTTATTTTGAATCCTATTTCTTGGAACACTTTATAGAGGATGGTTTCATTTTGAAGAAGGATTTAGGGTGGGTGCCATCACTGCTTTCATTGCAATTTCAAATCATAATTTCTGTTTTGGAAAGTTTTATTTTGAATCCTATTTCTTAGAACACTTGATAGAGGATGGTTTCATTTTGAAGAAGGATTTAGGGTGGGTGCCATCACTGCTTTCATTGCAATTTCAAATCATAGTTTCTGTTTTAGAAAGGTTTATTTTGAATCCTATTTCTTGGAACACTTTATAGAGGATGGTTTCATTTTGAAGAAGGATTTAGGGTGGGTGCCATCACTGCTTTCATTGCAATTTCGAATCATAGTTTCTGTTTTAGAAAGTTTTATTTTGAATCCTATTTCTTGGAACACTTTATAGAGAATGGTTTCATTTTGAAGAAGGATTTAGGGTGGGTGCCATCACTGCTTTCATTGCAATTTCAAATCATAATTTCTGTTTTGGAAAGTTTTATTTTGAATCCTATTTCTTAGAACACTTAATAGAGGATGGTTTCATTTTGAAGAAGGATTTAGGGTGGGTGCCATCACTGCTTTCATTGCAATTTCGAATCATAGTTTCTGTTTTAGAAAGTTTTATTTTGAATACTATTTCTTGGAACACTTTATAGAGGATGGTTTCATTTTGAAGAAGGATTTAGGGTGGGTGCCATCACTGCTTTCATTGCAATTTCGAATCATAGTTTCTGTTTTAGAAAGTTTTATTTTGAATCATATTTCTTGGAACACTTTATAGAGGATGGTTTCATTTTGAAGAAGGATTTAGGGTGAGTGCCATCACTGCTTTCATTGCAATTTCGAATCATAGTTTCTGTTTTAGAAAGTTTTATTTTGAATCCTATTTCTTGGAACACTTTATAGAGGATGGTTTCATTTTGAAGAAGGATTTAGGGTGGGTGCCATCACTGCTTTCAATGCAATTTCGAATCATAGTTTCTGTTTTAGAAAGTTTTATTTTGAATCCTATTTCTTGGAACACTTTATAGAGGATGGTTTCATTTTGAAGAAGGATTTAGGGTGAGTGCCATCACTGCTTTCATTGCAATTTCGAATCATAGTTTCTGCTTTAGAAAGTTTTATTTTGAATCCTATTTCTTGGAACACTTTATAGAGGATGGTTTCATTTTGAAGAAGGATTTAGGGTGAGTGCCATCACTGCTTTCATTGCAATTTCGAATCATAGTTTCTGTTTTAGAAAGTTTTATTTTGAATCCTATTTCTTGGAACACTTTATAGAGGATGGTTTCATTTTGAAGAAGGATTTAGGGTGGGTGCCATCACTGCTTTCATTGCAATTTCGAATCATAGTTTCTGTTTTAGAAAGTTTTATTTTGAATCCTATTTCTTAGAACACTTTATAGAGGATGGTTTCATTTTGAAGAAGGATTTAGGGTGGGTGCCATCACTGCTTTCATTGCAATTTCGAATCATAGTTTCTGTTTTAGAAAGTTTTATTTTGAATCCTATTTCTTGGAACACTTTATAGAGGATGGTTTCATTTTGAAGAAGGATTTAGGGTGAGTGCCATCACTGCTTTCATTGCAATTTCGAATCATAGTTTCTGTTTTAGAAAGTTTTATTTTGAATCCTATTTCTTGGAAGACTTTATAGAGGATGGTTTTATTTTGAAGAAGGATTTAGGGTGGGTGCCATCACTGCTTTCATTGCAATTTCGAATCATAGGTTCTGTTTTAGAAAGTTTTATTTTGAATCATATTTCTTGGAACACTTTATAGAGGATGGTTTCATTTTGAAGAAGGATTTAGGGTGAGTGCCATCACTGCTTTCATTGCAATTTCGAATCATAGTTTCTGTTTTAGAAAGTTTTATTTTGAATCCTATTTCTTGGAACACTTTATAGAGGATGGTTTCATTTTGAAGAAGGATTTAGGGTGGGTGCCATCACTGCTTTCATTGCAATTTCGAATCATAGTTTCTGTTTTAGAAAGTTTTATTTTGAATCCTATTTCTTGGAACACTTTATAGAGGATGGTTTCATTTTGAAGAAGGATTTAGGGTGAGTGCCATCACTGCTTTCATTGCAATTTCGAATCATAGTTTCTGCTTTAGAAAGTTTTATTTTGAATCCTATTTCTTGGAACACTTTATAGAGGATGGTTTCATTTTGAAGAAGGATTTAGGGTGAGTGCCATCACTGCTTTCATTGCAATTTCGAATCATAGTTTCTGTTTTAGAAAGTTTTATTTTGAATCCTATTTCTTGGAACACTTTATAGAGGATGGTTTCATTTTGAAGAAGGATTTAGGGTGGGTGCCATCACTGCTTTCATTGCAATTTCGAATCATAGTTTCTGTTTTAGAAAGTTTTATTTTGAATCCTATTTCTTAGAACACTTTATAGAGGATGGTTTCATTTTGAAGAAGGATTTAGGGTGGGTGCCATCACTGCTTTCATTGCAATTTCGAATCATAGTTTCTGTTTTAGAAAGTTTTATTTTGAATCCTATTTCTTGGAACACTTTATAGAGGATGGTTTCATTTTGAAGAAGGATTTAGGGTGAGTGCCATCACTGCTTTCATTGCAATTTCGAATCATAGTTTCTGTTTTAGAAAGTTTTATTTTGAATCCTATTTCTTGGAACACTTTATAGAGGATGGTTTCATTTTGAAGAAGGATTTAGGGTGAGTGCCATCACTGCTTTCATTGCAATTTCGAATCATAGTTTCTGTTTTAGAAAGTTTTATTTTGAATCCTATTTCTTGGAACACTTTATAGAGGATGGTTTCATTTTGAAGAAGGATTTAGGGTGGGTGCCATCACTGCTTTCATTGCAATTTCGAATCATAGTTTCTGTTTTAGAAAGTTTTATTTTGAATCCTATTTCTTAGAACACTTTATAGAGGATGGTTTCATTTTGAAGAAGGATTTAGGGTGGGTGCCATCACTGCTTTCATTGCAATTTCGAATCATAGTTTCTGTTTTAGAAAGTTTTATTTTGAATCCTATTTCTTGGAACACTTTATAGAGGATGGTTTCATTTTGAAGAAGGATTTAGGGTGGGTGCCATCACTGCTTTCATTGCAATTTCGAATCATAGTTTCTGTTTTAGAAAGTTTTATTTTGAATCCTATTTCTTGGAACACTTTATAGAGGATGGTTTCATTTTGAAGAAGGATTTAGGGTGAGTGCCATCACTGCTTTCATTGCAATTTCGAATCATAGTTTCTGTTTTAGAAAGTTTTATTTTGAATCCTATTTCTTGGAAAACTTTATAGAGGATGGTTTCATTTTGAAGAAGGATTTAGGGTGGGTGCCATCACTGCTTTCATTGCAATTTCGAATCATAGTTTCTGTTTTAGAAAGTTTTATTTTGAATCCTATTTCTTGGAACACTTTATAGAGGATGGTTTCATTTTGAAGAAGGATTTAGGGTGGGTGCCATCACTGCTTTCATTGCAATTTCGAATCATAGTTTCTGTTTTAGAAAGTTTTATTTTGAATCCTATTTCTTAGAACACTTTATAGAGGATGGTTTCATTTTGAAGAAGGATTTAGGGTGGGTGCCATCACTGCTTTCATTGCAATTTCGAATCATAGTTTCTGTTTTAGAAATGTTTATTTTGAATCCTATTTCTTGGAACACTTTATAGAGGATGGTTTCATTTTGAAGAAGGATTTAGGGTGGGTGCCATCACTGCTTTCATTGCAATTTCGAATCATAGTTTCTGTTTTAGAAAGTTTTATTTTGAATCCTATTTCTTGGAACACTTTATAGAGGATGGTTTCATTTTGAAGAAGGATTTAGGGTGAGTGCCATCACTGCTTTCATTGCAATTTCGAATCATAGTTTCTGTTTTAGAAAGTTTTATTTTGAATCCTATTTCTTGGAACACTTTATAGAGAATGGTTTCATTTTGAAGAAGGATTTAGGGTGGGTGCCATCACTGCTTTCATTGCAATTTCAAATCATAATTTCTGTTTTGGAAAGTTTTATTTTGAATCCTATTTCTTAGAACACTTGATAGAGGATGGTTTCATTTTGAAGAAGGATTTAGGGTGGGTGCCATCACTGCTTTCATTGCAATTTCGAATCATAGTTTCTGTTTTAGAAAGGTTTATTTTGAATCCTATTTCTTGGAACACTTTATAGAGGATGTTTTCATTTTGAAGAAGGATTTAGTGTGGGTGCCATCACTGCTTTCATTGCAATTTCAAATCATAGTTTCTGTTTTAGAAAGTTTTATTTTGAATCCTATTTCTTGGAACACTTTATAGAGAATGGTTTCATTTTGAAGAAGGATTTAGGGTGGGTGCCATCTCTCCTTTCATTGCAATTTCAAATCATAGTTTCTGTTTTAGAAAGTTTTATTTTGAATCCTATTTCTTAGAACACTTTATAGAGGATGGTTTCATTTTGAAGAAGGATTTAGGGTGGGTGCCATCACTGCTTTCATTGCAATTTCAAATTATAGTTTCTGTTTTAGAAAGTTTTATTTTGAATTCTATTTCTTGGAACACTTTATAGAGGATGGTTTCATTTTGAAGAAGGATTTAGGGTGGGTGCCATCACTGCTTTCATTGCAATTTCAAATCATAATTTCTGTTTTGGAAAGTTTTATTTTGAATGCTATTTCTTGGAACACTTGATATAGGATGGTTTCATTTTGAAGAAGGATTTAGGGTGGGTGCCATCACTGCTTTCATTGCAATTTCCAGATCATAGCTGCTTAATGGTATATTTAAAACTTATATATTTGTAAATTAATTCAGTTTTTCTATTCTTTTTTGGAAATGTATCGATCAGTTTTTGTATCAGCACTGCACTCAGACTTCATCTTCAAAAAATAAATGCCATTTTTCTTTTTTCTTTTCTAAATCAATCAACCTCAACATTCTATCACTCAGCTTTTCCATGTTTTCTGTGTCTATGCACAGAATTGGCACAGGAGTGGTATATGCAAACAGGGACCTTCTCTGCTTGTACTGCTCTATTTCACATAAGAAATGAAGAAATTAGAGGTTCTTTAAAAATCATCACAATGGCAAAGAGGATGATAAAAATTATAAAAAATTATTTTTTTATTACAGAATAAATTATTTATCCTGGAAAATTTAAGGTTTGAAGTATATGCATGGCCTACATTGAGTTTTGCCACCTATATCTCCTCCTCCTCCTCCACCTCCTCCTCCTCCTCCATCTTGTACCCCACTTTTTTGTAACCCTTACTAAAACTTCTTTTTTTTTATATTTCCTAATCCTTTTTCTGCTAACCATTTACACAAAGCTTGTAAGGTAAGTTATACACTGCTTTCTTCTGTCCATCTTCCTTTCAATATGTCTCATGAGTGTCCAATTTTCCAAGCACTCTTTCCTTATTATGTGCAATATAAATTTCAACTATCTCTTTCTAATGCTACATTAAGTGTTTTTTTTTTTTGGGGGGGGTTGCCTCTGATGCAAAATGTTTACAAGTTGCCTTCTGGTTTCAAAAGGAAAATATTAATACTCCCAGTAATCCTACAAGCTGACCCAATTAATCCTGTTGAAATAACATTATGAATCTGTTCCATGTGCTTCAAACTATAAATGTCTGCAGTAGGAGTGAAAAGTCTTCCAAGATGTCATAGACTGAGGCTAGATGATCAGGGAGGTGATGATAGAACTGTTGTCATCTGTGATGAGGAAGCAAGGACCATATATGTGGGACAAGAGGAGGTACGGTGGAGTAATAGATAGCGGCTTGGATTCAGGAATCGGAGAGCCGAGTTTGAATTCCAGTCGAATCCATGACATTCACTTATGTGCTAATACCTTTGGGAAAGCTATGAATCCTCTTCTTGTACCTCCAGCCATCTGTAAATAGCAGAACAGACCAGGTTCTATAGCCTTGGATGGCAATTGGTCTACCGCAGAAAGAAATGGCAACCTACTGCGGGAAAAAATCTGCCTCGTCAGGCAATTATCGAAAGATACGTGATTGCCTAAGCATGTATCACGCATGGCACATAACTGACTGATGTGTGACAAACTGTGAATGCTGGTCAATCTTTCTTACAGATGAAAAGGAAACGGAAGGCAAGAAAAAATGTGGTCCTACAAAAGAATACTAAGAATATCATGGCTGCCTCTTTTGCTAACAACCATGCATTCTATCTTTTGGCAATTGATGTTTAGTCCTTTCTTCTTGCTTTCTTTCACTTCCTTCTTTAAGAGTTCCTGTAATTTTCTTTCTATGTTTTCTATCAGCACTGTGTCATCCGCATATCTTATGCTGTTTTGTCAAGACTGTCGCAGTCAATAATGAATCCTGGTAGATCTTTTAATTCTCTCAGAATTCACTCACTATATAGATTAAATAAATCGAGTGAGAAGACACATCCTTATCTTACACCACTTTCTATTTTTGTATATCTACTGAATTCATTTTCTGTCCGTATTGAGGTAGTTTGCTCCTAGTATAGGTTCTGGATTATTCTAAAACTTGCACAAAATCACTTTAAATTTCCAGACGCAAAATTGTGTGTGCGTAGTGCATGTCAAAAGAGAGAGAGAGAAATAGAGAAACAAATAGAGAATAAGATAGTTTTGTTCCTAACTTTATTTTTCTCACAAATAGATTTATTCTTATTCTGTCTTTCTTTCTTTGTTGTCAAAAAGAAAAAGAAAAGAGAGCATTAGAGAAACATAGAAAGAGAGAGAGAGAGAGAGAGAGAGAGAGAGAGAAAGAAATTAATTTTTCCTGATTTGACCTTTGTTGTAAATGCATTTATTCTTAGCCTTTATTTCTTTATTTCTTTGCGATCAACATGAAAAATAAAAGAGAGAGTGAAAGAAACATAAGAGAGAGACAGAGAGAGAAATTAATTTTTCCTGATTTGACCTTTGTTGTAAATGCATTTATTCTTAGCCTTTATTTCTTTATTTCTTTGCAATCAACATGAAAAATAAAAGAGAGAGTGAAAGAAACATAAGAGAGAGAGAGAGAGAGAAATTAATTTTTCCTGATTTGACCTTTCTCACCTTTTCTTTTTTCTTTCTTTTTTGTCAAAATGAAAAATAACCAATATTTTATCACCCAGCAGAGTTTCAGATTTTGCTTAAAACTTGTTACTCTGTTGTCTTTGGTTTTTGTTATGCCAGAGTTGGAAAGTAATGAAAAAGGATAAAAGTCTTGGATTTTTTATAAAAACTTCAGGAACCAATTTGCAATAAAATCTTCAATGCTATGTTCCTTTCTATCATTTTATCTACTTTTTTTTATAATTAACAAGACAAGTATAACAATTCTTTCCCTCTACTACAGATATAGGCTTGATCATTAGAACTGCAACAGAAATTCTGTTCTATCAATTAAATTGCACTGTCAGCTACTTTGCCAGCATCTTTTCCTCAGTCTGAATTTGATGTATAGCAAAAATATATACAACATAAATTTAAAAATAGGAAATGACAAAACCCCCTTATTTGAAAGGCCAACAGTTTCAAAATAAATGAACTGATATAATTGAAAACAAACACCATTGGAAAAAAATTATAGTTCCTTACAAAATATTCGTTGACTAATTTGTAATGTTGAGGCAAAAACATCTTAAGAGTATGTATACATATGTTATATATTCATAAGATTATTTGCTGAATATACATGCAAAAATAAGAGCAAGTTTTCCTCAACAATAACCAAAAATAATTTGGATAAAATCTAGTAACTTAGCAAAACATATGTGCAAAAAATGGTGTGTTTAAAGGATATTTTTCTCTGCTGGCACCACTATTAATCAGCAATATTTATCGTTTTAAAAAATATTTTTTGAATTTTAATGAACATATGAAACTAGATTTGTACATTTTCTTTTTTCTTGAGAATTGACAATGAAAATATTAACACTTTTTATTTAATAGGTTGTTTACAATTGAGATTATTTACAAGACTGATCTTACATTTACAAGATTCATTTTCCAAATACTTTTCTTTTTGTTTTTATTACAACTGTTTCTAATTATTCCTACATCTTCAGTATTTCTTCTCAGACAATAATTATAACCAAAGTTTTTGGTTATATCTCCACAACATATATATAATTTCATCAAGAACATAATTTCTTACATTTTGCCATTCAATTTCCTACTATTATTTTGATATATAGAATATTATATATATATATATATATATATATATATATATGCATGCATATATATACACACATATATATATATACAGAAATATATATGTATATACATATATATATTATGTGTATTGGAGCAGCAGATCATTATTCAAACATATATTGTTAAATATAACAGACAACGGATGTCTATTATGTTTGATCATGGAAGCATATATATATGAGTGTGTGTATATGCGTATATATATATACATATATATATATATATATATATATATATATATATATATATATATATATATATGTATATATATATATATATATATAAAAGTGTACATTGAAATCAACACCTAGAGGTGACAGTTTGTTTTATGCTAAATGCACATAGTGTAAAGATTGTGTTTAGTATGAAACAGACTATCGCCACTCGGTGTTGACTTCAATGTTCACTTTTATATTTATGTACACTCTATCCCCGATATTGGGCACGTCAATCCATAAATATATAGCATACCTTCAAACTATAGTTTGTCATACATATATATATATATATATATATATATATATATATATATAGAGAGAGAGAGAGCAAGCAAGAGAGAGAGAGAGTCTGTAAGATTCAGTGTATTTGGACACCAGGAAAAAAACTTTTAATTTCACATCTGTACATTTTCAGCATTTTCTCTCAATGCATAACCAGTGTTTTTCATTTTTATATGTTCCCCTTCCTCTTGCATATATATAATTCCATCAATAAGAAAATTATTTTAGTCTGATGATGTTGTTTTAAAGTATGAAATGAGTTACCTAATTTTTTCATTTAGTCATTCTATTACTAACCATTGTTTTGATATATAGAGATTTATATATTTCATCTCCCAAGACCAATATATACGCTCTTTTGAAAGAAGCCAGTATGATAACAATATAACATATTATTCTATTTTATTTGTTCTTGATAAACTGCATATCTATTTATTGCCTTTGCTTAGCACATTTTTTAAATGTTTTTCTGCTCATTTGTAAGAATGTAGAAGAAGCAGAATCTGATGACAATTCCTTCAAATATATAGAAATGCACAAAAGCACTTGCTAAGAATCACTAATGAGAATCAATTAATTATATCAAAAATAAATCAAGGGAATTCTCTGTTAGTCGTCAGGTATTGAAAAATCTTGGATTAAAAATAATGTAGTGTAAATGATGTAAATAAAAATAATGTTTTTTATCATTTTAATTTTGATAAAAATGAAAATAAATTAAAAGACAGGTTCTGTCTAAAAGACATTTTTATGGCATTTGCACGAATTTGTTTCTCGCTTTTCACTATGGAAATAAAAATTATATTTGAAACGAGAGAAAAGTGAAATGATCACACAACACAGAAATGATGACAGGAATAATGTTAAAATATTATACAGGATAAGGAAAAACATAATAATGAGGAAAATAAGTATAAATATTGATGGTTGCAGATGCGTAAATGCTAGTGATGATGGTGATGGTGATGATGATGGTTGTGGGGGTGCTGTTGGAGGTGGTGATCGCGGGTGTAAGGCTGAGAGCATGATTGCAGCGGATAGAGGTGATGACAGTGGGAATGATGGTGTTGATAGTGGTGGTGAGGTTGATGGTGGCAATGATGATGATGATGATGATGATGATGATGATGTCACAGTAGTAGTGGTGGTGGTATTGATGGTGATGGTGATAGTGAAGGGGTTGATGATGAAAAAGGGTGTGGCAACAGTAGTGCTGGTGGTATCAGTGTTGATGGTGAGGCTGATGGTGGCAATGATGTAGTAGTGTTAGCAGGGTGTTGATGATATTGGTGGCAGTTCTGCATGTGGGGCAGGGGGGGTCTGAAGTTTTGAGATTAACTGCTTTCTTTATTTCAATATTTTTCAGTCTATAATTTTCTTTTTTGCAATGCAAAGTTTCTGTCAATGCATTCTTTTTCAAGTGAATGTTGCACCTAGTGATCTTCATAGTAACTTTTACTTCCCTTTTTTCCACAACTCAAACAGTTTAACAAAACAACAGGAATGTACACTAAATTGAAAACAACAAATATAGACACTATTTACATTATTCAGACCATTGTCCTCATCTTTGTCGCCATATTTATTACAACATATTGGCCGTTGTACACTCTGGCCTTCTTCAGGCGGTCGGAATATCAAACTGAACCCTTTATTTCGCTCACTGGGGTAGACTGTTCTAGTTCCACGTGCCATGTTTAATGGATGTCAGTTATCAGTTATCACCTGTTAATTCACCTCTCCAAGTTCTCCACTGCCTTAACGGGGTATTGAACTTACACTCTTTGGGTCCTGTCAATGGATCTAACTAACACCTTTATCCACTATGCCATGTGTCCTTGAGGACATCTGTGTATGTATTTCTGGGTATTTCTGGGTTATGGAGATAACTGACAACTGACATCTATTAAGCATGGCACGTGGAACTAGAACTGTCTACCCCAGTGAGTGAAATATAGGGTACAGTTTGACATTCCAACCACCTGAAGAAGGCAGGAACGTACAACAGCCGAAATGTGGTAATAAATATGGCGACAAAGATGAGAACAATAGTCGAAATAATGTAAATAGTGTACATAATACCTCATCTCAGAAATATAGACAGATAACAAAGATGGAGATAACTGTCTGAGAATATGTAGAATATTAGTAGTTAGTTTCAAATGCAAACATGGATGAGGTCTTTGGGAACCCAATGATGATGAGGATGTTGATGTTGATTGTTTGAATGATGACAGTTGGGCTAATTAAGGGAATCGTAACAATTATGATGATGAGTGAAAATGAGGAAACTGCTGTGTCTTTTGAGAATTCAACAGAGATTCTTTAAATGAATTCCAGATAATTTTCAAGGACCAAATTTAATCAATAAATCAAAATTTCTTTTGAAATTGGTTGTCTTTTTATGGCATTTCGTGATTCATTGCAATATGTGTGTATCCATGTGGGTATGTGTACATGTGTTTGTTTGCATGCAGGCATGTGTGTGCAAATGTCCCTCACTGTTCATGCATGAATTCATGGGTTTGTGTGTGTATGTGTGTGTTTCTTTTGACGATGCCACTTAAAATGTGTATGCATGCCTATATGTGTATATGCATGTCAGTCCATATTTGTGTATGCCTCTTAAAATGTGTGTGCATGTCAGCATGTATCTGCATGTGTGTGTGTGTGAGATGATGCATATCAGTGTATATGTTTCTGTGTTCATGTACATCAGTGTGTTTGTGTGTATTCATACATGTGACATTGTATGTGTGCATGTTTATGCATTTCAGTGTGTTTGTATGTGTGTGTATATATGTGTTCATGTTCATACATGCCAGTTTGTGTGAGTGTGTTTTTATACATGTCAGTGTGTGTGTGTATGTATGTGTGTGTTCATATGTCTTCATGCATCATGTTAGTGCGTGTGTGTGTGTGTGTGCGTGCATGTGCGTGTTCATGTTTGTGCATTTCAGTGTTTGTGCATGTGTGCATGTCTGTATATGTGTGTGTGCATTTTCATTCATGTCAGTGTGTGTGAGGGTATGTTTATGCATGTCAGTGTGCATTTGTGTATGTGTGTGTATGCATTTTCATACATGTCAGTGTGTGTGAGGGTATGTTTATGCATGTCAGTGTGCATTTGTGTATGTGTGTGTGTGTGTATACATGTTCATGTGTATTCAAGAATGTCAGTGTGTGTGTGTGTGTGTGTTTGCGTCTGTGTATGCATGTGCATGTGTGTGGGGGGGTGTGCATGTGTGTCTATGGAAGCCTCTCCAAATCATAATGAAACAAGGTAAATATGTGGCTACAAGAAAAATGGGTGCCAATTGAAAGGGTCTGAATTGAAAGCTTTACAGATCTTCTTCTATGTGCCATAAGCACATAAGCAATCAAGCACTCTACAGCCTTCTATTCCTTGTAGCTTCTAACAACTTTTGTTCATTGTGATTTTTCATCCCCTTATTCTGCCATTCATTCATTCCAACTTGTTATGAAGGTGGCCCACTCCCTTCCCTTATATCTCTTCCCTTCAATATGACCTGTGAATATTAAAATTTCCAAGCCCCTTTCCTCATTATGTCATAGAAATTTCAGCTAACTCTTTCTGATTCTGAGTTTAAGTTACCATTTTTGTTACCATTTTCCTTAAGATATTCTTGTTGCTTACATTCTCTGTCCATGGAATTCTCAGTATAGAACAGCATTTCTCTTGCCTCCAGTTCTCTCTATCTTAACTAAGGTACCTAAACTTTATGAATTTAAGCACAATACTTTAAGCAAACTCTCACCAATTTACAGTTGAAGTGGCTAGAGGTAAGCATAAGATGTAACTTCTCATTTATGGAATTCTCTTCCAGCTCCATGCTTTCCAACCAACTTTGATCTTCAAAAATCTAAATTTAATGTTAATAGTTATCTACTGTCTTTTTGATTACTCTTCTATTGTCCTCAATTCATAATAATGTTTCTCTCTTTTCTTATTCTTTCCCAATCAGTAACTCTTTGTGGTTGGTTTGATTTGGTTTGTTTTACAGCATACCAACCTTAATGGATTATTTAATGTTGACAAGATTTTTATTGCTGGTAATATTTTTTATCTATCTATCTATCTATCTATCTATCTATCTATCTATCTATCTCAGTATATATTGGTTTGGTTTGTTTTTTTTACAGTATACCAACCATAATGGGTTATTTAATGTCAACAATATTTTTATTGCTGATAATTTTTTTTTTCAAAACTTTATTGCTGGTAATAATATTTTACAAAGTATTTCTGGTATTAAAACCTATTTTTACACTTTCATAGTGTTTTTACCCCAGTTTGGGGGTTAACTATTTGCCCATAGTTGGAACCCTAACAGGTGTTAACACCCCAGGTCAAGGTGGACCTGAGAACAACATCAATTAAGAGGTGGTTCCACACTCCTTGAAACCGCCTGATCAGAGGCCTTGCTGTCAGATGTAGTTTATCGTCTTACCCAGGACACAGATGCAGTTTATTGTCATACCCAGGATAGTAACCTCTTGTGCTTCTGGGTTTATTGCCTTTGCTTGGAGTGAAATGATTAAAAATATATTCAGTCCATGAAACTCTGTATCTTTCTGTAGAACCTCATTTCTCTTGCCTCCAGTTCCCTCTTCATCTGTGGGAAGATTGCTCAGCATTCACTTTTATTTCTCAGTCACAAATAACTACATTTTCATTATTTTTGCCTTTATATGTCCTGTAAGTGTCAAATTCTCCTAGCCCTTTATATGCGTCCCAGAAAGTTTCAGAGCTTCTGAGTCTAAGTGTTCTTTCTGCCTCCATTTTTTTAAGACTTTGTTCCTGATGTAATGAATATGCATACACCTGGGTTCCCCCTCACAGTAATATGATTGGCTGGTGTCAGCCATAAATACAGACTGATGTGGACGACACAGATTGATGATGCCTCTTGTCGATGCCTATTGTCTTCGCCTATTGCCTATGTCTGTTGCCTATGACTATGACGAGGACCAATCCATTACGGTTACCTGCTAGATTGTCCTACCCGGTTACACTAGTCAACAACCACTTTGCTACTTCGAACAAATATATCCCTTTCCAGGACATATCAGTTCCTTATAAAAGATATATGAGAGAATTATACATATTTATGTATCTAAGTTAAAATTGCAGTTGGATTCTTGACACTCACTTATGGATAAATATCCTTAGGAAAGGTACAAACTGACCTCCCCATTCAGCTATGGGTTAAATAGTTGTACTTGTATCTGAAAAAAAACTTGTTATTTTCAAAATATGTTTAATGCAATGAAAAAAGGTTTATACTCACAATCCAATATATGTTTAGGTTTTAAATAATCTGCAATCAAAACAAATCAGCTTTTTTGTCATTGATCATTTTTATTCCTCTTCTTTATCCTATTATCCCTTTAGCAAACATATCAACCTGTTTGGTGCTCTGTGAATTAGCATTTGTTATAGTTTAAAATATAAATAAACATATTTCAATGTTTAGCATTAATTCAGAATCTTCTCGAAGTGTTTTTGAAAAAGCATCAAAATTATCAGTTGTAAAAATGGGATCGGCATGCCAAGTTCAAAATTCTGGCTGAATCCATTTTGTTTATAAATGTCCTTGGAGAATACATGAAGACATTTTCTACTAACTTGATAAGATTCAAAGAAGAATCTGCTATATTTTTGGTAAGTATCTGGCGGCTCAGCTCCAGTAACTTACCCAGTGCTGAATAGTTGTCTCGCTATGTTTTTTTTTATAAAAGCTTTCATGGTAATTGTTCAGATGAGCTATTCACCATGATACCTAGACTTTTTGAATTTAAACACCAGACTAGACTTTCACTGAGATCTCATCAATTTACATTTGAGCCGGTTAGACATAGCCATAAGTTCTATGCTAACAGTTTCTTTTCTCATACTTCTTGCATGTGGAACTCCCTTGCAGCTCCATGCTTTCCTGCCAACTTTAAACTTCAAAAATTTAAATGCAATATCTATCGCTATCTACTGATTAATTTTTTTTCTCTTCTAACTCATTATTAATGTTTTTGCATACAACAAGAAACATCTACCAGTTCAGTCATTTTGAATATGATTTCCATGCAGCTCACATTGTTATCTGACTACTGACTGTGTAACCATATGGGAGAGTATCTGTTCATCCTTGTGAAGTTCTGTTCTCTCTAATTATAATTCTTTTGTCTGATTGTAACTGGTCTGGTGGTCAAATTTCCAAACAATTGGAAAGCACCACAAATATAGAGACATTTGGTTTAGCAATTAGTAACAAGAAGACTGAAGTATAAACCAAACTAAGCCAATGCCAAAAGCTGTACAAGATCTTAAGCAAAGCAGAGCCCTTCAGTAAACATTCTACCATCTGTTGATAGGAAAGATGGTAAAGAACTTATACCAAATTTTTAATTTCCTCAAAAGATAAATCAATAATTCACCTTTGATGAGATCATTTATCCCATTTCCAAAGCTGTCATTAGCTTTTCGATTGCTTTCGAGATCTCTAAGATCAGCTGTGGAAAAAGAAGCTTAATGCAGAACCATATTCACCATCTTGATGTCTTTTATAAGCAGTGTCTTCATACAATCTGTGGCTATAGTCTGGAGGACAAAATATCTAATATTAATCTGTTTCCAAAATGTCAAATTAAAGAAATAGGGACATTTCTAATTTAATTAGAACTTCAGTATTTTAGTCATGTGTGCATGGGTTATGAAATGACACTGAAACTCGTTATGTATAACAAATTTCATGATTATTCTCTGAAGTAGAAGACTCCTGTTGAGGTACTAGAATAAACTTAAACAGAACCTAATTTCTACAGACATTGCACTTTCATCCTTCAAGGGAGTGGCTTCTGATGATATCAAATGAAGAACTGCATGAAAAAAGTCATTACAACACATGAGAATTCATGCAAAGAACATCTATATATTAGAAAGCAGAACATTAAACACCACTCTAACATTCCTTAAGCTTTCACAAGGGGTTCTTTTCTGTATCCTGTATGTGGAATGTTTTGTGGATCTCAAGTTACCCATCAAAATCATGGAAGGCACAAGCATGTGGGACATCAAGGATGGAATATATTGAACCCTCATATGTTGTAAATAATAAGAGAGTCCATTGCAAACATTTCTGCAAAGAAAGACTCAAAATTCTAGAAGTCTGGGTCTAGCATAGGTTTATATAACTGATTATAATTTGGGGATCCAGCTTCTGGCTTGGTGAAGGAAGTTGTTGCCCTTGGGGCCAGTCCTGTGGGTTATATATGCTTGGATGAGTATCACCACCGGAAATTGGATGAGCTGCACTATATTGTGTCTAGTAACTTAGTTTTCTCTTCACCATCTTGGTTCAATGGTATGAAGCTTGCATTGTATTGTAACAGTTCAGGTTCTGTTCTCAGAGTCAGTAGAGGAAGACACTGCTGATGAGTCCCAAAAAGGACGGAACAGTCATCCAGTGCATTTCTGTATGTGTGTGTTGGGGATTCTAGGTTTAGACAAGATGAATTATTATGAATATATATATATATATATATATATATATATATATATATAAATGTTAAGTATACTGAATGATCCTTCCAAGTTTCAACATTTTGGTTCCATTAACACTCATGATTCTACGCTGACTTCTGAAATTCAATTTCAGAAACGTCTTAAAAAAAGTGGTGTTCTTTCTTCTGAAATGGTGGAGCAATTGAGATCGTCTGGCTCTATTCGTCCCTGTCTTTATGGATTACCCAAGATTCATATGAAGGGTGTCCCGTTGAGACCCATATTATCAATGATTGGGTCTTCACAGCATAAAGTTGCAAAGTGGCTTGCTATAATGTTGCAACCAGTGTTGCAGCATTATATTTCCTTTTGTATTAAAGATTC